>CM061555.1:194642332-195892332 GCA_030864225.1 Capsicum baccatum var. pendulum | reverse complement strand
AAGAATCAACCTTCTCAGTTTTATCAAAATCTTCAATTGTTTGGTCTCATCACGGTTTCTAACAAGTTTCTTCTCAACTGGATCATAGAAACGATAGTCAAATTCATCTTGACCATAACAAATGGAGATACACTGTCTAGTTTTAACATCCAACTTTGACCTTTCATCCTTAGGAACATGAACAGAAGATTTATATCCAAAGACTCTAAGATAATCATAAAAAACATTCTTACCCAACCAAACTCTGTCAGGGACATCACCATTCAAAGCAACAGTAGGAGATAAATTTATAACATAAACAGCTGTATTAAGTGCTTCTGCCCAAAAGGAATCTGACAGCTTAGCATCTGGAAGCATACATCTAACCCTCTCAACTAGTGTCCTGTTCATCCTATCTACTAAGCCATTCAACTGAGGAGTCTTTGGAGGAGTTTTCTGATGCCAAATACCTTTCTATCTGCAATATCTATCAAAAGGACCAATATACTCTCACCATTATCTGAACGGATGCATTTTAATTTCTTCCCTGTCTGTCTTTCAACCAAGGCCTGAAAATTCTTGAACACATCAAATACTTGATCCTTGGACTTCAAAGAAAATACCCAGAGTTTGCGAGAATGATTATCAATAAAAGTCACAAAGTAAAGTGCACAAACATGAGACCTTACTTTAAAAGGACCACACAAATCAGAATGCACCAACTTCATAAAATCGAGCTTTCTTGAAAGCGGATGACTCTGAAATGAAACTCTTTTCTTTTTACCGGCTAAGCAATGAACACACTTCTTCAACTTTTCTTGTTTTACTCCAGAAAGTAAATTTCTCTTAGCCAAATTATCAATCCCCTTCTCACTCATATGACTCAACCTTCTATGCCACAACTCTGATGAAGTATCATTCTCCACCAAGTTTATCAAGCCTCTAGAAGTAGAGCCCTGAAATACGTACAAGTTAGACAACTTGTCACCTCGAGCCACAATCATTGAACCTCTAGTAAGCTTTCACTGGCCAGCACCAAGGGTATTAACATAACCCTCATCATCAAGTCTTCCTACAGAAATCAAATTTAGGCCATCTAGAGAATGCTTGACATTATTGAGAACTAGTTTGGAACCATTGTTACTTTCCAAATAAATCGTGCCAATGTCAAGTACTTTAACTTCATCATTATTGCCCATTTTCAATATCCCAAAATTACCTAGAGTATAAGAAGAAAATAATTCCTTCTTTGGCGTAACATAAGAAGTAGCACCAGAATCCACAAACCATCTAGACTCATCGCAAATAAGATTAATGGCATTCTCACCACAAGCAACAAGAAGATCATCATTAGCAATAACAACAACATGATTTTCATTATCGTCTTCTTTCTTTTGCCATCTTATATCTCTCTTATGCTTGTAACAATATTTCATGATATGACCCTTTTTGTTGCAATAGTCACATGTAACATTCTTGAATTTGGACCTTGACTTGCTTCTACTTTTATCTCTATCATTTAAATCTCTGGACTTATTTCTCCCCCTCTCTTCAATAACTAAAACATCAGAGTGTGAAGATGAAGAAGATGAGGCCTGAGATCTTCTTCTCATCTCTTCATTCAAGACACTACTCTTAACATATTCCATAGTTACAATACCACCAGGAGCAGAATTAGTCAAAGAAACTCGAAGAGTTTCCCAAGAGTCAGGCAGAGTATTAAGAAGATAAAGTCCCTGAATTTCTTCATCGAACTTTACACCCATTCCTTACAGCTGGTCAAGGACACCCTGAAAATCATTTATATGATCAGAAATAGGACTGCCCTCTTTATACTTGATAGTCATCAATTGCTTAAGAAGGAATAACTTGTTATTGCCAGTCTTCGAAGCATAAAGTGTCCCGAGCTTGTCCCACAAACTTCAAGCATGTGTCTCATTCACACTATGATTTCTAACATTATCTTCCCATTGTCTGATATAGCCACGAACCTATAAGTGCTCAAATTTCCAATCCTCATTTGTTATGGATTCAGGTTTAGCAGATGCAAACACAAGTAGATGCATTTTCTTGACAAATAGAAGATCTTTCATCTTGCCTTTCCAAGTATGATAGTTACTACCATTCAAACACAACATATTGCTCATATTTTCCTCCATCATTCAAATCGACAATCAACAACGACCAACTCTCTGATGCCACTTGTTAAGAAAAACGGGCACACAATCAAAGAGCCCGATAGGGTAGCAGCGGAAATATCCAAGACTAAACTTTTCCTTTCAACTTGAACCAAGAGGAGATAAATTAACCCAAGAAAAATAGAGTAATATACAGCAAACAAATCAACCAAATAAAACAAGATAAGAATAAAGCCAATCACACGAGACACAAGATTTACGTGGAAAACCCTTCAGTGTGAAGAGTAAAAAACCACGGGACCAAAACCTCCACTATAATCACTGAAGAGTTATAATATTTTCCTCCAAATGGCCAAAAAATAAGTTCCAAACAACAAGAAACAATACATAAACCACAACACCAAATACTAAAGAAATAAAAGTGTGAAAGGACCAAAAATGCAGCTACTGTTTGAGAATGAAGAGCAGGAGCTACAGGCCACCAAATTAAGCTCCGTCAGTTCCTAATCAAAGATTTATATGAGAGGAACAAGAATTCCAAAAATCAGCTCAATCAGACAAAAAACGAAGCAGGAATTGCAATTTGAAGTTGACAGCTGTGACTGAAATTTAGGTGCGAAAATCAGTTTTGTTTTTCTCTCTTTGGCTGTTGAAAACTCTCCTTTTTGTAATGGTGAATAAGACCTAAAAAGATCAATATATATTCTCCATAGTAATGGTCCTATGGAAAAAAGTGGGTTGGTCCAAATTGGGCTTCATTTATCCACATAGGAAGGGAAAAAGATCAAATAATCCAACAGTACTCATCTTTTAAAAGACGAGCTAATAGATTAAAATGCCCTCAAACATAATTTAAAAGACATGAAACAGACATGTCGATACTAACTTTTAAGTGACACTTCTAATATAGTAGAAGATCATTCATTATATTATATAAAATTATAACTTGAAAATTATTGAAACTCTTGAAGAGTTTTTCAAAAGTAATAAATTATTTGCTAAAATGAGAAATATATCGAATTAGATTGGTTATGAAGTATCATATCTTAATGCAATTGATATACTAACGTATTTTATAAATATTACAAGGCCTGATATAGCCTTTTCGATCAATTTGTTAGCAAGTTATAGTTTTGTTCCTATTAGGAGACATCAAAATATGATCAAATACATATTGCTGTACCTAAAAGTGACTACCGATGTGGACTTATTTTATTCTAAAGATTGTAATACCAATTGTTGGTTATGCTAATGTTGGGTATTTATCTGATCTGCATAAAACTCAGTCTCAAACAGGATATGTGTTTATATGTGGAAGTGCTGTCATATCTTGGAGATCTACCAAAGCAGTCTTCGTAGCCACTTCACTAAACTATGCTTAGATACTAACTATTTATGAAGTTAGCCGCGAATGTGTGTGATTGAGGTCCATGATAAATCTCATTCAAGAAGAATATGACTTGAAATGTGACAAAGTGTCCACAATTTTATATGAAGATGATGCAACATGCATAACACAATTTAAGGGAGGATTAATAAAAAGAGATAGAACGAAACACGTTTCGCCAAAGGTTTTTTATACACATGAGTTTCAAAAGAATGGTGATATTCACGTGCAACAGATTCGTTCAAGTGATATTATGGTTGATTTATTCATCAAATCTCTTCCAACTGGAACTTTCAAGAAGATGGTGCACAAAATCGGGATGCAAAGGTTCAAGGATGTTCTCATTAGGGGGAGTTAATACGCATTGTACTCTATTTCCCTTACGAGGGTTTGTCCCACTGGATTTTTCTTGTAAGGTTTGTAATGAGGCAATTTATATACGTATTATTAGAGATGCGTATTCTTTTTTCTTCGCTAGATTTTTTTCACTGATCTTTTTGGTAAAGTTTAAATGAGACACATTATCTATTAATTAGACATTTAAGAAAAAATGTTATAAATGTATTACTATATATAGTAAATGTCTATTTCTAAAAAAGTTAGAAACCCTAACTCTGAGATAAAGTTAGTTTTCCGCTATAGATAAGTGGTTCTCCTTCATTGCTATTCACTTCTGAGAAATCCTCAAGAGAAATAAGAATAATTCTTTCTTCTGTTTCGGTTATTCTTCTTCTCTGTTTTATATTTTATAACACAAACTTTATTAATCAAGAATTAATTATCTTTAATGGTCTATCAAAATCTGTTCAAATTTGTGCTAAAAATTTTGACAAATCTTCGTTAAAACAACATCTGTAATCCATTTCTATCTCTGATTCTTTGTTTCTTATTAGTTTGAAGAATATCACTTTTGGAGCTTTTTTTTTTTGTTGTTCGTACCTGCCAGTTATTTCCCCAAAAATAACTCCATATGTTGCTCAAACCGATACCATTTGACGTTTAGATCAACACATAAAAGATCAATGACATTGCTATCACAGGATTAATATTGGTCCAACAAATGTTTTATAAGTAACCCCACATTGTTGACATCTAAACCAATGATATGTCAGTAAATAATTTTCATATTTCATGCTATTATAAATTTTCACATTTTCATTTTTGATTAATTTCTTTCATTTAATTATTACTAATTTAGCGGCACAGATATTACTATATAATAGAACCACGGGTTTATATATGACGAGTTATGTTAAAAGTTTTGAGATCTCTTGTATTATTTTAGTTTTAGGATTCCTATTATATTGACTTTATTTAATGACTTGACAAAACGCTATTAAATAAAAATTATATACAAATAACATAATTGCTATCTAATAAGAGGCAAAAGGAAGGACAAGCAGGGAACCCTCCGTTAACATGTCTGTTCCAGCTGCTTGCTTTGTAATTTTATTATATCAGTCCCAATTAATTATTATATGTCATTTAAGTATTAAAAAATTAATAATATTTAATAAAAAATTAAAATAAATTAAACATTTATATCGTATCTGCTTCAGTTACTTCAATCGTAATTTTACTAAATATCACCGCTAATTAATTATTATAAGTCATTTAAGTATTAAGAAATTAATAATATTTAACAAAAAAGGTAAAATAGATATAAAACGGTAAATTAACTCTTGATATTTTAAATTAACTTGACGTTCATACGAGACCCACTAAAAAAATTTTCACAAGTATTTTTTACAGTAATTTTGTTATATCACTTCTAATTCGTTGTTGTGAATCATTTAAGACATGCCTACTTCGCTACTTCAATTGTGATTTTACGGTATCGCTCCTAATTAATTATTATGATCATCTAAGCATTGTGCCACTTAAATTGGAATAGAACAAAAAGTATTATAAATCAAGATAATTAAAAACTTAAAATATTTTTAAAATATAATTGACTATCAATGCCACAAAAGTTTGGACAAGGAGAAATATTACTTGAAAATTACATAAAAGTAATATAATTGCAATAGTTAACAACTTAAAATATCTATAAAAAATTAATCTGTTACATATTTTAAAAAAATACATAAAAAATATTATAAATCACAATAATTAACAACTTAAAAAATTTAAAAGATATAAAATATTTGGTTGACTCTCGAAATTATATCCATGCCACTTAATTAGAATAGAAGAAAAGTACTATAAATCACAATAATTAAAAATGTGAATTATTTTTAAAATATTATTGACTATTAACGCCATACAATTTTGGACAGAAAGAGTAACGTATATTATTTGAAAAATACATAAAAAAAATTATAAATTACAATAATTAACAACTTAAAATATTTAAAAACATATTAAAAGTATTATTGATTATCTAACTTCTATTTGTGTCTAATAAATTGTGATAAAAAAAACATATATTAAGTTCGTGTTGTCTTAAAAACAGTAATATAGGTCCATCAATTTTTTTTCCCACTCTTTATTAATTTATATATTTGTAGAGTTTAATTTTATCGTGAATTAAATTTTAAAATAAAATAATATATTTGAATAATAAATTACAATAATTATAATTTAAAATATTTTAAGAATATATGTAAAAAATTATTTTAAAAAATAAATTTATTTAAATTTCAAAATTCAAAAAATGTCTAATAAGAAGGAAAAGGGAGAGAGAAGCACACATCAGGCCGTCAATATGTGTGCTTCAACGGTGTGTTTTCTTAATGTATGATTTCAATAGGCTTGGTGGTCCAGCATGTTTCATGCATGAGGTCTTGCGTTCCAGCCTCAACTGCAGCATTTGTTGTTTTGGTCATTTAAAGTTAGTTTTTTTTTGGTTTTTTAAATATGTAAAAATTATTTATATAATGACATATTTACTAGTATTTACTAAAAATCTCAATTTTTTCAAAACCTCATAAAATTCCAATTTTTGGTCATTGATGATACATGTTAATTAACTTAGACACATATTAGGAATGCATGTTTTAATTAAACCAACTGGCACGTTTTAAGAGATGTAACAGATAAATTAACATTAAAACTATAATTAATCTAACTAATTATGGTTAAAACAAAATAAAATCTAACGATTTATGACAATTATTTTGTTATTCCACCGTTCTAATAAAAAACCATCGACATAATTTGTTTTAAAATTGCTAAAAATTTATACCGCTTGTTCAAAATATTCAGACGTCCATTTTTTCTGAATTCTCTTCTCCTTGGATTGAAGAACACCATGTGTGTATGTTGTACGCGCGCACTAGAATGTACAAGTAATATATCTGCCCAAAACACTATACTGCCAACAGTGGGTTGCTGACAACATTTTAGTTTTGTGCCACAGAAAGGTATAGTTTGTTCCTCTAAAGCTACATATTTAAACTTTTCCATGGAAGAAGTTTCGGTACTATTGACGTCACACAAGATGAACTTGGGGAATAAAAGAAGAGAACAAACATCAAATACTTCATTTCGTTTGAATCTGATGTATTCTATTGAACCACTGCATTCAAATGTGTGTTGTACTCAATGTTTATTATACAAAATTACAAGGTACAAAGCTAATGATAGAGATCAAATTATACAAGTATTTTATGGCACATAATGTACAAGCAATGACACTAATGTACACAAATCAAATTTCATAGTATCATCTTATGCCTCCAGCATCGTCGAATCCATATGAAAAACATATTTCATTACATCGTGTTCAGTTTTCTTTCTGATGTCAGCATGTTTTTGAACCACTTAGCAGAGGACTTTGGAGTCCTTGTTAGATTATTCTTGAAGTCTACATGGTATAGTCCAAACCTTACAGTATAACCTGAGTTCCATTTCCAGTTATCAAGTAGTGACCAAGCAAAGTAACCTTTGATAGTTCAGTTGTCTTCCATGTATTTGTTTGATTGTTTTCGTTAAATTTGATGCCAAAACAACATAACAAAGAACCTTGAAACAAATATTAGTAATGAAAAGTTTGTGCTAAATTGAAACAAACATTAGTAGTGATGACATCCAGATATTGTTTAAATTGCAATCAAATGGAATATATGTTATAACAGCCAACTGTAATGATTAAAACTGAAAGAGATACAAATTAAATGTTTTATGTATCTAATGTGATTAATGCAGGTAACTGAAAATTGCTTCAAATAGTGAACAAAATACATATTAATATAGAAAGACACATGTTTTGTTATTATGTATCTAATACAAAATACATTCAGCCGACGCAGGCCAAATATATTTACTCTCAGGAAATCATCAAAATTTGATAGAAACAAGTTAACATTCCATGATATTTAACTTAAACAATTATTCTAACTTGTACAGTCAATGTAACAATCTCATGTGATAAAATGTATTACATCATTGTAGATATCACACAATTCAAAATGTATCTTTAAGCCTAATAATATGTATCTCAGCAGAAAAATATGCATCTTGTGTAATTCGACTTTCAATAAAATTTGAACAACACAAGATACATATCAAAGCATTAACAGTAACTCACAGATACAAGTTAATACAACATGTATGTATGTAGTTATAAATTTGTACATTTTGTAATACGACTTTCAATAACATTTAAACAACACTATATACATTTCAAAGCATTAACAATAAGTCACAGATACAAGTTAACATAACATGTATCTATGTACTTATCAACTTGTAGCTCTTGTAATAAGACTTTCAGTAAAATTTAAACAATACTAGATACATATCATAGCATTAACAATAACTCACAGATACAAGTCAACACAACATGTATCTATGTACTTATAAACTTGTATCTTTTGTTATAGCAATTTCAATAAAACATAAAAACACAAGATACATATAAAATTGGCAACAAAGAACCAGATTGTAACGCCCCGTAAAAGTCACGCATGTATTAGACTGTAATTTCTGAGCTTTAGACTTAAGTTTTAAATTCTTCTAAGTGTTGAAATGACTTAGACTCATTCTTAGCTGGCAACCTTCGGGATACAACTTCTCGACCTTCCCGACCTTTATTTTTGGATTTTTTTGTTGCGTTACGATGGGGCAAGGTTGTAGTACGTCTCAGAGAATATTCAAAATTTTTGGACGAGCCTAAGGCCTCGTTTGGATTTCGATCCAGTGGCAGCGCGCGATTAGCCTGCGCCGCCTGCTGTATCGCGCCCGGCCAAAATGTTCAGTCCATCCAGATTTTTAATGGCATTTCTGTAAATAGTCATTCTCCTATCAACTTAAACACGGGATTAAATCCCTAAAGAGCCAAAAATATCATTATATTCTTCAAATTTGCTCAAGAACTCTCCCTAAGGTTTCAACATTAAAACCCAAGCAACTCAAGATTTAACCGCGGGTTCGTGAAACAAATTAAAGATTTGGAATCCTCTCGACGTAGGCTTCGATAGACACCCAAAATTTGTGGAGAACAAGGTACGCGGGGTTTTTCCTAAATTCTCATGGGCATAAAAAAATCATGTTTTAGAATGGGGTTTTAAATTATGTATATATATTTATGTATAAGATGTTTTAACATCATTGTTTTGGTCTTTTGACCATCTCCAAAGCGATTTGACAGTTTATATACATATATGAATGAATGTGTTTCAATTTTGAATACATGAACTTGCTAAAGACATTTGACCACCAGGTGTTTGATGAAATTTCTGCATGAATTGAACTTTAAGTTTCGGAATATGAAATCCTTTACATCAGTTACATGTTTTGGTGGCCTAAACTATGTTTTGAATGAAAGCTCTTGCTTAATACATTATGGCTCAGAAAAATCATGACTTGCAATGTCTTGGTATGATGATACCAATTCAGACTAACGCCATATCAGACTCAAACTAATAGACATTTTAGACTTTCATGATTTTAGACATTTAGAATGTTGCATGTACAGAAAAGGTTAAAAATGGGCATACAGAGATGTTAGGTGGTTCCCCGAAGAGGGCTTGAGTTCAAGCGACTCATTGCCTAAAACCGTGGTTTGCCGACCCGGGTATACTATTATGCGCTAACTTAAATGTCCTGTAGCGTATCAGACTCAGACACTCCAACCCTTGCGGCACACTTGGGTTGGGGGATTCCCCGCCGAGTCAATGGCGGATTCCATACAGCCCGTGGAATATCATACTTGTATGAGAATAACACCTAACTCAGAAGTAAAACACAGATCTTGATTTGAAATCAACAGGCAGGTTACATGTTTTCAGAAAGGGCCCATGTATTTTTCGGAAATAGTTTTATACATGATGTCTTGATGAAAAATTGCTTTCACTTAATATATATATATATATATATATATATATATATATGTATGTTCCATTATACTATTTTTGGATTGCTTCGCGTGTCAGTACTTTTGTGCTGACCCCCCCTCTTCCAGGTCCTGAGGCACAGTCTAGGGGTCCAGCTACTCAGTAGACATTCTCGGATTTGCAGACTTGATCTCGCAGTGGTGAGCCTTCTATTATTCGGAAGGCCTAATTATGTCAGACATTATCTTATTTATTATGTTTTTGGTTTACTGGGGGCCTTGTCCCAGTTTCTTTTCAGACAGATGTTTGTGTTCTTAGTAGAGATTTCGCAGACTGATGTCAGATAGTATTATTCAGAAATGTTGCAGAACTTGACCATGTATTCCGTACTCAGTTTCAATTCCGCATTTTATTATGATTATGAATGTTGTGCATGATAAACAGCTAGAGAATGGGTCTTCCGGGCCTTTATGGTTCGGGATGCTCATCACGGCTAGGGCCTAGGCTCGGGTCGTGACAAACTTGGTATCAGAGCATGGTTCATGGTCTCAGGGTGCCTGCAAAATCGCGTCGATTAGATTTCTATTTATGGGTGTGTAGCGCGCCACACTTATAAACAGGAGGCTACTAGGCGTTTAGGAATGTTTCCCTTCTTTGTGATTTAGTTCGTGCTTCAGAGTCTAAACTGTCCCCTAATCAATGATCTCTTGTATTTCAGAAACACGACTATTCCTCCCCGTCGCAACATCGATCAGAGTGCTCAGGCAGATGTGGTCCGTCCCACCCATGGGATGCGGACCTGTAATAGAGCTTCCACGCCAGAACCTGTCCCTACTCCGGGAGTCCCTCCAGTCCCAACCAGTCTACCTCGGGCTCTGTGGACTAATGTCAACCGTCCACCAACTGCTCAGAGAGATATCTCAAATGTAGAGTTCAGACGGTCTATCCATATGCTGACACAACTGGTAGCTAACCAGGCTCAACGATCGGAAGATGTTGGGTCTGCATCCATTACGTCTGAGGCTACTAGAGTCGGGCATTTCATGAAGATGAATCCACCTAAGTTCACTGGTACAAAGGTGGAGGAAGATCCACAGGAGTTCGTCGATGAGATGGAGAAGATCTTTAAGGTAATGCATGTAGATGAGATTGAAGGAGTGGAATTGGCAACTTTTCAGCTTAAGGATGTTGCAAATCAGTGGTATGCAGACTGGGAAGATGCAAAAGGTGAGAGCGCTGAGCCTACAGTTTGGGGTGAGTTTGTAGAAGCTTTCCTTGACAGATTCTTTCCTCTGGAGTTGAGGAAGGCCAAAGCAGAAGAGTTCATGAATCTGAAGTAAGGCAGTATGAGTGTACAGGAGTACACTTTGAAGTTTAATCAACTAGCCCGCTATGCACCAGAATTGACTAGCAACATGAGAGCCCGGATGAGGAAATTTGCATCCAGCCTTGCTGATAACCTGGTACTTGAGTGCCAGGGGGCAATGTTGAATAGGGAGTTAGACTTTGCTAGACTGACAGTCCACATGCAGCAGGTGGAAGAGAAGAAGAGAAAGATCGCTGAATCTAGAGAGAAGGACAGACAGGCCAAGAGAGTCAAATCTGCGGACCAGCACCAGAGTCAGCCGCAGAGTGGTAACTGGGGAAATAGGTGGTCGAAGAAGATGAGGTTTTGGAATAATACACAGTCAGCAGCCAGCGCCCCAGCGCCCAGACCCCCTGCAGACAGACAGACTCAGAGCTTTCATACTCCTCATGGATCTAGAGCACCAGATACTCAGTCGCAGGGTAGTGTGGCTCAGCAGCATCGCACTTACCCGCGATGTGAAAATTGTGGTAGGAATCATCTGGGGAAATGTCAGTTGGGCACACTTGTATGTTATTTATGTGGTTAGTCAGGCCACTTTCAGAGGGACTGTCCATCTGCTAGGAGGAGTGTTGGTGGTGCAAAGTTTCAGGGCAATTCCACAGCGCCACCCCTGTCTCAGAAGGGCGCCACATTAGCTGCCGGGAACAGTCACAACCGGTTATATGCCTTGACCAACCGCCAGGAGGCGGAAGCTTCCCCAGATGTTGTTACCGATTTGTTACAAATCATTTCCCGTGATGTCTGTGTGTTACTTGATCCCGAATCTACCTTATCCTATGTGACCCCTTATGTGGCTGTTGGTTTCGGGTTTAAGCCCAGTGTGATTTCTGAACCCTTTTCTATTTCTACCCCGGTGGGGGATTCTGTTGTTGCTAGAAAGGTATATAGGGGTTGTGTGGTGACTGTTGGTAGTCGGGATATGGTGGCATACCTTATAGAGTTGGACATGGTTGTATTTGATGCTATCTTAGGGATGGATTGGCTCCATTCATGCTATGCCATATTGAATTGTAGGGCCCGTAGAGTTACCTTTTCCTTCCCGAATGAACCAATGATAGAATGGGAGGGACATTCTTTAGCACCCAAAGGGCACTTGATATCTTATCTCAGAGCCCGAAAACTCATTTATAAGGGTTGCTTGTATCACCTTATTCGAGTCAAGGACTCTAAAGTTGAAAATCCTCTTCTTCATTCTGTCCCTGTGGTGAATGAATTTCCAGAAGCCTTTCCCGAAGATCTCCCAGGGATACCCCTTGATAGGGAGATAGAGTTTGGTATTGATGTGTTGCCAGATACCCATCCCATTTCTATTCAGCCATATAGAATGGCTCCCGTAGAGCTAAAAGAGTTGAAAGAGCAGCTAGAAGACCTCCTAGATAAGGGATTTATATGCCCAGTGTATCTCCTTGGGGTGCACCTGTACTTTTCATGCGTAAGAAAGACGGTTCCCTTCGTATGTGCATAAATTATCGTCAGTTGAATAAGGTCACAATTAAAAACAAATATCCTCTTCCTAGGATTGATGATCTTTTTGACCAGCTTCAGGGTGCTAGATGTTTTTCAAAAATAGACCTTCGTTCGGGCTATCATCAGTTAAAAATTAGGGAGTCAGACATTCCCAAAACAGCTTTCCGAACCCGATATGGTCACTACGAGTTTCTTGTCATGTCCTTCGGGTTAACTAATGCCCCTGCAGCCTTCATGGATCTTATGAACAGAGTTTTCCGTCAGTTTCTTGACTCGTTTGTCATTGTATTTATTAATAATATTCTGATTTATTCTAAGAGTAAAGAGGATCATGTCGATCACCTCCAAATCATTCTTCAGACCCTTAAGGATCATCGATTGTATGCCAAATTTTCCAAGTATGAGTTCTGGTTAGATGCTATTTCCTTCTTAGGGCATATTGTGTCCAGCGACGGGATTAGAGTGGACCCCCAGAAAGTTGAGGCAGTGAGAAAATGGCCCAGACCCACGACTCCAACCGATATTTGGAGCTTCTTGGGTTTGGCAGGTTATTATAGAAGGTTCGTAGAGAGTTTTTCATCCATAGCGGCCCCACTCACTAAACTGACCCAGAAAAAGGTAAAGTTTCTGTGGTCTGATTTATGTGAAAATAGTTTTGAGAAGTTGAAAGACAGACTGACCACTGCACCTGTTTTGACTCTTCCTGAGGGTGTTGATGGTTTTGTGGTTTACTGTGATGCGTCCCATATGGGACTTGGCTGCATTTTGATGCAACATGGTAAGGTGGTAGCTTATGCATCTAGGCAGTTGAAGGTGCACGAGCGGAACTACCCTACTCATGATTTGGAGTTAGCGGCTGTGGTGTTTGCCCTTAAGATTTGGCGGCACTACTTGTACGGTGTTCATGTTGATATCTTCACTGATCACAAGAGTCTGCAGTATGTTTTCTCGTAGAAAGAACTGAATCTCAGGCAGAGGCGGTGGTTGGAACTTCTGAAAGACTATGATATGAGCCTGCATTACCATCCGGGCAAGGCAAATATTGTAGCCGATGCCCTCAGCAGGTTGTCTATGGGCAGCTTTTCTCATGTAGAAGAAGAAAAGAAAGAGATGGTGAAGGACATTCGCCGCCTTGTGAATCTGGGAGTGCGACTGTTAGATTCCGAAGACGGAGGGGTGATTGTTCATGAGTTAGCTAAGTTATCCCTTTGTGTTGAAGTGAAGGAGAAGCAGGTTGAAGATTCTATCTTGATGCAAATCAAGAAAGATGTGGGTCAACAGAAGGTGATGTTTTTTGAAAATAGTGGTGATGGCGTTTTGAGGTTTCAGGGTAGATAATGTGTTCCGAATATCGACGGGCTTCGAGAAAGAATTCTTGATGAAGCTCACACCTCGAGGTATGTTGTCCATCCTGGTTCTACTAAGATGTACCATGATTTGAAATCTATGTTTTAGTGCAATAATATGAAGCGAGATGTGGCTAACTGTGTTTCTATGTGCTTGAATTGCCAACAAGTGAAAGTAGAACATTTGAGGCCAGGAGGTACTTCCCAAGAAATAGCGTTGCCCTTGTGGAAGTGGGACATGATCAATATGGACTTTATTATAGGACTTCCGAAGTCCCGAAATCAGTATCACTCTATATGGGTGATTGTAGATAGGCTAACCAAGTCAGCTCACTTTCTGTCTGTCAGGACTAACTATTCAGGGGAAGATTATGCTAAGCTGTTCATTGCAGAAATTGTCCGTTTACATGGAGCGCCTGTCTCCATTATATCCGACCGAGGTACGCAGTTTTCTTCTCAGTTTTGGAGATCGTTTCAGAAAGGTTTAGGTACCCAGGTGAACTTAAGTACAGCATTCCACCCTCAGACTGATGGGCAAGCTGAACGCACCATCCAGACCCTGGAGGACATGTTGAGGGCCTGTGTGATTGACTTTAAAGGTTGTTGGGTTGATCACTTGCCACTGATAGAGTTTGCCTATAACAACAGTTTCCACTCTAGTATTAAGATGGTACCATTTAAGGCATTGTATGGTAGGAGATGTAGGTCTCCAATAGGCTGGTATGAAGTAGGTGAGATGCAGATGTATGGGCCTGATCTTGTTCATCAGGCAATGGAGGATGTGAAACTCATTAGGGAACAACTTAAGACAGCTCAGAGTCGTCAGAAATCCTTTGACGACGTCAGAAGAAGAGAGTTAGAGTTTGAGATTGGAGATTGGGTTTTCCTCAAAGTTTCTCCCATGAAGGGAGTTATGCATTTCGGGAAGAGGGGTAAGCTAAGTCCTCGCTATATAGGCCCGTATCAGATTGTAAGGAGAATAGGTGGAGTTGCGTATGAATTAGAATTGCCTGCAAGTTTGGGTTCTGTTCATCCAGTATTCCACATATCCATGTTGAAGAAGTGCACCGGAGATCACTCTTTGGTGGTGCCCATTGATGAGATCAAGGTGGACGATTCCTTGTCTTACGAGGAAGAACCCGTGGAAATCCTAGATCGACAAGTGAGAAAATTGAGGAGTAAGGAGATAGTCTCAGTTAAAGTGTTATGGCGAAATCAGAAAGTTGAAGAAGCAACTTGGGAGTCGGAGCATGACATGAAAGTGAGATACCCAAGCCTATTTGAACCAGCAAATAACGAATGGGAAGGTACAATTCTTGCTTTATGTTTCCTTCTATGTATGAATATGCTTGAAATCGTGCGTGACTATTCCCGCGTCATCATTCAAGGATGAATGATCCCAAGGGGGGGATAATGTAACGCCCCGTAAAAGTCATGCATGTATTAGACTGTAATTTCTGATCTTTAGACTTAAGTTTTAAATTCTTCTAAGTGTTGAAATGACTTAGACTCATTCTTAGCTGGCAACCTTCGGGATACAAATTCTCAACCTTCCCGACCTTTATTTTTGGATTTTTTTATCGCATTACGATGGGGCAAGGTTGTAGTACGTCTCGGAGAAAATTCAGAATTTTTGGACGAGCCTAAGGCCTCGTTTGGATTTCGATCCAGTGGCAGCGCGCGATTATCCCGCGCCGCCTACTGGATCGTGCCCGGCCAAAATGTTCAGTCCATCCGGATTTTTAATGGCATTTCCATAAATAGTCATTCTCCTATCAACTTAAACACGGGATTAAATCCCTAAAGAGCCAAAAATATCATTATATTCTTCAAATTTGCTCAAGAACTCTCCCTAGGGTTTCAACATTAAAACCCAAGCAACTCAAGATTTAACCGCGGGTTCGTGAAACAAATTACAGATTTGGAATCCTCTCGACGTAGGCTTCGATAGACACCCAAAATTCGTGGAGAACAAGGTACGCGGGTTTTTTCCTAAATTCTCATGGGCATAAAATAAATCATGTTTTAAAATGGGGTTTTAAATTATGTATATATATTTATGTATAAGATGTTTTAACATCATTGTTTTGGTCTTTTGACCATCTCCAAAGCGATTTGACAGTTTATATACATATATGAATGAATTTGTTTCAATTTTGAATACATGAACTTGCTAAAGACATTTGACCACCAGGTGTTTGATGAAATTTCTGCATGAATTGAACTTTAAGTTTCGGAATATGAAATCCTTTACATCAGTTACATGTTTTGGTGGTCTAAACTATGTTTTGAATGAAAGCTCTTGCTTAATACATTATGGCTCAGAAAAATCATGACTTACAATGTCTTGGTATGACGATACCAATTCAGACTAACGCCATATCAGACTCAGACTAACAGACATTTCAGACTTTCATGATTTTAGACATTTAGAATGTTGCATGTACAGAAAAGGTTAAAAATGGGCATATAGAGATGTTAGGTGGTTCCCCGAAGAGGGCTTGAGTTCAAGCGACTCATTGCCTAAAACCGTTGTTTGCCGACCCGGGTATACTATTATACGCTCACTTAAATTTCCTGTGGCGTATCAGACTCAGACACTCCAAACCTTGCGGCACACTTGGGTTGGGGGATTCCCCGCCGAGTCAATGGCGGATTCCATACAGCCTGTGGAATATCAGACTTGTAGGGGAATACCACCTAATTCAGAAGTAAAACACAGATCTTGATTTGAAATGAACAGGCAGGTTACATGTTTTCAGAAAGGGCCCGTGTATTTTTCCGAAACAGTTTTATACATGATGTCTTGATGAAAAACTGCTTTCACTTAATATATATATATATATGTATGTTCCATTATACTATTTTTGGATTGCTTCGCGTGCCAGTACTTTTGTGCTGACCCCCCCCCCCCTCTTACAGGTCCTGAGGCATAGTCTAGGGGTCCAGCTACTCAGTAGACATTCTCGGATTTGCAGACTTGATCTCACAGTTGTGAGCCTTCTATTATTCGGAAGGCCTAATTATGTCAGACATTATCTTTTTTATTATGTTTTTGGTTTACTGCGGGCCTTGTCCCAGTTTCTTTTCAGATAGATGTTTGTGTTCTTAGTAGAGATTTCACAGACTAATGTCAGATAGTATTATTCAAAAATATTTCAGAACTTGACCATGTATTCCGTACTCAGTTCCAATTCCGCATTTTGTTATGATTACGAATGTTGTGCATGATAACCAGATAGAGAATGGGTGTTCCGGGCCTTCATGGTTCGGGATGCTCGTCACGGCTAGGGCCTAGGCTCGGGTCGTGACACAGATAAATAATGAATTTCTAAACGTATCATCCAAGCCTAAATAGGTATCTCGACCTAATATTTAACAGATCTGAACATGCAATTACTTTGGGAAGCTCATCTCTGAAAATTGCTTCGACAATTCTTCTTCTCTTGGAAGTATCTTTACTTGCATGACTGTTGCATTCCCTTTTCTTAGAACCACTTTCTTTTTTTTGTCCTTCTTAGCATGATTTTGCTGCAATTTCTTCAGGGATCGTTTCTATAGTTTGATCTATATTCATCAAACCCAACAAATTCGTAGTCAAAGCTTTCGGGAATGAAGTTTATAACATCTTGAGATTCTTTGATACTTTCAAACTGAGAAAACCCAAGACCAAAAAAAGATCTCAAATCTCTATTCATAATGGTAATTCAAACAATGAAACCTAAACAAGGAATAATCGAAGAAATTGCTTAACCAAAACACTGAAATTTCACTTTGTAAATGTAGGCTCAAATTTTTTTTTTTTGAAAAAAAAAAATAAAAATGATTAGAAGAAATTGAAGCTGATTTTAGGGAGGAAAATTACCTTAATTCAAAGTTTTGAATTAGATGGAGAAATTGGATAGAAACTGCACCAGAAATTGCAGCATACAGAGAGGAGAAATGGTTTATATTTTATAAAGAATCAGCTTCTTAGTAGGAGGTTTTAACTTGTATCTCAACTTTACCAAAAAGTAGTAAATATTGAGATTTAAGTAATATTTTAAAAGTGGGGGGATTTTTAGTAGTTTGTAAACTTATGTTGTTTATTTAGGTAATTTTTCCTTTAAACATATCTGTGTGGCCCATTGAATTTTGCAATTTTCTATAAATTGGGCCCATTACATTTTGCATTTTCTATAGCTTGTATTTTCATTTGCATAAAAATATTTCAATACTAAACAAAAATTCCAAATAATTTATATATTTGAAAATAATGTAAACATTAATAAATAACAACAATTAATAATTTAAAAATTACAATTAAAAAAAAGTTGTTTGACTCTCAAGATTTCACTTGTGTCACATAAATTAATGTACAAAAGGTAATATAATTTCTTTGTTATAATTTATGTGGAACAATTCAAACTTCAAAGTTTAACAAGTTTACTTTTACTTAAAATTTGGAAATAAAATTTAAATTTTTTAAAATAACATCTGTATATTTAAAAATTACATGAAAAAAAATACAATAAGTCACAATAATTGACAATTCAAACTATTTTAAAAAATATAAAAAATTATGATCGAAAAACTTAATTAAATCACAAAATTTGAAAGGTGTCAGTTCAATCACGCGTTTCTCTTCTATATTGACACTAATAACAACTTCATCACTACAATATTGGACAATCCATTTTCTTCTTAACAACTACTTCTCCTTATGGTGTTATTTACTTTTTATAATAGTTATAATTACAATTCAAACTTTCTTAATCAAGAAGTAGCTATCTTTGATGATCGGTCAAAATATCATCCAATGTATGCTCGATATTATGACTAGTCTACTTTAAGTTGCGTGTGATCCATTTTTATCATTGTTTCTCCTCTCTCTATGATGTCTCATGTTTTAATGTTGATCAGTTGACATTAAAGGACTAGGTCCTTGGCTCATCATGAAATGGTATAGCTGTCATATTTCTGCATAGTTTTGTCCGCTAGTGCAACTAACTGTGGAGGTGTGCAGAATATCCAATTAGATATCTGATCCAATCAGAATTCAACTTTGATTTATACACCCCTATAAATAGAAAATGATGCTTCTCTATCAAGTAGTTTTTGCAAATTGATGAATTACTGGGGAAACGACAAAAACTCTCATATTGCTCAAGTTTCAAATCTTTGTATGCTTAAGGTTTAGGTGTTCTTGAGTCAAGTTTTCTGCAGTAATCGTATTACTCATCTTATAAGAGTAATGTTTTTCTTTTGGCAGTAGAGTTCTTAGGTAGAGTTACCTAAGGTTCATCAATTAGAGTTAATCGATTGTGAAGTGCTTAAGGGAATTGCTTAGAGTAATTTTTTTCTTTCAGCAAAGGGAACTGAACCCATACATACTGTGGCTGCCTATTTATGATAGTTGAGCTACATAGTCCAGGATAAAGATTTTACTTCATGCTAAGCCTTATTTCTTTTCCCGGCATAGCATGTTTATATATTTATATGATTATATGCATTGGCTTTCAATAAGTTTTAAATTGTGGATCATGACATTATTTTATCCCTTATTCGTGAGTTACATGCTGGTGCTCAACCTACTAACCATCTTTGAACGTTGTATCCCCATGTGAAGCAGGCACCAAAGATACTTCTACTTTTCCTGTGTAGTGTTAAGTGGATCCGCTTGATTTGTCGGTCGTTTATACTGTAGTGGTGAGCCTCCATTATCCAAATAACTTGAATATTTCATTGGCCTCCTTCGATAAACTAGAACTAAAGAGTTCACATTAACATTGTCATTGTCATTGTCAGAGTCAGGACATGTCCCGACCTAGATTATTTTTCGGATTAGTAGAGGCTTTGTGGATATTACTGTGGACTTGGGTATTGATTATTGGTTATTGGTTACGATTTATTAGTTGTTGATTGTTGAAAAACCTTAAATATCTTTTAATTTGGTAAGAATGATATCTTGTTATATATTCAAAATTCAGCCATTGCTAGTGTATGATGATCTATTTAGCTAGGCAAAGGGGGTGGTCCTCGATCCTTGTTTGTCTTGATATTTTTGTCATGATAAGGCCTGGTTTGGGTCATGGAAGAACTACTTATGAATCTTTATGTGAAGAGTTTTCTAGTTAATGGGGAGTGAATTTAAAATAAGCATGATGGCTAAATTGAGCTTCTTCCTAGGTTTACAGATTAAACAAACCTTTTAAGGGGCTATGATTTGTCAAGAAAAATACATCAAAGAGTTGTTGAAGAAATATAATATGGGAGATGTCAAGCCAATTAATACTCCAATTGGAACCATTTCAAAGATGGATAGTGATGAACCTGGTTCCTCAGTGAATAAGACCATATATAGAGGGATTATTGGATCCCTACTGTATCTCAATGCAAACAGGCTAGATATTGTATTTAGTGTGGGAATGAGTGCCAGATTTTAGACTTATCTTAAAGAGTCTCATTTAAAAGCAGTAAAAAAAATTCTCAGGTATGGGATCTGGGCTTGTTCTATCCATCTAGAGACATTTTTGACCTAATATGATATACTGATGTTGTTTATGCTGGATACTTAATGAATAGAAAAAGCACCTCAGGAATAGCTTATTTTCTTGGTTCTTCTTTAATTTCCTAGGGTTCTAAGAAACAAAACTCAGTTACCTTACCTACTGCTGAAGCTGATATGTAGTTGTATCCTCTTGTTGTGCTCAATTACTATGGATCAAATAGCAGCTAAAAGACTTTAGGATTTTATCAGATACTATCCCCTTGATGTGTGACAATACAAGTTCTTTAAAAATAGCAAAAAAATCTAATACAACATAAGAGAACAAAGTATATTGATGTGAGGCATCATTTTTTAAGATATAATGTTGAAAAGGGGGTCATTTGCATGAAGTTTTGCAATACTAAAAATCAGGTGGCAGATATCCTTATAAAGGCTCTTCACAAAGAGCAATTTGTGAAAATTGGGTTGAGGCTGGGATTGATCAAAGTGAACTGACATACTTGGTGGTTCAGGTTTCCTCTATAAATTGGCTATGATCAGAAGATATTTATCCTTGATAAAATATGTGCTTATTAGTCTAACTCAGTACCATACCTTTGCAAGTATACACGTATGGTGAAATGCTTGAAGAAGAACAATTGAGACTGACACTAAATTAAGGATCAATGAAACAAGAACGAGACCTGGTCCCATTTCTCAGGTTAGTACCCAAACTATGTACTTTAAAATCATAAGAGTCTATCTGAAAAAATTGCATCTCTTTATTTCTCTGTGTAAAAGATGTCAAATCCCTAGAAAGTTGAAGAGTTGGGCCTATTAGGACTAAATACGTCATTTCCTCTAAAAGGTCCCAAAATGACATGGTTAGTTCCCTTAAATACAAAACCAAATCATTTCTCTCCCTTTCTCTTTCAAATTCATTCTCAAATCATCTTCCTTAAAACTTATCTCCTCTCAAATAAGCTTTTTATTCCCATTTACTCACAAAAGCTTTAAATGGCTGAAATTCCTACTCCCTCAAGCCCCACAAAAGACTCTAAAATGTTTAACCCTCATTAGTCCAATCAGAAAAACCCTAAATTCAAAAGTCCTGCTCCATCAATGTCCAGAATTATGAAAGATTCTTCTTCAAATCCTCCCCAAAAAACTGAGTTTATTCCACCCTCTACACCTTTCCTTGAAATTCCTAATCCTATAAATGAACCTATCCTAGAAGAAACTTCAAAAACTATGGATAACCCTGTTAGGTCATCTATGGTTGTGGACCAAAATCAAGCCTTTGATTCACTATTGAGTCTGAAGTTTCTCAAATTCCTCTTCCCTCAGAAAAAACAAAAAGAATTGGTCCCCCTGAAACCCTAAATATATCTAGTTCCCCTACTCCTTCATAATCAAATCCTATATTTGCTTAATTTTTTTATGAAGAATCCCAGTGAAAAGGTCAAATATCTATAGCAGTGATGACTGGGTGGCTGAAAATTTGATCCTACTCACTAACGATCCTAGAGAAAGTTCCTTTGGTTTAGAGGAGCAAATGGTGGGTGAAAATGTAGGTGATGATACTGAAGTTGGGAAGTTTTTGCTATCTCCAAATAAGGAGAATAAGGTCAACGATGAGGAACTGCCACTAAGGTGGTTAGTACAGAAGCATGAGTAAATAAAAATTGGTAGACACTAGTGGGAAGGTTACTAGAACCTACTCAACTAAGGCTTCTGAGTAAATGTTGCTAGGGGATGCCATAAAAGCTAATAAGTCTTCTACTGCTAAGAGAAGGAGACTGAAGAAAGCCAGTGTGGTGGAGGATAAAAATATGGAAGTTTGAGAAAGTGAAGATGTCGATCCAGATGTTGTTGCTGCAACTGAAAGGAGAAGAAAAGAAATTCATGATGAAAGAAGGACCAGGTCCTCTGCTTCAAAGTCTAGAAGCCCCAATGGGATGAAACAAAAACATATTATAGTTAGAGTTGTAAATATGAGCTTGGCCCGTGAGGCCGGCCCAACCCAACCCTTTAATTTAGTGGGGTTGGGTTACATTTTTTACAACCCTTTTAGTAACAAGGATAATAAGCCCAGCCCCACCTGACCCATCGGCCTCAGTGGCCTAGCCCGCTGGCCTTAGAGGCCATCCCGTGAATTGAAATTTCAAAAATATTTATTAAATATCTTAAATTAATTCCAGTATAATACAGTAAATATATTACAGACCAACTCCAAGGCCCAACCCCAAGCCCAACCTAACTTAATTCTAGACTTAATCCATAAGAACATAAACTAATAAACAAAAATAAGAAGTCAAATACTCAATACTTAATTATTAATCACTAACCAGTAACAGTAAGGCTGAGAGGCGGTAACCCTTTAGAGATTAAAGTCAAGAACGTACAGACTACAGTACATTTGAATATTTCATAATTCGGACTAGGGTTTTCTTCATTTGTTTTCTTTGAAATTTCTTTCTCAATTCACGACATGTGGTGGTGCGGCTGCACGACTCTTGACTACAAAACTGAGTTTGTCCACACTAATATAGGTAAGATTTAAGAAGATGAAGAAATATTGGTTGTGTTTGTGAAGCTGTTCTTGCTTTTGCGATTGTACTAATAGCTTGTTGGAGTATTTTTCCTATTTGTGTTGCTATGATTTCTAGTGTTATTAGGGATACACCAAGCAGTCTGCTTGGTCCTAGATCAAAATATTGAAAAAATTAGCTAAAAAATATTTTAAAAATCCCAAAATCCCATAAAGTCATAATCTTTAGTTCAAAGTTGCGAGATTTAGAGTTCTTTTTTATACCATGTGTCCTGGTTGAAGTTATTGTCTTTGATGCCTAAGAAAAATTAGTTTAGTATAAGCTCATCTAATTCAGATTCCCCAAGAAAAAGTCTGGATCCTTTTATAGTCTAAGTACTCTGTAGTCGCCAGTCGGGAACTTGTTAGATGAATAAATTATTATGTCCTTTCACTTTTAGTTAGCATGATTTTGCTCTACAGCAATCATTTATGATCAAGTTACTTTTTTATCTTATATTGTAATTAAAGTTCTAATGAGATTCGGGGTGAGATTTTTACATTACACCCACGTCATGAACCGAGGCGCTCTTTGGTAGTTTGACATTTTGATCATGTACTTTATTATGTATCTCATTTTTTTGTAAATCACAAGCTCTTTTGGACTACTGATATTTGAAGTTTACTCCTGCATTTCAGGAAGATGCTAACAGTTAGGTTTCAGTTGCTATATCTACTATGAATTTTTATCTCACATAACAGGAAAAGAAAATGTTCTCCAACTATTTACGGATTGGGGATTACATTTTTATATTATCTGTACATTGTAGTTACTTGTGACAAGTTGATGTTTGTAATGACTTGACATGAAAAATACAATTCCAAAGTTCTATCCATTGAGGGATTGATTGCCTTTTTTTTATAATTTATTATGCATTTCATCTTCAAATTCCACTCCTTAGTCCTTTCCTTGCAGTAAACAACAACTAAGTATCAATCCTAGTTAAAGTAGGTGTTGTCTCGCCTATCCTTTTGCACTATAGCATACTATTAGTCTTTGTATTACTTTATGAGAATATGAGATGGTCGTTATCTTCTTTATTGTTGTATTTTTCTAGTTAATTATATTCCGATGATCCATAATAACAACAACACAGCTAGTATAGTCTTACAAAGTGGGGGTCGGGGCCTAAAGAGTGCAGATCGTGACCTATCTTTCATTTAGGTAGAAAAAATATTGGAGTTAAACTACAGCTACAGACCTACAATGGAGGGACCGATCTGTAAAATTGAGCACCTCATTAACTCAACTCTATTATGATGTTAATTCTGTATGACCAATAAGTTTTAGGGAAATCTGAGAAATTAATTATGATGAGGATTCAAAATTAGTCAATATGATAGATCTATTGGTTATCTGTTATCAGTTTTAAGTTGAAGTATGTCCGGGATATGTCATATGTTAGAGACTTTGATGGTGGGATCTTTTAGAGTGTAGAGACCTTTGACAGTTTATCTAAGTTCTAGTCTTTAAGTTGCTACAACTCATGAGTTTGGTGCTCTAGTCTTTAAGTTGCTACAACTCTTAAGTTCTAACTTATTGTGTTATCAATATTTGTGTGGTTTTGTAAGGAATTTAGCTGAAGAAAAGTATTAGTTACTGTCTCACTATCTTACTGAGTTACAGCCGTAAGTTGTAACAAATATATTATCTTTTGAAGTCGAATTGATTACTTTTAATTTATTACCTCTAATTAGTTTTTGAAGTTTGAAATTATCTTTTGATATGTTTATCTTATTATAGGAAAATTAATGAAGAATAATGATGAACATAGTGCACATGAGGATGAGGATAGTGTAGAACTAAAAGTGAATGAATTTGAAGAACCTATGCAGAAGAAAATAAGGCAATTAAAATCATCTGTTTGGACATATATGAGAAAGATTGTTAGAGGTAAAGATGGAGTAGAAAGGGCAGTATGCAGAGGTTGTAAGGAACCATATAAGGTTGGTTCTACTCCGGGACCTAATGGTAAGAACTATGGAAAATCACATTTAGAACGACACATACTTAAATGCAAAATGATCAAATACCATAATTTGGGTCAGATGTTTATAGATCAACAAGGTAATATACAATCGAGAAAAATAGGTCAATCAATTTCTTGTGAAAAGCTTGCTGAAGCTATTATTGAGCATGATTTGCTTTATTCTTTTGTTGAATATAAGAAAATTGGAGTCTAGGTAGATTATGTAAATCCAGAAATAATAATTCCATCAAGAAACACTGCTGTTGTGGATGTCCAAAAAGTGTATTTCAAGGAGAAAGAAAAGTTAAGATAAGCCTTGGCTAAGATTCCTAATCGAGTTTGCTTAACTTTTGATTATTGGACAACAGGTATGTTTGAGGGTTATCTTTGTTTAACTGCTCATTATGTTGATGATAATTGGAAGTTGGTTACTAAAATTTTAAACTTTTTTCGTATGATTCCTCCTCATACTGGAGTTGAATTAGCTGCAATGATATATGATTGTTTGAAGAAGTGAGGCATTGATAGGAAGGTGTTTTCTATCACTTTGGATAATGCCACTAATAATGATAACCTACAAACTATTTTAGAAGGTCATCTTGATTTGTAAAAGAGTTTATTATGTGAAGGTGAGTTTTTTCATATGCGTTGTTCTGCTCATATTCTTAATTTGATTGTCCAAGAAGGTTTTAAAAGTAGCTACTGATGTCTTGTTTAGAATAAGAAAACGTATGAAGGATGTAAAAGGATGTGATGGTAGAATAAAAAAATTTGAACAATGTGTTAAGCAAGTGGGAATCAGTACAAAATTGGGTCTACGTTTGGATGTGATAACCAGATGGAATTCAACGTACTTGATGCTTGAGAGTGCACTGCAATATGAAAAATCTTTCTCTAGTCTACAGTTGATTCACAGGAATTACTCTCTTTGTCCTACATTTGATAATTGGAGAAGGGCAGAAAAAATATTTGAATTCTTGGAACCTTTTTATGAAATAACTAACTTGATTTTCGGTTCAAGTTATCCAACTTCCAACTTGTATTTTATGCAAGTTTGGAAAAATGAATGCTTGTTGAAGGAGAATTCAAGTAGTTCGGATGAGGTTATTAGGGAAATGGTTGCAAGAATGTTCAAAAAATTTTAGAAATATTGGAATAGATTTAGTCTAGTACTCTCATTTGGAGCAATTCTTGATCCTTGCTTCAAGATGCGACTTTTAGAATTTTATTTCTCAAAGGTGGATGTGTCTTAGACAAAATAAAAAGTTGTAGATATTGAAAAAAAATGCACAAGTTCTATGAACAATATGAAAATAACCAAATTCGGACAACTACTCTTGTTCAATGTAAACCAACTAAAGAAGGAGGTCAATTCAAACAAAAGAAGTTAACTTTGTTTGCTGTAAGTATTTTTTTTTTCAATTATCTAATCTTCTTCTCTTTTCTTTTTTCAGATTTATGGTATGTTGTGTTTGGCATTGTTTTACTGTAAGGCTAAGGATATTCTTGATTGTTATAGTCCTTCACTTAAAATAAATAAATTATTAAGTAGTTTGTGAAATTTTAGGACAAAAGTAATTTGTTACAGTAATCTCTTTACTGTAACTGTAACGCCATAATTCAACCATAGTCAAACAGCCCCTTACAGAGAATTACCCCGATCCTTAGTTTCTTCCTCAATAAAATGCATCATTTTCTTGAATAGATAGTAAAAGTTGTTGTATAATAGGAGTATTAATATTATTCTTGTATTCTGTTAGTCTTAGAGTTCTATTACTACTTGTTGTTCCTTTCCCTTCAAGTATCTTTTTATAGTGTTGCTGTTTCTCAAACGCATTGGATGACCAAGATTGAAAGATTCTTAAGCTTGTCCTTATTGTTGGGTCACTTTTCATGTATTTTTCTTACATTGTTGTGCCACTTTTTTTCCTACCAAGGCCTTTGCTACTATTATTGTTATTATATTTTATGTTTCAAATTAACAGGAGTTTAAAATGTTTGAGGGTACATCTGTTTGTAATGGTGGGAAGTCAGAATTGACCCTTTATTTGGAGGAACAGAAGCTTGATTATGAGTCTTTTCATGAGCTGGATGTTATCAAGCATTGGAAGGATAATGAAAAAAATATCCTGATCTTTTAGTGATGGCGCGTGATGTACTTAGTATTCCAATTACTTTAGTAGCATTGGAATCGGCATTTAGTATTGGTGGTCATGTTGTTACCAAGTATAGAAGTCGTATCCATCATGAAAATGTCCAAACTCGTTACTTCAAGAAATTGGTTTCATGGATTTACTCAATCTAATACAGGTAATATTTTCTAGTTTTCTTAAAGTGTTTATTAATAGTTATCTAACTAATATTTTGTTTGATGTGAATTGTATTTGTAGATGAAGATGAACTTCTTAAGAAAACTATGTCAAATGTCGATTCAAATGAGATTGAAGGTTTAGAAAACATTACAAGTGCAAGTGGAAGTAGAGTTGATAAGCTTTAATTAATTGGTTTTGTAGTATTTAAAAATTTAAATTTATTTTGTAAATGGACAAGATTTTAGTCTAGTTAAAATTTCTAAGTTTTTGAATTTAGTTTTATATCTTTTGGTGATTACTGATTACTATTTTTTGTTTTCATATAAGATGACTCTTGAATCTGCAGTTAACTTGTGACTATTAGAAACTATTAAACTAAGGTGGGAATATGAGCAAAAGTCAGTAATCTTCTCAAACGTAGCTTAAGTTGTTTGCATGTTTTTATTTAACATGGTTTAATGTTATTTTTATGTTTTTGGAGGGCCAACCCGTGGCCAGCTTAGGGCTGGGTTGGGATGCCTTGTCAATGGCCCTTTAGCTAAAAGGGCCAACCCGTCCTAGCCCATTTATCTCTCTAGCCCGTTAGGGTTGGGTTAGGTTGAGTTAGGCCAGCCCATATTAACAACTCTAATTGCAGTAAAGAAAAAAAAGTCTCTGAGAGAACTAGTCCCAAGAAAAGAAAAGCTATAGAAGATGAACCAACCAATAGTTCTAAAAGAAGAAGGAAAGATGAGGAAGAAAAATTTGTGTCTAAAGAGGAGAGAAATAAATTCCTCAAAAATCAAAAGGTACTGACTGGAAGGGTTTTCAATTCTAAGATCTTTGAAAAACTCAGAATGGTGGAACTGATAGAGTATGTTAGACAACAGTATTGGTTACATCTCTTAGAAGAACTAGTTCCTTCCGTCTACGAGGCTAAAGTAAGACAATTCTTTTACACTGTGAAATTCTCTAAAGATGAGAAGAGCTTGATTGCACTAGTCCAAGGAAAGAAGATAAAGTTAGATGAAGAAACACTAGGAAAAATTCTGGATGTTCCCATTGTGGGTGTGAGGAATGTCTCAAAACAACATCCCTCAACTGAGTTTATGGTTAATGCTTTTAAAGTGTGAGGAAAATCAGTGGCTGGTGTAAGAAAGAAGTTTCTCAAGTGTGAATTTCAACTAGTGTTTGAGTTTGTTAACAAAGTAGTACTGCCAAGGTCTGAAAAAAGAACTATTGCTTCTGGAGTGGATCTATATGTGATGGAGTGTCTCAGCAAGTTTGAATTTATTAGTCTACCCACACTGATGATTCAACATATATACAAGGTCATACATAAGAAAGAAGGAAGGCATGGCATGCCTTATGGATATCCATTGAATAGGTTATTTGGATATTTTAGAATAGTGTTTGAAAAGGGAACTCCTAGAACTATAAAGCAAATGTTTACCCTGACTATGTTTGTTAAAAATGAGTAGGTCGAAGGAAAGGTAGGGATCATATCACAAGTGTCAGAACTGTTGGTAGTTCAAGAAAGTTTGAGGAAGGAGTTGGAGAAAATGAGAGTTGCAATGGCCGCCAAGGATGCAGAAATCCTCACATTGAAGTTGAAGAATCAACAGCTTGCATCCAAGGGACCAAGTGCTAGTGAAGCACTTAGTGAAGAGAATGTAGATCTGAAGAAAAAGGTTTCAGAACTAACTGATGAGGTCCAAAATTTGAATGTTGAAGTAACAGACCTAATAAAACATTTGTTGGATTCTCATGCTGTTGTGGGTGCTAGAATGGAAATTCTTCTAAGGACCCTTCCCCAAAACTTCCATCTGCCTAAACCTTGTCCCTCTTTATCCTTAATTTTTCCCTGTGTTAGTTTCCTGTCTTTGATCCTTGTGTGACTTTTTGAAGATTAAGATGTTTTATGTTTTATCTGTATGTTGAAATGGTACTCATCTTTAATATATGAATGAATCTTTATTTGTGTCTATCATTTGTCTCTTTTATTTAAAGTAGTTCATTCATGCTAATGGTTCCCCAGTGGCCATGAGTTAACTAATTTGTGCTTATTCCATTCATGGTTTACTATTCTTACTTTTCTATGATTCCAAAAGGGGGAATAATGAGTCACCATAGTGGAGGACCTAGTGCTAGTTGAAACAGGGGAATATTGATAGGGGAACACTAAGGAGGAAGCATGTCGATAGGGGGAACACAGATTACAAGTAGTTTTGATGATTGAATTTTGATGTTCTGAAGTTATACTTTGTCATCATCAAAAAGGGAAAAACTGGTGTCTCGTGTTTTAGGACCAGGTCTTTGCCTCATCATGAAATGATACAGCTGTCATATCTCTACATAATTTTATCTGTTAATGCAACTAACAATGCAGGTGTGCAACGTACCCGATTAGACACCTAATCCAATCAGAATTCAACCCTAATTTATACACTCCTATAAATAGAAAAGGATGTTTTTCTATCAAGTAGTTTTTTTCAAATTCATGAATTACTGCAGAAATGGCAAAAACTCTCATATTGCTCAAGTTCCAAATCTTTGTGTGCTTAAGGTTTAGGTGTTCTTGAGTCAAGTCTTGTTTGTAATCGTATTACTCATCTTATAAAAGTAATGTTTTTCTTTTGCCAGTAGAGTTCTTAGGTAGAGTTACCTAAGGTCCATCGATTAGAGTTAATCGATTGTGAAGTGCTTGAGGAGTGTAGAGGTTTTTGTAGTAGAGCTATTACAACTAGTGGAACTTAGAGTTAAGTTTTTGGAATATGTAACTAATGCATTTTGATTATATTAGCGTTCCTCCTCGTACTTCCTAGCAAGCTCCCGAACTTTCTGTCACATCTCCTCAAGATGAGCATCTGACATGGTGGAAGAACTTCATATACCTTGCAATACACACTGAAGAAATGGTGAAAGTTCTTCTCAGCGCAAAGGTCGTATTCCCTTCCCTTATACACGCCCTCAACTACATCCAGCCAGCAAGAGTGAGTTTCTTCCTCTGATGGCATGATTTAATTGCCTTGGTCATCTGTCGGTCGACTCCTCTTGAGATCTTCAATTGCTTGAACATATCAATTCTACATTAAAAGTAAATTAGTATATAATAAATGCTATAAAATAAATTCTAAATAAGATTTAAACTTACGTAAGTATCCTCAGTCCGTGTTTTCACCCAAACTTTTCCATCTCTAATTTTCATATGGGTCTTTCTTTCATACCTCTTCACAAGTGGACGGTCTACCAAGAGATGGTTACTGCAAATGAAATAAACATAGTGAACCACAAGTGAATAAATAACTTACTACCATCTAAATGTATAAATAATTACCAATTTCCTCTTAGTTGTCCGTATGAACACCGAACCACAAGTGTGCAATGAGCCACCTTTCTTAGAATTTCGAGTTGCCTATGTCTGGGTGTTCTTCTTTTGAAACTCCGAAGAAGACCAATATACAATAAGTTTATCCCAATAATCTGATCCAAGCCATCCAGGCTTTCCTTTACATCAAGCTTTAGAAAGCATGCAAGACAATAGAGAAGACCCCTTATTCTTAAAATAGCTTTGAATAACCCAATCCTTAGAAAGGCTCCATGTACAACTTTTCTGCAAATAAAATATATACGAGGATGGTGATAGACAAGTCCCCCACCTATTGGTGAAGCTATTACTGAATTGTTATACCAAGAACACAAAATATGTGAGGCTCTAAATAAAACCAAGTATACTGCTTACTATTTGTATTCAAAACATTTATAATTTTGTACTTTTCATATAAGACCGAAAAATTGCATATAGGGACATTACGGAGGAGAACGGAGATAAAAGGCCCTAACATTCCAAAAGTTAGAAAAAGGAAAATATCATTGATCAACTCTTGAATGGGAACAGAAAGAGATCTTATCCTTCATTACCCATTTCTGAAGTGGTAGCAACATGTGTCTTTAAGATCAGATGAACACTCAATACCCAATTGTGTCATCAAGTTATCAATGGAAATCATTAGTATAGATTTCTTCTTTCTCAATTAATATGGTTCGAACACTAGTCCAATAAATCCAGCCTAGAAGGAGAAAAATCGAAAAACACTTCTACCGGTCAGTCCCAAAAGTAGTAAGGGAACCTTTAGTTAATAGGATTATGGTTGAGTTTATAATATGCTCTCTGCATTATATTAGAATCTTTTTTCTTTATCTTTTTTACATTTTTACTGTGTTATCTTCTTCCTATTTATAGCTAATATATTCCCTCTGTCTCTCTTTACCCAAAAACGTTGTAGGTTCACACACACTTAACCATTTTCTAGTAACTAATTCACATTTCAACTCACTACACTTGATCATTTTAAACTCACTAGAACACATTTCAAGTAACCAATTGACATTTCAAGTCCCTACATTTAGCCATTTTTAACTCACTAATCCACAATTCAAGTAACTAATTCACATTTCAAATCATTAGACTTAACCACTTCCAAGTTAGTAATTCGCATTTCAAGTCACTACACTTAAATCATTTTCAACTCACTAGTACACATTTAAGTAACTAATTCATATTTCAAGTCACTACACATAATCATTTTCAACTCACTAGTACACATTTCACGTAACTAGTTCACATTTTAAGTCACTAGACTTACCCGTTACTCACTAATACACATCTACAACAACAACAAAAAAAAAAAAAAAAAACCAGTGTATGCCCACATAGTGAGGTCTGGGGAGGGTAAGATGTACGCAGTCCATATCACTACCTCTGGAGAAGTAGCAAGGTTGTTTCCGATAGACCCCCGCTCAAGACACGAGATACTAACCAAATCCATAATAAAGCACGGAAGAAGATGAGAAGACATAAATACGCCACCCATAATGAATAATAAACAAATAATAGTAAACAAATTCGTAATAAAGCATGCAACAAGGTGGCATAATAAGAATAATACACCCACCAAGTAAAGCCCTACCCCAACGACCCAAACTGGCACCATCCTTCTAACCTAATTCGCGTCCTCCAGATCTTCCTATCTAGGGTCATGTTCTCAATGAGCTGCAACTGCTCCATGTCCCGCCTAATTACCTCTCTCCTGTATTTCTTCGGCCTATTCCTACCCCGCCTGAAGCCATCCAACGCAAGTCTTTCACACCTACGAAACGGGGCATCTGATCCCCTCCTCATCACGTGCCCGAACCATCTCAATCGAACTTCCCGCATCTTGTCCTCCACCGAAGCCACTCCAACTTTTTCCCGAATGGCCTCATTCCGAACTCTTTCACCCCTAGTAAGCCCACACATCCAACGCAACATCCGCATTTCTGCCACCTTTAATTTTTAAATGTGAAATTTTTTGACTAGACAACACTCCGCTCCATAAAGCATGGACGGGCGGACTGTTACCCTATAGAACTTGCCTTTAAGCTTGGGCGGCACCTTTTTATCACACAACACCCCCGAGGTGAGCTTCCACTTCATCCATCCAGCCCCAATACGATGAGAGACATCCTCGTCAATCTCACCATTCCCCTAAATCAAGGACCCGAGATACTTGAAAATATCCCTCTTACACACCTCCTGGGAATCCAACCTTACTACCACTTCGTTCTCCTGCCTCATGTCATTAAACTTGCATTCCAAATAATCTGTCTTGCTCCTACTCAACCTAACCCCTTAGACTCAAAGGTCTGTCTCCACACCTCTAGTTTATCATTCACACACACCCGCGTCTCATCAATCAAAACTACATCATCTGCAAAAAGCATACACCAAGGCACCTCTCCTTGAATATGCCGTGTCAACACATCCATCACCAAAGCAAACAAAAATACATTGAATGAGTAGAAAGGGAAAAAAATACATTTTCTGAAGCCAAAAAAATGTAGGTGATAAGCAGTCATTAGCTACTTGTAATTTACAAAAGCCTAAGAAGTGACTAGAGCTTCAAACTACAAGTTCTATATAACTAACCATATTCAAGGAGATCACAGTGTCTTATAGCATGATAGAACCAAATGATTCCACTCAAAAACTCTAGAGAGATTTAAGACTGACAAGTTTTATCCTACTTATCTTGAATTCTACTAGTATGTTTGCCCACTGTTCTGATCCGAGTTATAATTCAAATCTAGGGAGAACATAGTAGTACCCGCTCTTACATACAAGAGCATCAAATACAAAGATATATGATGTTTTTTTAGATGACGTAAGAAAAATTGCATTAAGGGCATCAAGAAGATGCAACAATACGAAGATATATGATACTTCTTATAAGATAATCAGCATATCCAATGTAACATTGATCATGAGATTCAATAATCACTTTAGAGAAGGTAAGATTACCCAAAGGCCAAAACACAAAAGGAAAAATATATTTGAAACACCCCTTAAACCACTGTGATGGAATCACAAAATGATCAATAACAAAGAAAAGCACCATCTAATTAGAGAAAAAAAAGGCATTCTGTCGATCAGCTTTGCAGGGAGCAGTCTTTTTTGACTGAATGGGTGCATGGTGGAGACAAGAGTACAAGGACTATGTCATAAGCTTAAAAAACTTCAACACCAAGAAAGAATTTAATTAGGGAACATTGTTTATATGAACTAATAAAGATCTGTAATTGGATCAGCTAGCCCTCAACAAGTGGTTTAGCATCATTCCACAAACTACAGTCAATCTATAGCTTAACCTCAGTAGCAAAGAACATTTTGTCATGCCAGATCCAGACAGGTTTTTTAACCATGATCAGGAGGTAAGCAGGTAATTGACTGGCTGACAAGTGACAAGTGTAGGAGGTCATACATAGTTGTCTGTTTTATTCTGTGATACTAGCACAACGACATTTGGGGAATAATGTTAGTTGTTTGTTTCATTCTGCGTTACTGGAACAGTGATATTTTGGGGAATAATGTTCCACCATTTGCACCAAGTGAGGACAAAAGAAGTATAAAATGAAAACAATGTACTCCACTGAAACCAAAGGGTATAGCAAATCAGTTATCATTCCAACAAGACAATCAGGAAACACTATATTCCAACCCACGTGTAATACCTTGCCTACGAAAAGAGACCTTGAACCTACCAATCCCAAAGTTCAGCTCGTGATGTGAGGTACAAAATCATATAAAGAGACTAACACATCTCAAGTAACTAATTCGCATTTAAAGTTACTACCCTTAACCATTCTAAGTCACTAATACACAGTTGAAGTAACTACACTTAAATTTCTAGTTAACTAATTCACATTTCAAGTAACAATGCTTAGCCGTTTTCAAGTCACTACCCTTAGTCATTTTCAAGTAACTATGCTTAATCATTCTCAAGTAACTAAACTTAATCATATTCTAGTCACTAATTCACATTTCAACTAACTACGCTTAACCATTTTCAATGTACTAATTCACATTTCAAGTCACTATTCTAAGTCATTTTCAAGTTATTAATTCACATTTTAAGTAAATACACTTAACCATTTTCAAAACACAAGTTCACATTCTTACTAAACTTATCCCTATTCTCTTAAGGCTTGACACTAATTTAGACACTCTTTTGATCCCCTTAGCTATAGTTCACATCATTCACTTAGCTATTGTTATTCCTAAAAGCTCCAAATAAAGAACACTATAAAACTATAGTGACTACACTGCCAACCCCTGCTATTGAGTATCGCTTATTTAAAATGCCAGAATACTAGCGCCTAAATATGACCAGTGACAGAGATATGAGCCATAGTTCCAGCTAAAATGTTTGCAAGCTTAACTACGTGACATGCTCTCGCTCTGGAATACATGCTATATTAGATATCCTTTTTATATTATCATTATTCTTTCAACTGAAAAGTCTAAGAGATCCCAAGTCCGAATCTCCAGTACAACAATTTCACCTCACTTGGACACTTACGAGGACATTATCACCTATTGGCTAAGCAATTATATAATTAGGTAGATTTTTGAAAACCTTTCATCTATAATATTAAGGGCCAAATAAGTTTTCCAGCCATAAACTATAAAAACCTAATTTTCCCAATTCAAAATCCTGAAAACCGAACTTGGCGTTTTTTTTTTACATAAAAATAATCAGATTCAAAAACCCAAAACTAGAAAAACCCAACCTTTAATAATTCAAAATCTCACGAACCGAAAATGTTTTTTTTTCAAGATTACAACTTTTGGCAACAAGATTCAAAAACCCATTTGAGAGACTGTGCATATTACCACAACAGTCCATCGGAGAAGCTCCAAAATGTCAACCGACGAAGAAAAACCCACTTGAATACACAAAGTGTTTTAAGGAACCAGCCAACAGTAAAAAAATATTAGAAATAGGGAATGTACTGATTGAGAGCGTTGAGAGTTGTTTGAGAATGGCCGATTAAGAGTGTTTCCGTCTGTGAGAGCGTTGCTATGCGATTGTTGTTGCAGCCTTCCGTCGACGAGAGTGAGGTGAGAGTTGTTTGGGCTGCAAGGGTAATTAGGAAGGAAAAAGGGGTAATTAAGATGGGTTGGGTCGGATGATCGTCGAATTGGGTTGGGTTTACAAAATTTCTGACAAAATCAAACATAAGTGATCGGTTCATTTTTTTAAAAGAATAATTATTCAAAAAATTATCACTTGTGATTGATTTTTATTAAAAAATTAAATACATAATTAATTATATAATAGAGTATTTATAATAACATTCAATAATTCAATATAATGTATATTAATCAGATAATTAGTTATTTTATGATTACATTAACACGAGTAGTATATTTTTTAATAGTATAATAATATCAACGTATTTCATAAATTAGGATGAATTTTTGGTTAATTAGCTTTTAAATACGGTATTATATATCATGTAATACAACGTACTAATCAAATGAATTATCAGTTAATTAGCTTACGTTATTATAAATTCAACAATATACCTTTTTCTACATTAATACTAGTATATTTTCTCAACAGTATGATATCAAGGTATTACTCAAAGTACTTGGATATATAGATTTAGTTAGCTAGCTTTTGACTATTACGTACATCACTGCACGAATATATGTATATATATATATATATATATATATATATATATATATATATTTCACATATACTACACGAATATATTTCACACACATACACACACACACACACACACACACACATATATATATTTATATTACGTACATCACTACACGAATATATGTATATAGATATACATATATTCGATTGACTATCAGCTTTGAAATATGTACTATATACATCACATATACACGAGTATATTACCCCATAATACAACGTATTTCACATATACTCAGATGAATTTTGGTTAGTTTATCTTACGTTATTATACATTCATTAATATATTAGTACCTCGATCGATCGATAGTATGATATCAACTTATTTAATTTATAACTGAATACATTTAGTTAGCTTTTGACTACGTACTACATACATCACTATTATACATATATATATATATATATATATATATATATATATATATATATATATATATATATATATATATATATATAATCTATATCTCTCTATATATATATCTATAATATCTATATCTGTAATAATAATATAATAAAAATAATAATATATTAAAAGTGTGAAGACCCTTACAAAAGTGAATTGAACTTTTTGCCCTTCATTAAAAAATTCCGCAGTAGACATAATCGTCTTTTTACTTTTTTTTTTCAATAAATAAATAAGAAAATATAATATCTACAATATATAAGAAGAAGCCTAAATTATAGAAAGATAATTAATGTCTATTTTTAATAATATTTCCATAAAAGTTGGGAACAAATATAATGTTGTTAAAACTGAGATTGTTTTTAATTGTACATCGTGCAAATAAATTAGATGGAAAGTTACTATAGAATATTTCTGGATGTATACGAATGTCCAAGTAATATTACAACTCCATTTATTATTACCATACTTTTCGCCAAAGAAGTAAAAAGAATACATAACTATTTCATATAGCATAGAAAATGTACATATTTAAATTATTTAATTTTGGCATGAACTCTAAATGTGGAGGAAAGTTTGAATTTGAGTTCCAGTTGGAGTTTCCACGTTCACTCTCCACGGTCATACAAATTTTACATGGACTAGAACATATAAATATATATGGGATATATGGGAAGAAATCCTAACTATAGAAATAGTAAGAGAACTATTAATTTTCCTTTTAAGTGCAGAATTGCCATAGGTTTAGAATTTATGGATAAATAAAAAGACACTAGAATTCTTATTCCCTTATTCGTACATCCAAAATAGACCCAAAGGCTATTGATTCCTCTCTCCTCATTCGAATCGAATGAATAGTAAACTTCTCTCTATTTTTACATGGTAGAATTTTTGTGAGTTTCTATTTTAATGTGGTTCAAATCGAATTGAATTTTTTTATTTTATTTTTATAGCATCTGATCATCTCAAACAAGTATAATTTTACAATAAATTATTATTACTTAATTGTTTGACTTGATTATTATTATTATTTCTTGAGTCAAGAATCTATCGAAACTAATTTCTTGCCTCATAAAAATTGTAATAGGGGGTGGGGTAAGTTCTTTATATATGTTGTTGTTGCTACGGATAATAAACATGCTTGAAGACTAGAATTTTACTTGGATGTTTTCATATAATTGAAAGGATATTTACTTTCTTTTAATAAAATTATATATGTGATGAAAGGGTCATGGATAGGGATGGCAATGGTGTGGTGCGGATTTTAAAATATGAGGGGTGGTGCGGATTTTAAGTTGTGCGGTGCGGGTATATGCTGGTTTAAATTAAAAAAAAAAACCTAAAAATTAGTATTGTTCTCGTGAATATACCAAAAATTATATGTGTTATTTACTTAAATTTTATCATACTTAAAATGACATGCATAACACTACTTTTATAGTAGCTTTTTTAACATCTCTATTCATTTGAATAAAAATATGATATTTGATCATTACTTGTACACGTTATACTTATGATAATTTTTTAGTGAAAAGTGATATAATAGAAATTAGTTATTATTTTCTAGTTGTAGATTTAAAAATATTATGATTTTCAATGGAGTTATAATTTTTTTTAAAAAAAAGAAAAAATAAAAACATGGGGCGGTGCGGTGCGGTTATGCGCGGATATGAATGTGGGGCGGGTTTATGTCGATTTAAATGTGATGCGGTGCGGTACGGTGTGATTTTAAAATTTGTGAGCTTAGAAAAAACTCGCACCGCACCCACACCGCACCGCACCATTGTCATCCCTAGCCATGGAGTCCTCTTGAAGATTTGAAGCTTATTTCTTTCATTTAGAAATATGGCCATGGCAATTGGCGTACCCTCCCAAAACAAGTTGATACCTACCCCTTCGGCCTCCACCCTCCAACCCCCCACCCCCACACCCACCACTCTCTCTATATTTATACACATATTCTTCCTCATGTTTTGATGATTTGTTATGCCTCATATTCAGAGTTACTAATTTTTATTTTTTTACCTCATATTGAGAGTTACTAATTTTATTTTTTTACCTCATATTCAGAGTTACTAATTTTATTTTATTTTAGTGATCGACTTGATTGTTTGTTAGCATTATCGCGATGTGAAAAAGGTTATCGATTAAGGTGGATTAATTACGTGAGACAATGAATGTTTATGAGGTGTCAAAATAGATACAACAAGCATTGCAGCAATAACAATATATTCAGTGAAATTTCACAATGTGTGATTTAAAAAAGATAAAATGTACGTAAATTTTAGTTCCAGAAGTAGAGAATCTCTTTTCGAAAGACATGACAAAAATTTCACTGAATATATATATATATATATATATATATATATATATATATATATATAGTTATTGAAAAGACTCCTAAAAGTGTTTAATGTTAAAAAATCGCCAAATAATTATATGCTCTTTCAATTCTATTCTCTCTTGACATATGAAGATCTAAGCTGCTGCACTAAGAAAAAAATATCAAATTCATAGATACCCCATAAAAATCAAAAGTAAATTTCAATTTGTGCACTTGATACATGAATTAAAGCTAATGCTTTTAGCTTTGTTAGGGCTATGGGGTTATCCTAATTTGCTTTAATATGAGTATTATCGATAAGCTTTTATGTTACTGTTATCGGTAAAAGAAATAATTCATGTATTCGTAATTCTATTAGTTTATATCAAAATTTGTATATCCTCATGCTCAATATGACTCATAAATAGAAATTATCGTTCTCCTTTTTTTGTTTGTTTTATTCATTAGTGTATCTTGATGTATTATTTACCAACAATAACTTTAAATTTGAATTTTCTGGGTTCAATTTTGCCCATTTGTTTTAATAAGTCTGCAATCTATGACTTCTTCTTTCCTATATGCTTTAGAGTACTCTATGTTGGTTTATTTATGATGTTGATTGATGTTTCTAAATTCTTCTTTCGTCATAGCATTACCAAGTCGACACAAATTCAGATTTTGAACTATAAAAATATAATGTACTTTTTTGGCTACGAAACAATATAATTTTTTTGTAATTATGCCAAAATAGTATGTAATAAACTATCAACATAAAATTAGTGAGATCAACATTTAAAATTATTCACAACTAAAGGCTCAAGCTTTCAAATTGTTCGATGAAAAACTACAATATTGATACTATATCTATATCTATAATCTATAATAATATAATATAATAAGAATAAGAAGAATCAATATCTATCAATTAAATACTATATTAAAAGTGTGAAGAGTCTTATCAATGTTGTTTGAACTTTTTGTCCTTCATTAAAAGTCTTTGCTTTAAACCAAAATATTTTTTTACTATTTTTTTTCTAATATTTAAGAGTTGAAAGTTAATTAAGTATATTTATGGTAAAACTTTTCCTTACTAAAGTCATCAGAATTAATGACAACTAATATTTTTTACTATTTGTTTAAGAAATCTAAATCAACTATATTTGATTTTAAGAAGATTTATAAAAAGTTGACTTTAAAAATAAGAAAAGATTTCAAATATAGAAAAAGAAACCACCTGAATATATATCTATAATCTATAATCTATATCTATATCTATAATATATATCTATATCTATAATCTATAATATATTAAAAGTGTGAAGGGCCTTAGATATGTCGTTTGAACTTTTTATCCTTCATTAAAAGTGGTTGCTTTAGTCAAAATCGTCTTTTCACTATTTTTCCTAATATTTAAGAGTTGAAATTTAATTAAATATATTTATGATAAAACTTTTTATTATAAGAAGTAATCAAACTTAATGATAACTAATGTTTTTTTAATTGGTATAAGAATTCTGAATCAACTAAATTTGATTTTAAGAAGATTTAAAAAAATCTATACATCTACATCTACATCTACAATATATTAAATTCATTAACCACTTGAAACTTGTGGTGGTAAAATATATATGTGCTTACAATAAAATATAGGTTTTGAACTTTTTACACTTAATTGAAAACCTTCGTAATCAATAAAATCATCTAATTTTAAATAATCAAAAGTTACACGTGCGAGGCACGTGCGGCTAAGAGAAGAAGAAATAATGACTAGTGATAGAAGAGACAAAAGAATGAAAAGAAAGAAAGAGAAATAGAGGCTAGACAAAAGAATGAAAAAAAAGAAAGAGAAATAGAGGCTAGAAATAGAATAGACAAATTTTTTTTTTAAAAAAAAGAAAAAATGAGAAATAGAGGTTATAAGTTGTAATTTTGAAACTAAGGTTAGGACACTCACTAAACATAGTCTATTTGTCATAGTGTTCTATTTTAGTAGCACATATTTTGTAGGGTTAATGTTCACTTAGCGTTTACAAGGAGTGGTTCTCATCTTTAAGGTTCGCTTAAGAATTTTTAAGAAATAATTTTTGCTTTAGAAAATTAGCATTTGTCGCCCATCAGTAGTAAGTTGTGGGATAAACTAGTTTTGGCTATTAGACAGAATTTTCTTGTACAAATTTTGTCTTATATGCAAAAAATAGAACTTATGCAGTCAGCCACGCATTCTTTGACATGTGCAAACATCTATGAAATTCACTCAAGACATGACACTGGACGTTCTACAAAATTTAGCTTATGTAAAATGTATTTTATCCCTATATAAAACTTGGAAGAAGAAAGATGCAATATACAAGAAACATAATCCTCTGATGGTTTGTAATGGATGTTGAGCATTGTCCAATTCTAGTGTACATATAACTAAAGAAGCAAAAATAGGTAAAACAAAGAGATGACTGACTCGATTGTGCTCCAATTATATGCAACAATTAAGCAAGTAATTTTGGAAAGATTAAGATTTTCGTATAATAGAATATTTGGCTCGTGGTACTAGTTTCAGGTAACACTCCATATGGTCCTTTTGATATCCTAAATCCACTATTATATCTACTAACCCCATCGTAGAAGAGTAACACTTCACTATCCGCAAACCCATATACTAGTATGGTTGAATAAAGATTGGTCTCTCGTAGAGTGCATAATTCTGTCCAAGACTCTTTGACACTATATTATTTCACTACCCACAACTTAAAAGTTCTTGCTTCTGTATTTCTGTATGTACAATAAGCACAAAGCATACCTTCTAACACTGAAACACCATCTTTCTCAGAAGTATGTTTTTCAGAAAGTAAGATGAAACAGAAATGACCAAGTCCTCCAAATTCACAAAGTGTCCTTAAGGAAATAATTCCCCTCAAGTACCCGAGGTTACGAATTTTTCCTTCCAGGATAAAATGGCCAAACAAACCAATTGTAGCGGTACCTCAAATAATTGGAATCTCTTCGAACTCACTCACCGCTTTATATAACCATCAGATGTCTCTTCTGAAAGGTGGCAATGGTTCACTTAAAAGGTGTAACCTTTCTGAAAAAATCATGTATGTTCGTCCAAAGAGTGTGCCTTTTTCGAACAGTCACAACTATCCAAACGGGCATACCATTTCATGAATTAGTTTGTTATTTCGTTAAAGGGTTACATCCTTTCCAAAACAGTATTTCAAAATAGTATTTCTGCATTGCATGCATACACATTAATGGAGGATCAAAACCACAGAAAAGTTTTTGTTTTTGTTGCATTTTTCCCTTTTTTTTTAATTAAATTTTTATCAAATAAATTTTATCCAAAAAAAATAGGTCTCATCGATCATTTAACAAATCCAAATTCGAAGCCGAAGCAAAGTCGAGTGAGCGACGACGATGGTGGTGCAAGATACCTTTTATTTCTTGCCTCACTTACCAAGTGGAATATGTGTTTCTTAATATAAACACTTGAAAGTCACATTCTCCCTCCAATGTGGGAGAATTAGTAGACTTTCCATTTTAGAGTACACTTTCCATAATAGTGTTTTCTTAATTTCTTGATTCCTTCCATTTTTCATTCACACTTTTCATACATATTGAGCCCAACAATCCCCCACATGAATGGGGAATGACTACTTTTTTTGTAAAACTTTACGGACAAGTATGTGATCATCAAGCAAAGACTGATTGCATCTAGATAAGTGAATTTCTCTTTGAACTTTCCGTAGTGAACATGCATCAAATGCACTCGGTCAATTGGTATATTTGATATCTTTGAACCGTCGAGCTTTAATGTAAACCTAGACAACACATGTCACACAACTAACATTTTACCATTTATGATTCTCACGGTTTTGTTCATTTCAACCATGAACACGTCCCAGTTTCATGAGAGCTTAGAACAGGACTTTACTAACTTTCTCCTTGAAGCGGCTTCGACTTCACCCTCACATAGGTGATTTTTAGACGTTCAATCCTATAGATTAAACTATTTGGTCAAATCTGCCAAATTTAAATAATAATTAAAATACTTTTGACCTTAAGTCTTATCCTTGTTTACTAAACATTATCTACATCATGAGAATGGTTTGGGTATATTGACAATGTTGAACCTATCAGACACAACTTTGTTTGATATCCTTGAACCTAGCTCTTGAGATCTCCATTCTGCTAGGTAGAGTTAACACCATGCTGACTTGTCTAAGGTCCTAAACCCATTCTCTTAGATGTCCTTTAAACTCCTTCTCTATATAGGTGATGATAGGCGAATTTACACGCCTATAGTGCTATATTTTACCCATATTTTAGCCAAGTTTTGAGGACAAATTATATAATTTATGCACTTTTAGTTCTTTTTCCTGTAAGTGAGCTAACAAACGTGATTAGCAAGTTTTCAGGTATAAATGATGCAGAATTCAGCATTTTATGGATAACTTGACGCCAAAGGAAGCTTCACGAAAGAAGGAAGGGAAAGCTTGGACGCCAAGGACCAAAAGTGACGCATGGAAAACCTGTCCCGGGCAAAAACAACATTTTTCAAGACTTTGGGGACTAGCAGTAATTTATTAGGATTAGGATAATGATACATTAACCTAGTAGGATTGGGTTAAGTAATTCATTAGCTAAGTAGGAATAGGATATGGGTATTATAAATACCCTATTTTGCTAGAGACTTTTATTCATTCTTCCATTAGTTACAAATAATTCTTCTATTCTTCTACAACTCTTCTTCTAATCCTTCCATTAATTTTACTTTTTATTCATCTATTCAACTCTTAATTTCCGCAACAAGAGAAACGTTACTTTGCAAAGAAATCATGCCTAACTCCAAACCACATCTTACTACACGAGATCTTTATTGTGGTACAATGACAATGTCTATTGTGATTTCCTTCGCACTCATGGGTAACTAAACTTCTCTGTTGGGGTTATGGAAGCCTTATGAGATACTATCTAAGGCTATGAGTTTGTGAATTCGTGACACGTGTGATGCTTATATCATTATTCTCTTCATCTTAATCTAAATTCTTTGTGGTTGCAAACGCATAGAATACGCCAGTATAGCATTAACTTGTTCGAAAGAAAAGTTATATGTCTGAAAAAGAGATAATGTCAAGGTAATAGGGTCCCATCCCTTATTAAAAAGTTAGTGCCATAACTGGATTAACCTCTTGGAGAATTTGTACCGTTAGATACGCTTTAAGCTCGAAAGAGTTAAAGTGAAATAGTCCTTGTTTAGGTCGAAAGACACTTGGATTTACCATCGAATACAATTCTCTATAAGCACATACATGTCTGAATTTCGCACAACTCATAGCCAATAGAGACGTACAACTCATAAGGTGGACATAACCCCAACTTCTCAATTCTCATTGTTTTACATCTTACCAAACATTCTTACTTTCTACTTTGCTATTTTTCGCTTTTACCTTATTACTTTGGTTACATTACTTGCACGACAAAACTCCCCCCTTTTTATGAGACTTGCACTAAAAGTCTAGTAATCTTTGCTTACTTGTTGACCAAGCTATTCCCTATGGGATCGATACGCAACCCAGTTGGGTTATATATTTGACAACGACCACTTTACACTCCTACGAAAGCTGTAGATTGAGCGTTATCAAAAATTGGCGCCGTTGCCGGGGAATACGAGTGTCAATTAAGTTTGTGATAATTACTAGACCCTTTGGTCAAAGAGTCTCGTACTTTTACTTTTAGTTTTTGTTTTTGTTTTCTGTAGGTTTTTATTCAGTGCATGCCCCATACTCGAAGTTCTGGTCAACCTTTATTACCTATCAATCCTGAACCACAACGTATTGGCAGAATGGAGGCACAACACGAAATTGAAAGGATGGCTGCTCAACAGGAACAGGCGAGATTAGCTGCTCTTGCCGCCGCTCAAGTGCATCAACAAAATATTGATAACCCTGGGCGAGCAATAAATCTTGATGATGAGGATCTAGGTGATGACGAGTTACTAAACCCTAGGCATGCTGCTGAGATCGCAACACCTGCCAACAGAAGAGATCGTCAAGCAAGGTTTAGGCCTGAACGCTGAGTTATGCAACCAACTTTCGACGATGATGATGATGATCTTGATGGAGACGGAGCCACAGGAGCCATTATTCCTCCACCATTGGCACCCGAAGCCAAGTTCAACATCACAAGCACCATGATTCAGTTATTTCAACTCAAGGGATTATTTGGTGGACTAGCAGGCGATGATCCCAATATGCATCTGATCAACTTTATTTCTACATGCAAGTCGTTTGACAATCCTGGCGTTAGTCAGAATGCAATTCGATTATGCCTATTTCCATTGTCTCTGTCTGGGGAGGCAACTCTATGGTTGAATGGGCTGACTCCTGATTCTATTACAAATTGGAGGCAATTAAGAGACGCTTTCCTAGAAAGATTCTTTACGCCATCCAAAAGAGCACAATTGAGAGATAAAATCAGCAACTTTCGGCAGCTTCCAACTGAAGCCCTTCATGAAACATGGCAGAGGTTCAAGACGAAGCTTATGAGGTACCCAAACCATCACATGACTAATGTTCACCTAATGGAGATACTATACAGAGCCTTGAATTCAATAACTAAACCAGTGGTGGATAATGCGGCTGGAGGATCTATTATGGACCTCACCTTTGGTCAAGCAAGCAATATGCTAGATCGTATGACAAAGCAAAGTAGAGCTTGGCATACCAGGGATTCTGAGGTAGCAATCCCTACTTTTTTTATCGGCATGACTGCAGACCAAAGGATAAGAGAAGAAGAACGTGATCAAGATATAACGCATATGAAAACACAAGTGGATCTTCTTACAAAGCATCTATTATCAGGGAAGACCGAAAAAGTCAAAGCTGTTGCGTTAAAAGGAAGAGACGAATCTGATTCGGAAGAAGAAGCCAACTACTTAAACAATCATGGGGGTTTCCGAGGCAATGCCCAAGGAAACCAAGGTCGGAACTACTATGACAAATCTGGAAACAAGGACCAAGGTAGTTGGAAGAATAAGAATGAAAAGAGTGGTTTGTATGTTCCCCCAGGAAGACGTGACACCACCGCATCTAGTTCTGGAAATATGGAAGAGATAATGGCTAAACTATTGAAAGGAGTGGAAACAACGAGCGCTGGAGTAACGGAGGTAATAAATGATTTGTCCTCTATGAAGCAATTAGTTGATTCTCATTCCACTTTAATCAAGCAAATAGAGCAGCAATTGAGCCAACTTTCAGCAACACTCAATCAAAGAAAGGCTGGCACTTTACCTAGCGACACTGTGCAAAACCCAAGGAATGATGGGTCATGCATGACTGTTACTACCCGAAGTGGTAAGGTACTGGAAACTTCATCAAAAGGCAAGCAAGTGGTTGAAGAATTAGCGGACATTGATGATAACGCAAAAAGAGAGGAATCCGCGGAAGCCACCCACAACGTCCATGACGTCACACCGAGCATGTTGCAACCTGAAAAGGCTGAAATACGGAAGTAAGAGGAGAAGAAAGCCGTGGAGAGAACAATTCCCTATCCACCACCACCTTTTCCTCAAAGATTGAAGAAGGTGGTGGATGATACAAAGTTCAGCAAATTCATGACTATGTTAAAGCAGCTGACCATTAATGTTCCATTGGTAGAGGCACTTGAACAAATGCCCGGGTATGCGAAATTTATGAAGGATCTTTTGACAAAGAAGCGGGCAGCCATCTATAAGTTAAAAGATGATGTTCATCACTGCAGCGCAATCGCTACCCGATCACTAGTTCAGAAGAAGGCTGACCCCGGTGCTTTCACTATTCCTTGCACCGTTGGATCTTTGAATTTTGCCAAGGCATTATGCGATTTAGGAGCCAGCATCAATTTGATGTCATTATCTATCTATAAAAAGTTGGGGTTGGGAGATACTACTCCAACCAATATGAGGCTCGTAATGGCGGATAGGTCGTTAAAACGACCTGTTGGTATTCTATGTGATTTATTGGTAAAGGTTTCTTCATTCATCTTTCTGGAAGACTTTGTTATTTTGGATTGTGAGGCAGACTCAGAAGTCCCCATAATCTTGGGGCGCCCTTTCCTTGCTACGGGAAGTGTGCTTATTGATTTGAGAGCTAATGAACTTTCATTCCGAATAAATGACGAAGTAGTTCGCTTTGATGTGTGCAAAGCAATGAAGCAACCCAAAGAGCTGAACGTATTCTCGGTGGCTGATGTTTAATTTGATGATGAGGAAGAATCACTTGAAGAAGAACAAATTATTGAAGACCCATTGGCGATAGTGCTCATGAAAGGAGAGAGTAAGGATGCTGAAAATTGCGAAGAAGCTATTTGTGCTCTATCAGGATTAGGGACATATCGCCATGCTCCCAAAAAGCTGGACCTTGATCTCAAAAATCGACCCACACCACCATCTAAGCCATCTATTGAAGAGCCACCCACGTTAGAATTGAAGGAGCTGCCTAGTCATTTAAAGTATGCATTCTTAGGAAACGGAAACATACTTCCAGTCATCGTGGCAGCAGACTTGGGTGAGCAACAAGTTGCAACTGTCATTGCTATTCTACGGAAGTATATAAGAGCCATTGGTTGGACCATTGCTGATATTATTGGTATTCCACCTGGGATTTGTACACACAAAATTCAGTTTGAAGAAAAATGCACACCCACCATTGAGCATCAAAGACGTCTCAATCCACCTATGCAAGAAGTGGTGAAGAAAGAAATTATTAAGTGGTTAGACGCAGGAGTTGTGTATCCAATCTCAGACAGTACATAGGTAAGCCCGGTACAATGTGTTCCCAAGAAAGGAGGCATGACGGTGGTCGCGAATGAAAAAAATGAGCTTATTCCACTCAGACCCATCACCGGATGGAGAGTATGCATGGACTACTGAAAGCTGAATTCATGAACGCTCAAAGATCACTTTCCAATGCCATTTATGGACCAAATGCTAGATCGATTAGCGGGGAAAAGATGGTTTTGTTTCTTAGACGGTTATTCAGGCTATAATCAGATTTGCATTGCCCTCGAAGACCAAGAGAAGACAACATTCACATGTCCATATGGCACGTTTGCCTTCAGACGTATGCCATTCGGGCTATGTAACGCACCAGCCACCTTTCAGCATTATATGATGTCCATTTTTTCTGATATGGTTGAAGATACTTTGGAGGTATTCATGGACGACTTTTCAGTTGTTGGCGAATCGTTTGAAGCATGCTTGGCAAACCTAAGTATGGCGTTGCAAAGATGTGTAGAATTTAACCTAGTGCTGAATTGGGAAAAGTGCCACTTCATGGTAAAAGAAGGAATCGTTCTTGGGCATAAAATCTCTGAAAGAGGAATTGAGGTTGATCGAGCAAAAATTAAAGTCATCGAGAAGCTACCGCCCCCAATTTCAGTGAAGGGAGTTCGTAGTTTCCTCGGTCATGCAGTTTTCTATCGGCGGTTCATCAAAGACTTCTCCAAAATTGCGAGTCCATTGTGCAAACACTTGGAGAAAGATGCAAAGTATGACTTCAATAAAGATTGTTTGAAGGCATTCGAATGCCTCAAAAGAAAACTCATTGAAGCCCCTATCATGGTAGCACCAGATTGGGCTCTACCGTTCGAAGTCATGTGTGATGCTAGTGGGGTTGCTATGGGCGCTGTACTTGGCCAGAGGAAGGAGAAATTATTTCATCCTATCTACTATGCTAGCAAAGTCCTAAACGAAGCCCAAAAGAACTATACTGTCACAGAACAAGAGCTCCTAGCAGTTGTGTATGCTTTTGAGAAGTTCTGGGCGTATCTGTTGGGAACCAAAGTAATCGTTCATACAGACCATGCAGCTCTGAGGTATCTAATGACAAAGAAGGATGCAAAACCAAGACTAATTCGATGGGTTTTGCTGCTGCAAGAATTTGATTTCGAGGTTAAAGATAGAAGAGGTTGCGAGAACCAAGTGGCTGATCATCTATCTAGACTCGAGAACGAGCATGTGGCACATCCTGAAAACGAGATTGATGATGCATTCCTTGACGAGGAGATCTTACCGAAAATAATAGAAGGACTACCATGGTATGCCGACTTTGCAAATTTTGTGGTGAGTAATGTGATACCTGCAAACTTATCTTACCATCAAAAGAGGAAGTTTATGCATGATGTAAAACACTACTTTTGGGATGAGCCATATTTGTTTCGACGATGCGCGGATGGTGTTATCCGACAATGTATATCTCATGTAGAGGTGCCTGATATATTGGAAGCATGCCACACTTCCCAAGTTGGGGGACATCACGCAGGTAATCGGACAACAAGGAAGGTATTGCAAAGTGGATATTATTGGCCTTCGATATTCAGAGATGCCTACGACTTTGTGAGAAGATGCGACCAGTGTCAGCGACAAGGTGCTATTTTGAAACACCATGAGATGCCCATGTCAAAAATCCTTGAAGTAGAGCTCTTTGACGTATGGGGTATTGATTTCATGGGTCCATTCGTAAATTCGTTTGGAATGAAGTACATCCTAGTTGCTGTAGATTATGTCTCAAAATGGGTTGAAGCCGTAGCGTTGGCCGACAATGAGGGAAAGCGTGTTGTAGAATTCTTAAAGAGAAATATCTTCTCTCGCTTTGGAGTACCACGTACTATCATAAGCGATGGAGGATCTCACTTCTGCAACAAGCTATTCAATTCCGTGTTGGCAAAATATGGTGTCAAGCAACATAAGGTAGCCACGCCTTATCACCCATAAACTAGCGGCCAGGTAGAGGTTTCCAACCGAGAGATTAAGAAAATCCTTGCTAAAACGGTAAATGCTAATAGGACAGATTGGTCTCGAAAGTTGGACGATGCACTATGGGCTTATAGGACTGCATTCAAAACACCAATTGGCATGTCCCCGTACCAACTAGTTTATGGGAAGGCCTGTCACTTGCCCATTGAGCTTGAGCATAAGGCATTGTGGGCTTTGAAACGATTAAATTTGAACTGGGATGATGCAATGAATCTGAGATTGGAGCAACTGAACGAGATGGATGAATTCCGTCTACATGCTTATGAAAGATCGGATCTCTACAAGGAGCGGATGAAAAAGTATCATGATCAGCGGATTGTTCGACGAAACTTTCAAAAGGATAATATGGTACTTGTCTTCAATTCCAGACTGAAGTTATTCCCAGGTAAGTTAAAGTCCAAGTGGTCTGGTCCGTACAAAGTTAACCAAGTCTACTCGTCTGGAGTAGTTGAGTTGGAAGACACTAATGGTGTTGTCTTCAAGGTGAATGGCCAACGCGTAAAACTATATATCGGTCCTCTTGATTTGATAAACTATATGGCCATCACTTATCTCGACGAAGTCTAAGTACTCGAGATAGCCATGTCATGCCGCAACAATAAATCAAGCGCTAGATGGGAGGCAACCCATCGTTTTTCATTTCTTGTCTTATTACGTGTTTTCTTTTGATAAATAAAAATCCAAGAAGAATAGTCGTGCTACGACCAAAACTAAGGCGCTTGATGAGAGGCAACCCATCGTTCTAATCATCTTTGTTGTTTTTGAGTAAATGTAGGTGCAAAGAGGTGTAAAATGAGAAGGTCGGTTTCAAATTTTGATTTGGACGTATTTCATGTTAAAGGTGGTAAGTTAGGAATGAAGAAGCAAAAGGCTATGGATTGAGCATTGCTCATGAAAATATAGGCATCGAACAAGGCTAGGCCTAGGTAAAACTAGGCCACGAACAAGGCAAGGCCTATACTATGGCCTAAGGTCTCGGAATCTAGTGTGCCATAGCATAGGCGCCGCCAATTCCCAAGTATGCCATAGCATAGGCGCCGCCTATGCTAATGCCTTTTGTCTCTGAATCTCATATACAAAGTGAAAGGCGCCGCCTATGCCTAGGAATGCCATGGCATAGGCGCCGCCTATGCTAGACAATGCTTTGCAAAAGGCGCCGCCTATGCCAAGCATAGGCAAAGCTAAAGGTGCCGCCTATGGTCACTTCTTGTCTCCAAATCCGATTTTAAATGGGTCAAAACCCAACCCAACATTTTCCTATAAATATGAGACTTAGTCTTGAACCAAAAACACATTGGAAACCTAGCTTATGCGCCGCCTATAGTCTCCAAATCCTCTCAAAAATTTTCGTTTTGCTCTTTTTCTTCACAAGAACATCATCCAAGGTCATAAATCAAGTAAGTACTTCTTTGTTCTTCATTTATATCCCGTAAGTACTACACTACTACGCTCATTATGAATTGTTGAATCTTGAAAGTAGTATTGATGATTTGAATGTGATTGAATTATTGTGATACAACCAAGTGGGTGAATGAATACGTAAGGATGATCTTAACTTATTTCCAACTTGAATTTGATTTTGATGCACTATCATACTTCTGTGGAATTGATATGGTCACAAAAATTGCATAATCTTGTCACTTGAATACTTACATGTTGGAATGACTTGTTCATCGGAATAAGAATTATAGTTGCCTACCGACATAGGAGGTTGTGATTGTTGTTAGATGCTATATCTTGATTCAATCCCTATGTAGTAGTCTTGATATATCAAACATGAAAGTATTGCCAAGATTACAAGAAGTATGACTGCTCTGATTTTATTGTTGGAATATCGCACCTAAAACGTATGTCGATGAAGTCTGAATAATCGACCACTTTCACTTCACTAGTCTGTACCAACACACTAAGTGTGGGGTGGTGCCCCTATTTAGTTGTTTATAGATTGTATCCATCGAGATGATGCTAACATGAACATTGTTTTAGTTTCAGGTACAATGGCACCCAAAGCAAGACAAGGCAAAGATAAGGCTACCACTTCCCAAAAAGGCAAGAAAAGAGGCCGAAAAGAGCAAGGAGAATCATCTTCGATGCAATTACCATGCCGCATGTTTGGAATAAAATGGGTTCTTGAGGAGGAAGCGAAGGAATGGTGTAGGAACAACAAAGAGAAGAAATATGTTCATGTGGACTTGATAAACAAGGAAAGCCTAGCGAAGAAGGAACCACGCATGTTGGCCAAGATCATGGCGTTACATCTTGATTTCATCTTCCGAGACATGGGAGAATGTAATATCGATTTGACAAGAGAATTTTATGCCAACTGGTCGCCGAAAACCACAGGCAGCGAAGTCAAGATTCGGGGCCAAGTTTTACAACTCAATGCGGATTTCTTCAACTCCTTTCTTGGCTTGCATGTTGTTGATCCATCACCATTCAAAGAGCTGTACAGTAGACCTCCATATAGAGCAATTCGACACACCCTTTATGGAACTAGATCCATGTCAAGGTGGAGCAGACATAAAGACACCGGTCGACACAACACCTTCCCATATGCTCCTTTGAATAGGGAAGCAAGGATATGGTTGCGTATAGTCAACTCTTTCCTTATTCCAGGGACGCAATACACAAAAATAACAAGAGATAGAGTGTGCTTGGTATATGCATTGATGACAAATGTCCCTATCAACATTGGGGCAATCATTCGATCTACAATGCGGAAGGCTAGGCTACACAAGCGGTCCCATTTCAGCTTCGGCAATCTGTTGACTGCAATCTTGAGGAAGGAAGACATCGAAGAGGAACCGGCTGATCATAAACTCCCACACAATCCGAAGAAGGTTGACCTCACAAAGGTTAAAGATGCTGAATCAACACATGGCGTCAACCTTACTACGGCAGAGAGACATGCTCGGGATGAGAGTTTCTTTCGCCATCTTTATGGCATAACGCGATTTACAATGATGAGCGGAGGTCGTGTTCCAAATGCTGCAGAGCTCCAACAGCTGGATCATGACTATCCAATGAATGTGCATTCAAGGGAGATGTGTGGAGTAGGTACATACTTTGAGGAACCTCTTGATGATGATGTGCCAACCGATGATGATCGACGAATGCCAGACTTCTACGTGGAGGAGAATTCTGATAACGATGACTCCTATGATGATTCCGACGAAGGGGGTATGACCCTTGACATAGAGGAGGAGTCCGACTGACCAGGTTCTTCGTATTTATTTTCCACTGAGAGCGTGTGTCCCGTCTAAGTATGGGGTGGTGGTATTTTCATGCTATACTTCTCTATCCGCATTTGCATTTATGTTTGCTTTAGTTTTTTTTTCTTTTTTTCGTTTTTTGTTTTTGTTTTTTTTATTTTTCGTTTTTGTTTTTTTTGTAGTTAATTTTTTTTTACTTAGCTTTGCATGAAATTATTCTAATAGGCAGCATGAGATTATAACAAGAGTTTGTGCTAAAATCATGACTATTGAGACGTTTAGGCTCTAATTGTGACTCACCATATGATATTGTGTGGTTCAATTCCTTTATTTGTTGGGTCAAGAGTCTATGCTACTTCCAATAAAGTCGACCATGTTCCTTGTGTGTGTGAGATAATAGTGTATTCTGTGCTTGTGGCTGATGCTAGAACTTGCCTGGTATGTATGTAAAGCGAAAATAAGGAGTGCAAGTCTAGGAGATGATTTAGGCATTTCTTTGGCAACCTAAACTTGGACATCATCCTAGTTAACCCCTTTTTGAGCCTTTAGCCTACTTTCTTTGACAACCTCATATGTAAGCCTAATCCATTTTTTTCAAGACCATCACTTGATCCAAATTCCTAAGTGCTTTAAAGTGTAAAGTCATGTGATGAAATAAGAGGAAATTGGGTGAGTATGATGCTTTAGAATGTATTGGTGCTTGAATTCGTTATGAAAAAGAAGTGCTATCATAAGAGGTATGTTATGAAAAGAAAAAGGAAAGGAAAGCTGAAAAGTTGCTTAAAATTGAAAAACAAAAGAGAAGAAAAAGGGTGGTAGAATAAAAGAAGGTAGAAAGGTTGTTTGAAAGAAAAGTGTTAATGATACAACGTGATGTATTAAAGCGCTTAGGAACATAGTCACTATTTCTGGCCAAAATAGTCCTACCCGTCCCTTAGCCTACATTACAACCATCAAAAGACCTATTTGATCCTAAGCTTAGCATTCTGACATTTAGTGGAGCATTACACTAAGGGCAAGCCTATGGACATCAGTTGCAGCATATGAATTCCTTGTGAGAGCGAGAGCAAGGATACTTTTATACCCATGTTTGAAAAATATGCTACACTTATGAGTGATTATGGGTAATATATTGTGAGACACATATGGTTGATGATTTTTGGGTAGTTGTGTATGATTTTTTGTTCCTTAACTTTTGAATATGATTTGGCCACCATCACGAGTCTATGCTAGAGGTTAAATTGTTTCTACTAATGATCGGAAAACTACTCTTTGTTGATAATTGTTGTGCTTGTCTAGACGAATATTTTGTGTTAATACTGTGAAACCCTAAGTTGATGTTTAGACGGACATGATATTTTTTACGAGGACGAACAAAGCTTCATGTATGGGGTGTTGATGATAGGCGAATTTACACGCCTATAGTGCTATATTTTACCCATATTTTAACCAAGTTTTGAGGACAAATTATATAATTCATGCACTTTTAGTCCTTTTTCCTGTAAGTGAGCTAACAAACGTGATTAGCAAGTTTTCAGGTATAAATGATGCAGAATTCAGCATTTTATGGATAACTTGACGCCAAAGGAAGCTTCACGAAAGAAGGAAGGGAAATCTTGGACGCCAAGGACCAAAAGTGACGCATGAAAAACTTGTCTCGGGCAAAAACAACATTTTCCAAGACTTTGGGGACTAGCAGTAATTGATTAGGATTAGGATAATGATGCATTAACCTAGTAGGATTGGGTTAAGTAATTCATTAGCTTAGTAGGAATAGTATATGGGTATTATAAATACCCTATTTTGCTAGAGATTTTTATTCATTCTTCCATTAGTTACAAACAATTCTTCTATTCTTCTACAACTCTTCTTCTAATCCTTCCATTAATTTTACTTTTTATTCATCTATTCAACTCTTAATTTCCGCAACAAGAGAAACGTTACTTTGCAAAGAAATCACGCCTAACGCCAAACCACATCTTACTACACGAGATCTTTATTGTGGTACAATGATAATGTCTATTGTGATTTCCTTCGCACTCATGGGTAACTAAACTTCTCTGTTGGGGTTATGGAAGCCTTATGAGATACTATCTAAGGCTATGAGTTTGTGAATTCGTGACACGTGTGATGCTTATATCATTATTCTCTTCATCTTAATCTAAATTCTTTGTGGTTGCAAACGCATAGAATACGCCAGTATAGCATTAACTTGTTCGAAAGAAAAGTTATATGTCTAGAAAAGAGATAATGTCAAGGTAATAGGGTCCCATCCCCTATTAAAAAGTTAGTGCCGTAACTGGATTAACCTCTTGGAGAATTTGTACCGTTAGATACGCTTTAAGCTCGAAAGAGTTAAAGTGAAATAGTCCTTGTTTAGGTCGAAAGACGCTTGGATTTACCATCGAATACAATTCTCTATAAGCACATACATGTCTGAATTCGGCACAACTCATAGCCAATAGAGACGTACAACTCATAAGGTGGACATAACCCCAACTTCTCAATTCTCATTGTTTTACATCTTACCAAACATTGTTACTTTTTACTTTGCTATTTTCCGCTTTTACCTTATTACTTTGGTTACATTACTTGCACGACAAAACTCCCCCCTTTTTACGAGACTTGCACTAAAAGTCTAGTAATCTTTGCTTACTTGTTGACCAAGCTATTCCCTGTGGGATCGATACCCAACCCAGTTGGGTTATATATTTGACAACGACCGCTTTACACTCGTACGAGAGCTGTAGATTGAGCGTTATCAATAGGCCTTTTGTAAGTGGATCCGACACATTATTATTTGACTTTACATAGTTAATAGTGATAATTCTAATAGAGAGAAGTTCTCTAACGGTATTATGTCTTCGTCTTATATGACGAGATTTACCATTGTACATTATGCTCTCTATCTTACCTATTGCTGCTTGACTATCACAGTGTATGCATACTGGCGCCAATGGTTTGGGGCAGTAAGAAATATCTTTTAAAAAATTTTGGAACCATTTTGCTTCTTCATCGGCTTTATTTAATGCGATAAATTCTGATTTCATCATAGATCGAGCAATACATGTCTGTTTGGATGATTTTCAAGAGACTACTCCTCCATCTATTGTAAATATGTATCCAGTCATGGATTTTACTTTTTTGAACTGGTGATCCGGTTTGCATCACTATATCCTTCAAGTACCGTAGGATATTTATTATAATGCAAAGCATAGTCTTGGATGTATTTAAAATACCCCAAAACTCTTTTCATTGACATCCAATAAGTTTTTTTAGGATTACTCGTTGTGATGGCCCCAAAATGGGTTCCAGAGCATCACACGGTGCTTGAGGCTACGAGTAGCCCTAAGCTAACCCTTTGAGCCATTTTCATTCAGTTCAACACGAATCAACGGGATTTCCATAAATAACCCTCAAATATCAACAGAGTAATCATCATCCAAGAATAAAAGAATTTCATAAAGATAAAAAAATACGACTTATTTGTTAACTCCCAACATCTATACTAGTCTGACAAGCCTCTAAGAAAATCAATAAAACCAGCGAGCCATTGAGACATGCCCTAACTGACTCATACTCAGTTATCAGATGTAAACAATTCCGTGAAACCAACATCAGACATCACGTCCTCGAAACATGAGGACTCACCACGACAGAGGATGTAGAACAGCGTGCCCAAGGAATCACTGTCAAACCTAGAACTGAGCACCTGAACCGATATTCTGAGAAAATGCAACCCACATCCAAAGATGTGGGTCAGTACCATGGAAAGGAACAGAGTATATGAGGGTGTATGTAGTTTTATAAACATCATCATCATAAATATTTATAAGAGATATGCAGGATGTATGAAAGACTCACATAGCCCGAAGAAAATTATCATAATCATGAGAGGATGAAATAAATACAATAACACATGTGAGTCATCATATAATTTGTCAATAACTTTCAGTTCACCAAGAGTATCAATTCTCATAATGTAAATATCATTTAAATCTTTCGAAAGAATAACTTTCATAATTCCTCTTTCAAATCACTTCACCATTCACCATAGACACAAGAAAACACACACACACTGGGAGATCCTATAACCGACATAAACCATGTGAGCTTCATGGAGTCCAACGTACAACCCACATTAGGGAGGGTCATCCTATCCTTTCCATCGGAGTAGGACTATCGATATTAAATCCACACAAACTAGTGATCGCTATATAAATCAGCCTCAGGCTTACTCCTATGGGGAAACGTAGTTCTAGGGAAGTAAGGTCGCTTTATACCTCCCACTCGATGCTAAAGATTTCTCCCAGACTTAGCCCAGATCATTTTAAAGACAATCCAGAATAAAATAATTTCAGTAATATATAAATATACATTGGGAGCCATCATGCTTCCCATCTATCAAAATCAACCACGTTGTGGATTTCTTTCACATCGAGTTCAAAATAACTCCATTAAGATCAAAAGGTCAAATCATTCAAAATATCTGAAATATTCAACATCAACGTGGTTATAACACACACTTTCTCAAAAAAAAAAAACAATTTCCAATGGGGATTCACGACCCAAATATCAAAATCATGATAAATATCGTTCAAGATTCATGCTTTATATCTCCACACATGTAAATTCATCTTTCAAAATCATAAACATCAAGATTTCATAATAATCATCATAAGATATGGGTTCATGCTTCAAATTCATAAAAAATCCAATAAAAATCATGTCTTTGTAAAGAAAATTACTTTTGGGCACAAGAACGAAAGAGAGTTCTTGTTGAAAAATTCCACATACCTTGAATGATGAACTTTAGATCAATACTCATTTTTGAGATGTTAATCGTGCCTTTGAATGATGGTTCTTGGAGTTCTTGAACTAGGAACTTGGAATCTTGAATAAATTTGTAGAATTAATGGCGAACTTTGGAGGTTCTTGAAGTTGGATGTAGGAGCTTAGGGTTTTCTTTTTGAGGAAATTTGATGAAATATAACATATAATGCTTCTAATAGGCTTTAATATAGGGTTTGGACTGATTTTGGGTAAGGGGAAATGACCAAAACACCTCTAAAAATCAAATAATTCTTGAATCTGTCCTTTGGTGGACTATTTTGATAGTCTGAAGTAGATCAATCATAACGTTTTACTCCGATATTCAAATTGGATGAAACTAATTTTATTAGAAATAGGACTCTCATATCTTTCCATTGATATATAGTATCTCACCCAACTCATTGTGTACGAGGAGTTATGATCATTTGAAGTTGACCCAAAAATTTACTTTTGATAGGCTAAAGTAGATTGACCATAACGTTTTGCTCCGATAGACAAATTGGATGAAACCAATTTCATTGAAAAGAGGACTCGTAGAGCTTTCTATTGATATATAGTAGATCTTCAGATCATTATGTACAAGTATTTATGATTATTTAAAGTTGGAGAAAAAATACGCTAGACCTTAGTACTTTTTCCTGCACGTTTTACTATTCACGATTCGATCGAAATATTCATAACTCGTCGCTCGGGTGTCTATTTTGGATGATCCACATATCGTTAGAAATATTATTCGATACTCTACACAATGGTGGGTCATAATCTAAGACATTCCGCACGAAAAATTTATAATTTATTCTAGAAGATAGAACCCAACATGTTTACGCACAAAATTTCAATGAAAAATTTCTTGGGGTATTACACTCGTGTACCGACTGAACTTACTAATAATACATGTTATGTCTGGTAGTGTACAATTCATTATATATGTTAAACATCCTAATACTCTTGCATACTCCAATTATGAGTCACTTTCACCTTTATTATTTTGAAGTGCGCAGCTCACATCCAATGGAGTCTTGGCAATACCAACCTATAAATACTTGAATTTGTCAAGTAATTTTTTGATCTAATGAGACTGTGACAATTCCAACCCTTGTGGAGTTTAATGGATTCTTATTTCTAAAATCATATCCGCAACTCCAAGATCTTTTATATTGAACCTGCGCTCGAGCATTTGCTTTGTGGCCTTTATGTCAGAATGTCTCTACTGATAATCAACATATCATCCACATATAAACAAACAATGACTTGGTGATTTAGAGTGTCTTTAATGTAGACACACTTATCACATTCATTTATCTTGAACCTTTTTGCCAGTATAATTTGGTCAAACTTTGCATGCCATTGTTTAGGAGTTTGTTTTAGTCCATACAACGACTTAACAAGTTTACACACCTTATTTTCTTTTTCTAGAACCATAAAACCCTCGGGTTATTCCATATAGATTTCTTCTTCCAATTATCCATTTAGGAATGTTGTTTTTACATTTATTTGATGGATTTCAAGACCATATATCTCCACCAAGGCAATAATATTTGAATTGATGTTATCCTTATTACTGGAGAGTATGTATCAAAGTAATCAAGACCTTCTTTCTATTTGAAGACTTTTACTACAATTCTTGCCTTGTATTTGTCAATAGTACTATCGACTTTCATTTTTCTTTTGAAGATCTATTTAGAACCTAAAGATTTATTTCCTTGAGAAAGATCAACCAAATCCCATGTATGATTGCTTAAGATTGAATCAATCTCACTACTAACTACCTCTTTCTAAAAGAATGAGTCTAACAATGACATCATTTTTCTAAACATTTGAGGCTCATTTTCTAAGAGAAATGTTACAAAATATGATCCAAATAAAGTTAATGTCCTTTGATGTGTACTACGTCTTAAATTTTCATCATTATGTACATTCTCACTCAGTTCATCTAGAGGTCGTTTAGAGCCCCCACTATGCTGTTTATGTCTAGTTTTATATGGATAAATATTTTTAAAGAATCAATATTATCTGATTCAGTTACTGTATTTTCATTGATATCCGAATGTTCAAATTTATGAACCAAAAAATGACATGCTTTTCTACTTTTAGCATATCCTATGAACACTCAGTCCACTGACTTAGGTCCTATCTTTACCCTTTTTGGCATAGGGACTTGGACCTTTGCTAGACACCCCCACACTTTGAAATATTTCAAGTTGGGTTTCCTTCCTTTTCATTTTTCAAATGGAATTGATTGTGTCTTACTATGGGAAGCTCTATTGAGTATTCAGTTGGCTGTAAGGATAGACTCCCCCCAAGTTTTGCGATAAATCTAAACTTATAAGTAAGACATTTATCATTTCCTTCAAAGTGTAATTTTTTTTCCGCAATTACATTAGATTGAGGTGAATACGGGGTCGTAGTTTGATGGAAAATTCCATTCTCTACACATATTTTAGCGAAGGGAGATTCATATTCTCTGCCCCAATCACTTTTTATAGTTTTGTTCTTTTTCTCTAATTGATTTTCAACTTCAGTTTTGTATTTTCTAAACACATCTATTGCTTCATCCTTACTATTTAGCAAGTAAACATAACAATAACCAGTGCAATCGTCAATAAAATTTATGAAATATGTTTTGTCACCACGTGATGTGTTGACTTCATATCTCAAATGCCAGTGTTTATTAAGTCTATGTGATTGGAATTCCTTTCAACAGACTTATACAGATGCTTAGTGTACTTTGATTCCACACACATTTGACACTTTGATTTATTGCACTCAAAGTTTGGAAAATATTCTAAGTTAATTAGTTTTTACAAAGTTTTATAATTGACATGTCTTAAACGTTCATGCCATAATTCATTAGACTCGAGCAAGTAAGAAGAAACAGAATTTATTGATTTCAATGGTTATTACATTCATCTTATATAGGCCCTCAGTGAGATAGCCTTTACCTACATACACTTCTCCTTTTCTAATTATAACTTTTCTAGAAATAGTTACACACTTAAATCCGTTTTTATCTAGAAGTGATACAAAAATCAAGTTCTTTCTTAACTCTGGTACATATAGGACATTGTTGAGTGTCAGCACTTTGCATGAAGTCATTTTCAAGTACACTTTTCCTGTTCCTTCTACTTTTACTGTAGCAGAGTTTGCCATGCAGATCTTTTCTTCTCTTTGAGCCAGAGCAAACGTCTAAAATAAATCTTATTTGCATAAACATGGCGGGTAGCACCAAAATCCATCCACCATTCGCTAGAATTTCCCACCAATTTACATTTAGATAGCATTGCACACAGATCGTCCATTTCTTTCTTGGACTCAACCATATTTGCTCGGTCTTTCTTCTTTCCTTTCTTAGAGGCCCGACAATCTGTTGATTTTTGGCCAATCTTGCCATAGTTGAAGTACTTTCTCTTGAATTTATTCTTGGGTTGATTGTTTTCATTTCTAGCTTTCTTTTGCTTTTTAGAGTTGTTGTGGTCATCTTCTACAATGTTTGCTCTATTAATTATAGAATTTCCTCTTGACCTTCTTCTACAGCCTTATTATCTTCTTTAATATGCAGTCGTACTATTAGATCTTCTACCGACATCTTCTTACGTTTATGTTTCAAATAGTTCTTGAAGTCCTTCCACATAGGTGGTAGCTTCTCTATTATTGCTGCTACTTGAAATGCTTTATTTACGATCAAACCTACAATAAAGTTTATGTGAATACTAAGAACATTTTTAAACTATTCAACAAAGGTATTTGTCAAAATCATACCTTTCGCAAGGAGATCATGGATGATCACTTGCAGTTCCTGCACTTGGGAAACAACAGACTTGTTGTCTATCATTTTATATTCCAGGAATCTTGCAACGAAGAAGTTTTTAGTTTCGGCATCCTCTGTCTTGTACTTTCGTTCTAGCGCTCCCCACAACCTTTTTATTCTCTTTGTTATACTATACACATTGTAAAGGTGATCTTGGATACCACTCAAAATGTAGTTCCTGCAAAGAAAATCAGAGTATTTCCAAGCCTCCACAATAACAAATTGCTCTTGGTCAGAGGTTCCCTCAGGCACCTCTGGAGCTTCCTTAAATATGAACCTTTGAAGACAAAGAGTTGTAAGGTAGAAAAATATTTTCTGCTGCCACCTTTTGATGTCAATACCTGCAGATTTTTTAGGTTCTCCTCTGGTGCCATAGCTTGTGGAACATTATTACGACTAGTTGTGGCAATACTCATTGCTGCCACAGTCGTTGCAGTATCATGAACTTGACTATCATTAGTCATTTTCCCGTCACAACAAAGTAAATTTAGTGTATCAAAATACTACTTAAAAGTTGTAGCAACTTTATAAACCTCTTATTTCTAGTTTAACGATGAAGTTTTTATGACTTTCAATCGTCAATCGAGTAATCTTTAACTCACAAAAATAATATATTAATTATGCATGTGTTATTTTATTAAATACAAAAACATTAAGAAAAAACGTAAAATTTTCAAGAGAAAAAAGTGTAGTTGATTAAACAGGAATTTTGTCAGTATACTTATTTATTTTATTCTCTAAAATAACGTTATTTCTAGAATTTTTTTTTTCTATTCTTAGGCATATATATATATATATAATTATAATGAAATGATTTATAAAATATAAACCACATAAATTAATTTAAAACATAAATCTTAACAATTAATTTTTTTAATTTTGTATTCTTTTAAAATATGCTTTATATAAATTCATAAGTAGTGAGAAAAATTTATATAAAATTTTAAATCTTTATGTATTTAAAGAAGCACATTGAAGAGTGAAATGGTAAAGGCCCAAACTTATAAAGGCTCAATAATTTTAAAAATATCAAAAAATATAAATTAGGAAAGTAAACAAATACTGTATTATTTGTTTTTGTCTAAAGTTCATAAGCTTTCATAGAAATTCTTTCTTTCCTCAAATATTTTCTTTCTTTTTTCATTGTAAAAATTTTAATATTTACACCCTTCTTGGTTTAGAGCTCTAAAATCTTTAAACTTTGTTATATAGTATGGATCTTTAGTAAAGAAATGAACACCATTCACTTTGGTGTCTTGTTTTTTTAAATTTTCTCGGCAAAAAGTCTCAATCTTTACTATAGAAATGAAGACCCTTTTGGGGTCAAAGCTTGTAACTTTTCTTTTTCTTGGGATTTGTACATTCTTGATTCTGGGTGTAGAGTGTGAAGATGATGATGCTTCAATAACGTTAGTTTTTAAAAAGAACTTAAACCCATCTCAAAAAATAGGTTGATTAGACCCGGATTCATGTAAATGGGAACCATGTTGGTTGTTTTGACAAACGGGTCATGAAGATCCAAATGGGGAACAAAAACATTCAAGGTACTCTATATCAAGAATTTTCTTCATTTTTTGTTCTTCATTTTGCTTTGCATGTTTGATTTAATTTTTTTTAGGTGCATTTTGCTTGATATTTACATATAATATGTGTCAGGTATGCTTAGTGTTGTCAATTTTGAATGTCCTGATATTTGCATGTCAGCTTAGATACTTGAATTTTAGGTATGGAATAAAAATAGAAGCAGGTAAATAGAAATATTGTGAATTAATTTTTTTTTTTTTTGGGTTATTGTACTTGAACTCACCGTTTAAAATTTAAAAGTCATAAAGGTATATTGTTTCGCCATTGTTATGTCATTAGCTATCTCAACACTAAAAAGGAAAAAGGGCAAGCTTTGTTTTCTTTGTAAACTTTGACATTGTTGTTAACAACTTAGAATTGCCTCCTATTTATGGTTCTTGGTTAAGAAAAATTGCTTTTTTTTTTACTGTTATTTTGTTAGCTATAATAGAGTTGTTTCCCTAATTGGGAAGTAAAAGGATTCAATTTTGATAAAATCTATGTAGTAATTCTTGTCGTTGTTGTTAAGAACTTATAATTACCTCCCATTTATGGTTCTTGGTTTAGAAAAATTGCTTCTTCTTTACTGTAATTTGTTAGGTGTAATCGAGTTGTTTAACTAATTGGGAAGTAAAAAAAATCCAATTTTGATAAGAATCTACATATTTATACTTGTCTTTTGCTTCAGTTATCGTATTATGTTACTACTGCTACTATTCTTTTCTTTATTATTTTCAACATGACTTCTTCGACTATGTTCTTTCCCTTCTTGACATTGTTGTTAAGAACTTAGATTACCTCCCATTTCTGGTTCTTGGCTCAGAAAAGATTGATTCTTTCTCACTGTAAATTGTCAGCTATAAATTATATAGAGTTCTTTCCCTAATTGAGTAGTAGAAAAAGATTCAATTTTGATAAATTGATGTATTTATACCAAGTTAATGACCATCATCATTGTGTGTGTAATGATACTCACTGTTGAGGTAGGGATAAGGTCTGGACATACTTTGTATCCTCCCCAGAAGCCACTTTATGGAACTACACCGTGTATGTATGTTTGATGTGATGTCACGGGCTGACAACTACTTTAACTGCAAGCCTTGGTGTTGTTTAGCAGTATGAGCTTCATGTTAGGGTTTTTATCCTGATTTTCTTACTATATCTAAGTTTTACTTTTTCTTAGAAGGAAAATAAAAGTTACCATAATTACTTTTACCATAATTACTTTTACTTTTCCTGAAAGAAAAATTATAATTATTTTCCATATAGAATCCACAATATAGTTGTTTGAAGAGTTTTGTTTAGGGGAAGATTTTCTCCCAATAGGTTTTAAGTTTTTTTTTTCAATATTATTTTTAATATAGAGGTCGTTTGACCAAACCATATTAATAATATTATTTTAGTTTTTATTTTTCTTTGTCATCAGATTTATCATCTCATGGTTTGCAACCAATAGCTTCTGCATGACGCCCTCTCGATTTCGAACTTTACAAGTGATATCAGAGCCTATGGTTCAAAGATCCAATGGTTCAACTGAGTATAGTTTAATGTCAAAGTTGCAATCAATTTGATGATAATGAAGATATTTTGTCAAAATAAAGCTACATGTGGAGATAATTGTCAATCATATTTTCCACAATCCTACTGTCATATATTTGAAAATAAAGCTCACTTTTAACCCTGTAAAAGGGCTCCAATATATTTAACCCAAAAACGGCTAATATATTTTTTAATCCTAAAAGCTCCATTTTTAAACGTGCTAAACAGTAGTGATATGTGAAGAATATATATGAAGAACGAAGATCATGCACAAGAAGAAGGAGGATCAAGAGTATTTTGAAGAAAATCAAGTAAAAAGGGGAGATTTGTTAGGATTTTTGCTCTGATTTCTTACTATATTTAAGTTTTACTTTTTCTTAGAAGCAAACTAAAAGTTACCTTAATTAATTTTACTTTTCCAGAAAGAAAAATTATAATTATTTTTCATATTTGGCTAACCTCTTTCTTGGAGGAAAGGTTTTGGATATCTATACATAGAAGACCCCTTCTCATACCATAACACAATAGAATCCACAATATAATTGTTTGAAGAGTTTTGTTTATGGGGGAGATTTTCTCTCAATAGGTTTTAAGTTTTTTTTTTTAATATTATTTTTAATATGTAGGTCGTTTGACCAATCCATATTAATAATTTGAATTTAGTTTTTATTTTTCTTTGTCATATCAAATTATGATCTCATGATTTGCAACTAATAGCTTCCGCATGACGCCCACTCGATTTCGAACCCAACACTTCAGAGCTTTTGTTAGTGTAAATGATTGCCATTGTATTCTGGATTGGCCTGATTATAAGGAGTTTGACTCGTGATTCCTGTAGCATTTTAATGTAGTGCTGGCTGATGTACTTCTCTATCTGTGTTACATCTTTTAAGTCCCTCCCCCTCCCCCTTTAACAATTCATTCCTGAGCTTTTATGTTCATTTATGAGATGGTACAAGTATGTACTTGATGCACTTGTAGTTGATTGATAAATTATTTAGATTTAGCCATTCATTTTTGTTGTTGCATGACTATATTTTTTCTTTTATTTTGTGATATTGTTCATTTTCAATGTTTAGTGTTATTTACAATATATTGCTGACAAAGCGAGCTGAAGTTGCCTGGGTCTTGAGATGAACTTTAAGTTCTCTGATTCCTCAAATCAATCTGTTTGGGTCATTAAGAATATCAAAATGACCTTGTGTTAGATGAAGAGGACTGGAGATGTTAGTTTCTTGTAGTGAATGGACTCTCATCATAGCATCATTAAGATATTGCACTTAGACATTGTTGAGTGCTTAGTAAGGAGTTTAGCTGATTTTGCTGACCCTTCTTCCTCTATGGCTCTCGTCATTGTAGAAGTTAAAGGACATGTTTTAGGACGTCAATTCACCAGCAGTCTTACAAGTATACGTGTGGCTGACCACCCCCAAATTCATCACAAACGCTGTCGCACGCAGCTTTCGGCCTTTATTCTGCTCCATGGGATTACATCGTAACAACACCTCTTCTCCGATCGTAACAACAGCCGGCGGCGGTACAACCCGGAACGTCGCGGATGGATCGATCCATCACCATAAATCGTCCGTCATTGGGTGGAAGCGGATGCTCTTCCTTGTGGCCAACATCAAGGTAAGTTCCTTAATTTGGTCGAAAAACACGCTTGAGTATGCCGATCTTTTGATTTTCATACTTAATTATTAGTTGTGTCAGTTTTTTACCTCAACTATCGTCATCTCTTCATTGAAACAATTAATAGTTTGTGTGTGTTTGGATATAGCTGGTGATGGTTCCGGTAGAAACTTACACACCTGGTAGTTAAAGATGTGAAATTCAAAAAAGAGGGATACTTGAAGTGAATTTTTGACCATTAACTCTTATTAATTTTGTTTTGTAATTTTGAAGTTTGAATTAGTGTATGGGATATTGGTGCAGCGGAAAGGTTTACGGTTGTATCGTATATCTTGGTTCCTATAAGGTCTGTAACTGCCATGGCGGCCTCCCCTGAGTTGAAATAAAAGGAAAATTGTATTAGTATCATTCATTATACTTCTTGCTCATAGAAAAATATTCAAATGCGTCTCTTTTATCATGTAGAGGCGCACTGGTTGCTCTGTTGATGGTTGTGCTATGTTTTGGAAGGCCGATAAGTAAGAGCAAGAAGTAAAAGGCGTACCTTCTATTTAGTAGCTTGATGCTTGTTTGGATTGAAATGAGTACTTGCTCATGCCAGGTTTCAGTTCTTAGAGGGTGAAAGCATTAAATTTAGGCAGTATTGTCCTTAGGGTAATGTGGCTCAACTCTCTGTTTTTATGGTAGTAGTTGTGAATTGCAAACTTCTTTTCTTATTTTCTACAATCCCATCTAGACTAATGGGATCAGCGAGTGATGAAAGAATGCTCGAAATTTGGATAATTGGCTGAGTGGGTACAAATATGTAAAAGGAGATATAGGGCTAAAAAAGATAAATCAAACTGACTGACAACCTAAATATGACCACTTAACTGGTATGCAGTGATTAATTTAAGCTCATCGAACTTCAGTTTCTTCAGAATATGCTTATGGGTTAACCGACCTCTTATCGAAGACTTCCTTATTGCATAATATGCTTCGTATGTTATAAAGTTATGTGATGAGTCAAACATCATCGTATAACATGCAACGTAGTGAAAATGTGTATATCAAACAATTTGAAAAAAAAAGAAGAAAGAAATAAGAGAAAAAACTAATTCAAAAGAAGATTTTAATGAATTTTCTGTACTCAACATTGAAAAAAAGATGATGATTTTCTATTTAACTTCAATGTTTAAAGTAAAATATTTTATCAATAAGAAGCAGCAGTGGCTATTATATTGTATATGTTTGTGGAAGTGAGCTACATGAAAGTCTAGATAGATAACAAAATGAAATGATTTAATAGTAGTTGTAGTGGTATTTTTGTCAACCCACTACAACAGTACACATCGATCATATGATATTTTATTTCTGATGAAGAACCATTTCAAACTCAAGGGGCCGAAAGATCCTTCGTTACTATGGCTGCCTTGGCATAATAGTTGAAAAGAAGCTGGCTATAGTTTATGATCTGAAATTCAAGAGATCCTTGTGGCTTTTATTTGATTGTGGTATCGACTTACTTAAGCTTTTCTTTTTTTCATTTACTTGAGCTTTCTTGATTAAACAAAACATAGTCTTGTAGATAAGTAGATTTTTGCTCTTGCTAACATTCTGTTATACACATAGATGAATTTGGGTGAAAGAAACGAATGAGGGTGGCAACGAATTATGTATTGCTCCTGAAAACATTAACCATGGAAAAGTTGGACCTCGTCTTGTGATGATATTATGATTGATGATGTATCAAATGCATTCCCAGTTTTGCTGCTTTTCGAAAGATGTCCTACAAGTTGTCTGATTACTTTTCTATGCAGGAATATAACATTAATCTGATAAATCGTGTGATCGATCGTAGGAAAGGTGAAACTTTTGACAATACCTCTGTTTCAGGTATTGCCGTTTCTTTATTATTACTCCATGACTTGTTCTCATGAAGTACCCCATGACTTGTATATTGTTCCTATCCTCTTTTACAGTTTAGAACGTGCTAGATGCCCTATTATACTAATATAAATACTAATATTAGTAACAATAAATATGTGCAAAACCTTGGAGGAGAACCAATAATCTGTTCTCTATTGAAGTCATAAGGAAAAAAAATCAAGTAACTGTAAGCTTGTTTGAATTCAATTCTTAGTAACACGCTGATTCTAAATTAGTTCTCGTTTGATTAAAGATATTCCAAAATGCAAGTGCATTCCTATCAATCACTGTGTATCTTCTGAACCTGCAAAAATGAATATTTGACGTGAGTGAGTTATAGTCTATTTGGAAATGTATAAATAAATTGGTATCATGTATTTTCATGTACTGTAACTGACCTAGTGTAACGCCTCGATTTTCTGGAATCGAAATGCCACACGGTGCTTATAATCCCGAAGGACCACAAACTAATCCTCTACTGATATCTATACCTGAGCACTGCATAATATAATATAACAAATGCGAAGAACTGGCGAAAACTTGCCATAAGGTTCAAAACATCTAAAATACTCAAAATTGAACACTGAATACTGATACATCTATCTGAAAAACCTCTAACTGCTTGAACTGTGGAGTTAATGGGACATGTCCCCAATGAACTTCGTCTACTAAAAATAAATTGAGTCTAATGTCATAATAAAATAAGGGTCACCCTCGAATGAAGAGGACTCACTGCTACATTTACTGTTGCTGACTGAGTCTGGACTGCTAAGGGTGCTCTAGATATCGCGTTTTTGAACCTATGGTATAAAACACCATAGCGCAAGAGAAAAGTATGCATCAGTACTTTGAGTGTATTGGTATGCTAGGTGAGGTAAGGCTAATTTCAAGGGCTTATGCATGAACATAGCTTAACTGAATAACATGAGAGTACTGAATGAGGACATATGTATGAATGCACAAACCATAACTGAAATCATCGTGACTTTGAATACTGGTACTCGGATACTGCTTTACTTACATCTGAACTCACTACTAATACTGAGATACTGAATAGCTGAATCTTCAGATATTGGTAACTGAGTACTGAAGTTGAGATTAAACCTCTCTAGTGGACGATTTCTGAATCTTTTAATAATAGAAATAACGGACTGAGTTTGAGATCAGGCCTATCTAACGGGTGATCTTCGGATCTATTAGTACTGATACTGATTAACTTTATGTGAGACCAGGCCTATCTAGTGAGTGGTCCATGAATCTATGGAACTATCTATGTTCTTTACTGAGATGGGTGACTGTATCTGACAGTCCTGATTTTTGAGATACTGAAACTACAATTGTGGGAGTTCTCACTTAACCGACATTCCCCGAATCTGATCTAGTAGCGTCCAACCTATAACACCAGTTGGAAGGGTGTCAATACCGTGCCACTGGTAAAGACCTCTGCTATGGTCAATCCTTTCTAACAGGTGACCCTGAACAGAAAGTCAAGCCTAAGGCAATCTGATAGTCAAGCCTTAATCTAACGTGTGACTCCTGGTCCTGCGCTGGCTACGAAGTTCTGGAGTTCAGGGACTATTACTAACAACTCTACCTTTCTAACGGGGAAACCGTCATCCCTACACTCACTCGGTGCTAATTCTTATTTCCAACTGAAAGACACTAAACTGATTCTTAGACTGTACTAGACTGAGCTGAATCTATTACTGATCTTACTTGACTGATCTGACTGAGTTTACTTGATTCCGTTATCTGAAGAAATACTTCTGAATCTTTTTATCTGACTGGATGATACTAAATTCTGAATTGATTACTTGGATTCTACTAAAGTCTGAAACTGAATTCTTGAATACTACTAAGATCTGAGCTGAGTACTGAACTAAAGTTGGAATGCTAATGATACTTATATTATTGAGATTTCAACAGTTTTGTAACTATCTGAGAGTACTGAATTCTGCAACTGATTGAGTTCTAAGGATCATGGCTTGACTGGATTATCATGAAAACTAACACTGGCTCTAGAAAGCAACTAATTTATCGGGTATAAATACCCCCAGGACTTGATAACATAAAAGTAAAACATAACCATTCTTGAATAATCATGACCATGGACTTTTATTCACAATACAATCAATATGATATCTCGTCAATCACTTGAATGTCATACATATGTAAATGTATAGGGAATGCATACTAATATCTCATAGTTGTTCAATAAGGAATACACATGGATAAGAATGCATGCAACTTATCATAATACATTCACTAAGGCATTTCAACAAACGCTTGGCATGCACTAGTTATCACAAAATTGAAGATTACATGCTTAGCATACTAAATAGGCACTATTATCTTTACTTAAGCATTCTATCAAACATATGGGGAGCATGCTTTGGTTATACCACAGATTCTATACTTAATCATCATGAATACATCAATATCATGCAACTTGAAGAAGGTTTATCATGAACATCATACAATTCATCATATACTAGAATCAACTCTTGAAATTGGTAGTCTAAATCATGAATTAAAACCCAACAATACAAAATCATGAACTCTAATACACAGAAATTATGAAATTTCATAAATACGTAAACCTCAAAATTTTGAAAAGGATTCTTGAGCTTCTTGGGTGGAAGGAACCCAAGAATCAACATCTAACATACCTTAGAAGACTCTTGAAGAAAATCCTTAGTCTTGTTCTTGATTTCTTGGCTAGGGTTCTTGCTCATTTGAGAGAAAATATAATGTTCTTGAGAGAAAAGTGAGGAAAATAATGGAATAAGGGCTTATTTGGCATTTTATTTTGTGTTTAGGGCTGATAGGGGTCATGGGAAAAGTCTAAGATGTCTATGGAATTAAATAACGGAATTAGGAAATCCCAATTTTTTATGATAGCGTGACTCGCCATAATCGCACCAGCTTACTGGAAATTAGACAATTGAGAAACTGCTTGATCACGCGATGCGGTGAAAATTGCGTTGCCACCTTGGTTGCAAACTAGAAATACACCGTGACACGGTGAAATCACGGAGGCTCACTGGCTTTTGACGATTGGCATTTAAGGTTGACTTTGCGATGCGCCAAAGTACCAGGTGGTACACTGTCTCACTAAAATGGCTCTAACTATTCGCCCGAGTATCGAATTTGGGTGAATTTAGTATCGACGGAAATCTTATTCAATTCTCTACATAACAAAAAGTCGATATTAGAGAAATTCTACATGGTTTAAAATACTTCTCACTTGGAAAGTCAGCCCTTACTCCCCTTAAGGATGAGACTTAACTTAAAAAAAATCGGGGTATTACACCTAATATCTCTTTATAGTTGATGTTTTTGGTGTATGTCCCTTTTTTTTGCTTAGGCTATTCCGTCATGACTAAAACCTTTTTTGTTGTTATTAATATTCCCCTTGAAAGTTCAACATATAACTGACCATGTGAAAAAATATGTTGCGGCAAGTACAGTCCAACAATTGGTATTGTTTGTCATTGTACTTTGTTTATTATCATTAAAAAGCACAATTGCACTAGAAATTATTTTCTAATGAATTTGAATGGGTAACCTTCATTTTCAGGAGGTGATAGCTAGATTCGTGGAATAAAGACATGATTGAAAGCATTTTGGCCTTTCATTATTTCTGCATGTATGACATTATTGTCAAAACCTCTGCATATCATTCTCGGTCCATTGCACAAGCCATTGGAAGCATCTAAGTTTCTCAGTAACATGACAGGGACATTTTTTTTCAAGACCAATCTGCAGATAAGTGAAATATATTGTGATTTATAACTTACAATACTGCTATATCAATTATATTGTGATTTTTAAATAGGAGAAAGACTTTCGGGAAGAACAAATCTGAAAAGAAAACTACATCAATTATATTGTGATTTTTAAATAGGCAAAAGACTTGCGGGAGAAGAAATCTAAAAAGAAAATACATATACCTAGATTACTTTAGTAGAATCTTTGTTGCTCATCAATTTAACCTCTTGATATATAAATACCATAGAATTTTTATTCTTCTTGAATTAATATGAGGTTTATTCGTATTGTTATGATATATTTCCTAAACTGTCTGCTGATTTCTGATAAGATGTTGGTGCCACTTTAGTTCTTTTATAGTGGGGTTTTGATTATGAAGCAAACCACTTACTAATGCATTAAAGTCTGCTTGCTGTTAGATGGGTAGGTGAAACAGAGTTGCAGCTGATAACAATTGCTACAGGTTTGCATTCTATTTTCTTATCAACTATGATGCATTTTCTGTCGTGGTGTTTCTGTTTCAATATTTAATTTGATCCAACTTATTGGTTCCACATGTAATATAGGTGGGAAATTATACCCATTTAGTTTCCCCAACAATCTTTCAGTTTTGATTTTAAAAAGCAATTGTTTACTACTAAATATGGAAGAAGATACATGTGTAGAGGCAGACCATTTGGTGTTAGATTATTTAAGTAATCTTCCTGATAGTAGTTGTTGGTATCATCCTCTGTAGAGTTGAATCTAAGAAACGTTATTCTTTCAAGGTAAAAAGAATAGATAAAAAAGAGTCGAGTTAGTAAGGTGAAGGTAACATACAATGAAAAAATAAACATATTAATTTTCAAGGATAAAATGTTCTATAATGGACAAAGCGTTATTAAGCCCGAAGTATGCCTAGGATGACAAATATATGTGACTTATGATATTATAATCCAAGTTTGACTCAACAGACGTCTGGAATTAGAATTTCCTAATCTCATTTGCTCAATTCTTTATTTGGATTACTTTATCACGATCACAATAAGCATAGCATAAATATTTGTTATTGGTAGGGGGTAGGGCGAGAATAAGGAGATACAATCCAAATAATATTTCGCCCTGGGCGAGAAGAAAAATGATGATTTTTTTTCAATATTGGGCATATTTGTCATATCGCAGAATTTCAAACGAGTCAAAGTTGGACAAAATAGCAATTTGAACAAAACGAGAGAGAGTGTACCAAATAAGAAAAGAAATAGTATGATAATATGAGTCATCTTATCAAAGAGGACTTTAGGATGAATGAGTGAGTTAGAACTTAAGCTTGAGAAGTGAATTGATGTCAAAAGATAGATGATAGTCGATAAACAAGACCCAAGTACTAAGTTCATACTTAGAGATGATGGAGTGAATAAGTAAATAATTATAAGATTTTTAAAAGATACACATAGAGTGTTTAAAGAAGTTTTGTCTTGAAAAAAATGGGAGGATTGCAGATTTCAAGCATTTAGTTTGAAATATTTGAGAATTTGAAAGATTGTGAAAAGAATCATTTGGGTAATCCAAGGAAAGATTTTATTTTCACCCTTATAACATTATGAAAAGGTTCAACTTTTTATTCTTCTTGAATTAATATGAGGTTTATTCGTATTGTTTATATATTTCCTAACCTGTCTGCTAATTTCTGATAGGATGTTGGTGCCACTTTAGTTATTTTACAGTGTAGTTTTGATTATGAAGTAAACCACTTACTAATACATTAAAGTCTGCTTGCTGTTAGATGGGTAGGTGAAACGGAGTTGCAGCTGATAACAATTGCTACAGGTTTGTATTCTATTTTCTTATCAACTATGATGCATTTTCTATTATGGTGTTTCTGTTTCAATATTTAATTTGATCCAACTTATTGGTTCCACATATAATATAGGTGGAAAATTATACCCATTTAGTTTCCCCAACAATCTTTCAGTTTTGATTTTAAAAAGCAATTGTATACTACTAAATATGGAAGAAGATACTTGTGTGGAGGCAGACCATTTGGTGTTAGATTATTTAAGTAATCTTCCTGATAGTAGTTGTTGGTATCATCCTCTGTAGTGTCGAAACTAAGAAAAGTTCTGCTTTTACCAGGAAATGTGGAAATTAACATTTCATTTAGCTGATCAGCATAATCATGTCTTCTAGCTAGGATATCACGTTCAGTCATGTATTTTGTAGAATCTGCATTTTTATCCAGCGCTGGGAATGTTTTCTCTATTAAGGCATCAGTTATAGTACCATCACTCTTAGTTTTAATAACCAATTGTTTTGGAAGTAGTACCAAATCATCTCTTATTGTAGGTTCCTCCCCGTTACCTATGCTTAGTAAGAGTTCACTGAATGATGAATCTATTCTTGCCCTCATATTTCTTGTTAACTTAATCTTTTTCATCTGATGCCACAAGTACGACCTTACTGAACTTGCATTTACTATTTCATCCCTTGTAGATTTTAGAATTATTGGTAGTACCTGATGAAAATTACCTCCAAAAACCATTACTTTTCCACCAAAGGGTTCGTCAACATCCAGTATATCTCTGAAGCTCCTATCAACTATTTCAATTATCCAACGGCTAGCTATAGGCCCTTTATCCCAGATAATTAATTTGGTTTTTTTAATTAATTTAGATCCACTACTTTGCTTTGACATACGTGTGGTTGTTGTATCAGTTGTCTAAAGAGGTATTCAAATCTAGAATGAGCCGTACGACCTACCGATAAAAGAACTGATGTTATACCACTTGTTGCCGTCTCTAATGCTATCATGCCCCTCGATCTGATATTTTCAAGTAATGCATGATATAGGAACATTTTTTCGTTCCCTCCGGGTCCATCGACAAAGAATAATCCCGATGGGCCAAATTCTAACGTTTGTAATATAATCTTGAATGCTTTCTCTTGTTCAGGATTTAGCTTTGTTTGTGCATTCAAATCTTTCGAAGGCACTATTATAGACTTCTCTTTCATTATTTCTCTGCATTCTGATATAATTCAATCATCCACACTTTTTTCAAGTTTAGGTATGTCATAATTTTAAATTATCTTATCCATGCTCTCTAAGAAATGGTTTATGTTTTTCAGTATGCATTGAAGTTGAGCCATAGGAGAATTTCCGTGTATTCTCTTAAAATCTTCTGACATGTCATCATAATATGTATCCCAGAGCTTTCTAACATCCATCAGATTACAATGAACCAATATTATTACAAATAAATTTCTAAGAGCCGATGGCATTTTGAAGATGATCGCTTCACGTAAGCATTCAGAAATGTTGTTATCTAACTCGAGCAAACCTCTTTCTTTTACAGCTTCTTTGAATGTGTCACATAGCCTCCCATTAACAGTTAGCAAGTATTGAAATGAAGTTGGTCATCATACGTGATTGAGTAATAATCTCAAATAATACCTTTCGCCTTCTGCTGGATTAGCTACGAATCAAAGTAGAGCGAGCAAATAAGTGAAATTTAAACATTTACAAATATTAATAGTGGTCGTGTTGAATTTCTTACCAACAACAATTTGACCAATTACTGATCTTGTTTTTCTTTGCATCCAAAGCTTACCCTGAGTTTTCCAAACATATTACTCTGGAAATTCCTTATATATGTATTTATGCGCTTCGTTGTCTATTGAACTTTTGTGAAAATACTCGGTGAGCCTAGTTTTTGAAGCGTATTCCCACGCAATAACGTTTTTCAAGTTTTGGTTGCTCCAACAGCACACTACAATATAAACAGACAGTACTAAAAGGATTAACAAAATATTCCGTACAACATAATCTACGTATTTATTTTCATGATAAATTCATAGCTAAAACAATTTATTACAATCTAAAATTTGGGAGGATTTTATCAGAAGGGTAAAGATGTATAATTCAGATAGCTTAAGGAAACCTAATTGTTTAACCATTTGTTTATTTGGAAGATGTAGTTGAAGGCTAATGACCGGAGGCTGTATTTCACTAAGATCAAATTCATAAATTCTCCATAGTACTTCTGGTGCAGCAACCCAACATGCATCTTGAAAACTCTTAATTTCATCAATGACTTTTTCTCCATCATCTGATTCGATATAAACAACGCACCTATCATGTCTTTTATATATATACTTGTAAAGATACTTTATTTCCTTTACCGCTGCACAATACTCAACATTGATATGACAATTATATCTACTCAGTAAATAAGAATTATATAAAACAACCCATTGGTTAGTCATTGTCATGCTTCGAACCTTTTCTTTCTTTCCATCATTTCGCCTCTTGTAAATAGGATAGCTATCCTTTCCTTGTATTGATTTATTACTAAATGGTCGAGGATAATGACTCTTGCACTGGCCATCTCTCATGCATGAATTTGTTAGATATTTTTTTCCATATGGACCATGCATCATATGTTTGATAACCAAGTCATGCAAAATTGAAAATTCTTCTTTATCGCGAAGTTCAGTGGAAATAAACTTGTCATAATCATCTGGTGATGTCATCTTGTATCCTTGTTCTAGTATTAACAAAAGGTGAATGTGTGGTAGGCCTCTTTCTGAAATTCAATAATATAAACATATGCTGCAACAGGCCCAAATATTTTTTTCTGGAAGATTGGTCTTTTAAATCTTGTAGCTTTGATCTAAAAGCTCTAGTCGCCAAGTCTGGTCTGTCTTGAAAAAGTTGTCCTTCTACTAAATTTTTTTGGATCTCTGGCCAATCGGGATTACATGTCATTATGATAAACATATCTAATTTTCTAAAATGTTGAACCGAAGCCATTACATCCATATATCTACAACGCATGTCCCTAGGACCCCTGATAAATGATATAGAAAGTATTATTCTTTGACCAACTTTCGAGCCTCTGGTTTCTCCAGCCATAATACTATCAACTATGTCTTGCAATATTTCCCTTCTAAAATTTGATTACTTAAACCTAAAATATTCAAGTCGATTAGTTTCTAGGTTGATGTACATGTCAACGACAAATTGTTGAAATAATCGTCCACATAATAGTATTATCGTGTTTTCTCCACTGCGTATTTGCAACTTATAGCAATAGTACTCTCTACAAGAGACATAATTTTTAGCTCCACGTCGTACACCTGCAAAATATTTTTAAATATATTGATATGGGAGTTGTAAGTACATAATTCTAAGAGATTTTGTTTTAAAACTTTACCATGTTGCTCGTTGTTAAATCGTCATGAACTGACATAAATGTAGGATTGTTCTAGCTGAGGCCTGCAACTTTAGTTCCACGCTTACCTTTAGTTGTTTTATGTATTTTTTGTATTCCTTAGTTCCAGCCTAGTTCACCACTTGGAAAAAGCAAAGGATACCAGAGTGGGTCATAACATCCGTAATAATGTTTAACTCTATGAATATTACCCGAATGTTCATGAACAATAATCTATCGATCAAATGGTACATTGGGGTTGTTTCCATCTATCCAAATTGCAGCAACATGATCTACTGATGGTTTATTGTAGACACGTAGCTCTAGTTTTGCAGTAGAAACAATTCAAATTTCTAAATCCTTCAAGTTTGAGTGATCCTTTAGCTGGCGAAACAATTGTGCAAAAGGATTTCCATCCATTATTTGTTTAATTATTGCGATAACTTTCTCAGATAAATTGGCTTCTTTGACTTTTGAAATCCTATTGCGTGACTCATTTTCTGTGTCAAAAAAGTGCATCTGAAAATAGCATGAATTATTGTCATGGGGTAGTAATGAGGGGTGATCATGATATATTTGACCCTTTGCTCAAAATATATAAACTCTTTTTTGTGAAGATGCCAGATCATTGTCAAGTTTAACAGTAAAAGATGTAAATTCAAATATGCTGTTATTTTCACTATTGTGTCCACGAAATTCTTCTGCTACTTTAGATTTAGAGAAGAATGAAGCATATAATTGAGTTGGAACTGCAGTATTTGCAAGTTTTATTGATCCACTGTCGCAATCAAATATTAGAGTCTCGTGTTGAAATCTCATAGCATGACAATAAGTGCATTCAAGAACATTTTTCAACTTTTGAATACATGATATTGATGGTATGTAGTCAATTTCACCTAAATTTATTGTGTAAAATGTTAGAAATGTTAATAAATAATAAAGTGAGCAGAAATAGAATGTAAGTAACTTATATTAATAAAATAGTATTGCATTACCTTCAATTTCACACCTTTGTGATAGAGCCTTTAGGAACTAATAGATCTTGCATCTTTTTATTAGCCTTGTTTCTTCAATATCGACATCTTCTGTGGACTCAATTATTTTATTACCTTTAAAAAGAAGTAAACACTACATTCAGTTTGAATCAAAATTAGACGAATCTTATAAATATGTGATCATTTTGCATTTTTAAGATCTGCAATGACAAGATTGAAGCGGAGATTTGTGTTATTGGTGGATTATGTGACAACACGAATATGTATCAGCACGGGACAAAAGACGTGCATTTTTCTCTAGATTCACAGGAAGTGCTAGTTAGTTTTGTATTATTCAGTATTCATAGACACTTTGTGGGAATATACTGGGTACGTTGTTCTTCTTCTTCATTTTTGATACACTTCATTGTTGTTGACCTATGATGCACCTCAACTTTACTGGTTTGTCCCAAGCAAATCTCTGGTCTCTGTATTTGTTGTTATTTACTTGTGATGTTTATTTGGGTTCTTTGCAGGTTTTGTCTCACATTTCTAGCATTTGATTAGTATTCCATTGTTCTAAGTGGGTTATTAAGTATACCTTTTATGACTTGTTTATGAAGTAGACAAATTATCAGCTTACTGATGCTAATATGAGATGTTATGCAAGATGTCACTCTTTAATGCAATCTGTCCCCCAGAATTTCTTTTAAATTTTTAAAACCAAATACCAATACAAACACTAACTTACCCTCCCAACACCTCAATTGTCCAAAGAAAACACCTAGTCTGATTAGCTATGTGATTTTTCTCTAATATGTTTGCTTGTATGCAATACTTATGTAAATTATTTTAAACACCATTTAAGTAGAAATTTCATTTTGAATTAAGAAGAGCTCCTTGTTACACCCCCACTCCCTTCTAAAGAAGTATAGAGTATTAGAAAGCATTAAATTTGATGAATTTAAAAGCTCACTTCATTGAGTCCCTTTTAATTGGTCTCTAAAAAGAATGTGATCTTTCTACCGAACCATTCAGGAAAAAAGATAAAAACGAATGTTGAGGAAGGTGTTATTATGAAAGAATATGAATTTTTAAGTATTTTTGGTTTGGTGAAATTATGTGTAATCGTGATGTTTACAGTGAAGGATGATTTGTTGAGATAATTGGAGATGATATTAATGATTGTGATCTATTCATTCATGGGATTAGTGATGATGAATAACTATCTTGAGGGGAATGTTAAGTTGAATATGCAGTGCAAAGAGTTTAATGGTGAAAATTTGGACGATGAGAAGAAGATACATGTTATTTTGCAGTAGTAATAACTTATTGCTAAGAATAAGGAAAAGTTTCTTTCAATGGCCAGTCAACCTGGTTATAGGTTAATATCTCATTTTCATCTTTTGTTCTTTCTCGCTGCTTGTATGGTTAGAACCTATAGAACACATTTTTTTTGCAGGTCTTAGCTGCTAGCAAAAACAAAATCTCTACACTAAAAGGGTTCTCTTATTTATCTTCTTTGAGGTTAGTAATGAATACCTAGTTAATTTCTTATTATTGGTAAATGTGTTTCTATTTTGTAAAGGGGTGGATTTATTGTTGTTAGTAGAGAGCTAAGTTTACTGTTTTTATGTGTTTTCTCTATCTAGTCTAAACTATATTATAGAAGATTTAAATTTAAAGTGGGTACCTGAATCTTCGTGTTTGTCAGAATTGTTGATTGCATCATTTAAATTTGTTGTAAGTGCAACAATATATTTGTTATGTATTTGAATAACTTTATTAAATTTTTCTTAATCTATATAAAAAAATAATAAAATTATTTATTAAAGTTATAAAATGGATTAAAGCATTATGCATCAATTAGTTTTAAAAGCTACCTTGTGCCATGTGCTTAACAAATAATAACTTGTGATGTAGAATAAGCTATTAAAAATATATTATAAGTAAGTAAAATAAATAGTGTATAGCTAGATGAAGTTAGAAAAAGATCTAATAATCAATATTGTTTGTTATGCCAACATAATTTGCTTAGGGTTTAGAATAGGAAAAAGCACAAGTTCTTGGACTGAAAAAAATATTAACCTATTCTTAGAGAGAAAAAAATGACTAATCCTTTTCTACTTTGATTCTTTTATGAGACAATGTGTCATCAGGGTTTTCATTTTTTCTGATACCGTCGACTGAGTTTTCTGAGTTGACGTCTTCATCTACTATGTCAATTGTAACAATGTTTTTAGTGCAAAGCCATAAAAAACAATGTTTTCAAGCGACAAAATTAAAAGGCTTCTCATTATTTCAATAATAATATATTTTCCATCATCATGCGTTTCCAATAAACTGATTTACTGAGCAAAGTATATTTTATAACTTAATTTTTTTGTTGATTCACTATTAACAAAAAAAACTATATTTCTAATAGATGTGTGATTTCTTGGAGCTAGTGACTGTAATGTGTCTAGAGGCTTACTGTAAGAATATTATAAATAGTTTCCTTTTTCTATTTTCCCAGAAGTTGTTCATCTTGCCAAATATTATGAATATCCTATTTTAGATCCAAGTCAAATGAGTTTGAGGAGTTAAATATATGTTATTATGCATGAAAAATATAGTCAACAATGTCGACATTTTTTAAAGTCAGTTGTTGTATACCGATTACTATCAACAAAGAAAAATCTTTCTAAATTACTTCGTGTCAATGGAGCCTTCAAACATCAAAAGAACATATCGACATCACAACCTAGTTGTCAACAATCAACTTATATTTTGTTCCAAGTGTAAACCAAGGGTGGAGCCATCTTTTATCCAGGGGTTCGAATGAACCCCCTTGGATGGAAAATTATATTATTTTTACATAGTTAAGGACATTTTTTTATGTATATACATGAGATGTTGAATCCCCTTTGACTAATTCGTATATTTACTTCTGAACCCCTCAATGAAAATCCTGACCCTGCCACTTGTGTAACCCTATCTATGTGGCTCTCCAACTAAGCTTAAACTTAGGTAAAACACACTACCACATGCCATGTACACGTCTACGTTGGCTAAGTTTCATTTTGTCTCGTTTAATTTACCTTCATAAAGTTAGAGAGAGATATAGAAACATAGAGAGATTCTATTATTCCACTGCTAGAGAATATGTAACCTTTTAACACTCCTCACATACAAATAAAATGACATGTGTAAAGTGAATTTTGGATCCAAACTTATGGCACATTCCTCATGTAACACCAATTGTAAATTAATGTCTTTTAAGATGTTCAATAAAAAAAATCCCTTTGTAGTTAATCATTTATTAAAAAAAATTGATATTATGGGTATGGGGGAATGACGGGAATTGAACCCGCGCATGGTGGATTCCCAATTCACTGCCTTGATCCACTTGGCTACATCCGCCCCCTCACCTACTTACATTCCATTTTTACATTATTTAAATTAGAAAACAAAAGATTCAGGTTCAAATATTTCTGTTTTTTCTTATCTAAATGATATTATTATTTCAAAGATAAGAATAAGAATCAAAGATCAGAATCTGAAGTCAAATTTTTTTTTTTTGAAATGAAATAAAAAAGATATAGTAACATTAGTAAGAAGAGGAACAAATTATATTTCTAGAATTTTAAATAAATACATACAAAATGAAAATAGAATACTCAATCCTGAATAAATGCAGGAAAATATCCTCTCTTTCTTTTTCTATAATTTACACAAAAAAAGTATACGTAAGTAAAATACTAGTAAATTACTAAATAAAATAAAAAGAGAAAAAGAAAGGAGCAATCACACCCTCTTGATAAAACAAGAAAATGATTATTGCTCCTTTCTTTTCAAAACCTCCTATAGACTAAAATGGGATCTTATCCATTTGTAGATAGAGCTTCGATAACAGCTAAGTCTTGAGGGAAGTTATGAGCATTATGTTCAGGCATAACTTCTATAGCAAGGCTAGCACGGTTAATAATATCCGCCCAAGTGTTAATTACATGACCTTGACTGTCAGCTACAGATTTGTTAAAATTGAAACCATTTAGGTTGAAAGCCATAGTGCTGATACCTAAAGAGGTAAACCAGATACCTACTACAGTCCAAGAAACTAGGAAGAAATGTAACAAACGAGAGTTGTTGAAACTAGCATATTGAAAGATCAATCAGCTAAAATAACCATGAGCGATACGATATTATAAGTTTCTTCCTCTTGACCAAATCTGTAACTTTCATTAACAGATTCATTTTTTGTGGTTTCCCTGATCAAACTAGAAGTTACCAAGGAACCATGCATAGCACTGAATAGGGAGCTGCCGAATATACCAGCTACGCCAAACATGTGAAATAGGTGCATAAGGATGTTGTGCTCAGCCTGGAATACAATCATGAAATTGAAAGTATTAGAGATTCCTAGAGGCATACCATCAGAAAAAATTCCTTGACCGATTGGGTAGATCAAGAAAACTGCGGTAGCAGCTGCAACAGGAGTTGAATATGCAACAACAATCCAAGGTCGCATACCCAGATGGAAACTAAGCTCCCACTCACAACCCATGTAATAAGCTACACCAAGTAAGAAGTTTAGAACAATTAGTTCATAAGGACCACCATTGTATAACCATTAATCAACGGATGCCGCTTCCCAGATTGGGTAAAAATGTAAACCTATAGCTGCAGAAGTAGGAATAATGGCACCGAAAATAATATTATTTCCGTAAAGTAGAGATTCTGAAATGGAATCACGAATACCATCAATGTCTACTGGAGGAGCAGCAATAAAGGCAATAATAAATACATAAGTTGTTGTCAATAAGGTAGGGATCATCAAAATATCAAACCATCCAATGTAAAGACGGTTTTCAGTGCTAGTTATCCAGTTACAGAAGCGACCCCATAGGCTTTCGCTTTCGTATCTCTCTAAAATTGCAGTCATGGTAAAATCTTGGTTTATTTAATCATCAGGGACTCCCAAGCACACAAGTTTTCTATAAATAAAAATAGAAAATGGAAGGCTTGTTATTCAAAAGTATAGCATGACTTATATACTCGTGTCAACCAAGGTGCATGTGGATCTATTCAATTTTTTAATGAAGTTGATTGAAAAAATAGGGACTTCTATACAGAGAATTATAATTTCGATATGATAGTGGGTTGTACGAGATTTGAACTCGGAACTAGTTGAATGGAGTAGATAAGTTTCTTGTTAAATAAAATAAATGTCATCTTAAATAAAATAAACAAGTAAAGATCCCTCCCCAAGCCGTTATTGCACTTTTCATTGCACACGACTTTCCCTATGTATACATCAGTTCTTTTCTTATAGAAATTAGAAAGATTTTAAAAAGTTGATACTCAGTTCATTTACCCCTTATTACTGTTACAATCAACATTTCAGAATAGTTAAAAAATTTTATCTCTTTATCTTTTAGAAAATCAAAGAATGAATCATTGATAATTCGCCAGATCGTTGATAGAAAAAATATCTAAATACCAAATACGAATTTAATATACTCCCCCAAAACTAGATGAAGATCGTGGTAAGGTCAAAGAAAGAAATTGTTCTTCTGATGTTAAGAATTCTTCCAATAATTCTGAGCCCAATCTTTTCAAAAAAAATGCGTACAGTACTTTTGTGTTTCCAAGCTAAAGTTCTAGCACAAGAAAGTCGAAGTATATACTTTATTCGATATAAAGTCATTTTTTGGAAGATCCGCTAAAATAATGAAAAAGATTTTTGCATATACGCCCGAATCGGTCAATAATATCGAAATATGATAAATCAGGCCAAACCGGTTAACTAATGGGATGTCCTAATACGGTACAATAGTGTGCTTTAGCTAATGATCCAATCAAATGACTAATTAAAATAAGGATATCAAACTTTTTAATTGCATTATTTATTAGAAATGAATTTTCTAACATTTGACTACGTACCGTTGAATGATTTAGTCGCATACTTAAAAGATAGCCCATAAAGTCACTGGAATGATTGGATAATTGGTTTATATGGATCCTTCTTGTGTGAAAGCATAGAAAAAAATAGCATTTCCAAAAATTTACAAGATAAAATTTCCATTTATTCATCAATAGAAACGTCTCGTTTGAAGCTAGAATTGATTTTTCTTGATACGTAACATAATGCATGAAAGGATCCTTGAATAACCATAAGGTAACCTGAAAATCCTTAGCAACGACTTCTAAAAGACATTCTATTTTTCCATAGAAATATATTCGTTCAAGAAGGGCTCCAAAATATGTTGATCGTAAATGAAAAGATTGGTTCTGTAGAAAGACGAAAGTGGATTCGCATTCATATATGATATAATTTAATAATAATTGATCTTATTGATATTGAAGGGGTTACAGCTGTATATATAGAGAACTAAAGAATAACTAATTACAGAATAACCCAGATGTATTTAATAATTATATATGTAGTCTATTATCCCCCGCAAGCTGATCCGCGGTAACGAGGGGCAGCTTGGAGCAGAGATACTGAAAAGGCTATAACGGAAGAGGCTTGGTGAGAATATCAGCAAGCTGGTCAGTAGATGGGACATAGTGCGTGGCCATCGTTCCTGCAAGTACCTCATCGCGAACAAAGTGACAGTCGGACCCAACATGCTTCATACGATCATGAAGGACTGGATTTTTGGTAACACAAATAGTGGACTGATTGTCACAATAAATCTGTGGTTTCGTCGGGGGAATGCCAAGTGCATCTATAAGGTATCGTAACCACATGGCTTCAGCAACACCCGCAGCCATGGCACGATATTCTACTTCTGTGGAGGAACGGGACACTCGCGTTTGCTTCTTGGTGCACCAGGAAATCAGATTCGGTCCCATCATAACAATATATCCAGTAGTGGACTTCCGATCATCTTTGTCGTTAGCCCAATCCGAATCAGAAAAAACAGATATATCAAACGAGCCCTTTTGAAATAAAATTCCACATTGAAGAGTACCTTTAAGATAGCACAGAATGCGTTTCAAGGCCTGAAAGTGTTGTTCTGTGGGAGCATGCATTGATTGGGAGACTCAATTGAATGCATATTGGATGTCCGGACGAGTAACAGCAAGATAATGAAGTCCACCGACGAGGCTCCGATATAGAGTAGGATCGGCAAAGGGAGTATTCGGCCCTGGGGATTGGCGGACTGCCATGGGAGTGACCGCGGGTTTGCAGTCTGTCATTCCAGCTCGATTTAGAAGTTCAAGGGTATATTGTGTCTGATGCATCAATATGGTTCCCGATTTGCGGATGAGTTCGAGGCCAAGAAAGAACTCCAGAGGACCGAGGTCCTTAAGTTTGAAGTCACGATGCATAGCCTCAGTAATTTCAGTGATGAGTGATGACGAGTTGCCTGTAATAACAATATCATCCACATAGATAAGAATGATGACTGTCCCTCGAGAACAGTGAAGGGTGAAGAGGCTGTTGTCATGATGGTAGGTGCGAAAACCAAGACCCTGCAGAAAAGTAGAGAGGCGTGTGTACCAGGCACGTGGGGCCTGTTTCAGGCCATACAGTGATTTGCGAAGCTTGCAAACATAGTGAGGACGGTTGGGATTAACATATCCTGGTGGCTGAACCATATAGATGTCTTCCTCAAGATGACCATGAAGAAAGGCATTGCTGACGTCTAACTGATGAAGCGGCCAATCATAGTGAAGAGCAAGAGACAAGACCAGACGAATAGTCTGTTGCTTAACAACAGGGCTGAAGGTCTCCTTATAATCCACACCATACTCCTGATGATACCCTTTTGCAACCAGACGTGCTTTATAGCGAGAAAGAGATCCATCTGAATTTCGTTTGATGCGAAACACCCATTTGCACCCAATAGACTTTCGGTTACTAGGCAGAGGTACCAAATCCCATGTACGTTGTTCATTCAGAGCCTGAAATTCCTCATCCATAGCTTGGCACCAGAAACTATTTTTGGAGGCTTGGTTGTATGTAGTAGGCTCAGTTATGGGATGTGCATCAAAGGGTATTTGAGTGTGGTAGACTTTGGGTTTGAAGGTACCGGCCTTGGCTCGGGTTGTCATAGGGTGAGTGTTGAGTGGAGGGTGATTAGGAAGGGGTGGTGGAGTTGTATGATGTGTGGACGGGGGTTGGGTGGGGCTGCCGTGGGAGCTCGGATGCGCAGCGGTGGATGGGGTGGCTGTATGTGTGTTAGGAGTATGATGTAGGGAAGTGGTGGGTTGTGTGGCAGTCGGCTGGGTGTTTGGTTGGTTCGAGTGGCTAGGTGGTTGGTACGGGTGGGTAGTGGCGTAGTGGGGTACCGGGTTAGGTGCCGAGTGAGCCGGAGCATGAGCGTGTGAAAAGGACGGAAATAATGGCACAATGCCAAGTGGATTGGGGGAGTATGGAGTAGAGGAAAGACTTGTGTAAGGAAATTGTTCCTCCACAAAACGAACATGACGGGAAACATATGTTTTCTGAGATACAGGATCGAAACATTTGTAACCTTTGATAGTGGGATGATAGCCTAGAAAGACACAAGGGGTGGACCGAGGTTGAAGTTTATGTTGAGTGTGTGGATGCAGCCAGGGATAAACCAGACACCCAAACGTGCGGAGATGGATGTAGTCGGGTGGATGATTGTAGAGACGGGCATATGGAGTGGAGTTGGAGAGAGTGTGAGTGGGCATGCGATTTATGAGGTAGTTGGCAGTAGCAAGGGCATCAACCCAAAAGGAAACAGGTAAGGTGGAATCATGGAGGAGCGCAACATCTGTTTCTATTAGGTGACGGTGTTTGCGCTCAGCAACGCCATTTTGTTCAGGGGTATATGGACTTGAAGTGTGATGAAGAGCCCCTAGACTTTGAAGAAAAACACCAAATGCATTGTTGACAAATTCTTTGCCATTGTCACTTCGAAAAATTTTGATTTTGGCATTAAATTGATTTTGAACCATTCGGTCAAAGTTGACAAAAACAGTATAAGCTTTGGATTTAAATTTCAGAGGATAAAGCCAAGTGAATTTACTGTAATCATCAACAAAACAGATATAATAACGAAAACCTTGAACAGAAGGAACTGAGGTTGGACCCCAAACATCAGAATGAATTAATTGAAATGGCGCAGTGGCCTTGTGTTCAGACAGTGAAAAAGGTAAACGACAAGATTTAGACACTGAACAGGACTCGCAATGTAATTTCTCTGAAAAATTAAAACCTAAGGAAGATAAAATGGATTTGGTGATGGCGGATGATGGGTGCCCAAGCCGGCGATGCCAGGTGGACGAGAGAATGGCTTGACTCACAACAGACGGAGACCTGGATGGAAGAGTGTATAGCCCATGCTCACAGCGGCCCGTGTACCGCACCCGGTTCGTGGTATTGTCCACTATCTGGAAATTGGTGTCATTAAAAATGAGGGTACAGTTATTTTATTTAGTAAAGCGATAAACAGATAAAAGATTGGATGTGAGGGAAGGGACGTGGTGAAGGGTTGAGAGATGAAATTTACCATTTAGGGTATAGACATACCCAGAGCCGGTGTTTGTGATGGGAAGGGATTGACTATTGCCTACTGTAATAGTTTCTGAGCCATGATACGGATGAGGAGCTTGAAGTTGTGAATAATCCGACGTCACATGGGTGTTAGCACTTGTGTCTAGATACCAATCGCCAGATTGAGCGTTTGTGAACGCATGCATCGCCCTTGATCCGCCGAACTGGCGATTTACATTCCGCGAGTCATCATAACGATACCAGCAATTAGCCGCAGAATGGCCCCGTTTAGCACAAATTTGGCACGTCGAAAGATATCGTGTGGGCCCCCGCTGGTTTCCTCGTCCCTGTCCGCGGCCTGACTGGAAGCCGTCCCTCGGTGGAGGCCCGCCTCTGCCTTGCTGCCCGGCGTTCCGACGGTCACCGCCGCCGCTGCCTCGCCCTTGGTTACGGCGATCGTCACCACGACCCCTGGCCGAGCCCCCGCTGCCAGCCGAGTAAAGAGCCGTGACGCCAGGGGTGGAACTGGCTTCTCCGAGCAGTAATTTGTGTTCCATGTCTAGATTCAATTCTTCTGCATTAAGCCATCCAGACAGTTGATTCAGAGTGATTTCGACAGGTGAGAGGCGAATATGCTGTTTGAGAGAGGAATAGCCAGACGGAAGACCACGTATCACGGCATTCACCACGTCTCGTTCAGGAATAATCTCGTTCACAGCATCTAGGTCAGACAGAATAGAGGCCACATCATCAAGGTATTGAGTCATCGTCTTCGTTCCCTTCCGAAGAGTATGCAATCTGTCACGCAACTGAAAAATATGAGCCGTGGACATAGAGTTGTACCTTGTGGCTAGTGCGTCCCAAAGTGAAGCCGATGTGAGAAAACCCCGGGCGTGTTTGTGCACAGAGGGGCTAATAACGGCGAGAAGACAGGATCGGATCTGAGTGTCTACGATCATCCACGGAAGGTAGTCGGGATTTGGGAGCATGACGCCGTCCTCCTCGGCTGTCTCGGGCGGCGGCTTCTCCGCACCGTCAATCCATTCGAGCAGCAAGTTGGCTGCGAGGGCGGTGCGGACGTTAAGTGCCCAGGCCGGGTAGTTGTTGTCAGATAATTTTTCGGGGATTAGATTGTGGAGATTCCTGAGCAGTAATTTTACTCCAGACGGTAAATTTGACAGAGGATCAACAACCTTGTCCATGGCGCCGACCTACGGCGGAGGAGGGAGGCCGTGCGGCGTGGTGTAGACGGTGGCGGCGGCGCACACACGTCGGAAAAGAGGAGAGATTAGGGTTTGGGCGGAAGAAGAAACCCTAGCTTTGATACCATGATTTAATTTAATAATAATTGATCTTATTGATATTGAAGGGGTTACAGCTGTATATATAGAGAACTGAAGAATAACTAATTACAGAATAACCCAGATGTATTTAATAATTATATATGTAGTCTATTAATATACATAAAAATTATATAAAAAGAAGAAGAATCTTTGATTTTTTTTAAAAAGGAGTTACCGGGCTTCTTTGAAGTAATTAGACTATTCAAATTCCAATATTCGTGAAGAAAGAATCGTAATAAATGTAAAGAAGAGGCATCTCTTACCTAATAGCAAAGAGTTTAAACTAAGAGTTCCAGATGAACGGGGTAGGGTATTAGTATATCTAATACATAATTTAGATGTGAAAAATTGTCCTCCAAAAAAGAAAATGTTGAATGAATTGATCATAAATTATAAGATTTTAAAATCTTTTTGCCTTCGAAAAAAGATAAAGAAGATATTAATTGTAGAGAAAATAGAATTTCCACAATAAATACAAATCCCTCTGATATCATTTGAGAATACAAACTCTTGTTGCACTCCAAAGATAGATTTTTGTTAGAATCATTAGTAGAAATAAGAAAATGATTCTGTTGATACATTCGAGTAATTAAACGTTTCACAATTAGGAAACTAAATTTATTATTATAACCCGGATTTTCCAACAAAATTGACCGATTTCTATTTAAACCATGATCATGAGCAAGTTCATAACTATACTCCTGAAAGATAAGTAGATATAGGAAGTTGTGTTGTTGCGCGCTATCTAGTAGTAAATATCTTTGGATTTCTTCCATTTGAAATTTGATTTGAATCAAAGATGGAAGATTTTTAGGGTTATCAAATGATACATAGTGCGATACAGTTAAAACAAAGCATTATAGTAAGAATAGATACCATGTATACAGGTAAACTTCTCAGCGGATTCTCTATCATCTTTTTTTTTGTTTCAGTTAATTGGTCTATGTTATAGTATTATAAGATAAATAAGATGGTTAGAAATCCTTTATTTTTTCAACTTAATCACTTTTTTTGACTTCGGAAAAAACTTTCTTTATCAATATACTGTTTCTTCTACACACATATCTCCATAATCGAAAATATTAATAGTTAGGCTTCATTAAAAAAATTGAGAATCCACTCATAGGACAAGAAACCCTTCCCGCATCAGGCACTAATAGATTTTTAACGTCTAATTAGATCGGGAATCATTCAAATTAAGAACAAAATCTCATTGCTTTTTCTTTTCCTATAATTTAACTGAAGCTGCAGCTCAATCAATTTATTCATTCCACCCAACTTTATTTTGTTCGCTCCAAGAATTCTGACACGGTTTTATACCCATCTAAGAATAATGAAATATTTTTAGAACTTTCCTTTGATACGACATGCTATTTTTACCATTCATTCCCTTCAGGACCAGTCATGGTCTTTCAAACTTTACTGAGAGTATGGACGAATCCCTCACTTCATCCATATGTGTAAAAGACACTAGCTGCACTTAAAAGACGAGTACTCTACCGTTGAGTTAGCAACCCAGAGAAAATATCGAAAAAATGGTGTATGTCCAATCCGAAGAAAAAGAAATAAAGAGATTAGACAAGACAACCAAAAACCATTGAAAGAAGAAATCTAAAAAATAAATTCACATTTTATAATTAATTTAAAAGATAAAATAAAACTAAATAGATCCACTTCATGTATCAATTTATCACAATGAATTATATTTGTTCGATACACTGTTGTCAATATAAATATTGGGAAAAAAAAAGAAATTTCAATTGAAAGCAATAAAAAAAGGACTTGTGTTGGATTGGCACTACAAATATAATTCAAACCAAATAAAATCAATAGAAAAAGTTTAGATGAGAGAATAAATAAAGAATAAGTGGAAAATAAAACTACAAATTACTTTGATTTATTAAATCCATAATGGATTCAATCAAGTTAAGTGAGAAAACAAAACATGATTTCTTTGTTATCTTTAGTAGAGTTCCAATGAAAAACGGAAAACCAACCAAAATGCCCAAATTTATTATTTCTAAGATCAATTTTTATTTCTAAGATCAATAAAATAAGAAGTTTTGTCGTTATAGAACATGGAATTCGATGGAAGCAATGATAAATAAATACAAATAGAAAAAAAAGGGAGGAAGTACAAAAAAATAGAAGAGAAAAGTCATACAAAATTATATACAAATCACTACCCTCCTTTTTTGTATTTCCTTAATTTATTTCCTTAATTGAATTTTGGTTGATTAGGACGAAGTTCCTTAAAAACCTCTGCCTTCTTTAAAATATCCTGAATAGTTCTTGTAGGTTGAGTCCCCTTTTCAAGGAAATATAAAGTAGCAAGAACATTTATATAAGTTTGATTCTTTATCGGATCATAAAAATCCACTTTCCGAAGATCTTTTCCTTCTCTTCGGGATTGAATATCAATTACAACGATTCGATAGCTGGCTCATTGCGATAGATGTAGATGAACAACACCCCCTAGAAATGTATAGAAAGCTTTCTCCTCGTACGGCTCGAGAAAATGATTAATTCGAGGTTTTGGTTTTGTCTCTGTATGTATGGAATTCTATCTAAGAAATGACAACTGGGTTCATAAAATGATCAAATCAATTAAAGATGTAAGTCCTTTTTTTCTTCTTTCTTCCTAAAAATGAAAAAGAAATTATTTGTACTCTCATAACTCAAGTTGGATAACTTTCAAACAGTTCAAAGGAAAATCTTTCAGCAATTTCATTTATTGAGCGGTCTTTCCTCCTTTTTTGTTTGTCTCATTTAAAATCGGATTCTTTAGTCTAATCCAGTTATTAAGACAATTAAAAGGCGTTTCCTTGTTCTGGGATTCTTTATCTTTATTTTATTTTAAATCATTGGGTTTAGATATTACTTCGGTGATTTTTAATGCTTTCAAAATGGCAGCAACATACCCTTTTTGTGATTTCTAGGAAAGAATTCTACAAGACGATGGATTTCCTCGTGAAACACTTTGGATCAAAAAAGTTTGATCAATTCAAAGAAATTTTGGAATTTATATCTTGCTCGAATTGGATTCTTTTGATTTCCATACCGAAGATATATTTATGAAGTTGTTTCAATTTTTTTATTGATTGGCATTAACCTTAGACCCTTACCCTGAGAAATAAATTAATACTTTCTACTAGAGCTCCATCATGGACTCTTTACATTCCAAGAAAACAAAAAATGAGGGGTTCTAGTGAAATAGAACCAATGATGTCGAGCCAAGAGCACCTTCATTTCTACATAAAATGGTGGATGAACAAATCCACAACGGATCGTGTCCTTCAAGTCGCACGTTGCTTTCTACCACATCATTTCAAATGAAGTTTTACCATAACATTCCTCTAAGAACCGGCATGGAATTGATTCAATTATGGAATCATGAATAGTCATTGATTGGGCTGATGTATAAACACCATAATCTATAGTATAGAGATATAAAGGGATATAAATAAAACTATAGATATGGGTGGATAAAGTTTTTTCTGAAGAAGTCTCTTATTAAGAGCCCATGCTAATATTAATTTGTCTAACATATTATATTAATTAATACATATTATATTAATTAATATATTTATTAAATTATTTATATATTTATATAAATAATAAAAAATAAGATGAATAAATGAATTATTTTTTATTCTGCATCTTCACGTGACTTAATAGGAGAGAAAGATTCAGTTTATAAGGAATGATTAAAAGGAATGATTAAAACTATTTCTCTTTCTAACTTTCGCATAAATTTAGAAAGTTCTCTTTTCGACATCACATCATTATTCAAAGAGATAGTTAAAAATAACTTTTGATCATCTTAGGAAAAAAGATAAGTCTTTTTTTTTAAGTGAATCATCAACGATTTCAATGATTTACATTCAATGATTTACAATAGATAAATACATCAAACAACAAATCCAATTTTGTTTATAAGTTATGAGATAGATAAAAAAATATTAATGTTAGGTAAGATTTGAATTCTTATTTTTTTTCATCTGATTGATAAAATACAAAGAATGGGGAGGTTTTCGTATCTCTCAATTCAATCAAATAGACTGAGCAATTGTCACCCTTTATAAATATTGAAATGAACGCCTTCCCATTACTGATTAACTCCTATCTACCTCATTCTATGGGACTGATGCAACATAAATCAAAAGAAAATAAGGGGGTGTTCTAGTCTTTTTTATTTTTTTTGAAATGCGGCTGTCTAGGCACAAAGCCAAACGAGTCTAGATTAAGTCCAGTTTTTTCTCATTTTTTTGCTATTTTAGCCTAACTCATTGATTAAGAATTAAGAGACTTAGTGAATTTAATTAGTACCAAAACCCCACTCTTGACGAAAAGAAAAGAAATCTACAATAAAGAAAATTAAATCTAATTAGTTTAATTTAGGGGTAGAAAATACGAGATAGGGAATATGGATTCTTCCGCATCTCGATTCAGTTTTTGAAAAAAAAAAGATTCATTGAAGAAAAAAATCAGAAACAACAATCACATTCTAGCTAACATTTTGATTTTAAACATAACATTGTTAAAAAAGCAATCTATATTCTCATAGAATATATATGTTCTGGGACGGAAGGATTCGAACCTCCGAATAGCGGGACCAAAACCCATTGCCTTACTGCTTGAGCCACACCCCATTTAGATTTCTATCCGATACTAAAAAAGTATATTGCTGGTTTTGTTTGTTTGTCAACTCTAGTCCAAATATCTATAGAATAGATTAGATTGGTACTGGGATTTTACTATGTTTTTGGTATGTATAGAATTTAACTTAATTTATTGATCATTACATATAATTCAATTAAGATATTGTATGAAAATATGATTTTTTTTATTCTCCTTTGAGAAAAGGAGGATTTTTGATTGGGTGGGTTCAAAGAAAAAGAAGAATTGTTTGTTTACTTTACTTACTTTCCTTTTTCTTATATCAATAACTCAATCAAAATGCAATTATCTCCAAGAAAAAAATGTCTAGTATACTTAATACCTTTAGTTTGATCGGTATCTGTCTTAATTTGACCCTTTATTAGAGTATTTTTTCCTTCGACAAATTTCCCGAGGCCTATGCTTTTTTGAATCCAATCGTAGATATTATGCCAGTCATACCTCTGTTCTTTTCTCTCTTAGCCTTTGTTTGGCAAGTTGCTGTAAGTTTTCAATGAGATCCTTAATAATATCCTACAAAATTCATGATTTATTCGAGAAAAAATTCTACAATAAATCAAATCAGATAAGCTTTACCATTTGAAATCTCGATTCAAACATTGAAATTCTTGGATAGTCACGAGAAATCCGGCTTAACTTATTTCCTTATTTTTTTGCACTTTCCTTTCAAGTGAAAGACCTTATTAGGCTCCTCTTGTGTATATTAAAAAAAATTTAATGACAAACTCTTATTAGAAAAAAATAGAAAAATTCTTTTAGAGAAAGAGCTTCGTTGCTTGGTGTTAAACTAGGATATATGGTAGAAAAATTGATGATCTATTTTTTTTTTAAATATCATCTTGGAGATTGTGTAATGCTTACTCTAAAAATCTTCGTTTACATAGTAGTGATATTTTTTGTTTCTCTCTTAATCTTTGGATTCCTATCTAATGATCCCGGGCGTAATCCTGGACGTGAAGAATAAAATATAAAGGATTTTCCTTGCTTGATTTTCAATTTTCTTAGGATTTGGTTATTCCACACATTTAACTAAGAATAATAACAAAGGATTTCGAAATTTGAAAATAAAATAAGTCATCAATGGAAAGAGAGGGATTCGAACCCTCGGTACGATTAACTCGTACAACAGATTAGCAATCCGCCGCTTTAGTCCACTCAACCATCTCTCCTAATTGAAAAAGATAATTACTACATGAAATAGCACATAAGATAAGGGAAAGAATCTTTTTTTCTCTTTTTTTCTTTCTTTCTATATCATATAGATATGTACAACTTTTATCATCAATTTTCTTTATCTATTTATCTAATGTAAAGGATTATCTAAAGTAAAGGAAGGACTCAGAAGAGTTAGGAATATCAAGAAAAATAAAGAAGAACTTTTTTCTTTGTCTTGATTTTGTTCGAAAGGACCCTTTTTTTCTCATGGCCTGGTTTGGTCAGTACCCAGCCGAGCCTTTTCTGTTCCAACGAATTTGAATTTGAAAATAAAAATGCTTGTTATAGTTGTAATATTTTATTTTAACTGAATAGTTAATATTCAAGCAACAAGAAAATATTTCCATTTTTTATAAAGGCAAAATAAAATATATGCAATAGAAAATTCGATCAAAATAAAAGTCTCATTTCTCTTTCTGCTTTTTGATTTTATGTTTACCGCCTTACTGGACTAAAAAAAGAAGTTTTTGAGGCATTTTTATGTTATGATTTTAGTGGTTTTGATGACCCTATCTTATCCTATCTTAATTACCACAATTTCCCTGTTCGACAAAAGTTGCATTTGTGTACAATAATCGGATTGTAGCGGATATAGTTTAGTAGTAAAAGTGTGATTCGTTCTATTATCCCTTAAATAGTTAAAGGGTCCTTCAGTTTGATTCATATTCCGATCAAAAAATTTATTTCTTAAAAGGATTAAATCTTTTCCCTCTCAATGACAGATTTGAGAATAAATACACATTCTCGTGATTTGTATCCAAAGGTCACTTAGAATTGAAAAATTAGATTACGAAATTGCAAAACATAATTTTTGAATTGGATCAATACTTCCAATTGAATAAATATCAATAAAGGATCCATGGATAAAGATAGAAAGTTGATTTCTAATCGTAACTAAATCTTCAATTTCTTATTTGTAAAGAAGAAAGTGAACCAAAATAGCTATTAAACGATGACTTTGATTTACTAGAGACATCAACATATTGTTTTAGCTCGGTGGAGACAAACTCCTTTTCCTTAGGATCCTATTAAATAGAAATAGTGAACAAAATAACTAGAAAGGTTGTTAGAATCCCTCTCTTCTAGAAGGATCATCTACAAAGCAATTCGTTTTATTTGTATTTAGATCAAAAGCTGACATAGATGTTATGGATAGAATTCTTTTTGTTTCTTCGAATTTTGTTTACATCTTAGATCTTATACATTAACTCATCTCCATACATATTATATATATATATATATATCCCTTAGAAAAGTGATTTGAAATTTTTACCCTTCATTAAAAGTCTCTGCAATAGACAATATCGTATTTTCACTATTTTTTTAAATTATTATACTATTAAATATTAACTATAATTAATATATGAAAAGTTTTGGTCTTCCTAAATATTTGGGAAGTAAAACTCCTAATTAATATACCATTATTGTGTTTGTACTTAATAAAAATACCTTAATCAATTACTTCTTGTTCCACTAAAAATAGAACGTCGAAACATATGTACTTTCAAGAGGAAATAGAATCTGTTCATCCCCAAAACATTATTTATAGTTCTTTTCATCTTTTTTGAATTTATATTAGAAAAACTCTTGTAATTGTTTAAAAGTACTCTAATTTGTTTTCTTTTTGGGTAGGTTTGCTGGCAGCTTTAACGAACAAGGAAGGATATCCAACAACCGTTTTGTGCTTTAGTGCTTGAAACAACGTCAATTAAAACTTCCAATAGGGTGAGATCTTCTTTATTCATCATGTTCAGGTCAAACCCAAAAAATTGTAAGTTGGAAATTTTCTCCTGCTTTCTACCATCTTTTAGTCATGTTAATATAGCCTGTATACAATTTATCTTCATTGTTGCGTTATATATCAAACAATCCGCCGAGTACATATAGAACTCCATAAAAATATCAAATTAACATTAGTTGGTAGAAGAATTAGATTTTCATTCTAGCAAGTTTAGTTTTGCATTAGTTACCCCTTTAACATCTACTACATGTTTTGAAATTTGAAATGACATGGATATACTGCTCTTTATGCATCCAAGTAATTCTGTCCTAAACTTATATAGAATTTATTGGATTATGTGGTCTTAAATTAAATATATATGTAGTTTTTAAATTTTGTGATCTTAAATTTGTCATATATCATATTACGATTACACATGGTGTATGGATTGACAAGTTATTACCGTTTTTGATATTTGTTCTTTTTACATATATAGCATTAATTAACATGAGACATACGTGCAAAGAACGTACACTTAACTAGTATATATATATATATATATATATATATATATATAAATGTAAGCTTTTGACTATGTATTATGTGCAAACTACTTAATATATATTATATATACATACATATATGCACGCGCGTGCACACACACATACTATATCGACTATCTGATTCTAATACGTACTATATACATTAAATACACAAGTATATTATTCCGTAATGCAACGTATTTCATATATACGCAGATGAATTATTTGTTAGTTTATCTTACATTATTTATTTTTTTAATCAAAAAACGACAACAAGTGGTTGGTTTTTCACAATATTTTTAAATTATTTTTTAATAAAAAAATAAACACAAGTGGTTGCTTTTTCAAAAATATTTTATTTTTAAACTCTTTTAAATGAAAACTGACCATGCCTTTTTAATTTTTTTTCTTTTTCTAATCAGAAAGCGATCACAAGTGGTTCATTTTTGTATAATATTTTTAACTATTTTTTTTATGTAAACCGACCACTCGTTTTTCAAAAATATTTTATTTTGTATATATATTCTTTTTCATTTTTTCATAATATTTTAAAATTATCTTTTAATAAAAATTGACCACTTTTGGTTGATTTTTAAAATTATTTTTTTATTTTTTAATCAAAAATTGTTTTAAAAAAACACAATAATTAATAGAAAAATTCAAGAAGAATATTGAAATGACTATTTGAAAATTTTAAAATACAAAAGTGACCACATATTATCGGTTTTTTATTAATATTTTTTTTAAAATGAAGAAAAGAGCACAAGTGGTTGCTTTCTTGCGACCACCAACCATCGTCGCTTTTTCGTAACCGTAAAACCTATTATTTTAGTAGTATTCTTCAGAAAGAGAGAGAGACGGTTAAAAGATAAATAAGGAGTAATCGAAAAACCTATTATTTTAGTAGTATTCTTCAGAAAGAGAGAGAGACGGTTAAAAGATAAATAAGGAGAAAAGGAAAAGAAAATTAGGGAGTTGTACTAATAGATGATTGATTAAATATTTGAATTATAAAGCAACAAACAAAATCAACGTTGTTCATCGCTCTTTAATTTTTTTTATATATAATTTAATTTTATAAAATATAAAAACTATTTATTTATTGATAAATTAAAAATATCAAATATTGACGGGAAATGTCATTTTTATAAAATTAATTTTTATTTACTTTTTACAAAATTAACACTATCCGTTGCTTTTAAAAAAATAAATAAATATAATTAAAAATTGTGACAGACAACGTTGCTTTTCTAAAATTATTTTTTTTAAAAAAAAAATTATAGTGACATTGTCCGTCAATTTTAGTGAAAATAAATAAAAATAAAAATAAAAATTAAATGAAAAATCGATGGACGACGTCGCTTTTAAAATTCATTTTTTTTAATAAATAGCGACGCTGTACGTAACATTTATTAAAAAGAAATTTATAAATTATTTATTAATTGAGTGGCACAATAATTTACAAAAAAAAGTAACGGATGTTAAGACGTTGTCCATCGATTTAAATGAAAAATATGTAGAAATTAAAACTACATGAAAAAAGCGACAGACAATGTCGCTTTTTCTGTTGCTTTTTGGGAGCGATGTTGTCCGTCACTTTTTTTCTATTGTTTTTGGGTTATTTTTTAGTAGTGATGAAAAAAAAAGAAAATTATATTGTTGAGTTAGAGTTATTGAAAAAGGGGATTGTGTAATTTATTTACCAATGAAATATTGATTTCTTGAGAATATTTGTGGATTATGATACTCCACCCAAAGTATATTAGGATAGTATATATTATGAGAGGTATTTTATTAGTTTGGATAATGCTTTATTTTAATCCTTTGACATTATATTTATTTTTTGTTAGATATGGGTTCTTGAAAAAAGTTTTGGATTAGAATACTTCCTAGCCAAACTAAATTAGGAGAATACTATTTTGAGATGTTCTTTGACAATTTTATCTTAATTTAACTTAAATATTTAAGGGTATAAAAGTCCTTAAATATTTGAAGGATATTTTAGTGAATCAATATTTATATTCCTGTTTTTATAATAATATAGATAAATAGACAGATAGGTTGATAAATCAATAATAATTCTTATAAATATTATTAATGCACTTATACTTAGTATAGTTATCAAAATATATAATGTATCATTCACTAATATTACTTAATGATATCACTGATATACTTACGGTTAGTATGATTCTCAATGTACAACTTAGCAGTTAATAATATTTCTAAAAAATCACCAATAAACTTTATTTAGTTTTGACAATCGTATAATTTAATCAATCAATATTATTTTAATAAAGATATTAAAGATACTCTTTTATAATGTTGTATTTATTGAATATAGATTAATCAATCAACAATATTCCGTAGTGCATATCTACTTAGTGTAATTATCAAATTATAAGACAATCAGTTAATAAAGTTATATAAGAATATCATTAATTCACTTCTATTTACTTCAGTATCAACTATAAGCTAGTCAATTACTTGTGATATTACTTATACCACTAATATACCACTTTTTCCATTATCAAATTAATTATAAGCTAATATAATTCATCAACTTTTATTAAGAATACCACTAAAACATTTAACCTTATTCTAATTATCACTATCTAAGCTACTCATTTAATTATGACATTTTTAAAAAGTATGTATGTATGTATGTAAGTGTGTGTGTATATATATATATATTGGTTATGTGTAGAAAATAATGTAATTTAATAATATAAAAAGAAAAAGAAATTTAAAGCAATTATTAAGGGATCAAACAATTGGTATCATTGCTATTATTTTTTTTGCAAATCTATAATATGGTTATTTATTACATACTAAATTTTACATATTTAATTTAGTGAGAAACTTCCCTCACTACAACGAAAAAAATCAAAAAATAATTATGCGTATCGTATTCAGGACTCCTTAGATAACTTATATTTCATTTTCGTTTATTTTTTATTAATTCATTAGTAGGACTCCTTAGATAACTTATATTTCATTTTTGTTTATTTTTTATTAATTCATTATTACTAGCAAATTATTTTTTAATTTTCTTTGAAATATGAATTTATTTGTTATTATTTAGCGAGAAAAATTGTCACGGTCCAAAAATCGATAGGTCATGATGGCACTTGTCATGGTGAACCTTGACAAGTAATCCTCTCACCCAAATCGATACAGATGGGGAAAAGACAGAAATGCCCCCAAGGTAAGACTTCTAGAACGAAACCGAACCATATAGATATAATAAAAGCGGAAAGAATTAAATCAACACAAGCAGCTATAACTCCTAAAACCTGGTGTCAAAAGTATAACTACTAATACAATCCCAGAGTCAAATACATTAGAAAAATAACCACAGGAAAATATCTATCTCTGAACACTAATAAATACATAACTAGTATAGAAAGATAGAGGTGAACTCCGTACATATGAATGTACAACCGGTACCTTGAGAAACCTGAAGGCGCCCAACAAGTAGAAGTGAGTACAGACCACTTGTACTCAGTAGGTATCATAGGCCGACCGAGCAAAGTAGAAAATAAATCATACAAAATACACACTAAGGTTACGTCACGTATAATCAGAAAATGTTCCACAATGGTAGCCCACACCGCTTGCAGTAACAGTTCTATAATAACCATATATATAATACAACAACATACAATATAGGGATACAAATATACACAATATCACATACAAGTAGAATATAAGAGGGACGTGTAAAATTAAGATCATCAAGTACAATTAAAGAATGATAGAACAATTAGACATTAACAAGTCAAGATGTAGAACAAATAGATAGATGACAAGTCAATATGGAAATTTAAACATAGCATAAGGATAATAAAGCAGGTGCAATGATGATGCATGGTATTGGCACACAACATTGAGTTTGGCACACATCCTTATGTTTGACACACAACCTCAAGTTTGGCACACAGCCTCAGGTTTGGGACACAACCTCAAGATCACCAATATTTACAACTTTTCTCCGGCATGATCCTTTGAATATGGTCTATAAAACCTAGTATTCGATACTAATATCCAGTATTCCAGTATTTTCAGTATTTTTAAATCACATACATAGCATAAGAAACAAATTAAGTATACACGCATGACAAACAAATTAAGTATACACACATGACACTACCTCTATATAAAGCAATAAAACAAACAAGTGAAATGATGTGTATGGTGACATAAAGATGCAATGTTCACAACCATTCAAAATGAGTATTTCCACAACCCATCCATATGATGTATTTTCACAATCAATACATATGATGTATTTTCGCAACCAACCATAATGTTACAATTCTGCAACCACGTGAGCCAATATCCACAAATTACTTTCGTTTCATCCATGAATTTTGACATATCTCATATTCCAATACGTATGGATATATCACAATATACAAATGAAACCACATAAGACATTTCAACAACACAATATAATTATTCACTTGTATTCAAGGCTATCAACACCACATAAGGCCCCACAGGATCACACATATCACATCATATCTCAATTTCAGTAATTATATCACATATAAACCCCCACACAGGCACAACATAGAGATAGACATTTTTCATGATTAGTTCCAATCCTCAATATGTATTTTGTACCATCATTTACTATCAAACTTAGTCTGAAAAATTTAAGCCATAACCTACCTCAAAAGCCAAAATATAGCTACCAAGACTTTGCTCCTAAAGACTTACTCCTCAGGAATGATTTTGAAATTCAGTAAAAACATCAAATATGAAATCTACGCATCAAAATAAAGTCAACAATACTCATATTGACTGCTTTTGGTTTGGGGTCATAACGGACTCCCGAAATGGATTTTCAAAAAAGAAGGGCAAAATCATAACTTCACTTCAAAAATGTATTTCCCATATTTTTAGGAACCTAGAGCTGAAACCCAAGTCAAATTGAGTAAAAAATGAGGTTCAAATCAAAGAAAAATTATTTTCATACTTTACCGGATAAAACCTTTGAAATTGGAGTTAAAATCAAGAATCAGAGCTGCTTTAAAGGTTAAATTGATGAAAAACTAGTAATTATAAGATAAAAACATTATTCAAGTGAAAAAGAGGAAAATTGAAATTTAAAATCAAGCCCTAAGATTTTTGGGATTTTGAGTAATTAATCAAGAAATTACTAAGAAAAAAAGTAAATTCTTACCTTAAATCCATAGTAAAATCAAGAAATAGAAGTTAATCTAGCTTCCCAAGCTCTCACAAGCTTTACTTTTAAGCTCTCACACTAATTTACGGTTTTACTTTCAAGAGACAAGATAAAAATGAGAAAAATGGGCCCAAAAACTTCTTTAAATTGTGAGAAAAATCTGCACCAGCAAAGTTGGAAAATAAGCTTTTAAGTTAAAAAAAGGGACTTCAACGGGTGCACGAAATTTATTCGGAGCCCGATATATGCAAGCGAACTGTGCAATCATACTAAATTTGATGCTCTAAACTCAATGGCGATATCAAATTTTTTAAAAACATCATTTTCACAAACTTGACCCCCGAAATTTGAAATCACAATTTTTTAAACATAGGATCGAAATGAGATTTAAAAGCCGTAAAATTACATCAAATATGTTACCACCCTAAAATTGACATTCTGGATCTATTGGCGATGTTGGATTTTCCATCTGAGGTTTTTTTGACCAAATGTGAGTCCCACACCCCTATTTCTAATATTTTTATTTTTTGATCAATAGGTCGAAATAAGCTCAGTCGCACCGAGATCCGAACCAAAGGTCTACCTAGCCAAAAACTAATATTCTAGAGCTATTGGAACAATCTCTTCATCCATACATCACTGATGTGTCATGAAAACACGACACTTTCGATGCTTAAAACCATGAATTTATGTGGATACTTGACTTATTTTACTAGATATGATTCACTTCTGTACTTATTTCAAGTAAAATAGGTCCTACAGTAGAGTTGGAATGAAAATAGAAGAAAAAGAACTGGAAAGACCAATTCTTACCAAGATACGAGTCACCTAACGAGTTGTCAACTCACTATACAACTCGTGTGATGACTCGTAAGCACAACAGAACCAAAGGCCTAAATAAAGGACTAAGTAAAGAAAAGATACAACTCATCCATATGAGTTGTATACTGAGGATATGGATCGTGAACAGGAGTTGTAAGTATAACAGTGTCCAAATCTACAATCAAGAGTTAAATTCCCAGTAATATTCGAGTCGGAAGTCTGAGTATGACTCGTATAGTCAAATCATAAGTAGACCAGTGTCCAAGCTTAGAAGGAAGAAAGTCCCAGGTAGATGAGATAACAAGACACGAGTTGTATACTTGTGTATGACTTGTAAGATGAAGTTGTATAAAGAACAAAAAGTTGAAGCCTTAGGAGATCAGACACTGGAATGGATACGATAAGGCATGGTACGACTTGAATGATGCCGGTACGAGTTGAAGATCGAGTAATACCGAGTGCTGACATAACTTTACCTTTCCCATTTTTATTAGGATTTCTATATTATTTTGAGATACAATAAATATCCTAGGGTTTATCGTTTATTTGGTTACACATTCTTACAAAACTTTTGCATACTTTACAATTATTCTTGAGATTTTATTCAATTCAAGACCTTGGATTTTATTTTATTCTTTTGTAATTAATTACATGTCTTCTTCATCTATAATCATAGATTCTTGCATAAACATGAGTGGCTAATCTCCTTAAATAGGGTTGTGAGAGCCTTGGCGGATTAGCTACGTAGAGGAAGTGTGATATTCATCTATTCCATGGTTTATTCATGTATCTTAATCTTCTTCGTAATAATTAATCTCTAAGCTACTGCAGAAGCTTGAGATAGCTTATATTTGCATTTATCCTTACAAGGGAGTTTGTGATTGGGAAAAGAAGATTAGGACAATGATTTAGGATTCACCTCTATATTATAGTCCCCACCGTCTTATTTAATCACTTGATCTTACAAGGTGATAGTGAACTGAGGTTGTATCAAAGTAGCAATAAGGCGATGCCTAAAGACTGGACTGGTAAAGGGTGAGATTTATTTTCACGTTCACAAGATGGCTGATAATATTATATGCAGAACAACAAAATAGGTGGGTTGAACATGAGAATTTCCAGAGTTAAGAAGACAGGGGGAACACAAGCCTAGTGTTCCTCTTCTATTGTTTACAACTCAAAAGAACTAAAGTTTTGGTTACTACTTACGACTGATACAAAATCCCCCCATTTACTTTTCTGCACTGCTCATGAATTACATCAAATTAAGCAACTATTCAGAATCTTCTCTCTGGGTTTGAACCCAACCTAGTTGGATTACTATATTTGGCATTGACTACAACATACTTTTATTGGAGTTAGTTTTGGGCGACATTAAATTTTGGCACTGTTGCCTGGTAAGATAGTGTTATTGTTGATTGAAATTGGTGAAGTTTACAAGTTTTATTTTCTATTTTTGATTTGGTATATAATGGTGTATATCAAACACAGGGAGAAGAGGCAATCCCTTACTCCCATTCGATCCAGAGCCCGAAAAAATTCTTCAAACACCACGAAGAATGGAGGAACAAGTTTGTGATGGTGTTCGTACTGGGGTTCAAAACCCTTCACCTGTTGATCCAAATATGGTACTCCTACGTGCTTCACTTGATACATAGAATGTAGCAGATATTTAGAAGCAACAACTGTTAGAGCAAGAGAGATGAGAAGCTGAAGAAGCTAGGTTAGCTGAAGAGGCTCGGAGAGCTAAAAATAGAAAACTAGTCAGACCGAGACAAGTGGATGATCGAGTTCAGAGAGGCAGATTCCCATTACTCACTTCTTACTAGCCTTTGCAGCCATATAAGAAAGATGATGAGGATATAGGTTATGTTGAACCGATTGAGACAAGAGCGATCATTCCTCCACCCCTACCACCCAATGTGAAGTTTGACATTACTAGAGCTATGATCTAGCTGTTGAAGTTAAAAAGTGTAGTTTTAGGAGAAACAACTGATGATGCAAATCTATATCTTGCTAAGTTTACTGGGATCTGCCCATCTTATACCATTCTGGGGGTGACAAAAAAAAATTTAAGGTTGACATTTTTACCATTTTCACTTACCGAAGAAGTATTACTATGGTTAGGGAAACTTCCAAGAGGTTCAATCACTTCTTGGCATGAGTTCCAAAAATAGTTTCTTAACTTTTTTTTCCCTCCTGCAAGGATGTTACAGTTGAAAGATAAAATTTATAACTTCAAACAGTTACCTATAGAATCCATGTATGAGGCGTGGTTTAGATTCAAGAAGAAGCTAAGCATGGTACCAAATCACATAATCAGAGGGTTAAATCTTCTAGAAATATTTTATAGATCACTAAATGTCAATTCAAGAGCAATGACAGATACTATTTTAGGAGGTGCATTTATTCGACTTCGGTGTGATTATGCACAAGATATACTACATGATATTTCAATGACCAATATAGGATGGAATACTAGAGATGCTGATCATGGTGCAGGTGCACATGCTATTGGAGAAGGTGGTGAATATAACATGAATAATGACTTGGTCGTATAAGAGGTTGCTCAGCTTCAGATAGATATTGGGCTTCTTACTAAGAGATTTGCAGCAATGGGGGATGAAAAAGTAAATGCAGTTGGGATCAAGCAGCTACTTCAAAATCTTTGAGATAGAATTTGAAGAGGAAGTAAAGTATCTCAATCAAAGGTGGTGGATTTTCGAGCACAAGGGAAAGAGAATCAAGGTTAGAACTATTATAATAACAGATACATGGATAAAAGCACAAAGAAAGAGAGATAATAACTGGCATCAGAAATATGAAGACAAGGAGAAGAATACATGGAGAAGACTGATAAGTATGTTCCACCTGGGGGTCGTGATTCAGAATCCAGAATAGAGGTACTTTTGTCAAAATTAGTCAAAGGACAAAAGAGTTAAGAAAACTGTCTTAAGGATATTAAGGTAGATCAGTCAGGGCTAAATCAGAAAGTTATATCACGTGCTACAACAATCAAATAGTGATTTAGTCAGATGTCAGCCATAGTGAATCAGAGGCAGTCGGGTACTCTTCCTAGTAATATAGTTCATAATTCAAAGAATGATGCTCATTGCCATGCCATTACAACTCAGAGTGGTAAAACTACCACAGACCCACCTGTTCCCACTATAGGTGAGCATAAAAATGATGCTGATCCTATTGATGTAGAGAGTTGTATTAAAGAGGGAAAAGAAAAAGACAAGGTTGAGAAGCCTGTGTTGAAGCCTATTCTGAGACCTCCACCTCCCTTTCCTTAAAAGCTAAAAAAAATAAGAAGAAGGTAAGTATAAAAAAATTTGTATATGTTAAAGGAGTTATCAGTCAACATACCACTTGTAGAGATGTTAGAGCAAATGCCAGGTTATGCAAAATTCATGAAAGATTTAATCACTAAGAAAAGGTCACTAAGTTGTAAGCCAGTAGACAACATTCATCATTGTATAGCTATAGTTACTAGATCATTGGTAGGGAAAAAGGAGGATCCTGGCGTTTTCACTCTACCTTGCACTATTGGATCTTTCAACTTCACTAAAGAATTATGTGATTTAGGTGATAGCATCAACCTCATGCCCTTTACAGTATACAAACAGTTGGGATTGAGAACTCCCAAACCAACTACTATGAGATTAGTGATGGTGGATAGAACAGTGAAGAAGACAGTTGGTATTCTATATGACGTATTGGTGAAGGTGGTTTTGGGAAGACCATTCTTGGCTACAGGTAGGACATTGATTGATTTGGAGAAAGGACATCTGATGCTAATATTGGATGATCAATATGTGATATTCAATGTGTGTAAATCTATGAGGCAACCTAATGAGTTGAGAGTGATCTTTGTGATAGATGTGTATGATGATGAGACAAATTCATTCCATGATGTTGATACAATTACTCTTTGGAGTGATGGTTCTGATATCGCTGTTTCTATTATAGAAAGATTGGGTGATGAGGCACTGGTAGTGGTAATTATGAATTTTGATAGTGTTGGTATTGATGAGTATAAAGAGATGGCATATGCACTTCATGGATCCTTTTATTACAGTAGATACAAGACCCCTTACAACTTGTACCCACTGGTACAGGGTCAAATAGGACTCGTACCCACTGACAACATGGAAGGCTAACAAGTTTAAGGTTCTGGAATAGATACGACTTGCTCACACGAGTCATATCCAAACCATATGACTCGTACTCTTATAGTCGTACCCACCTGGGAGATATATGATTTTATAAAATATTATTGATCAGTTTATGACTATTGGTAATGAGTCATACCCTCTCGGTATGAATGGTTAGGAGGAGTAGTTAGCTAACCACTGAATAACTCTCCAGTCACTGTGCAACATAAGGCTCGTTCATATGAGTCGTACCTAGTTGATACGACCAGTACGCCCTACTCGTACCCTTACTAGATCATGCACACTAAACTTTAGTTTTATATTTTTGCTTTCTTTTCTTTAATTCCTTACTAATGATGGTGTACTTACTGTAACCATGCCTCCTAAGAATGCATCCTCCTATAGGTAAGCAGCGACAAAGAGCAACAAAAAGGCACAATCTTCTATCCCTGAGGCTACTAGTTCAGTATACTCTTTGTCATCCACCTGCAGTGGTGATTTATATAACAACACAATTATGGGTAAAATGACCAAAAATAAAAGGTAGCTGAAAAAAAAAGAGGAAGAAGGTCGCACCCCCGGAGGAATCACCACCTCTATAGGGAACGAGGAGAAATAACCCCACTATCTCTCCTTCACACAAACCACCACCTTTTAATGATGATGATGATAAGGCTGAATTTAGTTTGTAAGAAGTAGGTTCTGGGAATGTTGATACTACCAAGAAAGTGAATGAGATGCCTCTAATAGGCCGATAGGACCCCCTACTTGTACTTACCACTTCCCTGATGCCTATCGTTGAATGATGGGGGTACCTTGGTATGCATGAGACTTTAAACAGTGGGTTGAGCAGACCTCAGGGTTGAAAAAAAGGGTGTTGTATCTATAGCGGAGGTTGACGACTACCAAGATGTCGGAGATACCCCGATTTGAGGAATGCTTCAGGCAGTATGGATTTGAATGGATGACGAGTCCGCCCAGGAAATAAAGTAAAGTATTGGTGCGGGAATTTCATGCCGCATACAAGGGAGAACTGCAACGACAAAACCCACAAGGTCAGTTATAAAAGGGTGGAGACCCTACTACTTCTCTTACTATTTAAGGAGTACGAGTGGATATTTCACCCCATACGATTGGTTAGTTCTTATATGGATTGAAGTATCAGCCTACGATTAACACTAAGGATTTGGTCAATCAGATAGAAGAAATGAGAAAGATAACTCAGAGGTCACTGGATTCTGAGAATAAGATAGTTCTGTTTAGATGTATTGCAGAGAGAATAGCTTCGTACAAACAAAATATAGTATGGGTAGTAGGTGGACGAGGTGTTGCCTCACTAAAAATGAGAAGAATATCCTCAACTTATAGGGTAAATCATGTTGGACATTGGCCCGACACAGGATATGTCCAACTATGAGTGATAATGTTTTGAGCCTAGTTTGGGCAACCATGATAGCCGAATTCATAGCCGGTTATGAGTTTGATGTTGGCACATTTTAGCTTGGGAGTTGAGAGACTGGGCAGTATGTGGTGAGAAGTATTTATCGTCTTATCCATGCATGATCACACAACTTTGCTTAGCTGGGATACTTCAAGAACTCCCAGGTATTAATGAGATATTGGAAGCCACGAATACCACTGACTTAGGCCTGATTAAAGATGCAACCAACCCTTTGGCCCAAAACGCACGACAGGTAATCGATTTAATGACAGATATGTTTCAGCAGAGTGGACAAGCTGAGACTGTCTAGTCAGCTGGGATGGGTGAGCAAATAGAGACTATGCAGACTGATACAACGGGTAATTCAGTAATCCTCCTTCAGTCCAGGCTATGCCACTCAGGCCACAAGGTATGCCTTCTGGACTTATTTTGATTTCACAGGCTATTTGGCCTAAGGCAATGACAAGGTTAGCCATACTGAAGGAAAGAGTGGGTCACATAGAAGAAGGCGTGATGCCATGGCTTGATACATAGTTTGAAAGTCAGGATAGACAGGTCTAGGGCAGGCTAGATTTCTTTGAGTCGAGGATCATGCAACAATTGAGTGGCGGGCAGATGCCTAGTATTTTTAGGATAAAGACTAAAGTGGCCAAAATAAAATGGATGGTGCAGAAGTTGTATGATAGACCGGTGATTCTAGAGCCAATGATTAAGATGGTGGTGCCCCCTGTCCATGTTCCTAATATTTAGGCTATTCTAAAGATGAGAGTTGAGGAGACTCGACAAGAGAAGCAAACAAGAAAAAGAGGAAGTGTGAAGAGAAAGAAACTGAGAAAAGGGCCAGGGCAGAGAACATTTAAAGCTAGTGGGACCGAGAGACGAGGGTCCATGAGATTGCATCTGGAGTAGGTGGTTCAAGGCCACTAGTTATTGATATTGATGGGGACGTTGTTGTGCCCCCGTCTATTATTGATGATTCTATCCCAGTATCTAATGGGATGAAAGTTGAGGAGAGTGGGACCCAACCTGAGGGCCCATCTGCTGATGTTGCTGAGCTGGTTCCTTGAGCATCCATGTATGACCTTTCACCCTTATTTTTACACTTTTTAGCACTGAGGATAGTACATGGATCTTCAGTTAGGGATGGGGTATATCCAAATTTCTAGGAATAGCTGAAAAGCCTTGTAGATGGCAAGTTTGTTATGACTTGCAAGTTCAGTGCTTACAAGGTGCTAAGATAGGGAGAAAATCAACACTTATGGCAGAAAATGCTTTTTAATTATTTTTGTTGATTTTTTGAGAGATTTTGAAAAAATATTTGTAATGAATTGTAATTTTTGAATTGATTCTGTAGTCTGGAAACACTTGTTTATTTGAAATGATTATGTTAAGTTTTTGTGTTTAATGAAATTGTGTTGAAAAGATTTGAGACCCCTCCTAAATTTTTTTTCTGTGCTGTGGCATATGTGTATGTGTTAAACTATTGTGACTCTTATAATGGCATTAGGATTTGGGGTCGAATAATTAGGGTAAAAAGTCGTATAACTTGATAGGTAGTGCTTAGCAATACAACCTAGTGCGAGTGTGCGTGAGGTACTATTGAGTTCCCAGTGTAGAGGAATCTAGAACTTGCCCGGTAACTTTTACCTAGGTGTAAGATAGTCGAGTAGGAATTTATTATAGGCCTTTTTGTTATATGTCCACCAGAGCCTAAATGTCAAACCAAATAAGAATGAATCCCTTTAATCCAAATATTTGAGCCTCAATAGACCAATGTTGTTGATAACACCAATTTCACCTTCTCGTTTCCCTTACAATAAACCGGTTTGGCCCTGGTCCTCCTTGGACACTGTACACCTCAACTCAAGAAAATTGCTTAAGTTGATGGTGGCTGTTATAGGGGATACGTAGGAGAAAATGAGTATAAAGAAAGTGTGTAGAATAATAATAGTTGAAACTTGGACATGCGTAGTGAAAATAAAAGGAAAAGAGTTAGGAGTTAGCCCGTTCAACCATAAAGTTGCCTCCCCAGATAGAGACAATGGAAATAAGCACAGCCGGATTGCATTTTGTCCAACACTTGGATTGTCGAATGACTTGCATGTAATTGATCAGATGCATATTCGGATCATCGCCTGCAAGTCCACCAAATAACCCCTTTAGCTGCAATAGTTGAATCATGGTGCTAGTGATATTAAACTTGGCTCCGGGTGCTAAGGGCGGAGGAATAATAGCCCCTGTGGCACCAGCCCCATCCAGATCATCATCATCATCATCAAAAGGAATCTGCACAGCTCGGCGTTCAGGCCTCAATCTAGCTTGATGATCTCTTCTGTTCACAGGTGCCGCAACCTCCTCAGCATGCCTTGGGTTTAGTAACTCATCATCACCCAGATCCTCATCATCAGGATTTATTGCTCGCCCTGGGTTATCAATATTCTGTTGATGCACTTGAGCAGCAGCCAATACAGCTAATTTGGCCTGCTCCTGTTGAGCAGCTCTTCTTTCAATGTCTCGTTGTGCCTCCATCCTGCCAATAAGTTGCGGTTCAGGGTTTATGGGTAATAATGGCTGACCCGAACTTCGAGTATTTGGCATGCACTGAGCAAAACCTGAATAAAACAAAAACAACAGAAGAAAAGTAAAATTCGAGAATCTTTGACCAAAGGGTCTAGTAACTATCACAAACTTAGTTGACAACCGTATTCCCCGGCAACGACACCAAAATTTGATAACGCCCAAACTACAACTCTCGTAAGAGTGTAAGCGGGCGCTGTCAAATATAGAACCCAACTGGTTTGGGTGTCGAATCCCACAGGGAATACTTGGTCACTAAGTGTTGTAATTGTTAGCAGACTGTTGGTCGAATATTCTATGGAAAGGGGGGATTTAACTGTAGCATGAATTAAGAGTATCAAAGTAATGATTGAATGAATTATTTAGTAAGATTTAATCACAGAGAATAATAAGTTAGGGCTATGTCCACCTTATGAGTTCTACGTATCTATTAACTATGAGTAATGTGGAATTTAGACATGCATGCACTTATAGAGATTCGTATTCTATTGGTAAATCCTAGTGTCTCTCGACCATCCAGGATTATTTCACTTTAACTCTCTCAAGCTTAAAGTGTATAACTAACGGTACAAATTCTCCAAGAGGTTAATCCGGTTAAGGCATTAACGTGTAAACAGGGGTTGGTAGCCCTATTTCCTTGTCACACTCTATTTTCCAAACATGTAACTTTTCTCTCGAACAAGTTACAGCTATAATGGCATATTCTATATGTTTGCAACCACAAGAATTTAATTAAAACGAAGAGAGTAATGATATAAGTAGCATACGCATCAAGAATTCACAAACTCATAGTAATAGATAGTATCTCAAAAGGCTTCCATAACCCTAACAGAGAAGTTTAGCTACTCATGATTACAATGGGAATCACAATAGACATCATCATCATACCCCAGTTGGAATAATCTTACGATGGGAATAATTCTTGGCGTCAAAAGTGAATTGATGTTTTTCCTCTTGATCCTTTGCTCTCTAGAAAGCCGTGTTCCTCTGTCTCAAGTTACAGAATCTGTAATGTGAATTCTCCAAAAGTCGAATGAAAGAAAAATAGCAAATCAATGACAATGAATGCTGAAAAATTTAGCAAATAAGGTTTTTATAACATCCTAGTCCTAGTCCTACTAGGTTACTGCTGCACCCCTAAGTATTAAGAAATACTGATTCTGCCCGGGACATATTCTCCATGCATCACTTTCAGTCCACAAGCTTCAGAAAGTTGCCTTCCTTCTTACGTGAAGTTTTCCTTTGCTGCCCAAAGGTCCACCAAGTGCTGAAATCTTCATCATTAATACCTGAAAACATGCTAATCATATAGGTTAGCTCACTTACAGGAAAAGAGACTAAAAGTGCAGGAATTATATATTTTATCCTCCAAACATAGCCTAAAATATGGGTAAATTATGGTTCTTAGGGGTATAAATACGCCTAACATCAATGGCAATATCAAATTTTTTAAAAATATCATTTTCACAAACTTGACCCCTGAAATTTGAAATCATAATTTTTTAAACACAAGATCGAAATGAGATTTAAAAGCCGTAAAATTACATCAAATATGTTACCACCCTAAAATTGACGTTCTGGATCTATTGGCGATGTTGGATTTTCCATCTGAGTTTTTTTTGACCAAATGTGAGTCCCACACCCATATTTCTAATATTTTATTTTTTGATCAATAGGTCGAAATAAGCTCGGTTGCACCGAGATCCGAACCAAAGGTCTACCTAGCCAAAAACCAATATTCCAGAGCTAGTGGAACAATCTCTTCAGCCATACATCACTAATGTGTCATGAAAACACAACACTTTCGATGCTTAAAACCATGAATTTATGTGGATACTTGAGTTATTTTACTGGATATAATTTACTTCTGTATTTATTTCAAGTAAAATAGGTCCTACAGTAGAGTTGGAATGAAAATAGAAGAAAAAGAACTGGAAAAACCAATTCTTACCAAGATATGAGTCACCTAACGAGTTGTTAACTCACTATACAACTTGTGTGATGACTCGTAAGCACAACAGAACCAAAGGCCTAAATAAAAGACTAAGTAAAGAAAAGATACAACTCATCCATATGAGTTGTATACTGAGGATATGGATCGTGAACAGGAGTTGTAAGTATAACAGTGTCCAAATCTACAATCAAGAGTTAAATTCCCAGTAATATTCGAGTCGGAAGTCTGAGTACGACTCGTATAGTCAAATCATAAGTAGACCAGTGTCCAAGCTTAGAAGGAAGAAAGTCCCAGGTAGATGAGATAACAAGACACGAGTTGTATACTTGTGTATGACTCGTAAGCTGAAGTCGTATAAAGAACAAAAAGTTGAAGCCTTAGGAAATCAGACACTGGAATGGATATGAGAAGGCATGGTACGACTTGAATGATGCCAGTACGAGTTGAATATTGAGTAGTACCGAGTGCTGACATAACTTTACCTTTCCCATTTTTATTAGGATTTCTATATTATTTTGAGATACAATAAATATCCTAGGGTTTATCGTTTATTTGGTTACACATTCTTACAAAACTTTTGCATACTTTACAATTATTCTTGAGATTTTATTCAATTCAAGACCTTGGATTTTATTCATTTTATTCTTTTGTAATTAATTACATGTCTTCTTCATCTATAATCATAGATTCTTGCATAAACATGAGTGGCTAATCTCCTTAAATAGGGTTGTGGGAGCCTTGGCGGATTAGCTATGTAGAGGAAGTGTGATATTCATCTATTCTATGGTTTATGCATGTTTCTTAATCTTCTTCTCAATAATTAATCTCTAAGCTACTGCAGAAGCTTGAGATAGCTTATATTTGCATTTATCCTTACAAGGGAGTTTGTGATTGGGAAAAGAAGATTAGGACAATGATTTAGGATTCACCTCTATATTATAGTCCCCACCGTCTCATTTAATCACTTGATCTTACAAGGTGATAGTGAACTGAGGTTGTATCAAAGTAGCAATAATGCGATGCCTAAAGACTGGACTGGTAAAGGGTGAGATTTATCTTCACGTTCACAAGATGGCTGATAATACATATCTTGTAGACTTTACATGTAGAACAACAAAATAGGTGGGTTGAACATGAGAATTTCCAGAGTTAAGAAGACAGGGGGAACACAAGCCTAGTGTTCCTCTTCTATTGCTTACAACTCAAAAGAACTAAAGTTTTGGTTACTACTTGCAACTGATACAAAATCCCCCCATTTACTTTTCTGCACTGCTCATGAATTACATCAAATTAAGCAACTATTCAGCATCTTCTCTCTGGGTTCGAACCCAACCTAGTTGGATTACTATATTTGGCATTGACTGTAACATACTTTTATTGGAGTTAGTTTTGGGCGACATTAAATTTTGGCACTGTTGCCTGGTAAGATAGTGTTATTGTTGATTGAAATTGGTGAAGTTTACAAGTTTTATTTTCTATTTTTTATTTGGTATATATTGGTGTATATCAAACACAGGGAGAAGAGGCAATCCCTTACTCCCATTCAATCCAGAGCCCAAAAAAATTCTTCAAACACCACGAAGAATGGAGGAACAAGTTTGTGATGGTGTTCGTACTGGGGTTCAAAACCCTCTACCTATTGATCCAAATATGGTACTCCTAAGTGCTCCACTTGATACATAGAATTTAGCAGATATTCGGAAGCAACAACTGTTAGAGCAAGAGAGATGAGAAGCTGAAGAAGCTAGGTAAGCTGAAGAGGCTCGGAGATCTAAAAATAGAAAACTAGTCAGACCGAGACAAGTGGATGATCGAGTTCAGAGAGGCAGATTCGCATTACTCACTTCTTACTAGCCTTTGCAGCCATATAAGGAAGATGATGAGGATATAGGTTATGTTGAACCGATTGAGACAAGAGCGATCATTCCTCCACCTATACCACCCAATGTGAAGTTTGACATTACTAGAGCTATGATATAGCTGTTGAAGTTAAAAAGTGTAGTTTTAGGAGCAACAACTGATGATGCGAATCTATATCTTGCTAAGTTTACTGGGATCTGCACATCTTATACCATTCTGGGGGTGACCAAAAAAATTTAAGGTTGAGATTTTTACCATTTTCATTTACCGAAGAAGTATTACTATGGTTAGGGAAACTTCCAAGAGGTTCAATCACTTCTCGGCATGAGTTGTAAAAATAGTTTCTTAACAGTTTTTTCCCTCCTGCAGGTATGTTACAGTTGAAAGATAAAATTTATAACTTCAAACAGTTACCTATAGAATCCATGTATGAGGCGTGGTTTAGATTCAAGAAGAAGCTAAGCATGGTACCAAATCACATAATCAAAGGGTTAAATCTGCTAGAAATATTTTATAGATCACTAAATATCAATTCAAGAGCAATGACAGATACTATTTTAGGAGGTGCATTTATTCGACTTCGATGGGATTATGCACAAGATATACTACATGATATTTCAATGACCAATATAGGATGGCATACTAGAGATGTTGATCATGGTGCAGGTGCACATGCTATTGGAGAAGGTGGTGAATATAACATGAATAATGACTTGGTCGTATAAGAGGTTGCTTAGCTTCACATAGTTATTGGGCTTCTTACTAAGAGATTTGCAGCAATGAGGGATGAAAAAGTAAATGCAGTTGGGATCAAGCAGCTACTTCAAAATCTTTGAGATAGAATTTGAAGAGGAAGTAAAGTATCTCAATCAAAGGTGGTGGATTTTCGAGCACAAGGGAAGGGAATCAAGGTTAGAACTATTATAATAACAGATACATGGATAAAAGCACAGAGAAAGAGAGATAATAACTGGCATCAGAAATATGAAGACAAGGAGAAGAATACAAGGAGATGACTGATAAGTATGTTCCACCTGGAGGTCGTGATTCAGAATCCAGAATAGAGGTACTTTTGTCAAAATTAGTCAAAGAACAAAAAAGTTAAGAAAACTGTCTTAAGGATATTAAGGTAGATTTGTCAGGGCTAAATCAGAAAGTTATATCATTTGCTACAACAATCAAATAGTGATTTAGTCAGATGTCAGCCATAGTGAATCAGAGACAGTCGGGTACTCTTCCTAGTAATATAGTTCATAATTCAAAGAATGATGCTCATTGCCATGCCATTACAACTCAGAGTGGTAAAACTACCACAGACCCACCTGTTCCCACTATAGGTGAGCATAAAAATGATGCTGATCCTATTGATGTAGAGAGTTGTATTAAAGAGGGAAAATAAAAAGACAAGGTTGAGAAGCCTGTGTTGAAGCCTATTCCGAGACCTCCACCTCCCTTTACTCAAAAGCTAAAAAAAAATAAGAAGAAGGTTAGTATAAAAAAATTTGTATATGTTAAAGGAGTTATCAGTCAACATACCACTTGTAGAGACGTTAAAGCAAATGCCAGGTTATGCAAAATTCATGAAAGATTTAATCACTAAGAAAAGGTCACTAAGTTATGAGCCAGTAGACAATATTCATCATTGTATAGCTATAGTTACTAGATCATTGGTAGGGAAAAAGGAGGATCCTGGCGTTTTCACTCTACCTTGCACTATTGGATCTTTCAACTTCACTAAAGAATTATGTGATTTGGGTGCTAGCATCAACCTCATACCCTTTACAGTATACAAACAGTTGGGATTGAGAACTCCCAAACCAACTACTATGAGATTAGTGATGGTGGATAGAACAGTGAAAAAGCCAGTTGGTATTCTATATGACGTATTGGTGAAGGTGGTTTTGGGAAGACCATTCTTGGCTACAGGTAGGACATTGATTGATTTGGAGAAAGGACATCTGATGCTAATATTGGATGATCAATATGTGATATTCAATGTGTGTAAATCTATGAGGCAACCTAATGAGTTGAGAGTGATCTTTGTGATAGATGTGTATAATGATGAGACAAATTCATTCCATGATGTTGGTACAATTACTCTTTGGAATGATGGTTCTGATATCGCTGTTTCTATTATATAAAGATTGGGTGATGAGGCACTAGTAGTGGTAATCATGAATTTTGATAGTGATGGTATTGATGAGTATAAAGAGATGGCATATGCACTTCACGGATCCCTTTATTACAGTGGATACAAGACCCCTTACAACTTGTACCCACTGGTACGGGGTCAAATAGGACTCGTACCCACTGACAACATGGAAGGCTAACAAGTTTAACGTTCTGGAATAGATACGACTTGCTCACACGAGTCATATCCAAACCATATGACTCGTACTCTTATAGTCGTACCCACCTGGGAGATATATGATTTTATAAAATATTATTGATCAGTTTATGACTATTGGTAATGAGTCATACCCTCTCAGTATGAATGGTTAGGAGGAGTAGTTAGCTGACCACTGAATAACTCTTAAGGCTCGTTCATATGAGTCGTACCTAGTTGATACGACCAGTACCCCCTACTCGTACCCTTACTAGATCATGCACACTAAACTTTAGTTTTATATTCTTGCTTTCTTTTCTTTAATTCCTTACTAATGATGGTGTACTTACTGGAACCATGCCTCCTAAGAATGCATCCTCCTAAAGGTAAGCAGCGACAAAGAGCAACAAAAAGGCACAATCTTCTATCCCTGAGGATACTAGTTCAGTATACTCTTTGCCATCCACCTGCAGTGGTGATTTATATAACGACACAATTATGGGTAAAATGACCAAAAATAAAAGGTAGCTGAAAAAGAAAAGAGGAAGAAGGTCGCACCCCCAAAGGAATCACCTCCTCTATAGGGAAGGAGAAGAAATAACCCCACTATCTCTCCTTCACATAAACCACCACCTTTTGATGATGATGATAAGGCTGAATTTAGTTTGGAAGAAGTAGGTTCTGGGAATGTTGATACAACCAAGAAAGTGAATGAGATTCCTCTAATAGGTCGATAGTACCCCCTACTTGTACTTACCACTTCCCTGATGCCTATCGTTGAATGATGGGGGTACCTTGGTATGCAGGAGACTTTAAACAGTGGGTTGAGCATACCTCAGGGTTGAAAAAAAGGGAGTTGTATCTATAGTGGAGGTTGACGACTACCAAGATGTCGGAGATACCCCGATTTGAGGAATGCTTCAGGCAGTATGGATTTGAATGGATGACGAGTCCACCCAGGAAATAAAGTAAAGTATTGGTGCGAGAATTTCATGCCGCATACAAGGGAGAACTGCAACGACAAAACCCACAAGGTCAGTTATAAAAGGGTGGAGACCCTACTACTTCTCTTACTATTTAAGGAGTACGAGTGGATATTTCACCCCATACGATTGGTTAGTTCTTATATGGATTGAAGTATCAGCCTACGATTAACACTAAGGATTTGGACAATCAGATAGAAGAAATAAGAAAGATAACTCAGAGGTCACTGGGTTCTGAGAACAAGATAGTTCTCTTTAGATGTATTGCAGAGAGAATAGCTTCGTACAGACAAAATATAGTATGGGTAGTAGGTGGCCGAGGTGTTGCCTTACTAAAAATTGAGAAGAATATCCTCAACTTATAGGGTAAATCATGTTGGACATTGGCCCGACACAGGCTATGTCCAACTATGAGTGATAATGTTTTGAGCCTAGTTTGGGCAACCATGATAGCCGAATTCATAGCCGGTTATGAGTTTGATGTTGGTACATTTTTAGCTTGGGAGTTGAGAGACTGGGCAGTATGTGGTGAGAAGTATTTATCGTCTTATCCATGCATGATCACACAACTTTGCTTAGCTGGGATACTACAAGAACTCCCAGGTATTAATGAGATATTGGATGCCACGAATACCACTGACTTAGGCCTGATTCAAGATGCAACCAACCCTTTGGCCCAAAAACCATGATAGGCAATCGATTTAATGACAGATATGTTTCAGCAGAGTGGACAGGCTGAGACTGTCAAGTCAGCTGGGATGGGTGAGCAAATAGAGACTATGCTGACTGATACAACGGGTAATTCAGTAATCCTCATTCAGTCTAGGCTATGCCACTCAGGCCACAAGGTATGCCTTCTGGACTTATTTTGATTTCACAGGCTATTTGGACTGAGGCAATGACAAGGTTAGCCACACTAGAGGAAAGAATGGGTCACATAGAAGAAGGCGTGATGCCATGGCTTGATACATAGTTTGAAAGTCAGGATAGATGGGTCTAGGGCAGGCTAGATTTCTGTGAGTCGAAGATCATGCGACAATTGAGTGGCGGGCAGACGCCTAATATTTTTTTGATAAAGACTAAAGTGGCCAAAATAAAATGGATGGTGCAGAAGCTGTATGATAGACTGGTGATTCTAGAGCCAATGATTAAGATAGTGGTGCCCCCTGTCCATGTTCCTAATATTTAGGCTATTCCAAAGATGAGAGTTGAGGATACTCGAGGAGAGAAGCAAACACGAAAAAGAGGAAGTGTGAAGAGATTTAAACTGAGAAAAGGGCCAGGGCAGAGAGCATTTAAAGCTAGTGGGACCGAGAGACGAGGGTCCATGAGATTGCATCTGGAGTAGGTGGTTCAAGGCCACTAGTTATTGATATTGATGGGGACATTGTTGTGCCCTCATATATTATTGATGATTCTATCCCAATATCTAATGGGATGAAAGTTGAGGAGAGTAGGACCCAACCTGAGGGCCCATCTATTGATGTTGCTGAGCCGATTCCTTGAGCATCCATGTATGACCTTTCACCCTTATTTTTACACTTTTTAGCACTGAGGATAGTACAGGGATCTTCAGTTAGGGCTGGGGTATATCCAAATTTCTAGGAATAGCTGAAAAGCCTTGTAGATGGCAAGTTTGTTATGACTTGCAAGTTCAGTGTTTACAAGGTGCTGAGATAGGGAGAAAATCGACACTTATGGCAGAAAATGCTTTTTAATTATTTTTGTTGATTTTTTGAGAGATTTTGAAAAAATATTTGTAATGAATTGTAATTTTTGAATTGATTCTGTAGTCTGGAAACACTTGTTTATTTGAAATGATTATGCTAAGTTTTTGTGTTTAATGAAATTGTGTTGAAAAGATTTGAGACCCCTCCTAAATTTGTTTTCTGTGCTGTGCCATATGTGTATGTGTTAAACTATTGTGACTCTTATAATGGCATTAGGATTTGGGGTCAAATAATTAGGGTAAAAGGTCGTATAACTGGATAAGTAGTGCTTAGAAATACAACCTAGTGCGAGTGTGCGTGAGGTACTACTGAGTTCCCAGTGTAGAGGAATCTAGAACTTGCCTGGTAACTTTTACCTAGGTGTAATATAGTCGAGTAGGAATTTATTATAGGCCCTTTTGTTATATGTCCACTATAGCCTAAATGTCAAACCAAATAAGAATGAATCCCTTTAATCCAAATATTTGAGCCTCAATAGACCAATGTTGTTGATAACACCAATTTCACCTTCTCGTTTCCCTTACACTGAACCGGTTTGGACCTGGTCCTCCTTGGACACTGTACACCTCAACTCAAGCAAATTGTCTAAGTTGAGGGTGGATGTTATAGGGGATACGTAGGAGAAAATGAGTATGAAGAAAGTGTGTAGAAGAATAATAGTTGAAGCTTGGACATGCGTAGTGAAAATAAAAGGAAAAGAAAAAGAAAAGAAAAGAAAAGAAAAGAAAAGAAAAATAAAAGAGAGAAAACTATACCTGGTCCAATCTGAATATGCTTAAGATAAAAAGAAAGACATAAGGGCGGAAATAAAAGAAGTGGAAAAATGAGTGAACCCCAAAAGTTAGCGTAGTGTCAAGGAGACGTAGTCACTAAATAAATCCCAAAACAATATCACACCAACCATTAACCGACATTACAAGATGAATAAAGTCCTTTAGTGATCCTACTTTGACTATCGAAAAACTTAGGAAGAGAGCATATGGGAAAGCCTATGGTATTCTATATACACCGGTGATACTTCTTTTGAGTGAGAGCATTGCTTGATATATCCTTGAATTGATTGATTAATCTTAGCTGAGTGAAACGGATTTCTTTGACTGAGAGCGCACGGGGGTTGTGTTGTTAGGTTATTAATCTGTTTGGTTGATGTAGCTTGTGTTGATGCCCAGTTATCTGTAACTAATGTAATGCCTTCATTAGATTCGCTCATATTTTGTTGCGTGCTGAATTGGTATACACAGTTTGATTGTTGAAAAGCGAGATTAAGATAGGGAAATAATGTACGTGAAAAATTAAATTCAAAATCACTGCCATGGGTACCTTATGATCTTCTTGTTTAAGCATTGCGTTAAATTATACAGCTTAATTATTGTTTTTCTAAGGACACACAAAAGTCTAAGTTGAGGGTGTTGATGTATCGTGGAAACAAAACACTTTCGATGCTTAAAACCATGAATTTATGTGGATACTTAGGTTCTTTTAGTAGATATGATGCACTTCTACATTTATTTTAGGTAAAACAGGTCCTACAGTAGAGTTGGGATGAAAATATAAGAAAAAGACCTAGAAAGACCAATTCTAACCAAGATACGAGTCACCTAACGAGTAGTCAACTCATTATACAACTCGTGTGATAACTCGTAAGCACAACAGAACAAAAGGCCCAAACAAAACACTAAGTAAAGAAAAGATATGACTTATCCATACGAGTCGTATACTGAGAATACAGGTCGTGAACAAGAATCGTAAGTATAAAAGTATCCAAAGCTACAATCAAGAATTAAAGTCCCAGAAATATATGAGTCGAAAGTCTGAGTATGACTCATATAGTCAAATAGTAAGTAGACCAATGTCAAAGCTTGGAAAGAAGAAAGTCCTAGGTGGATACTAGAACAAGACACGAGTCGTATATTTGTATACGACTTGTAAGCTAAAGTCGTATAAAGAACAAAAAGTTGAAGCCTTGGGAGATTAGACACTAGAATGGATATGAGGAGGCATGGTATGACTCGTATGATGTTGGTACGAGTTGAAGACCGAGTTGTACCGAGTACCGATATAACTTTACCTTTCCAATTTTTATTAGTATTTCTATGTTATTTTGAGATACTATAAATACCCTAGGGTTTATCTTTTATTAAGTTACACATTCTTACAATACTTTTGCATACTTTACAATTATTCTTGAGATTTTGGGTTTTCATTCAATTCAAGACTTTGGATATTATTCATCTTATTCTTGTACAATCAATTATATGTCTTCTTCATTGATAATCATGGATTTTGCATAAACATGAGCGGTTAATCTCCTTAACTAGGGTTGTCGGAACCCTAGTGGATTAGCTATGTAGAGGAAGTGTGATATTTATCTATTCTATGGTTTATGCATGTATCTTAATCTCCTTCGCAATAATTCATCTCTGAGCTGCTGCAGAAGCTTGAGACAGCTTGTATTTGCATTCATCCTTACAAGGGAGTTTGTGATTGGGAAAAGTAGATTAGGACAGTGATTTGGGATTCACCTCCATCTTATAGTCCTCTCCATCTCATCTAATCACTTGATCTTATAAGGTGATAGTGAACTGAGGTCGTATAAAGGATCAACATGGAGACGCCTTGAGACTGAACAGGTAAAGGATGAGATTTATCTTCACGTTCACAAGACGACTGCTAATACATATCTTGTAGACTTTATATGTAGAAAACTGAATAGGTGGGTTAAACACGAGTAATTTACGGAGTTAAGAAGCCAGGGAAACACAAGCTTAGTATTTGTCTTCTATTGTTTACAACTCAAAAACACTCAAGTTTTGGTTACTACTTGTGATTGATACAAAATTCTCCATTTTACTTTTCTTCACTGCTCGTGATTTACATCAAATCATGTAATTGTTCAACATCTTCCCTGTGGGTTTGACTTTGACCCCAACCTAGTTGGGTTACTACATTTGGCATCAACCGCAGCATACTTCTATTGGAGTTAGTTTTGGGCGACATCAGTCGCATTGATCAAAAGATATCCACATAAGTCCAAAATAAGCCTTTCGAAGATACCAAAAATCACAATATCACATAAATGATACCAAAATACATCCAGAAATGTGCCAATCACCCCCACACCCAGAAATAAGATAATACAACTACGGGGATGGGTAAAATGGTCAAATCACAAAAAAATCACAAATTTCACATATTTCATTAAATTTTTAGGTCGTTACATCATCCACCTCTAAAAATCTAATTCATCCACGAACTAAGGCAAAGTAATTCCTAAATCAATGAAGAGATGTGGATAAGAACTACACATATTAGACTTGACCTCCCAAATGGCCTCATCTATAGGTCAATGTCACCACTGAACCTTATCCATAGGGATAACTCTAGAGCACAACCGTTTAACATCCCTAGCCAATATAGAGATCATCTCCTCAACAAAAGACAACCACTCATCTAACTAAACTGACTTCCAACAAATAACATGAGACTCATCCAGTATAAAACAACAAAGCACAGAAACATGAAAAACTGGATGAACAATTGATAGATAAGGGGTAAAATCCAACTCATAAGCCATATCACTAATAGTCCAAAAAATCTTGAATGGATCGATATAACCGGGGCTAAGCTTGCCCCTCTTCCCAAACCTCATCACACCCTTCATAGGTGAAACTCAAAGGAAAACATAATCACCAAAACCAAATCTTAAGGCACAAAGTCTACAATCAGCATAGCACTTTTGCCTACTCTAAGTCACTCTAAGTCTATCCTGAATGACACCGACTCTATTCAAAGACTCACGAAGCAAGTTCGTACCTCGAGGTCTCATATTTAAAACATCAAACCAACCCACTGGGGAGTGAAAATGCCTACCATACAATACCTCTAAAGGAGCCATATTAATACTGGAATGATAGCTATTATTATATGCAAACTCGGCTAAAGCCAAATACTGCTCCCACTGGCCAAAAAATTCATCACGCATGTGTGAAGCATATCCTCTAAAACCTGGATAGCCCGCTTTGACTGGACATCAGTATAGGGGTGAAACATTATACTGAGATCCACCCGAGTACCCAACTCATCCTGAAAAGTCTTTCAAAAGTGAGATGTGAAAACAAGACCTCGATCTAAAATAATAGACACTGGTACACCATGAAGATGCACAATCTCACGAATGTAGATATGGGCCAACCTCTCAACACTGAATGAGACCTGAACTGGAATAAAATGAGCTGACTTGGTCAATTGATCCATGATGACCCAAACACTATCAAAACCATCAGATATATAAGGTAAAACAATTGCAAAGTCCACGATGATCCGTTCCATTTCCACTCGAGAATGGAAAACCTCTAAAGAAATTCACCAGGTCTCATATGCCCGACCATCACCTGCTGACAACAAAGGCAACGAGCTAGTGAAGTCTGCCACATCTCACCTTATACCACCCCACCAGTAGTACTGTCTCAAATCATGGTACATCCTAGCCACACCTGGATAGATAGAACTAGAACAATGGGCTTTCTCCAAGATCAAACTAATCCAATCACCCACTCTCGGCACACAAACTCGGCCACTAATCCGTAAAACACCATCTGAATCAAATAAGTATTTCTTAGCCTCCCCTCTCAATACCTTATCTCAAATCGACCTCAATCCAACTTCATCAAACTAATGAACTCAAATCTGCTCCATCAACGAAGATCTAGCCTTCATAAATGCCAAAATATGCCTAGGTATCGAAATATAAAGCCTAACCATCTGGTTAGCTAAAGATTACACCTCTAAGGATAAAGGCCTCTCCTGGGTCAAAAGATGCACCAAGCTACCTAGGCTAGTCGATTTCTGACTTAAGGCATCCATAATAAAATTAGCCGAGCCCAATTAGTAGAGAATATGCAGGTTATAATCCTTAAGCAACTCAAGCTAATGACGTTGCCTCATATTAAAATCTCCCTGGGTGAAGAATTATTGAAGGTTATGATGATCTAAGAAGATCTCACAATGGGTTCCATACAAGTAGTGACTCCAAAACTTCAAAGTAAACACAATCGTGCACAACTCCATATCATGGGTAGGATAATTCCTCTTATGAGGATTTAACTAATGAGATGCACATGTAATCACCTTGCTCTTCTATATCAACACAACACCCAATCCAACACCTGAAGAATTACAAAACATTGTAAAGCCCACGCCCTCCTTGGGCAAATCCAATATAAACGCTGAAGTTAATAAATCCTTGAACTTTTGGAAGCTTGCCTCACAAATATCAAACCACTAAAAGGAAATCTTCTTCTGGGTCAACTTGGTCAATGAAGCTGCATTAGATGAAAAACCCTCAATAAAATGTCGATAATAACCTGCTAAGCAAATAAAACTCCAAATCTCAGTGGGTGAAGTAGGTCTAGCCCAATCACGAACCATTGGAACCTTGGCTAGATCTATCATAATACCTTCCTTAGTCACCACATGAGCCAAGAAAGAAACAGACTCTAACTAAAACTCAAAGTTAGAGAACTTTGCTTACAACTTCTCATCCTTTAATTTTTGAAGAATAAATGCTCCTCATGCTCAGCCTTACTCTTTGAATACACCAAGATATCTTCTATAAATACAATAATAAAGTAGTTAAGATACGATCAAAACATCCTATTCATAAACTCCATGAATGCGGCAGGGACATTAGTCAACCCAAAAGACATGACCAAGAACTCATAATGACCATATGAGTCAGAAAAGATGTCTTTGGAATATCCAAAGCTCTAATCCTCAATAGGTGAAACCCGAACCTCAAATCAATCTTTGAAAATAATGGAACACCCTGAAGCTAATAAAAAAATCATCAATGTGAGAAAGAGGATACTTGTTCTTAACCATCACCTTGCTCAACAACTGATAATCAATAAACATACGCATATATCCATCCTTCTTCTTCACAAACAAGACAGGCGCACCCCAAGGCAAAACACTAGGTCAGATAAATTTCTTATCTAACAACTCCAGTAACTAATCCTTTAATTTCGTCAACTCGATTAGGGCCATCCTATAAGGGAGAATAGAAACAGGTTTGGTGCCCGACTCAACATCAATAGAAAAATCAATATCATAATTCGGAGGCATACGAGGCAAATCCATAGGAAACACATCTATAAACTCATGAACAATACAGAAAAAATCAAAGGAGGGAGGTGAAACAATACTAGTATCACAAATATGATCCAAATAAGGTAAACATTCCCCCTTAACCAATCTACAAGCCTGAACATAAGAGATAACCTTCTTAGGATCCGGATAAAGCACACCCTTCCAAGCTATCCTTGGTCACCCAATGGAACTAAAGTCACGATCTTGGCATAATAATCTAGGATAACATGATAAGGAGTCAACCAATTCATACCCAAAATAACATCAAAATCAATCATATCTAACACATGCAAGACTGTCAAAGTCTCACGCCTAGCAAAAGTCATAATACAAGATCAGTGCACCCGGTCCACCACTAAAGAATCACCTACTGTGTGGTAGATACAAAAATAAACATGGCAAGATACTCACTAATAAAATCAAAACCCAGTGAAAAATACACAAACATATAGGAGAAAGTCGATTCGGGAACAAATAATATAGATGTAGGTCTAAAATAAATAGGGACGATACCTGTAATCATAACATTAGAAGCCTCTACATCAGGCTTGGCTGGTATAACATAACACTAACCACGACCACCAACTAGCTAAATAGCCCTACAACCACCACCACGAGCTCTATTACCTCTACCCCTCACATCTTTGGTAGAACCTCTACCTCTTATAGTTGTAATAGGAGTAGCCCAAATCTCCCAATAGGGACAGTCCTGGCCACATGGCCAATCTCATCCTACACATACCAATCTCAACGACCAATCTTAATAAAAAAAAAGGTACAACTAGGCTCGAACAACCACCCTAAACTGATGAACTAGAAGATCCAATACCTAAACTCTATAAAGACGTCTGCACTAGCCTACCATGGTATTCATGAAAACCTTTAAAATCTTTACCTCAAGAGGTCTGACTCTAAAACTCACCTAAACGTTATGCCTTCTTAGCACCTCCCTAAGATGCATTAAGAATAACCTCTACCATCTTTGCATGATCCATAATACTCTAAAAAGGAGCTCCAAGCACAACCATCTAAGACATAGACAACTGAAGGAAGATATCTAAACTATTCAAAAACTTTCAAATATTCTCAGACTCGAAAGAAATACTATCGTAGAAATATTTGAAAAGGGCATGGAAGCGTGCCTCAAACTCTACAATTGTCATAAAGCCCTGCTCCAAATGATCAAACTCATCCCGTATTCGATCCCTCAAACTGTAAGGGATGAATCTCTCTATAAAGGCATCTGTAAACTGATCCCATAGCAACTCAAGAGCGTCAATAGGCCTATAATAAACAAATGATCTCTACCAATCTCTTATAGCATCTCTTAACTAATATGTAGTATAAGCAATAACATCCACACAGAAAGAGTGAAACATAACTTAAAATATAAGGTATAAAAGAACTTTGCATGATAAAGAATAAAATGAGAAAAGTTTCCTAAAGACATCTTATAGCCTCTCTTAGATAGATACAGATGTCTACATACCAATCCACAAGACTCTATTACACATTCCATTCTTACATCATTGAGACCAATGACACCTGGCTACTCTGATACCAATTTATCACAACTCAAAAATTGATAGGTCATGATGGCACTTTTTGCATCAAACCTTGACAAGTAATCCTCTCACCCAAACTGATGCACATAGGAAAAAGACAAATATATCCCTAAGGTAAGACTTCTAGAATGAATCCAAACTACATAGCATAATAAAAGTGAAAAAATAAAATCAACAAATGCAACCATAACTCCCAAAACCATGTGTCAACAGTATAAGAACTACTATTACAATCCCAAAGTCAATTACATTAGAAAAATAACCACAAAGAAAAATGACACGACTCAATCTAGGTCCTTATCGTAAGGGGCATCCCAAGTCTAACCAAGATTGAGGACTGCCCTCACTATCTAACCACACCTCCAAACACTTGTAACTTGAGCTGGATGAATTTTGAATATATAACAAGATAATGTTTATTATAATTCTAGACTTTGGAATAGGTCTATAATCGTGACCAACCCAAGCAAGTCCAACCATCTAATACCAACCAACTACCATAACTAAACTGATATAATAACCAAGTTCCTGTCTATAACATAACATAAAAGTATGGAACAATTATAAATTCAGTCAAATGATATCAGCCCCAATACCAATGCCAATACTAAGGTTGATACCGATACCGACATCGCCCATTCCAACCCATAGTAGTTCCACAAAGCCTCTAATAAAATGGAAAACAATATTCAGTTTGGGCATACCGCCAACTATAGCCAAAACCAATGTCTATGAAATAACCAAAGTATGTAAAGACATCTATGATATAAAAAGAAGCTTTCCAAAGTCTGGAAGCTCACCACTTTAATCTAAAATCTAATCCTGAGTAGAATAACAGGTTCCTACATCGCGTGGGGATACAACTGCTCGAAGACGGGTTAGAGAGTGAATGCTAGAAAGTACTCAAGATAAAGGTAAAATAATGCCAACCTTTAAAACCAAGTAAACCAACCATATGCATTCACAACCATACATCCATATATTTATATAACCATGCTGGGAAGAGAGAACTGGGTTTAAGATACATTTAAAACTATTAACCTGGGTATGTGTAGCTTAATCATCCTAGAACCACCCACGGGATATATGGGTCCAGTGTAACCCTCTAAATAAGCCCCGATGCATGTAGTTGGACAAACCAGAGATACCATAGGAGTAGGGGATTCCCAAGTATCCTTCGCTCTCTATGATACATATGTATAATTGTAACTTAAGGGATTCCTATATACTCTATATGGTCATCATGACCAAATCATTATATTGACAAACATGATTTTCCAGTGTCTGCCCATTTGACTCACATGTTCACAGTTAGCTATCACATCCCACCATTATTATCCAATTAAAACCAATACCATATAACCACAACCATCATTCCATTTGTTATTAACCATGGCTATAAGTAGTGGTATTGTCATACCGACTATAGCTTGCAAACAATATCCTAAGCTAACCTTTTATAGAAAAAGGGATTCCTTTATACCAATATATTACATTGTTAAGTTGACTTGGGGGAATCCCATGTACTCCACAAGTATTATCATTACTTAGCTTTCTTAAGGGACTTCCTTGTACCCCACAAGGCTTTACATTAAACCAACCATAACCACTAAGACCATGCCATTTGACCATTCTAAACTATTTAGACCATTTATACTATTTAGGGTTCCATTACAAAGTTATACCATGCAATAGTTCCATTAAAAGTGAAACAATTTAACCAAAAATATTCTCATTGCTATTTTATCAAATATGTTAGAGGCATAATATTTTCAAAGCCAAAACAAAGTACAAATTAATCATTCCCATGCAACTAAATGTTCAAACCACCATAATAAAATCAAAATCATAAGTAAAAGACATAGGAAAACCATAACCAACCATAGTAACCAAAACCCCCAACATATATTTGAAAACCCAAAACCATACAATATTTATACCATAAAAACAATTCGTAAAATATGACTTTAGTTGGAAATAATAATGAGGGAGAATATCTTGCCTTATATTAAGAAGATGATGAGAAGAAATCACCCCGATGAGCCTCAATTGACCACCTTGAAGAAAACCCTAGATTTTGTTTAACCCAACAGCCTTGAGAGATTTTGAGAGAGTTTAGAGTGTTTGATTGATTGCAAATAGGTTAATAAAGCCCCAAAAAGATGTTTTAAGTTGTGGGGTCCTAAGGAGTAATAAGGGGAAATATCTAGATTACCCATACTTAATCTATATTAATTACCCATAGGAGGGTACGACCACTCTTCTTCACCCATTCATACCCTAGAGTACGAGTGGTACCCACCACTCTGTGTGGGGGTTGAGATTCTACTTGGGGTATGAGTGGTGGGTACCACTCGTACCTTAGGATATGGATGGGGGAGGAAGGGTGGTCATACCCTCCCGCGGGAAATTAATACAGTTTAAGTGGGGCAATCTGGACATTTCTTCTTTAACGCCTTGGGACCCACAACTTAAAACACCTTTTTGGGGCTTCATTAACCTATTTGCAATTAATCAAACACTCTAAACTCTCTCAAAATCTCTCAAGGCTCTTGGGTTAAGCAAGAGCTAAGGTTTTCTTCAAGGTAGTCAATTGAGGCTCATAGGGGTGATTTCTATCCATCTTCTTCTTAATCTAAGGCAAGATACCTCTCCTTTATTGTTAGTTCCAACTAAAGGCATATTTTATGAATTGTTTTCATGGTATAAATGTTGTATGGTTTTGGGTTTTCAAATATATGTTGGGGGGTTTTGATTACTATGGATGGTGATGATTTTCCTATGCCTTTTACTTATGGTTTTGATATTATTATGGTGGTTTAAACACTTGTTTACATGAGAATGGTTAATTGGTACTTGATTTTGGATTTGAAAATACTATGCCTCCAACATGTTTCATAAAATACCTATGAGAATATTTTTGGTTAAATTGTTGGACTTTTAATGGAACTACTACATGGTATAACTTGGTAGTGGAACCCAAAATGGTCTAAATAGTTTAGAATGGTCAAATGGTAAGATATTAGTGGTTATGGTTGGTTTAATTAAAAGCTTTATGGGGTATAAGAAAGTCCCCTAAGCAAGCTATGTAATGATCATACTTGCGGGGTACATGGTATTCCCCCAAGTCAACTTAATAATATAATCTATGGGTACTTGGGAATCCCTTCTTCTATAAAAGGTTGACTAAGAACATTGCTTGCAAGCTATAGTTGGTATGACGGTACCATAAATTATATCCTTGGTTAATAACAAATGGAATAGTGGTCTTAGATATGTGGTAATGGTTTTAATTGGGTAATAATGGAGGGATGTGATAGCTAACTATGAACGTGTGAGTCCAATAGGCAGATACTGGAAAATCACATTTGTCAACATGAGGATTTGGTCATGATGACCATATGGGGTACATGGGAATCCCCTAAGTTACAATTATATATATATGTATCATAGAGACCAAAGGATACTTGGGAATCCCCTACTCCTATGGTATCTCTGGTTCGTGCAACTACATGCATCGGGGCTTATTTAGGGGGTTACACTGGATCCATATAGACCGTGGGTGGCTTTAGGATGATTAAGCTACATATACCTAGGTTAATGATTTTAAATGCATGCGAAACACAATTCCCTCTTTCCAGCATGGTTATATAAATATATGTATGTATGGTTGTGAATGCATATTATTGGCTTACTTGGTTTTAAAGGTTGGAATTATTTTATCCTTATCCTGAGTACTTGCTAGTGTTCACCTGGTGATGCGTCTTAAGGCGGTTGTATCCCAACACGATGTAAGAACGACCATTCTACTCCCCCTTCTTAGTGATCAAAGTTGGAATCAACTATTGGAGTAAAGTGATGAGCTTTTATACTTCGGAAGTCTTCATTTCATATCATGATGTCTTTACATACTTTGGTTATTTCATAGACATTGGTTTTGTCTATGATTGAGGGAATGTCCCAATCGGATATTGTTTTTTTTTTATTTGAGGCTTTGTGGAACTACAATGGTTGGAATAAGCGGTGTCAGTATTGGTGTCAGCCTTAGTATTGGCATCAGTATTGGGGCTGATATCGTTTAACTAAATTTATGAATGTTCATTTCTTTTATGTTATGTTATGGACAAGAACCTGGTTATTATATCAATTTGGTTATGGTTGTTGGTTGGTATTGGATGGTTGGACTTTCTTGGGTAGGTCATGGTTATATAACTATCCCAGAGTCTGGAATTGTAATTAATGCTATCTTGTTATACGTTCGGAATTTATCTGACTCAGGTTACACGTGTTTGGAAGTTAGGGGTTGGGTAATGGGGGTGGTGCCTAGTCTTGGTTGGACTTGAGATGCCCCTTACGGAAGGTCCCTAGTTCGAGTCGTGTCAAGTTTGTATCAAATTTTTATGTTCATGGTCAATTGGAAATCCATGATCTGAGGTGGGTTTTTTACACGCCGGTATCATTATTCTAGCTTATTTTGCCTTATTTTGAGAGCAATTTGAGTGCCTAACATGTGGATATTGACATAAATAAGAATTTAAGTGTCCAAGTGTATGATTACAAGGTTCAAACTATTTTCCAAACAAGTTGGTTCTTAATTGAGTCATTTAGAGTTCAACCCGAAAAACTAGTTTTACTAGCTTGAGCTAGGTGTGTGTCTAGTTCGCTTCATTGGATTTTAATGTGTTTAATTTATTCCAAATGGTTTAGATGTGTAATTATGAGTGAAATTACTTGTTTGTCATGTGCAAAGCTCAATTAGACTAAGTCAAGAGTCGGAATATAAAGTTGAAGATCGTGCAAATTAGCCTTATTTTAGCTTGTGTTTTGATTTATCATTGAGGATATTGTGTTGTTTTGATCTCTAATATGTGGTGTGTGATATTGTAGGAGGCTTTTTGAGCTAAACATGGTGATATATTGATGATTTAAAGGCAAAAAATTCATTGGAAGTACACTATAAAAGGCATAGGCAAAAAATAGGACGTTCAACACTTCACCATAATTTTAAAAGTAAATTCTAGTGAGTCGACGCGTCGCATCGAAATTTCCAATTCTGCCAGTCCAGCGATGTGATCATCAATGCGTTGCGTCGATGTATTCAACCACGGTAAAGCATTCCCAAATTGGAAAGGCAACTGGTGAATAAGGTAGGAATCTTTCCTTGGGATCTATGCAAACTCCTAATCCCACAATAATTAGTAATAGTATATTATATATACATATTTGTTGGGATAGTTTAAATACATATTGGACAACTTTGGACAGAGCTAGACACGTTGGATAAAACTGGGATAATTAAATTGTGGAAAAAAAATCAAGCGGTGGATGGTGAAGCATTTATGCGGTGGTGGATTATTAAGTGGCTGCCACTTCTCAATTAGGTTTTATCATTTATCTCTTATTTAGTTGTTAATTTTTCATATCATGTATTCAATTAATTGGATTGTGATTATGAATATTATCGGTTAAAAATTCTTTTTCTGGGGTTAAAGTCAATAATATGAGTACTATTATTTTGGATTAAATTCGTTTAATTTTTCTTATCATTATTGGTCATTTGTTTATTCTTGTTTTAATTATTTTATGAATTAATCGTCCGTAAACTACATCTTTTGTCAACCTTTTGATCTCGGAAGAGGGAATAGGGAGATAAAACATGAGAGTAAACAAAATTTGAATTTTTATTCTTTTATAAAATAAAGAATTAAACTTAACACCTAGGACAGGGATGTACTTAGGAGCCTTACTTGATTCACACGTAGGATGATAGCTTAATTAACTTAATTGTATTATTAATCCCTGCTAAACGATGTAGTTGTAATGTCTAAATTTGGTAAACCGTTAGAGGTCGGGAGACCATGATCATGTAATTAACCCTACGAATCAACAACCAAGATATGAAAGCTAACGAATAAAGTTCAATAACATAGTATGACTGTTCAAGTGGTTTAACCCAAGCTTTAATCCATTGATTGTCTCAAGTATTTTAATTTATGCATTATTTACTTTTCTTTAGTTTACAATATTTCAACACTCTTTTTGGTTACTTTATCTCAATTGTTAAACTAGAATTGGATAGTTGTCAACACTAGTCCCTGTGAGATCGATATTCAGCTTTCTTGAAGGCCACTATATTACTTGATAAACCACATACCCTTATGTGTGCGCTGTCAAGTTTTGGACGCCATTGTCAGGGACCTGTAGATTGGTAACTATCTTATTTTTAGTTTAGCTACATTAAGTTGTAAATAGTTTAATTTTTTAGTTTTTTTTATTTCTCTTTTTATCACACTTCTTGACATGACAGCCTGAGATAGATGGTTTGCGAGTGATGACAATTCTATATGGTGTATGATTTGTGGCAATAGTGATCATTCTGAAGATATGTATGTTGTCAACCCCGATTCAGTAATGTTTGTCAGATATGATCAAAGGCAATACTATGTGAACACCTACAATTAGCAACAACAGTTCCAGTAGCCGCATGTTCAGAATTACCAGGCCCCATTTCAAACGTGCAATTTGAAAGAGATGCTGTAATAAATTTTACTTGATCAAGCACAATTGTTAGCATATAAAGAGTTATAGGGCCAATTTAGAGCGTCAACAAATTGTCATAAGGAACTTGGTGATGCAGATAGGGCAAGTGCAACAGGTACATAATACCAGACCTCAAGGTGATTTGCCTAGTGACAGTGAACAAGTAAATGCAATCACTTTGAGGAATGGTACAGAGCTCAACGAAGAACCTCCAAAGACAATTAAGGAGGTAGAAACAAAGTTGACTTCCCAACCTGTTGAAGACAAGATTGTTGATAATTCGAGAAAGTTTGAGTACTTGAAAACTGAAATTGTCGAACAGGTTAAGGATATACTACCATTACCATATGAATCACAATCATTCAGTTGTCATTTTTTTCTTGATACTGAAATTAAGAAAGTGAATAAAAGTGAGGGTGTAGTGGATAGTGTAAATTTTGAAGTAGGATTGGTTGGGCCTCATTCAAAGCACTTTTCTACATTATGTTTAGATGATATCTTATCTGTGGAATCATTTAAAATAGTGGAAGAATGTGAAGATGAGGAACAAGAATCCTATATTCTTAATTTTACACCAAATAAGCAACATAAAAGCACACCTCGCCACAAGTCCGAGTGGTTTATCATGCACATTCTATTATTCGGTTCCTTAATTTTTGTAATAGCTCCCTATGATCGAGGCAAGAAGATGAATGCAAAGTTGGGGGGTGAAATCCATATCCTCAATGTGGAGGAAAAAACATGATTAGGTCGTGCCGCGACACTAAATCAGACGCTTCTTGGGAGGTAACCCAAGCAAAGTTAAGTAGGTATGTTTTATTTTTAAGTTTTTAGTTTTTTTTTTTACTTCATGTAGTTTTTGTTTTTATTGAGTCACAGGTTGATGGGAAGTTTGAGTACCAATTGAGCTAAGAAGCATGGAAAAAACAGAATGTGAGATTTCACGAACCTTCTTAATGTATAAAGATGCTAATAGCTAGGTCTAGTGTCCTTATGGAGTATTTCTATTCTTTTTACTTTTAAGTTCATTTTGGGGACAAAGTAGATTTTAAGTGTGGGGTGGGAAAATTTCAATTTTTTTTTGGCTCAATTTTTTTTTTTATGTAAGATATTCTTGTTGGTGCTATAAGTGATTGGATGGTGCAAGTGTTTTAGTTGCAAAAGTATGTTTATTGTGAGAATTACTACTTTTGAGACTCTTAGGCTCATGTTTGTGACTCTTGCATATTTTGGCTTAAATTTGAATTCATGTTATTGTTTGGTTGGGAGTTTATGATGATCCTATTGAGTTGAGCATGTGCCATGTGCGTGTAATTTTTTTTGTATATTCTTTATTGCATGTAATGTCCAGAACTTGCCCAGTGTGTGTGCAAAGAGAAATAAAGAGTGTGAGTTTAGGAGATGATTTAGGCATTTCTTTAATAGCCTTATTTTATACCTTCTATTTGTCCTAACCTTTGTGAATTATCCTAGTTAATCCTCATTGAGTCTTTAGCCTTTTATTTGGTAGCCGTATAAGTAGTCTAATCCCTTCTTTGATGGACCTTAATTTGATTCAAAAAGCTCTAAAGTGCTTTAAGAAAAAATTGAATTAGTAAGGAGTTTGAAAAATTGAAGAAGCAAAAGGTGAAATTGATGCCCCAAGGTAATAGTTATTGGTGTTTATATTTGATGTTTAGTGGATGAGTGTGATAAACATTAAGCTAGAAAAATTACCATGGTCATGAGAAAAAAATAAATTGATTCATATGGTAATAAATAATACTTCCATCATGTGTTTATGAAAATGCTTAAAAGAGATGGGGCAAAATAAAAGATATAGGTAGACGAAAATGGTGTAATTTGGTTGTTGGAGATTAGTTTTTAAAGTAAAAAGTGATGTATTAAAGCGCCTAGGGAAAATAGTCACTATTCTTGGCCAAAATAGTTCCTACCCATCTCTTAGCCTACATTACAACCCAAAATAGTCCTAATTGATCCTAAGTTTTACATTCTAATATTAGTGGAGTATGACACTAAGGACAAGCTTATGGTTCATTGTGTGTAACTTGTGAATTCTTTGCGAGAGAGTGTAATTTAATTCTTGTACCCATTATGTGATAAATTGCATTATTATGAGTGATTATAAGTAATATTCATAATCACGATCTAATTAATTGAATACATGATATGAAAAATTAACAACTAAATAAAAAATAAATGATAAAACCTAATCGAGAAGTGGTAGCCACTTAATAATCCACCGCCAAGTAAATGCTCCACCGTCCACCGCTTGAATTTTTTCCATGATTTAACTGTCCCAGTTTTATCCAACGTGTCCAGCTCTGTCCAAAGTTACCCATTATGTATTTAAACTACCCCAGCAAATACGTATATATACTATACTATTAGTAATAATTGTGGGATTAGGAGTTTGCACAGATCCCAAGGAGATTCCCACCTTATTCACCAGCCGCCTTTCTAATTTGGGAATGTTTTACCGTGGTTGAACACATCGACGCGACGTGTCGATGATCGTGTCGCTGGACTGGTAGATCGCGTTGACTCACTGAAATTTATTTTTAAAATTTTGGTTAAGTGTTGAACGTCTTATCCTTTGCCATGCCTTTTGTAGTATGTTTTAATGAATTTTTGGCCTTTAAATCACCAATATATCACCATGTTTATCTCAAAAGTCCTACAATATCACACACCACATATTAGAGATCAAACCAACACAATATCCTCAACAATAAATCAAAACACAAGCTAAAATAAGGCTAATTTGCACGATCTTCAACTTTATGTTCCGACTATTGACTTAGTCAAATTGAGCTTTGCACATTAAAAACAAGTTATTTCAATCATAATTACACATTTAAACCATTTGTAACAAATCAAACACATTAGAATCTAACAAAGCCAACTAGACACACAGTTAGCTCAAGCTAGTAAAACTAGTTTTCCGGGTTGAACTCTAAATGACTCAATTAAGCACCAACTTATTTGAAAAACACTTTGAACCTTTTAATCACACACTTGGACACTTAAATGCTTATTTATATCAATATCCACACTTTAATCATTCAAATTGCTCTCAAAACAAGGTGAAATAAACTAGAATAATGATACCGAAGTGTATAAAATCACTTTAGATCATGGACTCCCAATTAATAATTAACCTAAAACTCTAATACCAACTTTGCACAACCCGAACCAGGGCCTTTTCTTAAGAGGCATCTCAAGTCCAACTAGGACCGAGGACTACCCCCAATTACCTAACCCAACCTCCAAACACGCGTAACCTGAGTCAAATGAATTCCAAACGTATAAAAAGATAGCATTTATTACAATTTCAGAATCTGGGATAGGTATATAACCATGACAAACCCAAGAAAGTCCAGCCATCCAATACCAATCAACAACCATAACCAAACTGATATAATAACCAAGTTCCTATCCATAACATAACATAAAAGGATAGAAAAATCATAAATTTAGTTAAACGGTATCATCCCCAATACCGATGTCAATACTAAGGCTGACACCAATACTGACACCACTCATTCCAACCCATAGTAGTTCCACAAAGCCTCTAATAGAAAAGAAAATAATATCCGATTTAGACATGCCCCCAACCATAGCCAAAACCAATGTCCATGAAATAATCAAAGTATGTAGAGATATCCATGGTATGAAATAGACCCTTTCGAAGTATGAAAGCTCACCACTTCACTCTAATAGCTGATCCCGACTCCGATCACTAAGAAGGAGAAGTAGAATAATTAGTTCCTGCATCGTGTGGGGACAGCGGCCTAAAGATGCATTAAAAGGTGTACGCTAGCAAGTACTCAGGATAAGGATAAAATAATGCCAACCTTTAAAACCAAGTAAGACAACAATATGCATTCACAACTGTACCTACATATATTTTTATAACCATGTTGGGAAGAGAGGATCGTGTTTAACATGTATTTAAAATTTTTAACCTGGGTACGTGTAGCTTAATTATTCTAGAGCCACACACGGTCATGACCAAATCCTCATGTCAGCAAACATGAGTTTTCAGTGTCCACCCATTGGACTCACACCTTCACGGTTAACTATCACACCCTGTCATTATTGCCCAATTAAAACCATTACCACATAACCAAGACCACCATTACATTTGTTGTTAACCAAGGCTATAAGTAGTGGTATTGTCATACCGACTATAGCTTGTAAGCAATGTCCTTAGTCAATCCTTTATAGAAGAAGGTATTCCCATGTACCCATAGATTACATTATTAAGTTAACTTGGGGGAATTCCGTGTACCCCGCAAGTTTGATCATTGCTTATCTTGCTTGGGGGACTCTCTTCTACCACACAAAGCTTTTAATTAAACCAACCATAACCACTAAGAACTTACTATTTGACCATTCTAAACCATTTAGACCATTTAGGGTTCCATTACAAAGTTATATCATGCAATAGTTTCATTAAAAGTCCAACAAGTTAACCAAAAACATTCTCATAGGAATTTTATCAAACATGTTGGGGGCATAGTGTTTTCAAAGCCAAAATCAAGTACCAATTAACCATTCCCATGCAAACAAATGTTCAAACCACCATAATAATATAAAAACCATAAGTAAAAGACATAGGAAAACCATAACCATCCATAGTAACCAAAATCCCCCAACATATATTTGAAAACCTAAATTCATACAACATTTATATCATGAAAACAATTCATAAAATATGCCTTTAGTTAGAACTAATAATGAAGGAGAAGTATTTTACCTTAGATTATGAAGAAGATGAAAAGAAATCACCCTTATGAGCCTCAATTAGCCATCTTGAAGGAAACCTTAGCTCTTGCTTAAACCCAGAGCTTTGAGAGATTTTGAGGGATTTTAGAGTATATTATTGATTTAAAATAGGCTAATTAAACCCCAAAAAAGGTGTTTCAAGTTGTGGGGTGATGTTGGGTGTATTTATGCATTCTAGTGTTACTATTCTAGCCTTTTTAGCCTTGTTTTGAGGATGATTCTTATGCTATATGTGTTAATAATGATATAAATGAGAAATTATGTGTCCAATTACATGTTTACAATATTTAATGGTGTTTCCACATGAATTTTGATTCAATTTGACCATTTAGAATTCAACCGAGAAAACTAGTGTGACTAGCTTGAGCTAGGTGTTTTTCTAGTCTATTTGAGTTGAGTTCTAATGTATTTAAACGAGTTAATAAGGTTTTTAGTATGTTTTTATATGTTAAAAACTTATTTATAATGCTCAAGGGTCAATTGGATCAAGAAAAGAGTGAAAACAATGAGTTAAAGCTCAATATGAATTTAGCCTATGCTTTGGTCGTGTTTCTAGTTCATTAGTGAGGATGTTGTGTTGTTTTGAGCTCTTAATTGATGTGTTTAACGATTTAGGATGATTGGTTCATGGATTATGATGATATATTAAGGATAAAAAAGCTTTAAATCAAGAGGAAACAACTCAATAAGGCTCAAAATGCTCAACAAAAGCACAAGACGCAAGTTGGACTCCTACAAAGTATTGGGAGAGTGTGGACTGTACAAGTGGACAATTGAGGAGTTCAAAACATCATTGGATTAAAAAGAGGCCCAGTTTTTGGAAATATGGAGCGTGTAGCTTAATCAGAGTTTACGGAGGCCCGTGATGCATTGAAATCGTGAACAACTACTGGAATTTGACAGATTTTTTGACAATTGTGAATTTACACGTCTCTGCGTCGCGCCGATGCCCAAAATTGGGATAATTCTGCCCAGATAAAGTAAACTAGTGTGGAAACCAAATTCAAGTTGGGTTATGACTTTTATACTATAAATATAACGTCTCAAACTCCGGTTTGATCATCTTGGGACCTCTTGGAAACCCTAGATCAACTTGGAACTTCATTGGAGGATACTACAAATTCTTTTTAGGTTTTGTCATTCTTTAATTTATGACTTGTATGACAAATTTAAGTTATAAGGGGAAATGTCTAGACTACCCCACTTAAACTATATTAATTACCCGCAGGATGGTATGGCCACCCCTCCTCCCCCGTCCGTACCCTAGGGTACAAGTGGTACCCACCATTCATACCGAAGTAGAATCTCAACCCCTACACTGACCAACCTACGAATCCAAATTCTCGCTCGTACCCAAATATATAATATGTACCCTTGGCCTGTACCCAACACAAAAAGGAATCAAAAGAGATTTGACACTGTCCAACATATGAGACAGGGGTACGACTCGTACCCTATCTTACAGCTCATGGTGAGCCACTCGTACTCAGATCCAAACTAAGTTACTAAGTTTTATATTAAGTCAAGGAAAACCCAACCATACGACCCGTCACCCACCATACGACTTGTACCCACCTAAGTCGTACCCATTCCAGAAACCAATCAAACTTACCAACCAATACTGATTAACATACGACCAAGATGATACCAACCGTACGCCATCATACGAATAGTACCCCCTAGTCGTATAATATCCAGGAACCAAAAATCTAGGAAATTTTCTAAGGTTCCAAAACCCAGGGTGTTTCAGAAAATATCTATCTCTGAACACTAATAAAGACATAACTAGTACAGAGAGATAGAGGTGAACTCCGAACATATGAATGTCCAACTACTACCTTGAGAAACCTGAAGGCGCCTGAAATCAACTAGTCTAAGGTGCACCCAAACTTAATGCTACACCAAAAGGTTGAAGTGGGAGTGAGTACAGTCTACTTGTACTCAGTAAGTATCAGAGGCCGACCGATCAAAGTTGAAAATAAAGCATACAAAATACATACTAAGGGCACGTCACCTGCAATCATAAAATGTCCCATAACGGTAGTCCATACCACTTGCACTAAAAGTATTATAATATTTATATATATATAGTACAATAAAAGACAAGACTGGGATACAAATATACACAATATGACATACAAGTAGAATAGAAGAGGGACATGTATAATCAAGATCATCAAGTATAATTATAGAAAGATAGAACAGTTAGACGTTAACAAGTCAAGATATAGAACAAATAATTAGATGAAAAGTCAATATGGCAATTTAAACACAACATACACATAATAAAGCAGGTGCAATGATGATGATGAATGGGATTGGCACACAACCTTGAGTTTGATCCAAAACCTTAAGTTTGGCACACAACCTCAAGTTTAGCACACAACCTCAGATTTGGCACATAGCCTCAAGATCACAATATCCACAACTCTTCTCCAGTATAATCCTTCAGAGATGGTCCATAAAATTCAATATTCAATACCAATATCCAATATTTCAGTATTTTCAAAGAACATACATAACATAAGACACAATCAAGTATACATACATGACAATAAGTATATATAAAGCAATAAAATAAACAAGTGAAATGATGCGCATGATGACATGAGAATGACAATGCAATGTTCACAAACATTCAAAAGGAGTATTTCCAAAACTAACCTATATGATGTATTTCCATAACCAACCACAATTTTATAATTCCACAACCACCTGAGCCAGTATCTACTCATTAGTTCTGTTTTATCAATGAATTTCCACATGTCTTATATACCAATAAGTATGGATATATCATAATATACCAATGAAACCACATTAGGCATTTCAACAATACAATACAATTATTCACATATATTTAAGGCTATCAACACCACATAGGACCCCACACGATTACACATATCACATCATATCTAAATTGTAGCAATTACATCACATATAAGCCCTCACATGAGCACAACACATAGATAACTATTTTTCATGATTAGTTTCCACCCTTAATATACATTTTGTACCATTATTTACTACTCAACCTAGTCTAAAAAAATTAAGCCATAACCCACCCTAACAGCCAAAATATCGCTACCAAGACTTTGATCTCAAAGCGTTACTCCTCACGAACAGGCTTAAAATCCACTACAAACATCAAATATGAAATCTACATATCACAAAAAGCCAATGATACTCATATTTACTACTTTTGGTCTAAGGTCAAAACGAACTCCTAAAATGAGTTTTTGAAAAAGAAGGACAAAATCATGACTTTACTTCAAAAATGTATTCCGCATATTTTTAAAAACCTACAGCTGAAAACCCAAGTCCAATCGAGTCAAAAATGAGGTTCAAATTCAAGAAAAATTATATTTAAGCTTTACCTGGTAAAATCATTGGAATCCAGGTTAAAATCAAGAATCGGAGTTGTTTTAAAGGTTAAATTGATGAAAAACTAGTAATTATAAGATAAAAATATTATTCAAGTGAAAAAGAGTGAAATTGGGGTTTAAAATCAAGTCATAAAATTTTTGGAATTTTGAGAAATTAATCAAGAAATTACTAAAAAAAGGGTGAATTCCTACCTTAAATCCATAATAGAATCAAGAAATAGATGTTAATCTAGCGTACGTTGATCTATGGAACCCTCGGTCCTTCTATCAGGCTCACCTTTTCAATCAATTAAGCACATTATTGATTTTTCCTAAGATATATGTATACTCAATTTAATCAAAGGTAGTGTACATATTGTTGGGTTCATAGAAATGTGAATGGAAAATGGAGAAAAAATAATGGAGAAGAGGAGACACCAATTTGGAAAGTGTATTCCCTAAATTGAAAAGTTCACTAATTCTCCCACATTGGTAGGAGAAACGAACTTTGGAGTGTTTATAATGATGAACGCTTACTCCACATGGTAAGTGAGGCAAGAAATAAGAGATTCCTTGCGCCGTCGTCGTTGTCGCTCGCTCGGTCGACTTCGGATTTGGATTTGGATTCAAATTTATCAAGTGATCGATCGATGAGATCTATCTTTTTGGACAAAATTTATTTGAATTCTGAAAATACCAATAGTAACGCAGTAAATATTTTTTGTGTTTAATACTCCATTTATATGATTTCAGTTTCATTATGAAAGCAACAAAAGCATGTATGCAGAGGCTATTTTGAATTGATGCTTCAGATAAATTTTTGAACTGATGCAATTTTTCACTGAAATGGTGCATAGTTTCGAAATTGAACTGATGCACTATTTTAGTAAAATGATGCACTGCTTCAAAACTGATGCATTGTTTTAATGAAATGACACACTTATTCACAAAATGGCATGCCTATTCAGAACATTCACAATGTTTGGATGAATAGACATGAATTCTTAAAAAAGGTTACACCGTTTAGATGAACCTTTGCCACTTTTCAGAAGAGGCATCTTGTGGCTATAAAAATATGGTTTCATCCATAGGTTTGAATATAAAATTTTCTAGATTAAAAACTCTCTTCTTGTCTCAAAAATATTTTGTGTGATCACTCAAAACGTTTTGTGAGTTCAAAGAAATTCCAATCATTTGAGCTACCGCTACTGTTGTTCTGGTTAGCCATTTTATCCTGGAAGAAAAAATTCCACAACCTCAGGTACAGTGAGGGGGATTATTTCCTTAAGGAAAATCCGTGAATTCCGACGACTTGAATATTTTCTGTTTCATCTTTATTTTTCTGAAAAGATAAATACACCTCTTGGAAAGGTCATTTTGATCTTGTGTTGAGGGCATTTGATACTTCATTGTGTTCTTGTTTATACTTGAACTCGAGTTAAAGTTGTTATTGTAATATATATATTCTATATACCCGACTATATTGTGGGAAATAACAATATTAAGGAAATAATCTACAGAATCTGTATTGCTTGTTTTGGAGATTAAAGCTTAAGCTTTCTACTCCGCTTGAATTTGACTAGTGATTAGAAGACATAAAATCTTTGTCACAAGTTAAGGTTCACTTTTTTGAGGATTCAAAGTAATAAAGACTTCATCATTAACTAGAAACAAGAAGAAGAGTTTCAAGTTATTTAACTTTATAAATAGTATTCTGAAAAATTACTAAGTTTTCTGTCTTATGGTGACAAGAAAAATGATAACTGAAAGTCAAATGCATGATGTGGATACGACTGTGGGGGCAAACAATATTGCTTCATCAAGCCTCACAAATGCTCCGCCAACAATGGTACCGGCGAAGAAGCCTAAAAAATTTTCGGGCATTGACTTCAAGCGGTGGAAGCAAAAGATGTTCTTTTACCTCACCACTTTGTGTCTGCAATGGTTAACTAGTGAAGACGCTCCTGAGGTGCCCGAGGGAACCTCGGACAAAGACCGTTTCGTTATTGTATAAGCTTGGAAACATTCGGACTTCCTTTGTAGGAATTGTATTCTGAATGGTCTCCAAGACGACCTCAACAATATTTATAGTGGAACCAAGACATCAAAGGAACTGTGGGGGGCACTTGAACAGAAATATAAGATGGAGGATGCGGGAATTAAGAAATTCCTTATTGTACGGTTCCTGGATTTCAAAATGATATATAGCAAATATGTTGTCTCTCAAGTACAGGAGTTGCAAGTCATCATACATGATCTCCTAGCAGAAGGTTTAATTGTGAATGATGCTTTCCAAGTAGCAGCGATAGTTGAGAAGCTACCACCTTTGTGGAAATACTCCAAAAACTACTTAAAGCATTAGCGCAAGGAGATGACTGTTGAAGATCTTATTGTTCGAATTCATATTGAAGAGGACAATAAAGCTGCCAAAAGAAGGTCAAAGGAGAATTCTACAATTAATGGAGCATATATTGTAGAAGATGACAAAAATAATTCAAAGAAAAGAAAAAAAGTTGAATATGAAAGCAATCAACCCAAGAAAAAGTTCAAGGGAAAATGCTTCAATTGTGGAAAAATTGGCCACAAGTCCACATATTGTCGAGCCCTGAAGAAAGGCAATAAAAAGGATCAAGTAAATATGATTGAATCCAACAAAGAATGCGATGATTTGTGTGCTATGTTCTCAGAATAAAACTTGACGGGGAATCCTCACGAATGGTAGATGGATTCTTGTTCCATCCACTATGTTTGTGCCAACAGAGAGTTGTTTTCATCATTTGCTCCGGCTCAAGTAGAAGAAATTATCTACATGGCTAACTCAGCTACTGCTAAGGTGGAAAGAACAGGGAAAATATGCTTGAAATGACTTCAGGCATGGTCTTGACACTTAACAATGTCTTGTATGTTCCCGAATTTTGAAGGAACTTAATTTCTATTTCACTTCTAGATAAGACAGATTAAATATGTAACCGTTTCTGGAAAAATTATAATTAGCAAAGGAGAAATGTATGTAGAGAAAGGCTATCTGACCGAAGGCCTTTATAAGATGAATGTAATGACTGTTGAAATAAATAAAAGTTAGAATTCTTCTTATTTGCTTGAGTCTTATGATTTATGGCATGAACGTTTAGGCTATGTTAATTACAAAACGTTACGAAAACTGATTAACTTAGAAGTTTTGCCAAACTTTGAGTGCAATAAATCAAAGTGTCAAACGTGTGTGGAATTGATGTATGCAAAACATCCTTATAAGTCCGTTGAAAAGAATTCCACCCTTAGACTTAATACACACTAACATTTGTGATATGAAGTCAACACCATCACGTGATGGGAAAAAGTATTTCATAACTTTTATTGACAATTGCTTAAGATATTGTTATGTCTACTTGCTAAATAGTAAGGAAGAAACAATAGATGCGTTTAGGCAATATAAAAATGAAGTTGAAAATCAATTAGACAAAAAGATCAAAATGATAAGAAGTGATAAGGGCGGAGAATAGGAATCTCCCTTTGTATAAATATGTGTAGAGTGGAATAATCCATCAAACTACAGCTCCATATTCACCTTAATCTAATGGAATTGCAGAAAGGAAAAATAAAATTTGAAGGAAATGATAAATGTCTTACTTATAAGTTCTGGTTTACAGCAAAACTTATAGGGGGAGGCTAACCTTACGGCCAACGGTATACTCAACAGAGTTCTCCATAGTAAGACACAATCAATTCCTTACTAAAAATGGAAAGGAAGGAAACACAACTTATAATATTTCAAAGTGTGTGGGTGTCTTGCAAAGGTTTAAGTTTCTATACCTAAAAGGGTTAAGATAGGATCTAAAACGGTGGACTGCGTGTTCATAGGATATGTAAAAAGTAGTAAAGCATGTTGATTTTTTGTTCATAAATTCGAACATTCGGATATTAATGAAAATATGGTAATTGAATCAGACAATGCTGAATTCTTTGAAAACATTTACCCGTATAAAAATAGACATGAACAGTCTAGTGGAGGATCTAAACGACCTCGAGATGAACCAAGTGAGAATGTACATAATGAAGAAAATTTAAGACGTAGTACACATCAAAGAATGTCAACTTTATTTGGATCATATTTTATAACATTTCTCTTAGAAAATGAGCCTCAAACATTTAAAGAAGCGATGTCGTCGTCAGACTCATCCTTTTGGAAAGAGCCAGTCAATAGTGAGATAGATTCAATCTTAAGAAACCATACATGGGAATTGGTTGACCTTCCTCCCGAAAATAAACCTATAGGTTCTAAATGGATCTTCAAAAGAAAAATGAAGGCAGATGGTACTATTGACAAATATAAGGAAATACTTGTAGTAAAAGGATTCAAACAGAAGGAAGGCCTCGATTACTTTGATACATACTCTCCAGCAACAAGGATAACCTCGATTTGAATGTTAATTGTCTTGGCAGTGGTATATGATCTTCAAATCCATCAAATGGATGTGAAAACAACATTCCTGAATGAAAATTTGGAGGAAGAACTATACATGGAACAACCTGAGGGTTTTGTGGTTCCAGGAAAAGAAAATAAGGTGTGTAAACTTGTTAAGTCATTTTATGGACTAAAACAAACACCTAATCAATGGCATGCAAAGTTTTACCAAACCATGTTGGCAAACAGATTCAAGATAAATGAATGTGACAAATGTGTATTTATTAAAGACACACCAAATCACCAAGTCATTGTTTATTTATATATGGATGATATGTTGATCATCAGTAGAGACATTTCTGACATAAATGGAGTAAAATGAAAGCTCGAGAGCAAGTTTGATATGAAAGACCTTGGAGTGCAGATGTGATCTTAGGTATAAGAATCCATCGAACTCCACAAGGGTTAGCATTGTCACAGTCTCATTATATCGAACAATTACTTGACAAGTTTAAGTATATGGAATTCGGTATTGCCAAGATTCCATTGGATATGAACTTTGCAATTTGAAAGAATGAAGGTGAAAGTGACTCGTAATTGGAGTATGCAAGAGTATTGGGATGTTTAATGTATATAATAAACTATACACGACCAGATATAGCATGTGCTATCAGTAGATTGAGTCGGTACATGAGTAATCCCAACAAAACTCATTGGATAACATTGAAAAGAGGTTTGGGGTATCTTAAATACACTCAATATTATGATTTGCACTATAATAAATATCCTGCGGTACTTGAAGGATATAGTGATGCAAATTGGATCGCCGAATCGAACGAAGTAAAATCCATATGTGGATATGTATTTTCTCTCGGTGGAGGAGCAGTTTCTTGGAAAATCATCCAAACAGACTTGTATCACTCGCTCTACAATGGAATCTGAATTTATAGAAGTGTGAATGAAAAATGAAGAAAAAAAGGTGGAGAAGAGGAGACACCAATTTGGAAAATGTACTCCCAAAATTGGAAAGTTCACTAATTCTCCCACATTGGTGGGAGAAAGGAACTTTGGAGTGTTTATAATGATAAACACTTACTCCACATGGTAAGTGAGGCAAGAAATAAGAGATGACACGTGCCGTCGTCTTCGTCGCTCGCTCGGCTCGGCTTCAGATTTGGATTTGGATTTGGATTTGTCAAATGATCGATCAATGAGATCTATCCTTTTGGACAAAATTTATTTGAATTCCGAAAATACCAACAGTAACGCAGTAAATATTTTCTGTGTTTAATACTCTATTTATATGATTTCAGTTTCATTATGAAAGCAACAAAAGCATGCATGCAGAAGCTATTTCGAACAGATGCTTCAGATAAATTTCTGAACTGATGCAATTTTTCACTGAAATGGTGCATAGTTTCGAAACTGAACTGATGCACTGTTTCAGTAAAATGATGCACTGCTTTAGAACTGATGCATTATTTCATTGAACTGACACACTTATTCACAAAATGGCATGCCTGTTCAGAACAGTCACAATGTTTGGTTGAATAGACATGAATTTCAGAAAAGGTTACACCTTTTATATTAACCTTTGCCACTTTTCAGAAGAGGCATCTTGAGGCTATAAAAACCTAGTTTCATCTACAGGTTTGAATACGAAAATTTTCATATTAAAAACTCTCTTCTTGTCTCAAAAATATTTTGTGTGATCACTCAAAATGTTTGTGAGTTCGAAGAAATTCCAACCGTTTGAGGTACCTCTATTGTTGGTCTGGTTAGCGATTTTATCCTGGGGGGAAAAATTCTACAACCTCGGGTACAGTAAGGGGGATAATTTCCTTAAGGAAAATCCGTGAATTAGGACCACTTGGCTATTTTCTGTTTCATCTTTATTTTTCTGAAAAAATAAATAAACCTTTTGGAAAGGTCATTTTGATCTTGCGTTGAGGGTATTTGATACTTCATCGTGTTCTTGTTTATACTTGAACTCGAGTTGAAGTTGTTGTTGTAATATACAGATTCTGCATACTCGACCATATTGTGGGAAATAACACATATAAATTGTGTGTATACGTACTAATTTTTATTTTTTGATGTAGTCTAAATATATACTCTTTGTATGACAAAAGAATTGCTTGGATGGTAAGCACCCTTTACCTCCAACTCAAAGGCTATGAGTTCGAGTCAAGCAAAAGGATTGGAAACTCCTGGGGAAGCCGGGTAAAATAAATACCCTTCGTAGTGTCTCCAACCAACAGACGAGTAAAGATATTTTTATTTCTTCACAATCAAGAAACCCAATCAATAAGCTGTAATATGCCTAATGCCTCAGACGTCAAGAGGATAAGATCACTAGAAAATTAGATAGCACCAAATTGTGGGGTACGACGTGGGGGAGAGACCATACCTTGGGTTTTTCACTAATTCATATTTTAGCACAAAGTTTAGCTTGTATTTTTTTTAAGTAAAATTTGGAAAGAATTATTGCATATTAGTGACAACGTGGTTATGTCATTGGCTACAGTTGTATCTTTGATTTAGTTCAATTAGCACGGTATTAATCATATTGTTTCTTCATCGTAATTTTGGGTACAAAACAAAATCAGATACTGTCTCCTTTGTTTGCTTCTTATGGTCGGTCCTCTTCGTAGCATTTCTAACTAAAGGTGTCAAACGGGCCGGGCACAGGCCCGAACCGGCCCGAAACACCAAACCGGACCGGTTTGACCCGGCCCGGAAAGCCCTAGGGCTTTAGGGTACCGGGTCCCGGTCTGTTTTTTTTTTAAAATTGGGCCCGGTTAACCCGGCCCGGACCAACCCGGTCCAGGCCCGCCGGTTAACCGGCCCGGCCCGGCCCGGTAACCCAAAAAAATTAAAAAAAAAAAAAAAAAAATTTAATCTGTTGGGCCAAACTAGCCGTTGGCCCAACGGTAATATTACCGTTTTTGGGTCCAAACGGCTAGTTTGGGCCCATTTGATTAAAAAAAAAATATATATATAAAATATTTTTTAATCCTCAAAATAAATCTATAAATACCCTACAACTTCAAATCATTTCTCACACAATTTTTCACTCTCTCAAATCTCATTCTCTCTCAAATCTCAATTCTCAATTCTCAAATATTCAATATATTTAATTTCTTAAAGTGTTCACTTTAATTTTTTAATTTTTCGTTTACAAAGTAAGAGCGGAAGTTTCTAAAGTCGCAATCTTCGGATACTTCCAAAATTTGGTATTGTCGTTCCATCTCTTACGTTTAATTTTTATTTATTGTATTAATTGTTTAATATTTAATTTTATTATATTTGTGTATTTTGAATATTTTTAGTTTAATTTAATTTATATTATGGATAAATTAAAAAACCTCGCTGCTAAAGGTGTTAAAAATTTTTGTCCCGGAAGCGGTAATGGTAGTAAAAAGCGAATTATTAGCGGTAGAGGTAGTTCAAGTAATAGATATACCCGTGTGACTTCGCCTCCGGTACCGCTTGGTACACCTTTTGAGGAAGAAATAGGTGTAGGTGCTCACGATATGGATTATGTAGAATTTCAAGAAAACTACGGTATAGAAGAAGAAAATGAAGTAGATGTAGTTAATGTAGACGAAGATGATGAAAATATTGCTGAAACACCCGCAGTAGGAGATGCTAACATTAGATCTGAATCAGTTAATCTCCCTTCCCGTCCTCCCAGTGCCCCAAAACCCCGTAAAAGAACTAGTATTGCATGGCAATTTTTTGAACATATATCAGATATTGAGGTGCAGTGCAATATTTGTCAACAAATATATAAGCATAGAAGTGGCGGTAAGCAAGGGGGTACGGGTACGTTAATGAGACATATAGCTGAAGATCACAAAAGAGAGTTAAATATTGCAAAAGGTGGTGGGGATGTTGGTGGGTCAACGCAAACTAGAATGGACCCAACAACCGGTCAAGTAGCGAAAAAGTATAATAAATTGAGGGACCGGGAAGAAATAGCTAAAATGGTAGCTGTGGGTTGTTTGCCTTTTACTTTTCCTTCTTCTGATGCTTTTATCCGTTATATACAAGCAATTTATAATCCTATGTTTAATGGTATTCCTAGAACTACTTGTCGGTCTGATATTTTTAAACTCCATTCACAATATTGTTTTTATTTATCAACATTCTTAAAAAATATTCAATGTAGATTGTCCCTAACTTCTGATCTTGGTCGTGCTGTTAATAAAAATGATTATTTAACCGTTACTTGTCATTGGATGGATAGTAATTTCATAATGCAAAAACGTATTCTTGCTTTTTTATATGATGAAGATCGCAAACATACTGGACAATTTATTGCTGATTCTATTATTAAAATTGCCGGATATTATGGTATAGAAAATAAAATTTTATGTATTGCTTTTGATAATGCTTCTAACAACAAGAATGCTATAACAAAAATAAAATCTACGTTATCTCCACCCTTTCCTGAAATTTTCCATATTAAGTGTGCATGTCATATCTATAATTTAATTGTAAAAGATGGTCTTGACTTTTTTGAGGTTTATATTGAAAAAATTCGTCTTGCCGTAGGTTTCATTCAAGGAAATAATCGTAGAGCGAGAATTAAAGAATTTAAAGTTAAATGTCAAGAAAATGGACTTACACCGATTTTAATGCCTGAGGAAATTGATATTAGATGGAATTCTACGTATGAATTTTTAAAAACTTGTTATAAATATAGAATTCCTATTACACTAACTTTTAACCAACACTGTGGTTCTTTTGCTGATTCTGCTGATTGCATGTTACATAATTCTGATTGGGTTATAATTAATGATCTTGTTAAGTTTTTAGAAAAATTTTATGTAGCTACGGTTGAATTTTCCGGTGCATACTATCCTACTGTTTGTAATATTTTGGCATATATAGCCGATATTTCTGGTTTGCTCCAACAATATAAGAATAAAGAAGGTTATAAAGAAGTTGTTGGCGCTATGTTTACGAAATTTAAAAAATATTTCTTCCCGATTCCCCCTATTTACTTGGTTGGTGCTATGTTAAATCCGTGCATGAAATTTAATCATATGTGTCACTTTAGTACTCTTATTTATGCTAACTTAGAAATAAATACTAACCGTGAGTCTGAACAAGAGCAGCCTGATTTGTGGACGGCTACGGCTGATGCAAAAGATTATATAGAAAAATTATATAATCACAATGCTGATTTATTTGATTCAGCCGTACCTACAAATATCAGTCCAACTGTCGCTCTTCATCCTCCCGAGGAGCCATCATCTTCTAAAAGGTCGGCACATAGTGGTTTTCCTGATTCGTTTTATGATTTAACTTGTTGGAACAGTGTGGATGAGAGAGCTTACACATCAACTTATCGGGAAGAGCTGAAATATTATCTGCGGACGCCACCAGAGGATCGCAGACGACGGATCAACTCGCTGGATTGGTGGAGGAATAATGAATCACAATATCCTGTACTTTCAAGATTAGCCAGAGATATCTTGAATGTTCCAATGTCAACCGTTGCATCAGAGAGCGCCTTCAGTCAGGGACGACAACAGCTTGGAGACAACTGACACTCATTGGGAAGCAACACAATGAATGTTTTAGTTTGCCTTAGAGATTGGATTAGAGCAGAAAGAAGAAACCAAGGAATGGAACCAGAGCCAAGCGACGACCTCAAACTTGAAGAAATAATGACTTCACGGGAGAACTCAACAGAATCAAGTCCAATGCATGGGTTTGCCCCCGTTGACTTCGACTATCCTATGCAAATTCCAATTAGTATTAACATGAATGATTTGAAAAAAATGATGCATAATTTATAGATTTTTCATTCATGTAAATTATAAATTTTGGATCATTTTGCAATCAATAAAATTCCACAAATTCATTCACTCCTTAGTCGTTGTTTTTTTTTTTTTTTATTTATCAATTTAAAGTTTTAATATCTTCTATACAACTGTATATTTAATGTATACATGTGTATATGTTTATATATCTTATATAGAAGTGTATATTTAATGTATACACGTGTATATATCTTCTATAGAAGTGTATATTTAATGTATACATTATATATATCTTCTATAGAAGTGTATATATAATGTATACACGTGTATATATCTTCTATAGAAGTGTATATTTAATGTATACATGTGTATATATCTTCTATATAAGTGTATATTTAATGTATACACGTGTATATATCTTCTATAGAAGTGTATATTTAATGTATACATTGTATATATCTTCTATAGAAGTGTATATTTAATATATAGATTGTGTATATAGCGTATATATAGTGTATATTTGACCGGTTTTTATCCGGGTTTGACCAGGTTTGACCGGGTTTTAGCGGGTTTGACCGGATTGGGTTAAGTGGGCCGGTTCCGGGTGGGTTTTATTTTTTTACTGTGCGGCCCGGCCCGGCCCGGACCGGTTAAGGCCAAAACCGGCCCGTAACCGGCCCGTAACCCGGTTAGAGAGAGGGGGCCGGTTCCGGGTTGACCCGGCCCGGCCCGTTAGACAGTCTTATTTCTAACACAAAATTTGCCAGATTGGTGTATCAATAGTGTAAAGCTCAAATATAATACATATTCTCTTAATTCTAACAATTACAACAGTACTACACTCTTTATTGAAACATAATAATGATTAATGGATCTCTATTGTTCTCTTATTCATGTTTTCTTGTCTCCTTTGTTTGCTTCTTATGGTCCTCTTCGTAGCATTTCTAACACAAAATTTGCCAGATTGGTGTATCTATAGTGTTATGCTCAAATATAATACATATTCTCTTAATTCTAACAATTACAACAGTACTAACTCTTTATTGAAACATAATAATGATTAATGGATCTCTTTTGTTCTCTTCTTTCGTGTTTTCTTGATTCACTCTTTAAATAGTAAAAATATCTAGATAGTTTTTGTCATAGTTCCATTGTCTCGGTTTCTCTTCGGTATGAATATCTTTGGTTAATTTTACCTAACACCTACCAAAACGTCCAACGGAAATCCTTACCGACCTAGAGACAGAAGAACGCAACTTTTTATCCGACACTAAGTGAAAATCATGAAGAATAAAAGGGCTTGAAAATTTTTGTATACCGAATTCATTTTCTTGCTTTTACAACACACTTAATTAGATTTTGTGATGGATTTATAAAAGATCTTAAAACAAGCTGTATGAATAAGTAAGTCTTTGGTCGTTATTATAAATTTTTTTCCTGTGCTGGCGAAATCCCAAAAGAGAAAAAGAAAGTCACTTAATAAGAGTTTGTTTGGTAGTGTTTTAATAAAAATAATGCATGCAATAGTATTTTGTACTACTAGTTAGGGGGAGACCCAAAATTTACGGAAAATGAGTGCTTAAAAAATTTAAAAGTTCAGAAAAAATAAAAAATGACCTCAATGAGGTTTGAATCCAAGTAAATACGTACAGTGAAGCACATTAAAATCGACCTAAATGCCAGTGCACCCAATCAACTTTTTGTTAGAGTGAGTGCTTTTATATATTTTATACCTATTTTTGTATATTTTCTATGTAATTATACCTATTTTGCGTCGAGTTTAGTGGGTGCCGGAGCACCCCAAATTGTAATGTAGGTCCGCCCCTGCTACTAGTATCTTGTTTGGTACATTTTCCTATTGAAGCATTACTTGCATTAGTTATACACACTATTTTGTATTGTAGTGTGTATTACTAATACCTCAAAATCAATAGTATTAGTAATGCAATGGATTCTAATGCATGCATTAGCATCATTAATATACAATTATCCCTTGAAATATTTTCCACACCCTTTCCACCATATTTATGTAGGGTATTTTAGTAATCAATTTTTTTTTAAGTATACACCAAATCAAACACTGCATAAGAAAAATCTCAGCATAACTAATGTTGACACCTAATTTTTGCTCTGCATGACTAAGTTTAATTTCGAGTTTCTTTGATTCTAAATAAAATTATAATATTTATTTTATCTGAATAATAAAATATTTCAAAGTATTTATCTGGGTAATTTTGGGCATTTTAAGTGACAATTATATATTTTTGTATTCACATATAAGAAATCATATAATTTTGTTACTTAAATAATTATTTTATGAAAAATTAAATTATAAATCATGGGTAATCTTGAAAATTAAAACTAGAAAAAATCTTGATTTAAAAATAATTTGTTCTCAAAAAATTTATTTTGAAAAATATATGTAAGATTTTATCAAACCAAGAAACTCAAGACTAAATTGAACAGTAACTCATATCGATTTGCAATTTAATTTAGTCAATTTATCGAATATTAATTCATATCGATTTGCAATTTAATTTCGTCAATTTATTAAATTTCACCGTCATTGAAATCAAATCGACCACAATTGAAATGTAATTGATCGACTGATTTCAAATTATGGCTAAGATTTAAATAAAATTGACTAAATGAATATTTGTGTACTATTTTTTTGGTGACAAATTGTAAAATATTACCCGAACAAACACAACTTTACAAGCTAAAGAGCACCCAATCCTAAGACATCAGGACAATAGGATCAAGCCTCAAAGAGCCCCTAATTACAGAGTTTATCAATTAACCAACTACACCGTCTAGCACTCTTTCACCCTTCATACATTAATATTCTCTCCCTAATCATAGTTTGAATTTGCCTAAAAGCAAAACTTGCATCCACAATATGATTCTTACAAATTTTACCATTCGTTGTCAGCCATATCTGATAAACCCAAGCACCATACCCAACCATCGCTACTTCTTTATGAAAGTTTATCCAATGTTTTAGTTTGATTCTTTCAATAGTCTCAGGGATGTCTCTTAATATCAACCCAATATCTAACCATTGCGTTAACATACTCCACATTGTCCTCGACCAGTTATATTCAGCAAAAAGGTTTCTTGAATCCTCAGGTCTATGTACTCCACAAAGTACACATGTATCATCCTCCACATTTAATCTACCATTTTCAATTAATAACAACTCATTTCTTAACACAATTCCAACCCAATAACTCAACCAGCCCAACTTTCCCTATTATCTAACCTAAATCGGTAGGCCCAACATTATAACACGACTCGACCCCAGCCTTTACCTCTTCTCTTCTTCACAAAAACAGATGGACAACACTACGAACAACAACAACAATACGTACATCCACACAAAAACAACAAACAACACCGACCATCAACTTTCAACAAATAACGAACAACAACTTTAACTCGATGATTCCAATCGGGCAAACCCGTGACCACCTTGGCAAAACCCGACCCCACCCAATGATGAACATCTAATAACAATGAATCCTTAAATCACAGAAACCTTTCTCTCCATCTTATCTCTTCAATTCTCAAACCTAGAGCCATCATTGTTGACTTTTGGTTCAACATTATATGTCCCTAACCCCAAAATCTAATCCAAATCAGAATCTGTTAATTCAAATCTGAATTTTAGGGATATGTCTCTTTACTGATTTATTTCTTCTCCTTTCCCAACGGTTATTTTTTACATGAAAACTAATTTTCCCCTATAAATAGACATTGAGGGAAAGAAGGCAGAGAGAATTTCTTTGGAGAAAAATTAGAAATTCGGGAGGAGGGTTCCTCTAATCCCACATAACCAAAGAATTCAAGAAGAAATTCCATCAAAAAATCAATCCCGAAAAAAGTTAAAATTTTGGCAAGTTGAAATTGAAACTCTGGCAGAAACAATGTAAATTTCAGTGGAATTCGGTCGCTTAAGGCTCGTTCATCCTAGTTCCTACTCCAAAATAGGCGAGATCTTTATGTTCTTTTTGAAATTTTCATCCTTTATTTTGACATCACAGTGAAGTTTCTAACTATCAGTTGTGGGACTGATTGATCTTGTGTGACTTTCTTCGAATGGTGGTGTTTGGGGATTAAGAGTTATAACTTATTTATCAAAATCGTTCGTGTATAATTCTTTAGATAAATACTATGACTAATGGTGTTAAATCTGCATATCTTTTGAGTCGTGACTCTATTAGGTTGCCATTAATCTATAGATTTTGAAGATGAGTAAGCTATTTCTTTTTTTGTTTGTTTTGTTTTTGTGTGTTTTCATATTAGAATTTATTCTTAAAATTCTCTTGGTTCCTAAATAATAAGCAAAGTTTATCTAAAATTTAATTTTTGAAGGCTGCATATGTTCTTTTAGGTTTATACAAAGATGGCAATTTTGGAAGGTTGCATGCGTTTTTGAAGGTTCACTAGTGGGGGAACCTCAGACAAAGAGCGTTTCATAATTGTAGAGGCTTGGAAACACTCAGACTTCCTTTGCCAGAATTACATCTTGAGTGGTCTCCAAGACGACCTCTATAATATTTACAGTGGAACTAAGACATCAAAGAAATTGTGGGGGGTACTAGAACGAAAATACAAGATAGAGGATGCAGGAATTAAGAAATAATTTGTTGCAAGGTTCCTGGACTTTAAAATAATAGATATCTTTAAAAAATACCTTAGTTGAGCAAATTGAAAATATTCTTAGTACTCACATAAACTATTTTATAGGTTTGATGGTGAATGATGCATTTCAAGTAGCAACGATAATTGAGAAGCTACCACCTATGTGGAAAGACTTCAAAAAATACTTGAAGCACAAATGCAAGGAGATGACTGTCGAAGATCTTATTGTCCAACTACGTATTAAAAAGGATAATAAAGCTGCCGAGAGAAGGTCAAAAGGGAATTCTACAATTAATGGAGCATATATTGTAGAAGATGACCAAAATAGTTCTAAGAAAAGAAAGAAAGTTGAACATGTAAGAAATCAACCCAAGAAGAAATTCAAGACAAAGTGCTTTAACTGTGACAAGATTGGCCACAAGTCCACGGATTGTCGTGCCCCTAAGAAAGGCAAAAAAAAGGACCAAGCAAATATGATTGAGTCCAACAAAGAATGTGATGATTTGTGTGCTATGCTTTCAGAATGCTAATTGGTGGGGAATCCTCATGAATGGTGGATGGATTCTTGTGCCACCCGCCATGTTTGTTCTAACAAAGAGTTATTTTTGTCATTCGCTTCAGCTCAAGTAGAAGAAACGATCTACATAGCTAACTCCGATACTGCTAAAGTAGAAGGAACTGGAAAAATATGCTTGAAGATGACTTCCGACAAAGTATTGACACTTAAAAACGACTTGTATGTTTCGGAGTTAAGGAAGAACTTGATTTCAGTTTCATTTCTAGACAAGAACAAATTCAAATATATTTTTGTTTTCAAAAAAATTGTACTTAGTAAGGGCAAAGTGTATGTAGGAAAATGTTACCGTAATGAGGGCCCATTCAAAATGAATGTAATGAATGTTGAAATCAATAAAAGTTTAATTTCTTCTTACTTGCTTGAGTATGATAATGTATGGCATGAACGTTTAGGCCATGTTAATTACAAAACGTTATGAAAACTGATTAACTTAGAAGTTTTGTCAAACTTTGAGTGCAATAAATCAAAGTGTCAAAAGTGTGTGGAATCAAAGTATGTAAAGCATCCTTATAAGCCCATTGAAAGGAATTCCAATCCTTTCAACTTAATACATACTGATATTTGTGTTATGAAGTCAGCACCGTCACATGGTGGGAAAATGTATTTCATAAATTTTATTGATGATTGCACTGGATACTGTCATATCTACTTGCTAAACAGTAAGGATGAAGTAATAGATGCATTTAGGTAATACAAAACTGAAGTTAAAAATTAGTTAGAGAAAAAAATCAAAATGATAAGAAGTGATAGGGGCAGAGAATATGAATCTCTCTTTGTGAAAATATGTGTAGAGAATGGAATCGTCCATCAAACTACAGCCCCATATTCACTTCAATCTAATGGAATTGTGGAAAGAAAAAACCAAACATTGAAGAAAATGATGAATGCCTAACTTATAAGTTCTGGTTTACCGCAAAACTTGTGAGGGGAGTCTATCCTTACAGCCAATCGTATACTCAACAGAGTTCCCCAGAGTAAGACACAATCAATTCCTTATGAAAAATGAAAAGGAAGGAAACCCAACTTGAAATATTTCAAAGTATGGAGGCGTCTAGAGAAGGTCCAAGTTCCTATGCCTAAAAGGGTTAAGATAGGACCTAAGACGGTGGACTGTGTGTTCATAGGATATGCTAAAAGTAGTAAAGAATATTAGTTTTTAGTTCATAAATCCAAACATCTGGATATAAATGAAAATACAATAATTGAATTAGATAATGCTAAATTCTTTGAAAATATTTACCCATATAAAGATAAACATGAACAGTCTAGTGGAGGATCTAAACAACCTCGAGATGAAACAATTGAGAATGTACATAATGAAAAGAATCCAAGACATGGTATAATTCAAAGAACATCAACTTTGTTTGGATCAGATTTTGTAATATTTCTCTTAGAAAATGAGCCTCAAACATTTAAAGAAGTGATGTCGTCGTTAGAATCATTCTTTTGGAAATAGGCAGTCAATAGTGAGATCGATTCAATCTTAAGAAACCATACGTGGGAATTGGTTGATCTTCCTTCAGGAAATAAACCTTTAGGTTCTAAATGGATCTTTATAAGAAAATAAAGGTGGATGATACTATTGACAAATACAAGGCAAGACTTGTAGTGAAAAACTTCAAACAAAAAGAAGGCCTTGATTACTTTGATACATACTCACCAGTAACAAGGATAGCATCGATTCGAATGTTAATTACCTCGAAGGTGGTATGTGGTCTTGAAATCCATCAAATGAATGTGAAAACTGCATTCCTAAATGAAGAATTGGAGTAAGAAATTTACTTGGAACAGCCTGAGGGTTTTGTGGTTCCAGGAAAGGAGAATAAGGTGTCTAAACTTATTAAGTTGCTATATGACTAAAGCAAGCACCTAGACAATGGCATGCAAAGTTTGACCAAATCATATTGGTAAACGAGTTCAAGATAAATGAATGTGATAAATGTGTTTGTATTAAAGACACTTTGAATCAGCAAGTCATTGTTTGTTTATATGTGGATGATATGTTGATCATCAGTAGAGACATATCTGACATAAATGCTATGAAACAAATGCTCGAGAGTAGGTTTTATATGAAAGACCTTGGAGTTGCGGATGTGATCTTAGGTATAAGAATCCATAAAACTCCATAAGGGTTGGCATTGTCACAGTCTCATTATATAAAAAATGTACTTAACAAATTCAAGTATGTGGAATTTGGTATTGCTAAGACTCGATTGGATGTGAGCTTTGCACTTCGAAAGAATGAAGGTGAAAGTGACTCACAATTGGAGTACGTAAGAGTATTGGCATATTTAATGTATAGAATGAACTGTACATGACCAGACATAGCATGCGCTATTAGCAAGTTGAGTCGATAGATGAGTAATCCCAACAAAACTCATTGGATGGAAATAAAAAGAGTTTTGGGGTATCTTAAATACATGCAAGACTATGCTTTGTATTATAATAAATATCCCGCGGTACTTGAACGATATAGTGATATAAATTGGATCACCAGATCGAACGAAGTAAAATCCACCAGTGGATATGTATTTACTATTGGTGGAGGAGTAGTCTTTTGGAAATCATCCAAACAGACATGTATTGCTCGATCTACAATAGAATCTGAATTTATCGCATTGGATAAAGACGGTGAAGAAGCAGAATGACTCCAAAATTTCTTGGAAGATATTCTTTATTGTCCCAAACCAGTGGCACCAGTATGTATACACTGTGATATCTAAGTGACAATAGGTAGGGTAAGGAGCATGATGTACAATGGTAAATCTCGTCATATAAGACGGAGACATAATACCATTAGAGAACTTCTCTATATTGGAATTATCATTGTTGACTATGTGAAGTCAAAGGATAATGTATCAGATCCACTTACAAAAGGCCTATCTAGAGAAGGAATGAAAAGGACATCCAAGGGAATGGGTTTAAGGCCTAGGAAAAGTCATCATGGTAGTAACTCTACCTAACAGACTGGAGATCCCAAGAGTTAGGTTCAAAGAGATCAAACAAAGTTGTGTTTGGTAGGCTCAACATTGTCAATACCCAACCCATTCTCATGATGTAGACAATGTGTAGTAAACAAGGATAAGACTTAAAGTGAAAAGTCTTTTAATGATTATATAAATTTAGCATATTTGACCAAATATTTTAATCTATAGGATTGAATGTTTAAAAACCACATATGTGAGGGAAAAGTGGAAGCCGCTTCAAAGAGAATGTTAGTAAAGACCTATTCTCTAAGTTCTCATGAAATTGGAATGTGTTCATGGCTGAAAAGAACAAATCCGTGAGAACCATAAACAGTAAAAGGCTGGTTGTGTGACATGTGTTGTCTAGGTGTACATTAAAGCTCGACGGTTTAAAGATATCAAATCTACCGATTGATGGAGTGCATCCGATGCATGTTCATTACAGAAATTTCAAAGGGAAACCTACTTATCCAGATGCAATAAGTCTTTGCTAAATGATCACATCCATGTTCGTAAATTCTTCAAAATATAGATATTCCCCATTTATGTGGGGTATTGTTGGGTTTAAGGTGTATGTGAATGGAAAATAGAGGAAAAGTGGTGGGGAGAATAGAGACACTAATATAAAAAGTGTACTCCCAAATTAGAAAATTCACTTATTTCTCCTGCATTGGTGGGAGAAGAGAACTTGAAAGTGTTTATAATGAGAAACAATAACTCAACATGGATAGTAAGTCAATAACTAGGTGATGCCTCGCGCCGTCGTCGATGTCTCTCGCTCGGCTCGGCCTCGGATTTGAATTTGTCAAATGATTGATCGATGAGATCTAATTTTTTAGACAAAATTTATTTAGAACTTTTTTACAAGTGAAATGTTAATCCAAAATCTGATGGAATTAATTTTCTCCAAATGCAGGTGCATTTCAGGTGCAATTCCAACGCATACGCAACGCACATCACAAAGGGATGCGACCCTTCAAAAAAAGGCACGCTGTTTCGCGCCGTAGGGTTACATGTGACCACAGTCACAGCGTAAGTTGAGACCTATGGATGCATTTCAAAAACAGATGTGCACTGGAATATGGAGAACGTCATCTGCAGCCACAGTCCAACGCATCTCCAGTGCAGTCCCAACGCAGGGACGTGACTGTTGCAAAAAAGGTGCCTTTCAACTAAACCAACATCCTTTTTGAAAGGATACACTTCATCCTATACATACCAGATATTTTCCTTAGGTATTGGGATCAATTTTGACAGCAAAATATCTTTTGTTATTAATAAAAACTTTGTGTGATCATTAAACTGTTGAGTGAGTTCATTGAATCCAACAATTTGAGGTACCACTACTGTTCGGATTTAAGGCCATTTTATCCTGGGAGGAAGATTCCATAACCTCAGGTACAGTGAGGAAAATTATTCCTTAAGGACACTTCGTGAAGTCAGGGGATTTGGCCTTACAAATTATGTTTCACATTATTTCTGAAAATAAACATACTTCTTCGATAGATTATCAATAATCTTGTGTTGAAGGTGTTAAATAACTTCATAGGTGTTCTTGTTTATACAAAAACTTGTGTTGAAGTTGGTGTTGCATTTATATAGATTCTTGTACCCGAAACACCATAAAATAAACAATTGAAAAATCTGCAATCTGTAACTAGAGTTCAATGGATGTTGTTGATTCTTATCGCAACTTGTTTGTATTACAGAATAATAAATGGTTATGCTTTGTTTCGGAGTCATGGAATGAATTCATATGTGATAAATTTTGACTTCTAGATATGATTAATTCACTTTAAATTGATAGTTAATCCCTATATTTTATTTGATGCATTTGAATTCATCCGAGTCTAATTGGACTACATATCCCTTTACATCTATGGGACCAAGTCTCATTCTTCCGAATTAAAGTCCCATGGTAAAACTCCAAAAATAGACTGAAAGATGAGAAACAAGGCAGATATACATTGATATATAGTAAATATATGGGACTTACAGGTTAAGCATTGCTGGTATACATCAGTATAGGCCGTATAACAACATCGGAAGTGAGGATATCGATTTTTAATACATTGATATATAGTTTGTGCATAAATGTAGCAGCAAAAAGTCTAATATACGGTTAGTATATAGCTGGGTGTACACTGCAGAAATGGATCAAAAGTCCATAAGGAATACGCCTAAAAGTTGGCCAGATTTGAAAGGGCCCAAAGTTTAATTTTTTTATTCATTTCCTTATAAATCCTCTTTGATTATGTTTTTGTATTAAATTATTAATTTGGTTAGCCTTTATAAATTCCCTTTGAATCATTATTTTTTTTTTCTTTGACGTATTTTTTTGCATAGCGTAATGTTAAAAATTAATAAAAAAGAATATTTCTTTCTTTATGTTTTTCCTTTGAACGAACTTTTAAAAGATCAAAAATGACATTTTATTTTATTAATGTTTTAAAATAGTTTGTTTAAGTTAATATTAAAATTCTCAAAAATCAATTTTTGTAAAGGATCAAATTATTTTTCCTAATTAGTCAAAATTCATAATTTGTTTTTTGATAGATATTTTTGTTATCAAAAAATAATATTTAAAAATCACTTTCTTTCTCCCTATTTATTTGAAAAAATTAATTTTGGAATTGATATTATTCCAAACACTTTTCATATTTCTATCCCTCCTTACGTAATAACTATGCCCGAGTTGAAAGAATTCAAGGAGCTGCTGAAAGATCTTCTTGATAAAGGTATTATCCGCCCCAGCGTGTCTCTATGGGGTGCTCCTGTTCTTTTCATGTGTAAGAAGGATTGTTCCCTTCAGATGTGTATTGATTACAATCAATTGAATAAGGTGAATGTGAAGAATAACTGTCCACTTCAGAGGATTGATGATCTATTTGATTAGGTTTAAGGTGCTAAGTTTTTTTCTAAGATTAATCTCTGGTTGGGTTACCATCAGTTGAAGATTAGGGAGGCGGATATTCCTAAAACTGCCATTTGAACCCGATACAATCATTTTGAGTTTTTGGTGTTGTCCTTTGGTTTGACTAATGCTCTGAGAGCATTTATTGATCTTATGAATTAGGTTTTCCGTCAGTTCTTGGATTTTTTTATCATTGTGTTATCAATGATATTTTGGTATATTCTAAGAGCAAGGCGGATCATGCCGATTACCTCCACCGGGTGATGTAAACCTTGAAACATTAGCGGGTGTATACAAAATTTTCTAATTGTGAGTTCTGGCTAAATGTTATGACTTATCTAGGATATGTTGTTTCAAGTGAAGGAATCATGGGGGATCCACAAAAGGTTGTGGTGGTTAAAAAGTGGCCTAAACCCACGACTCTAATAGACATTTAAAGATTCTTTGGTTTAGCGGGTTATTATAAAAGGTTCGTGGAGAGTTTCTCATCAATTGCTGCCCTATTGACTAAGTTGACTTAGAAGAAGGTGAAGTTCTTGTGGTCTGATGATAGGCGATATTACGCACCTATATCAATATATTTTGCCCATATTTTAGCCTAGTTTTGAGAACTAATTATATATTTCATGCATTTTTAGTCCTTTTTCCTGTAAGTGAGCTAACGAACATGATTAGCAAAGTTTCAGGTATAAATGATGCAGAATTCAGCATTTTATGGATAACTTGATGCCAAAGAAAGATTCACGAAAGAAGGAGAGCAGCATTTGGGCGCCTATGGACTGAAAGTGATGCATGGAAAACCTGTCCCGAGCAAAAACAGCATTTCTGAAGACTTTGGGGACTAGCAGTAACTTATTTGGATTAGGATAATAATACATTAACCTAGTACAATTGGGTTAAGTATTTCATTAGTCTATTTGGATTTGGATAATGTTACATTAATCTAGTACAATTGGGTTAAGTATTTCATTAGCTTAGTAGGATTTGGTTAAGTATTTCATTAGCTTAGTAGGAATAGGATATGGGTATTATAAATACCCTATCTTGCTAGAGATTTTGATTCATTCCTCCCTTACTGGAGAGATACATTCTACTTCTAATTCTTCTTCTATTCATCTATTCTTAATTTCCGCAACAAGAGAATCGTTACTTTGCCTAGGAATTCACGCCTAAACGCCTACCATCTGTGCTACACGAAATTAATCAGTATTGTGGTATAATAACAATGTCAACCGTGAGCTCCTTCGCATTCATGGGTAACTAAACTTCTCTGTTAAGGTTATGGAAGCCGAATGAGATACTATCTATTACTATGAGTTTGTGAGTTCGTGACACGTATGCTGCTTATATCATTATTCTCTTCATCTTAATCTAAATTCTTTGTGGTTGCAAACGCAAGAATACGCCAGTATAACATTTAACTTGTTCGAAAGAAAGGTTATTTGTCTGGAAAAGAGATATTGTCAAGGTAGTAGGGTCCCATCCCCTATTAAACAGTTAGTGTCGTAACTGGATTAACCTCTTGGAGAATTCGTACCGTTAGACACGCTTTATGCTCGAAAGAGTTAAAGTGAAATAATCCTCGAATAAGTCAAAAGACGCCTGGATTTACCATCGAATACAATTCTCTATAAGCACATACATGTCTGAATTCTACACACTCATAGCCAATAGAGACGTATAACTCAGAAGGTGGACATAACCCCAACTTCTAAATTCTCATTATTTTACAACCTACTAAACATTCTTTCTTTTTACGTTGCTATTTTCAATTTTTACATTAATACTTTTGGTTACACTTTACAATCCCCCCTTCTTCTGAGACTTGCACTAAAAGTCTAGTAATCGTTGCTTACTTGTTGACCAAGCTATTCCCTGTGGGATCGATACCCAACCCAGGTTGGGTTCTATATTTTCTAACGACCGCTATACACTCCCACGAGAGCTGTAGATTGAGCGTTACTAAAAATTGGCGCCGTTGCCGGGGAATACAAGTGTCAATTAAGTTTGTGATAATTACTAGACCCTTTAGTCAAAGATTCTCGTACTTTTACTTTTAGTTTTTGTTTTTGTTTACTGCAGGTTTTTATTTAGTGCATGACCCATACTCGAAGTTCTGGTCAACCATTATTACCTATCAATCCTGAACCACAACATATTGGCAGAATGGAGGCACAAATGGAAATTGAAAGAATGGCTGCTCAACAGGAGCAAGCGAGATTAGCTGCTCTTGCTGCCGCCCAAGTTCAACAACAAAACATTGATAACCCTGGGCGAGCAACAAATCCTGACGATGAGGATTTAGGTGATGATGAGTTACTAAACCCAAGGCGTGATGCTGAAATCATAACACCTGCCAATAGAAGAGGTCGTCAAGCTCGGTTTAGGTATGATCGCCAACCTTTGCAACCAGCTTTTGACGACGATGATGATGATCTTGATGGAGCCGGAGCCACAGGAGCCATTATTCCTCCACCATTAGCGCCCGGAGCCAAGTTCAACATCACAAGCACCATGATTCAGTTATTACAACTCAAGGGATTATTTGGTGGACTAGCAGGCGATGGTTCGAATATGCATCTCATCAACTTTATTTCTACATGCAAGTCGTTTGACAATCCTGGTGTTGGTTAGAATGCAATTCGATTACGTCTATTCCCATTGTCTCTGTCTGGGGAGGCAACTCAATGGTTGAATGGGCTGACTCCTGATTCTATTACAAATTGGAGGCAATTGAGAGATGCTTTCCTAGAAAGATTCTTATCGCCATCCAAAAGAGCACAATTACAAGATGAAATCAGCAACTTTCGTCAGCTTCCCACTGAAGCTCTTCATGAAACATAGGAGAGGTTCAAGACAAAGCTAGCGAGATACCCAAACCATCATATGACTAATGTTCACCTAATGGAGATATTATATAGAGCCTTGAATTCAATAACTAAACCAGTGGTGGATAATGCAGCTAGAGGATCTTTTATGGACCTCACCTTTGGTCAAGCAAGCAATATGCTAGATCGTATGATGAAGCAAAGTAGAGCTTGGCATACCAGGGATTCTGAGGTAGCAAGCCCCACTTTATCTATTGGCATGACTGCAGACCAAAGAAGAAGAGAAGAAGAACGTGATCAAGATATGGCGCATATGAAAACACAAATGGATCTTCTTACAAAGCATTTATTATCAGGGAAGACCGAAAAAGTGAAAGCTATTGCGTCAAAAGGAAGAGACGAATCTGATTCGGAAGAGGAGGCCAACTACTTGAACAATCCGGGGGGTTTCCGTGGGAATACCCAAGGAAACCAAGGTCGGAACTATTATGATAAATCTGGAAACAAGGACCAAGGTAGTTGGAAGAACAAGAATGAAAAGAGTGGTTTGTACGTTCCCCCTGGTAGACGTGACACCACCACATCTAATTCTGGAAGTATGGAAGACATGATGGCTAAATTATTGAAAGGAGTGGAAGCAACGAGCGCGGGAGTAGCGGAGGTAATTAATGATTTGTCCTTCATGAAACAATTAGTTGATTCACATTCCACTTCAATCAAGCAAATAGAGCAGCAATTGAGCCAACTTTCAGCAGCACTCAATCAAAGAAAGGCCGACACTCTACCTAGCGATACTGTGCAAAACCCAAGGAATGATGGGTAATGCATGGCCATCACTACCAAAAGTGGTAAGGTGCTGGAAACTTCAGCAAGAGGCAAGAAAGTGGTTGAAGAAGCTACGGACTTGGATGACAACGCAATAGGAGAGGAGTCCGCAGAAGACGTCAATGACGTCACACCCAGCAACGTACAACCTAAAAAAGTGGAAAAACGGAAGCAAGAGGAGAATAAAGCCGTGGAGAGAACACTTCCATACCCACCACCACCTTTTCCCCAAAGATTAAAGAAGGTGGCGGATGATACAAAGTTCAGCAAATTCATGACTATGTTAAAGCAGCTGACCATTAATGTTACATTGGTGGAGGCACTTAAACAAATGCCTGGGTATGCGAAATTTATGAAGGATCTTTTGACAAAGAAGCGGGAAGCAAGTTATGAGTTGAAAGAAGATGTACATCATTGCAGCGCAATTGCTACCCGATCGATAGTTCAGAAGAAGGCCGACCCCGGAACTTTCACTATTCCTTGCACCATTGGATCTTTGAATTGTGCCAAAGCATTATGTGACTTAGGATCTAGCATCAATTTGATACCATTATCAATCTATAAGAAGTTGGGGTTGGGTGATCCTACTCCAACCAATATGAGGCTTGTCATGGTGAATAGGTCGGTAAAACAACCTGTTGGTATTCTATGTGATATATTGGTAAAGGTTTCTTCATTCATCTTTCCGGTAGAATTTGTTATTTTGGATTGTGAGGCAGACTCAGAAGTTCCCATAATCTTGGGGCGCCCTTTCCTTGCTACAGGAAGTGTGCTCATTGATTTGAGAGCCAATGAGCTTTCATTCCGAATAAATGATGAGGTAGTTCGCTTTGATGTTTGCAAATCAATGAAGCAACCCAAAGATCTGAGTGTATTTTCAGTGGCTGATGTTTTCTTTGATGATAAGAAAGAATTACTTGAAGAAGAGTAAATTATTGATGACCCTTTGGCGGTTGTGCTCATGAATGGAGAGAATGAGGATTCTGAAAATTGTGAAGAAATTATTGGTGCTCTATTAGGATTAGGGACATATCGCTATGCTCCCAAGAAGCTGGACCTTGATCTCAAGAATCGACCCACACCACCAGCTAAGCCATATATTGAAGAGCCACCCACATTAGAATTGAAGGAGCTGCCAAGGCATTTAAAGTATGCATTCCTAGGAAGCGGAAACACACTTCCAGTCATTGTTGCAGCAGATTTGGGTGAGCAACAAGTTGTAGCTCTCATTGCTATTCTACGGAAGTATATTAGAGCCATTGGATGGACCATTGCGGATATTATTGGTATTCCACCTGGGATTTGTACACATAAAATTCAGCTTGAAGAGAATTGTACACCCACCATTGAGCATCAAAGACATCTAAACCCACCTATGCAAGAAGTGGTGAAGAAAGAAATTATCAAGTGGTTAGACGCGGGGGTTGTGTATCCAATCTCTGATAGTACATGGGTAAGCCCGGTACAATGTGTTCCCAAGAAAGGAGGCATGATGGTGGTCGCGAATGCGAAGAATGAGCTTATTCCACTAAGACCCATCACTGGATGGAGAGTATGCATGGACTACCGAAAGCTGAATTCTTGGACACTCAAAGATCACTTCCCAATTCCATTCATTGAGCAAATGCTAGATCGATTAGCGGGGAAAGGATGGTTTTGTTTCTTGGACGGTTATTCAGGCTACAATCAGATTTGTATTGCCCCCGAGGACCAAGAGAAGACAACGTTTACATGCCCATATGGTACGTTTGCCTTCAAATGTATGCCATTCGGGTTATGTAATGCACTAGCCACCTTTCAACGCTGTATGATGTCTATTCTTTCTGATATGGTTGAAGACACTTTGGAGGTATTCATGGATGATTTTTCAGTTGTTGGTGAGTCTTTTGAAGCGTGCTTGGCAAACCTGAGCATGTCATTGCAAAGATGTGTAGCATTCAACCTAGTGCTGAATTGGGAGAAGTGCCAGTTCATGGTAAAAGAAGGTATCATTCTTGGGCGCAATACCTCCGAAAGAGGGATTGAGGTTGATCGAGCAAAAATAGAGGTTATTGAGAAGCTACCGCCTCCAATTTCGGTAAAGAGAGTTCGTAGTTTTCTCGGCCATGCAGGTTTCTATCGTCGGCTCATCAAAGACTTCTCCAAAATTGCTAGTCCATTGTGCAAAATCTTGGAGAAAGATGCGAAGTTTGACTTTAATGAAGATTGCTTAAAGGCATTCGAATGCCTCAAAGGAAATCTCATTGAAGCCCCTATCATGGTAGCACCAGATTGGTCTCTCCCGTTTGAAGTTATGTGTGATGCTAGTGGTGTAGTCGTTGGAGCTGTGCTTGGTCAGAGAAAGGAGAAATTATTTCATCTTATCTACTATGCGAGTAAGGTCCTAAATGAAGCCCAAAGGAACTACACTATGACATAACAAGAGCTCCTAGCGGTTGTGTATGCGTTTGAGACGTTTCGTGCCTATCTATTGGGTACTAAGGTGATCGTTCATACAGACCATGTAGCTCTTAGGTATCTAATGACAAAGAAGGATGCAAAACCAAGATTAATTCGATGGGTATTGCTGCTGCAAGAGTTTAATTTCGAGGTCAAAGATAGAAGAGGTTGCGAGAACCAAGTGGCCGACCACCTATCTAGACTCGAGAATGAGCATGTGGCGCAACCTGAAATTCAGATTGATGATGCATTCCCTGACGAGGAGATATTAGCGACAACAATGGAAAAATTACCATGGTATGCCGACTTTGCAAATTTCGTGGTGAGGAATGTGATACCTGCCAATTTATCTTACCACCAAAGGAGAAAGTTTATGCATGACGTACAACACTACTATTGGGATGAGCCATATTTGTTTCGACGATGTATGGATTGTATTATTCGACGATGTATATCCCATGTAGAGGTGCCTAATATTTTGGAAGCATGCCACACTTCTCAAGTTGGAGGACATCATGCAGGCAATCAGACGGTAAGAAAAGTATTTCAAAGTGGTTACTATTGGCCTTCGATATTTAGAGATGCCTATAACTATGTTAGAAGGTGCGACCAATGCCAGCGTCAAGGTGCTATTTCGAAACACCATGAGATGCCCATGTCGAAAATTCTTGAGGTAGAACTCTTTGATGTATGGGGTATTGATTTCATGGGTCCATTCGTGAATTCGTTTGGAATGAAGTACATCTTAGTTGCTGTAGATTATGTCTCAAAATGGGTTGAAGCTGTAGCGGTGGCCGACAACGAGGGAAAGCGTGTTGTAGCATTTTTGGAGAGGAATATCTTCTCTCGCTTTAGAGTACCACGTACTATCATAAGCGATGGAGGATCTCACTTTTGCAATAAGATATTCAAATCCGTGTTGGCCAAGTATGGTGTCAAGCAACATAAGGTAGCCACGCCTTATCACCCACAAACTAGTGGACAAGTAGAGGTTTCCAATCGAAGAAAATCCTTGCGAAGACGGTCAATGCTAATAGGAAGGATTGGTCTCGGAAGCTAGATGATGCACTATGGGCGTATAGGACTGCATTCAAAACACCCATTGGCATGTCTCCTTATCAACTAGTTTATGGGAAGGCTTGTCACTTACCCATTGAGCTCGAACATAAGGCATTGTGGGTATTGAAGAAATTGAATTTGAATTGGGATGATGCGATGAATCTGAGGTTGGAGCAGCTGAACGAATTAGATGAGTTCCGTCTCCATGCATATGAAAGGTCAGACCTATACAAGGAGCGGATGAAAAAGTATCATGATCAGCGGATTGTTCGACGAAACTTCCAAAAGGATGATATGGTACTTCTCTTCAACTCAAGATTGAAGATATTCCCAGGTAAGTTAAAGTCTAAGTGGTCTGGTCCATACAAAGTTCTCCAAGTCTACTCGTCTGGAGTAGTTGAATTGAAAGACAATAATGGTGTTGTCTTCAAGGTGAATGGTCAACGTGTTAAACCTTATATCGGTCCTCTTGACTCAATGAATTATCTGACCATCACTTATCTCAACGAAGTCTAAGTACTCGAGGTAACTACGTCGAGCCACGACAATAAATAAGGCGCTAGATGGGAGGCAACCCATCGTTTATCGTTTATTGTTTATCGTTTGTCATTTTTGTCTTTCTTTCGTTCTAGTACTTGTTTTGCTTTTGATAAATAAAAATCCAAAAATAAGAGTCGTGCCACGACCAAAACCAAGGCGCTTGGTGGGAGGCAACCCATCGTACTAATCGTTTTCATTGGTTTTGAGCAAATATAGGTGCACGAGGTATTCAACGAGAAGATTGGTTTCAAATAACGATTTGGACGTATTGCCTGGTAAAGGTGGTAAGTTAGGAATAAAGAGGCATAAGGCTATGGATTGAGCATTGCTCATGGCAAAATAGGCATCGAGCAAGGCTAGGCCTAGGTAAAACTAGGCCACGAACAATGCAAAACCTATACTATAGCCTAAGGTCTCGGAATCTAGTGTGCAAAGACATAGGCGCCGCCCATGCTTAGGTATGCTATAGCATAGGCGCTGCCTATGCTAAAGCATTTGGTCTCAGAATCTCATATGCCATGCACTAGGCGCCACCTATGGTCCCTTTATGCATTACACTAGGCGCCGCCTATGCTAGCTTATGCTTTGCATTAGGCGCCGCCTATACCATGCATAGGCAAAGCTAAAGGCGCCGCCTATGGTCCCTTTTTGTCTCCAAAACCGATTTTAAATGGGTCAAAACCCTACCCATTCTTTTACTATATAAAGGTTACTTAGTCTTGAAACATAAACACATTGAAACTTGACCTAAAGGCGCCGCACATCCACTCCAAATCATCTCAAAATTTTTCTTTTTGCTCTTTCAATTCACAAGAAACATCTCCAAAGGCTTCAATCACGTAAGTACTCTTTTATTCTTCATCTATTTCTCGTAAGTACTACGTTGCTATGTCTATCATGAATTGCTACATCTTGAAGAAATATTGGTGATGTTAAAGTGTTTGAATTGTTGATGCAAAACCATGTGAGTGAACATATACGTTAGGATAATCTTAACTTGTTTCTGACTTGAATTTGGTTTTAATTGCATTGTCATACTCTTTGCGGAATTGCTATGGTTATCAACATTGCATAGTCTTGTCACTTGTATACCTACATATTAGGCTATCCCGTTCATCGGGATAAGACTTCTAGTAGCCTACCGACATAGGAGGTTGTAATTGTTGATAGAAACTATACCATGATGAAACCCCTATGTAGTAGTCTTGTTTTACCTAACATGAACATATTGCAAAGGTTGCAAGAAGTGATACATCACTGATTTTCTTGTCGGAATATAACTCCTTAAACGTATGTCGACAAAGTCTAAGTAATCGACCACTTTCACTTCACTGATTTGTATCAACGAACCTAAGTGTGGGGTGGTACCCCGATGGCTTGTTTTTAGATTGTTTCCATTGAGTTGATGCTGACATGAAATATCATTTAAATCTCAGGAACAATGGCACCTAAAGCGAGACAAGATAAGGCTACCACATCCCAAAAGGGCAAGAAAAGAGGTCGCAAGGACCAAGGAGAATCATCCTCAATGCAATTACCCCGCCGAATGTTTGGAATAAAATGGGTTCTTGAGGAGGAAGCCAATGAATGGTATAGGAACAACAAGGAAAGCAAATATGTTCATGTAGACTTTAGCAACAAGGATAGCCTAGCGAAGAAGGAACCGCGTATGTTGGCAAAACTCATAGCATTGAATCTGGATTTCATCTTTCGCGACATGGGAGAATGTAATCTTGATTTGACAAGAGAATTTTACCCCAACTGGTCGCCGAAAACCACAGGCAGCGAAGTCAAGATTCGGGGCCAAGTTTTACAGCTCAACGCGGAGTTGATCAACTCCTTTCTTGGCTTACCTTCGGTCGATCCAGCACCATTCAAAGAGCTGTACAGTAGACCTCCTTATAGAGCAATTTGAGACACACTTTGTGGAAGTAGATCCATGGCAAGGTGGAGCAGACACCAAGACACCGGACGACACAACACCTTCCCCTATGCTCCTTTGAATAGGGAAGCAAGAATCTGGTTGCGCATCATCAACTCATGCCTTATTCCTGGGACTCAATACACCAAAATAACAAGAGATAGAGTGTGTTTGGTCTATACATTGATGACGAATGTCCCTATCAACATTGGGGCAATCATTCGCTCTACAATGTGGAAGGCCAGACTACACAAGAGGTCCCACTTCACTTTTGGTAATCTGTTGACAGCAATCTTGCGGAAGGAGGATATCGAAGAGGAACCAGATGATCACAAACTCCCACATAACCCGAAGAAGGTTGACCTCACAAAGGTCAAAGATGCTGAAACAACACATGGCGTCAACCTTACTACTGCGGAGAGACATGCTCGAGATGAGAGTTTCTTCCGTCATCTTTATGGCATGACACGGTTCACAATGATGAGTGGAGGTCATGTTCCAACTGCTACAGAGCTCCAACAGCTGGACCATGACTATCCAATGAATATGAATGCACGGGAGATGTGTGGAGTAGGCACATACTTTGAGGAACCTCTAGACGATGATGTGCCGACCGATGATGATCGACGCTTGCCAGATTCTGACGTGGAGGAGAACTCTGACGACGACTCTTATGATGATTCCGACGAAGGGGGTATGACCCCCGACATTGAGGAAGAGTCCGACTGACCAGGTTCTTCGTATTTACTTTCCACTGAGGGCAGTGTCTCGTTTAAGTATGGGGTGGCGGTATTGCATGCTATACTTCTCTACCGCATCTATGTTTGTTCACTTTGTTTACTTTGTTTTATTTGTTTCTTTTTTTGTGTGTGTGTTTTTTTAGTTTAAGTTAAGTTTTTTCAGTAGTAATTTTTTTTACTTAGCTTCGCACGAAATTATTCTAATAGGCAGCATGAGATCATAACAAGAGTAGGTGCTAACATCATGACTATTGAGACGTTTAGGCTCTAATTGTGACTCATTATGTGATATTGTGTGGTTCAATTCCTTCACTTGTTGGGTCGAGAGTCTATACTACTTCCAATAAAGTTGATCATGTGCCTTGTGTGTGTGAGATTAATAGTATATTCTATGTTTGTAGCTGATGCTAGAACTTGCCTGGTATGTATGCAAAGCGAAAATAAGGAGTGTAAGTTTAGGAGATGATTTAGGCATTTCTTTGGCAACCTATACATGTTTACCTTCATTTTACCTACCCGTGGACATCATCCTAGTTAAACCCTTTTGAGCCTTTAGCCTACTTCTTTGACAAACCTCATACGAAAGCCTAATCCATTTTTTTCAAGACCGTAATTTGATCCAAATTCCTAAGTGCTTTAACGTATAAAGTCATGTGACAAAATAAGAGGAAATTGGGTGAGTATGATGCTTTAAATTGCAGTGGTGCTTGAATGCATTATGAAAAAGAAAGTGCTATAATAAGAGGTATGTTATGAAAAGAAAAAAGGAAAAGAAAGCTGAAAAGTGAGTTATGCTTAAAATTGAAAAACAAAAGAGGAGAACAAGGGTGGTAGAATAAAAGAAAGAAGAAAGGTTGAAAGAAAAATGTTGATGATACAATGTGATGTATTAAAGTGCTTAGGAACTTAGTCACTATTTCTGGCCAAAATAGTCCTACCCGTCCCTTAGCCTACATTACAACCTGTAAAAGACCTATTTGATCCTAAGCCTAGTATTCTGACATTTAGTGGAGCATTACACTAAGGGCAAGCCTATGGTCATTAGTTGCTGCATATGAATTCTTTGTGAAAGCGAGAGCAAGGATATTCTGATACCCATGTTTAAAAATATATGCTATACTTGTGAGTGATTATGGGTAATATATTGTGAGACACACGTGGTTGATGAGTTGTGGGTAGTCGTATATGATTCCTTGTGCCTTAACTTTTGAATATGAGTTGACCGCTATCACGAGTCTATATTAGAGGTTGAATTGTTTCTACTAATGATCGGAAAACTACTCTTGGTTGATAATTGTTGTGCTTGTCTTGACGAATATTTTGTGTTGTTGCTGTAAAACCCTAAGTAATGTTGAGAGGGACATGATATTTTGTTCAAGGACGAACAAAGCTTCAAGTGTGGGGTGTTGATGATAGGCAATATTACGCGCCTATATCAATATATTTTGCCCATATTTTAGCCTAGTTTTGAGAACTAATTATATATTTCATGCACTTTTAGTCCTTTTTCCTGTAAGTGAGCTAACGAACACGATTAGCAAAGTTTCAGGTATAAATGATGCAGAATTCAGCATTTTATGGATAACTTGATGCCAAAGAAAGCTTCACAAAAGAAGGAGAGTAGCATTTGGGCGCCTATGGACTGAAAGTGATGCATGGAAAACCTGTCCCGGGCAAAAACAGCATTTCTGAAGACTTTGGGGACTAGCAGTAACTTATTTGGATTAGGATAATAATACATTAACCTAGTACAATTGGGTTAAGTATTTCATTAGTCTATTTGGATTTGGATAATGTTACATTAACCTAGTACAATTGGGTTAAATATTTCATTAGCTTAGTAGGATTTGGTTAAGTATTTCATTAGCTTAGTAGGAATAGGATATGGGTATTATAAATACCCTATCTTGCTAGAGATTTTGATTCATTCCTCCCTTAGTGGAGAGATACATTCTACTTCTAATTCTTCTTCTATTCATCTATTCTTAATTTCCGCAACAAGAGAATCGTTACTTGCCTAGGAATTCACGCCTAAATGCCTACCACCTGTGCTACACGAAATTAATCAGTATTGTGGTATAATAACAATGTCAACCGTGAGCTCCTTAGCATTCATGGGTAACTAAACTTCTCTGTTGGGGTTATGGAAGCCGAATGAGATACTATCTATTACTATGAGTTTGTGAGTTCGTGACACGTATGCTGCTTATAGCATTATTCTCTTCATCTTAATCTAAATTCTTTGTGGTTGCAAACGCAAGAATACGCCAGTATAACATTTAACTTGTTCGAAAGAAAGGTTATTTGTCTGGAAAAGAGATAGTGTCAAGGTAGTAAGGTCCCATCCCCTATTAAATAGTTAGTGCCATAACTGGATTAACCTCTTGGAGAATTCGTATCGTTAGACACGCTTTAAGCTCGAAAGAGTTAAAGTGAAATAATCCTCGAATAGGTCGAAAGACGCCTGGATTTACCATCGAATACAATTCTCTATAAGTACATACATGTCTGCATTCTACACACTCATAGCCAATAGACACGTATAACTCAGAAGGTGGACATAACCCCAACTTCTCAATTCTCATTATTTTACAACCTACTAAACATTCTTTCTTTTTACGTTGCTATTTTCAGTTTTTACATTAATAATTTTGGTTACACTTTACAATCCCCCTTCTTTCGAGACTTGCACTAAAAGTCTAGTAATCGTTGCTTACTTGTTGACCAAGCTATTCCCTGTGGGATCGATACCCAACCCAGGTTGGGTTCTATATTTGCTAACGACCGCTTTACACTCCCACGAGAGCTGTAGATTGAGCGTTATCATGGTCTGATACTTACGAGGGTAGTTTTGAGAAGCTAAAGAATGAGTTAACTTCAGCTCTGGTCTTGACTCTTCTAAAGGGCAATGATAGGATTTTTGTCTATTATGATGTGTCCTAGGTAGGGTTGGGTTATGTGTTGATGCAGTATGGAAAGGTGGTTGCTTATGCTTCTAGGCAGTTGAAAGTTCATGAGAAGAATTATCCAACTCATAATTTAAAATTGTTAGCTGTGATGTTTGCATTAAAAATCTGGCAAAATTATTTTTATGGGGTCTATGTTAATATATATTCTGATCATAAGAGCCTGTAATATGTGTTCACTCAAAAATAATTTATTCTCAAGCAATTAAAATGGCTTGAGCTTCTCAAGGACTATGGCATGAGTCTTCACTATCATCCAGGAAAAGCTAACATAGTTGCTGGTTCTCTTAGTGGGTTGTCCATCGAAAGATTGTCTTATATGGATGAGGAGAAGATGGTTTTGGTGAAGGATATTCACCATTTTTCTAATTTCGTAGTTCTTCTTTTGGATTTTAAAGATGGTGGCGTGATTGTTTAATAGGTGGCAAAGTCATCTCTTGGTGCCAAAGTGTAGGATAAGAAAATGTTGGATCCTATTCTGATACAACTAAAGAATGGTGTAGGTAGGCATAAAGTGATGATTTTCGAGATTGGTGGTGATGGTATCTTGAGCTACCAAGGCAGACTATGTGTTCTCAATGTTAGTGGCTTGTGAGGAAAAATTTTGGCTAAAGCTCATGGGTCGTGTTATACTAGTCATCCTGGTTCGACGAAAAATGTAGCATAATCTTAAGGAGATTTAATGGTGGAATAACATGAAGTGGGATGTCATCAATTTTGTGGGTAAGTGCATGCTGTGTGAACAAGTGAAGGTAGAGAACTTGAGGCCTGTTGGGCTAACTCAGGAGATTGAGCTATCGGTGTGGAAATAGGAAATAATTACCATAGATTTTGTTACAGGTCTTCAGTGTTCTAGCAACCAGTTTTATTTGATTTGGGTCCTCATGGATAGGATGACTAAGTCTACTCATTTCTTGCCCTTGAGAACTAATTACTCTTCTAAGGATTATGCTAAGTTGTTCATTGGGGAGAACTAAAGTTATACGGTACTCGAATCTCCATCATATCTACTCAGTGTCTCTAGTTTTTATCTTACTTTTAGAGGTCGTTCCAGCGAGGCTTGGGGACTAAGGTAGCCTTTAGTACCACTTTCTACCCATAAATGAATGGGAAAGTGAAAAGGGCAATTTAGGTCTTGGAAGATATACTTCGGGCTTATGTGTTTGATTATGGTGGTAGTTGGGTTGACACTTACCTCTCATAGAATTTTCTTACAACAACAGTTATCACTCTAAAATTGGTAGATGGCTCTGTTTAGTGCCTTATATGGTAGGAGGTGTAGGTAACCTATTGGGTGTTTTGAGATTGGTGAGAATAAGTTGTTTGGGCCCTGATTTGGTTCACCAAGCCATGTAGAAGGTGAAGGTGATTCAACATTGATTTAAGGCCGCCCAAAGTTGCCAAAAGTCCTATATGGATGTAAGGGAAAAGGAGTAGAAGTTCAGTGTTAGTGATTAGTGTTCTTAAAGGAGTCTTCCATGAAGAGAGTGATGCGATTTTCCAAGAAAGAAGCTCAGTCCCCGTTATGTCGGTCCGTACTAGGTTGTGAAAATGGTTACTAATATTGCATATGAATTAAAGTTTCCTTCTAGCTTGAGTCCATTTATCTATGTTCCATGTTTCCATCTTAAGAAAGTAGGTGGCTGATCCTTCAACGGTTGTTCCTTTGGAGGAGGTGGGTATTTTGGATTCCTTGTCACAGAAGGATGTCCCGATTGAGATTATAGATCGACAATATAACACCCCAAAAATGGTCTCAAAATGTCACACAGTCCTTAGGACCACAGGTGATCCCAAGCTAACCCTTCTACTATCATAACTCACAAGCAACTGAATAAAATATATACATCTAAATGAAATAAGCGGAAGATTACTCTTTTCTAAATCTAATCATTACAAAACTAAATTAAAATGAGTACAATTCTTCTTTTACAAACAAAACTGGAATCAACTACCTTAACTCTACTGACTATCTATGAAGCCTCTACTAGTATTGACTTTAGGTAGCCGGGACATGACCCCCAGCTATCCCAATCAATACAACTGAATAAATAAAAATAAAATACAGCCCAAACTATATGACTGACTCGAGCCCTTGAATTAAGAGGACTCATCACCTACTGACAGGAAGCTACAAACTGTCTGAATATGGTATGAGTGCTACACCTGAATTGATACCTAAATTATGAGACAATGTAGCACATAAACATTATGTGGATCAGTACTTTGAGGATGTACTGAGCATATGGGGGTGAAATGCATAAGTAAAACATCATCTTATCATCATAGTTCATAAAACAATGCATGCTAAATGTAAATGACTCACATAAGCTGGAATATCTAAAATGTTGAAAATAATAGTCATAAGAAGCAAGTCATGCTTTATAAATCTAGTGAGTCATAACATGTAGTTCTAAAAGTTGTACTTATATTCCCTCTTTAAATCATACTGTCTAAGTGTAGAAAGGACTCACTCAAAAATCTAAAATCTGAAAATTGAAAACTATAACTACTATCTTTTCGAAAAGCATAATCCTAGTAAAATATGTGAGCCTTTACACTTAGTCATACAAAAGTTTTTCTATCATTATCTTTCTTTGAAACTGAGAGACTTTGGGAGCTTTGGAAACTTGGAACTTTGGGACTTAGGGAGTTTCTTCTAAACGACATAATCCATGTGAACTGACATGGAGTCCAACGTCTTGCCCACGTTAGGGAGAGTTGTCTTACCCTTGCCATCAGAATAGAACCTTAACTTAAGTAATCACTATCTTAGCCCACTATGGGCAAATCAGAAACCTACAGTGGCACGTAGTTCTGGGTCATGAAACCTTGGAATCATACCCAACTCGGTGATAAATACTACTCCCATAGTTGTTGCTCAAAACTTTTAGGAATTCCACCTCAAAACAGCACAAGGGTTTATAATGAAAACCAATTATACTTTTCTTTGCTTTAAATCATAAATAATGTGGATTCCTATCTTAGATTAGGTTCAGAAGATCAATCTTTCTTTCATATCTGAATGATTTCTTGTTAAAGCATGCTAATAATATACTCTTCATGAAATATCAAAAATTCATACTTAGGTTTATAGCATATGTACTTGAACGATCACAATTTCATAATGAAACTTAATTCTAAACAATTATCTTGGAAACACTTGAAAACATCAATTCAAAATAGGGATGTATAATCCATGATATAAATCCTCAATTCAAAGAAGAAATAGGTGGGATAAACAGGCAATTCAAGGCTCAAATCACTTATATCTTCACAAACTTAACAAGATACTTTGGGTATAAAATCCAACTTGTAAATCGTGTAATCTTTAATAAAATTCAAGCTTTTGGGCACAAGAACGAAAGATTTGTCCTTGTTCAACCCCTACATACCTTGGATGATGAATTAGATGAACAAGTTTGCTCTTGGGATTCTATTTGTGCCCTTGAATAATGATTCTTGGAATTCTTGAATTGCAAACTTTGAATCTTGCATTGATTTGGGAAAAGAATGGTGAAATCTTAGGGATTATTGAAGTTGAATGTTGAATCTTAGGGTTTTGCTTGAGATAAACCTTGATGAATATAGGCATAAAACGCTTGTAATAGGCTTAAATCTTTTGTTTGAATGGAATTGGGGCTGGGAGAATGACCAAAGTACCCTCTTTAAACACCTAAATGGAACTGGAAAAATGACAAAAAATCTCGATTTACTAGGCCATCGTTATGTGTCACTACCACGGTGGGTCACTGGAAAAGGACTAACGGGAACTGGGCACTTACTGTGATGCGCCACAATTGTGGTGCCGCTTGGATTGCCATTTTAGCCCTTGGTACGATGCGCCCGCATTGTGGAGTCTCACTGGAATGGGACAATTGATAAAATAGGATAATACATGACGCGGTGCTATCGCGCAAGGCCACTGGAATTTGACAATTGCGGATTTTTCCCTCTCCGTGATGCGCCAGTTCCCAGGTGGCACAATGTCAACTTAAAAATGTCATAACTCCTTCAGCGAGTGTCGGATTTAGGAAAATTTGGTATCGATGGAAAGCTTATTCAATTTCCCACACAATAAAAAGTATCGCACGAAATAAATGGAATTCATCTTTAAAGAAAATTCTTGGCATTCTAGGGATGAATTAAAGATAGAAAAAGTATGGGGTGTTATAATATCTCCCCCTTGGGAACATTCATCCTCGAATGTGGCTATTTAAGCTAAAAAGACTGAGGAATCTGAGGTTATAAACTATCATACACAACTGAAATAAGTTGTATATCTTAAGCATAATGAGATACTGAACTTATCTGTGCGTGCATGAATTCTCATGAAAATTGCTATGTGGCTGAGATAAAATCGAGAGTGACAACTTATGAGTTACCATTACTTTAGGCTGAATCAGTTTTCTTGAGAAAAATAATGAGAGGTTTATGACATGAAAACTCGGGGCATTACAACATCCCCCCTTGGGATTGTTCATCATTGAATGATACAAATTTGGTTGGAATACTAGGAAAAGACTGAAATACTTATGAACTGAATCATGACTTAATATTGGAATCTAAAACTGATGTATATACTGAGATGAATCCGCAATTTACATATATGCAAAAAAACTACCTCTTGAAATGACCATACTCATGAAATTTTAGGCAGTGAGACTAGATTAAATTGAAAGATGGAAAAACTGTAGAGATTTGTCTGTCTGACTGTCAAACTAGATTGCTGGCTATATGGAATGGATCATACTGAATGCTCATATCCAAATGTAGTATTTCTTCAACACTCTTCTAGGAAGTTATAATGATATTAGGGAGCAAACAAATCTGGGCATGATCTGAACAAGACCTCTGAATAAGGAATTACAACATTGCTCCAAATCCATAACATGGTACATAGGCCTATAAATCGTAAGCTAGGATAGAATTACTAGCCTTAAGCAATGTAAATCCTTACTTTCAAGCTTAGCAACGCTTCTGAAACACTTCATCAACTATACTATTCAACCCAAATACCATACTCTCTTGATTCAACTTATAAATTTTTCATATGGCATTGATAAATCTATATGTTAAATTCTAACTGAACTAAATTTTGTCATCTGGGTCAAGCCTAACTCATAATCACAAGGTACTGCACCTAACACCATAAGACTAGTCTAAACCATGGATTCAATACCCCAAGCATTGTCATAACTACTCGCCTCTAGGATAATTCTCCATACCACTTCAACAACTAAATTCAACTTCCTACTAGAAATTTGTTAGTGCACAACATACCTATCACCTTATAAACCAACATAACATCCAAGCCTATCTTCCTAACCGCATATGCATTTATAAGCAAATACCCATAAGAGCATCCTTCTCATATTCTCCAAAACCTCTATCAATAACAACTTCCATACACTATTCAATTCTTCGGAAGACACTCATAAAATATTCTCAACTAACCAAGTCATACACAAGAAAATAAACTTCTCCTCAAAATTCTTTCAAACTTATAGACTTACACAAAACCAGCTTACACCAATCTTCCCAAACATAACACATTTGTTATCTCCTATCCACACTATTCCTCATCATCACTATCTTGACCTGGGGAAGGTTACTGAAATGTTAGAATGTCAGGATCCATAACATAAAGGGATACTAAGCATATCTCAACACTTCACCGAGGCCTGAGGAATAGAGTATTCATGACATGGATTAATTAGAGTGAGGATGTTCATGATATAATTATGAATTCCATTGATCGTTATGAGTGTTACATGAGTACTAAAACTGAACTTATTATAAAGTATGAGTACATAAGTCATGATCTGCATGACCTGAATTTGGAGTTAATAACTTCTAGAATATGATTCCAACTACTTGATAAACTGGAACTCCTCACACTAGGAACTGGGAGAGTACATGATTCTTTAGTAAATGCATGAACATGAACTATGATCTTGGGACTGAAATATAAGGCATGAGTATAAATTTGGATAACTGAAAAACAAATACTAAAATAAGAATGGGTTGAGCCTCATCCTCATTTTCTGATGTTCTATAACATACTGGCATCATTACTTGAATCTAAGATCTTAACTCGGCTACTCGTTCTATCATCTCCCCACCCTTAGCTTTAAGCCACCATTCTAAGTCTAAGGAACCCTTTGCAAAATTCTAAGCTGGACTACACTCACTTCTCTCTAGAGTCTCAAACACAACAATACACGCAAATAATAAACTTACTCTATCTTTATATAGCCTCACTAATCATCATATAATATCTAGAACACTTACTAACTTAGAATCTTCATAAGTATCACCACATCGTGAGTTCACACCATCTAGATCTTCAACTCTTATTTCTATTCGCTCAATCTTCAAAATTTTCAAACTTATATCCTAACTCTTAACAAGAATATTGTCAACCTTTAATAAACCATACTGTTTCCATCATAGCCTACTTATATCGCATCTCTGAACTTATATTTCTAAACCTTAAGAATCAAGATGTTACCAACAGGGCTCAACATCATCTATCAATAACTCAACTCCTTAACTTAGCCATTAAGAACATCATATACTATATAACTAGTCTCCTTCCTCTTAGTAACTCAATGATACAACTAACCCCATACAAAAGGTAATAACCTCAAAAAATAATGCAACCCCATATCACCTTGGGCATACTTCTTCATTATATATACAATTTCATACTTAATTATGAATTAAAATGCACTTAAACTCTTGCACCTACTGTTCAAGCCTACTAGATCATTTCCATATAACTAGCACCACTAACCAAGAAATCATTACATCCATCTTGATGACTATCAACTGTTCAAACTTAATGTCTAGTGCTAAACATAATTTAACCAACCACCTTGCATGCAATTCTCACTTGAAAGCTAAAAAATAAAATATCAAGAAACACTTGTCCACTTGATCTTCATAACAACAATAACCCACCATAACCAATGGTGGGTTATTTACAATCCATTAACACATCCTCCTTCTACTCATCATCACTATTTACCCTTCTATACACCTAAATTACTATAATAGCTCTATGAGTTTCAACTAAAATCCCTTTTATATTCTTAGGGAAATCCTAAATTAACGATACTAAACCACCAAACACTTTATTAATATATTATACCTATCGAACACCATAATTTTAATCAATAACTCTTTCCCTGCTTCAAGCAAACAACAATCCACCTTAACTAATAACTCCTCTTCCTTCAACTAAACTAACACATAAGAACATATCACCTTAACACAACTCATTAACATATACAAGTTTATCTCTATACTTTCTACTAATTGACACTATCACCTTTCTCATCACTACTCTTCTATACCCATACTTCCAACTATAATAAGATTCTACCATTCACAAATCATTACACTGAAGCTTATAACATCCCTCAAATGCAAACTCTATTTAATAATCTAGGTTTACACTATCTTTTTTTTATGAGCACTATCTGCACTAAAGAAATAATGAGAGATCTAAAGGCATATTTAATTTGGTCTCAACTGAACAAATCATAAGGATGAGAACATAAACTTTCAACTTAAGGAATTTAACACACTAGGGAGCTCTTCTAAATCCCTTTGTGTGACTTTCGAAACTTCTGCTAGCAAATCTAAGAGAAGTACCTGGGGAGGAATTGGAACTTTCTAATTATGTTATCTTAAGAATAATACATATATGAGGAATTTTGGGGTAACACACGAATAAACAAAAGATTCTGAGAAAACAACTTTACTGTATGATCTAGAGTAGGAAAGAAAGGAACTTTTTTTAAATGCCTCATAGCCCCTCAAAGAAACGTACAGATGTCTCCGTACCGTTACGCAATACTCTACTAGACACGGCTTCACAGACACCCTAGGATACTTGAACTCTATGCTCTGATACAACCTTTGTAACACCCAAAAAATGGACTCGAGATGTCACATGGTACTTAGAACCACAAGCGATCCCAAGCTAACCCTTCTACTGGCATAACTCATAAGAAACTGAATAAAATACATATATCTCAATGAAATAAGTGGAAGATTACTCTTTTCTAAATCTAATCAAGAAAAAACTAAATTAAAATGAGTACAATTCTTCTTTTATAGAAAAAACTAGAATCAAATACCTTAACTCTACTGACTGTCTATGAAGCTTCTACTAGTATTGACTTTAGGTAGTCGGTACATGACACCCAGCTATTCTAAATTAATATGATTGAATAAATAAAAATAAATTACTATCCAAACTATATGACTGACTCGAGCCATTGAATTAATAAGACTCGTCACCTGCTGACTGAAGCTACAAACTATCTCAATATATGGTATGAGTGTTACACCTGAACTGATACCTACATTATAAGACAAAGTAGCACATAGACATATATGTGGATCAGTACTTTGAGGATGTACTGAGTATATGGGGGTGAAATGCATAAGTAAAACATTATCTCATCATCATAATTCATATAAAAATGCATGCTAAATGTAAATGACTCACTTAATCTTGAATATCTGAAATACTGAATATAATAGTCATGAGAAACAAGTCATGCTTTATAAATCTAGTGAGTCATAACATGTAGTTCTAAAAGTTGTATTCTATATTTACATCATACAGTCTAAGTGTAGAAAGAACTCACGCAAAAATCTAAAATCTGAAAACTAAAAACTATAACTATGATCTTTTTATAAACATAATCTGAGTAAAATATGTGAGCCTTTACACTTAGTCTTACAAAAGCTTTTATATCATTCTTTTCATTTGAAACTGAGAGACTTTGGGAGCTTTGGAAACTTGGAACTTTGGGACTTAGAGAGTTTCTTCTAACCAACATAAATAATGTGAGATGACATGGAGTCCAATGTCTTGCCTATGTTGTGGAGAGTTGTTCTACTCTTGCCATCGGCATAGTACCATAACTTAAGTGATCACTATCTTATCTAACTATGGGCAAATCAAAAACTTACGGTGACACATAGTTCTGGTGTATGAGACCTTGTAATCATACCCAACTTGGTGCTAAATACTACTCCCATTCTTATTACTCAGAACTTTTTGGAAATCCACCTTAAAATAGCACAAGGGTTTATAATAAATCCAATTATAGTTTTCTTTGCTTTAAATCATAAATAATGTGGATTGCTATATTAGCTTAGGTTCGAAACATTAATCTTATTTTAAAATCTGAATGCTTGTTTTTTAAAGCATGCTAATAATATATTATTCATGAAATATTAAAAATTCATCCTTGGGTTTAAAGCATATGTAGTTAAATAATCATAATTTCATAATGATGCTTAATTCTCAACAATTATCTAGGAAACACTTGAAAACATCAATTCATAATAGAGATATACAATTCATGATATAAATCCTCAATTCAAAGCATAAATAGATGGGATAAATAGGCAATTCAAGGCTTAAATCACTTATATCTTTATAAACTTAAAACAAGATGCTTTGGGTATAAACCCCAACTTGTAAATCATGTAATCTTTAATAAAATTCAATTTTTTGGATACAAGAAAGAAAGATTTTTCCTTGTTCAAACCCCACATACCTTGGATGATGAACTAGATGAACAAGTTTGCTTTTGGGATTCTATTTGTGCCCTTGAATAATGATTCTTGGAATTCTTGAATTGCGAACTTTGAATCTTGAATTGATTTGGAAAAAGAATGGTGAAATCTTGGGGATTCTTGAAGTTGAATGTTGAATCTTAGGGTTTTTCTTGAGAGAAAATTTGATGGATATTGGCATAAAATGCTTGTAATAGGCTTAAATCTTGTGTTTGGATGGAATTGGGGCTGAGAGAATGGCCAAAGTACCCCCTTTTAACCCCTAAAAGACACTAGAAAAATGACCAAAAATCATGATTTAATAGGCCACCGCAATGTTCCACTATCATAGTGGCTCACTAAAATAGGATGAACAAGAACTGGGCGCTCATGGGATGCGCCATAATTGCAGTGCTCCTTGGATTGCCATTTTAGCCCTTGTCGCGCTGTGCTGCATCGCGGTCTCACTGGAATGGCATAATTTAAAAAATGGGCTTCTTTGCGACATGGGGATATCGCGGAGAACCACTAGAATTTGACAATTGCAGATTTTTCTCTCTCCGTGATGTGCCAAGTGCCCTGGTGGCACATTGTCAACTTAAAAATGCCATAACTCCTTCACCGAGTGTCGGATTTAGATAAATTTGGTATCAATGGAAAGCTTATTCTATTTATCACACAATAAAATGTCAAAATCCTAAAAATTCCACATAAAATAAATGGTATTCATCTTTGAAGAAAATTCTTGACATTCTAGAGACAAATTTAAGCTAGGAAAAGTACAGGGTGTTACAAGAAAGTTCGTTGATTGCGGAATACGGATATGGCTTTGGTAATGGTTTTTGGAGGAACCACAGGATTGAGAAAGCTACTTGGAAATCCGAGAAGGACATAAAGTCAAAGTATTCATTCTTATTCCTTATTCTAGATAATCATGCTTGAGGTATGTGTATTTCTTAACATCTTTGTTTTCTATCTTTGTTAAAGGTAGGTGTGGCTGTATATGAAGTCAAATTATGATAATATGTGCCTTGTCCTATCATTCGAGGATGAATGATCCTAAGAGGAGGGGTATGTAATGCCCCAATTTTTTTATCATTGAAAATTTTCTGAAATTTTATCCCCATTATTTTAGCTACAACTTACCCCTATAATTCATAGGGTGTATTGATCGATAATATCACCATATTTATAAGGTGTTTAGTAAATGGTGCATAAGTTGTTGCCCTGTGTAAGACATAGAGATACGAGTCATATGGAGTCTTAATCGGTCCCAGGGACCCAATTGTAACCAAATCAGATAGTAAGTGGAAAAGTTTCTCTCTAACTATGAGTGTCTCACTAAGATTTGTAATGACTTTTTATGATTCGTTGGGTGCAAATCATAGGATGTCCAGTGTTTACCTAATTGGGTTTAGTGTTGACTACAACTGGACCCTATGAGTCGTAGGGTCCCATTATGAGTTGTACTTGTTAAGTGGTAGGGTCAACAGTGTGTGGGTGTCATGGGAACTATATTAGGTACGAATCATGGTTATGATTCATAATGAGTCTATACGAGTCGTTTGGTGACCCTTAGTAGCTGACGACTACATTTCAGCTTTTAAGTTAAGGGCACTTAGGGCAATTCGCTACTTGCCCAATTAAAACCCTACGTCTATAAAGAACTTTAAGGGGGTTATATTTTATCCTTAACATACTTAAAAACTTTCAAAGCTCTCTCAAATTCTCTCAAGAAGTCATACTTAAGTTTTCCAAGAAGTAGGTTATCCAAGGGCTCAAAGGTTGATTTCCTTCTGTGAAACTTTGTGTTTCAGGCATATTACTCTTCCCTAATTGTTAATTTCTTAAAATCATATGTTTTAAATTATTGTTCATGAGATATTTATGTTGGTTTTGAAACAAGGATTGAGGGTTTTGATTCCATGGCTTACATATAATTATTCATAATTTAATTATGATTTTGAACTTATGGTTGCATGGGTATGGTTAATGAACTAGGGAATTGTAATATTCCCCAAACTTGTGACTTTTGAAGTGGTTATGACCTCAACACCATATTTTGAAATTGATTTTTAATTATTAGAAATGTGGGAATTGAACTATTGTTGAACTATTGCATTATAATTTTGAATTGAACTATATGGGGTTCTGTAATTCCCCAAGCTAATGTAAAATTGAATCAAGAGGGTTGTAAATTCCCTAAAGTGAAGACAATTGATGTGTCATGTTGATGTTACCTTGCAAGTGTGGTTGGTATGACGATACCATCAATGTATGCCTAAATGTGTATTGTGGTTCAATGAATAGGATTGTGTGATAAATATTTTTAATTAGGCTTTAATGAGGGTTGTGTAGATGAGTCGTAAAAGTGGAGTTCTGAGAGACCAACACTTAAAACCGCATTTGCCGACATAGGGGTGTATATAAATAGGAGTTTTTAGTCCCCCTTTATATTATTATCATATGATTAGAAGGTTCAATTCCCCCATATCCTATTACATAATTTGGTGCTCGTGTCACCTTGATATACCAGGAGGTTTGAGTCCCCCATAATTCATATATATATACCCTGGTCCCATATAGCCCGTGGGTGCCTTTGTATGTTATGATGGTTCAGTAATACAATCAAGCTAAAGTTTTAAAGTGAATGTTAAGCCTTTTTCCCAATCCTGGCATGTGATGTATATATGTATATGCATTTGATTATGTGCATTGGATTTGAATGATTTAAAATTGCTGATCATGGCATTATGTTATACTTATCCCTAAGTTATATGCTAGCATTCACCCCGCTAACCATCTTCAGAAACTATATCCCTACGCGATGTAGGAACTGGCCATACTTCTACTCCTCCTTCTCAGTGATTAAGATCTGAGATTTGTTTGTGAGTTTACATTGAAGTGGTGAGCTTCCATACTTCGGAAGTATACATTCAATTTTTGGTTTCTTATGTATCAGACTATTTAGACTTATTTTTGGCTATAGTCGGGGACGTCCCGACGCTTTACTGATATTCAGTTTTGGTAGAGGCTTTGTTTGGACTACAATGGATATTGTGCAATATTGGTCGGTTGTTTGCCTGATTACCGGCCATCGGTTGTAGATATATTTTGAATTTCCTTAAAGTTGTTGCATGTTGTCTTGTTATATGTTCGAATTTCATCCAACATTAGGGGGATATTATGTTTGGTTTAATTAGGTGCAGGGGTGATCTTTGGTGCTCGTGGGACTTGAGATACCCGTCACAGCCAGGCTTGGTTTGGATCATGACAATAACGATACCCATATTGCACCATTGTGCTTTGGGTCCAAAAATCATAAGTGGTTCTTACTTATATAAATTAGATTTTAGAGGTGAATCCAACATCCATACATCATCAAGGGATCATAACCCTCAAGAAATATGCGGTAATTTCCATGTAGTAATTGCCATAGGACTTGCCATGATTGACATATCACCAGTACCAACAAATTCAAAATTTGTTTTTGACCCTCGAAACTCATTCAGACTCTGATTTTTGCAAATAAACTATGTAAACCCAATAAATTTGATGTTTGGATACATTTGTGAAGTAAGATTTTCTATCCAAGGTGGTTTTGACCAAATATGAGTCCCAAACCCATATTTTCTAATTTTTCAACTTTTTAACCAATAGGTCAAAATGAGCTTGGGTGTATTGGGACCCGAAACAAAGGTATACTTAGACTAAAATAAATATTACGAAGCCACTAACACGGTCTTATTTTACATCTAAGATTGTTTACTGAATGTTTTGCTCAGTGGCCATTTGGAACCAGTGAAGACTTTAAAATAATAAATTGATTCTAAATACCAAATGAACTGCTTGGTAACCAAACTATCACTCCCAGCAAGTCATAAATGACTTGGGGAAGCTATGGAAAAGACCTAATAGCAAACATAATCAGACATATACAAAAATGACTAGAAAGGGTCATTATATAAACTGTCGCTTAAGAGATGCACCAGTTAGAGACTTGAAGAATTTCAGGTCTCCACAGACCTTTCGAGATTCATCCAAAATCCTAAAAATAAAAATAACTATGCTACTAGACTAAAATTAATACTCCAAACTCAATTTTGATATTAGATTTTCAAAAAAATGTTGATTTCACAAAGTTGACCTCTAATTTCACAACTTTCAAAATTGAGGGTCTAAATAAGATATAAAAGTCATAAAATCAAACCAACCATGTTACCAACGTGAACTCTATGTTTTGGATCTACTGGAACAGTCCATTTTACTATTTGATGTACATATCAATAACATTGACCAAAAACAACTATAAAGCCTTTATAACTACCAAAACCGCAAATTCGTACAACCACACCAAAATACATTAGAAATTGTGTGAATCATTCCCACACTCTAAAAATACCACAAAGCTACCACGGAAAGGGATAAAATGATCAAATCATACTGAGATATATATTTCATAAAAATCACCAAAAATTAGGTCATTATAAAGGGACCCTTGATTCTAGTCCCAAGGCGTCTAGACTTGTTCTGGGTTATTGGGTGGATTTTGGCCAAAATGGCTATTTTGGTGTGGGATCCACATTTTATCGAAATGACCCCAAATAGAAATTTCAATGGTGTTGTTAAGTAAAAAATACCAAATTTGGTAGGGTAGCATAGTTCCTTTGTGTCAACGGGATTCCTATCAAATCCCGAGGGTCCAATTCAAAACATAGAAAATTTTCCAAATTACTAGTGCCTGGACTCAGCTGGTGCATCACTTAAGCAGAGGTCTCTTTAGCAAATATGACTTTAGCGACCAACCTTGGTCACCGCCTATCCATTTTAGTGGCCTCACTACTTTAGATAAAGGTCGCTTAAGTGATACTTATTCTCTTTAGTGTAGGTCGACAATTGATCTTGGCCACTTAAACGATGATTTGTCACTTTAATGATGACTGCTTAAGCCATCAATTGGATGTGAAAGATTCATCATTGATGTATATAATTCTCTCATTTACTTCATGTCCCAAGTCTATATAATCCTAAGACTAGGAGAATTATAAAGCTTGATTATTGGGTGTCAGGGTGTGTTTGAGAGTTTGTTGGGGGCATTCTCACATTAAGATTTTTGTAAGTTTCCTTTGATTTCTTAGTTAATTCTTCAATTTAACCCAAACACCTAGATTCATTGTGAGATGATTTGCAAAAGTATTTTTTCTTAAATTTCATCCATTTTAGGGGGCAAATGATCCTAAGCTTAGAGAGGCGTTTTGATGATTTCAAAGTTGTGTTTCCGCTAGCAGGTTCCATATGGAATTTTAGCAGAATTTTGGACTTAAAGCATCTATATATAATATTTTTTATTTTATTCTCGTATTATTTTGAAGATCATTATTTTGATAGGATGACATTGTGAGGAGGCTTCTTGGAGAGGAAAAACTCCAATTTAGTGGACTTTCTCATGCTTCATCAGTGTCTAGGTAGGCTAGGCTTACTTTTCTCTTAAATTGAGATTTGTTGTGGTATTATAATAGTATCATGCTAGATTTGGGTTGGAATTTATGGCTTGGTTGAATGTCTAGTGAAATTTATAATATTTAGCCGAATAGAGAGTCATTTTTAGGTAGAATTAATCCATCTCTTTTTTCCTTGAGTTAAATTGTTATCTTAGGACTTATGTAGACTTATTTAACACCTTGTAGTAGAACTTGGAATTCTTACTCTAGTTTTGAGAGAAATTTTCTTAATATGGATTTTTTGGCTTAGAAGAAGGCTTTGTTGATCCTCTTTTAAGTTATATATCCTAAGTAGCTCCTTGTAAACCATGGAGGTCATCTTTAATTGAATTTAATATATTATTGAGTCATTGAATTGTTTAGACATATTTACAACTCTTAACTATAATAGTTACCTCGCATCTACCTTAAAGGTAAGTTGTAGTCCGGTGTATATGAAACTAGTTTCATAATTGAGCCTGGACTTTATTGTTCATTTCTAATGTTAAGGATATGATTTGAGTTTTTTGGTTGGGGTACAAAGGGGATTCATAGAAAAAGTTTTGGTTGTTAGTTACTTTATGATTGTTACTAGTGGTGGTGGTTCTCTCTTGATTGTATCCACTAGGCTTCTGCGTGCTCGGTTAGGTTATTTTCTCTTGTAGTGACTTCTAGGCTTATGGGGTAATTTAGGTTGATTTATCTTGTATGCCTTCAACTTTATTTACCTTATTGTTTATTAACTATCAACCGGGGCATTATTTTAGGTTTTGCCTTTTTATCTTTAACTTTAGTCTATATTCTTGCATCTTATTACACTTTTATTATGATTTATCTCTGTTGGTCAATGATTCCTACTAGATACCAATTGTTTTTATAATTATACTATAGTTATGCCTCTTTTTTATGATGCAAATACGAGTACTATCTATTGTCATTGACGTTCTATACAACTTATTCTCAAGTTTAGAGATAGGGTGAGCTTTAAAAGCTGAAATTAGTTCTCTCTCCTTACATTAATTTTAGATTGTCTTTAGCTATTGTGACTATTTATATAATGGATACTATTAATATACTTATTCTATTTGATTTAGTGGCTCTTGTACCGACCCTACTAGATCATGAGATATCTTTTTGCATTTTTTTCTCCCTCATTTCACACACTCACACATATACATATACATATACATATACATATACATATACATATACATATACATATACATATACATATACATATACATATACATATACATATACATATACATATACATATACATATACATATACATATACATATACATACATATATATGTGTGTGTGTATATTTATGTATATATACATTCATACATACATACATACATATATATATATCATTGTGCTTATATATTATCGCTTATAATTCTATTGTATGCTTGATTTCCATATTTATTATACCTTTCAGCAATTAGCTCATTACTTGTTGTTCTAAGTTATGATTTGACTTACCTACTGGTGGGTTAAAGTAGGTACCATCATGAATCTTGAAATTGGATTGTGACAAGTTTATCCCCTAAAAGGAGAAGTTTACCATACAAAATGGTGTTATAGAATATGTTATTGTACAAAAGTATTTGGTAGCTTCAAAACATTTACGTGATACTACTCTAGGAATGTACTAATTCATGATATTGAGATTTTAGTAAGTCTTCAAAAAAAACTTTTTAATTTTAAAGAAAATTTAAAAAAAATATTATTCTATTGAGACTATAAATTATGAAAATATTTTATATCTTCATATTACTTCATTACAATTATGCGTATAATGATACAATCACATGTCGTAGTAAACTAAAAGCTTAAAAAAATATATTAGTTTGCATGAACGTTGATCATTCCGGTTCAAATGTGATGCAAAACAAATTGTGAATTTATGCGGTTACGCATTGAAGAAATAATAGATTCTTCAAAAATTCTCTTATGTTGCTTGCTCTCACGGTAGAATATTATATCATATAAGGTTGAAATTGTATTTCTAAATTTTAAAACGTATAACAAGGTGAATTTGGGCCTGCTCCCATCCACGTGGACCATTTACTATAACATGATATGCATCTTTCACCATCCATGTAGTTTGAAATATGAGCTATGCTATCAACTTGAAATTTTATTTATGCAATATTGTTTGCACAAATTATTAAATTAAGAGAATAATTTAAGATTATAAAAATTAATAATGCTATTTGATTTAGCAGACTTTTTATGCCTCAAATTATAGTTGAAGCATTAGTTGTGAGAATTAATCCCTCAAAAAGGAAATTTATTGTGAGACGTGTTTATTTAACATGTAGCAATACTTTTATGCATCAAGTCAATAAGGTTCTCCTATATTATTGGTTCAGGGTTAGGAACCAAATAAATTCATCTAAAAGTTTGAATGTGCAATATCTAATTTAATAGCTCCATCATGCTCAAAGATGGATATCAAAATAAGATCAGTATGAATGTTAGTTTTTCTACCGTACGAGGGAGATATGATTAATAGTTGAAATGCATGAAATAAATTATATAGATCTTTGTAAAAATGAACTTGATGTTTAAGAGATAATTCAGGATTTATAAAGGGTTGCAAGTTCATTGCCAGATGCATTTGCTAACAATATGTTATAATTCAACTGTAAATACTACAATGGAAAGTCTTATAAAAATATAATCTAGGCACACTTGAAATGTGATAGACCAATTGATTTTAAATTTAAAATTCCTAAAAGAAGGAGAGAAGCAAATGATCAAGATGGTCTTTATAATGAGATTGTGCTTTAAAAGAGTACAATGACATAATTCTTCATAAAATATTGGCAAAAGTTCAGATACCTAATAATAATAAAATGAAGAGATCTTGATAAGCTATTATGTATTGAGACCGATATTAAATGACCATCGATGAAATCCTTGATAAAATATAGAGCTTAACATTATAAATAATGACGAAGATCTTGAATTTAAATTTTTCAAATAGTATTGACAGATAAATGATTGGTCAAATAAAATATGTAATTTCAAGTATATTTTATTTCACTTGAAAAGTAATATTTTGAAATTTGTTCATAAACTAAGGTATAATGTCAGTGTGGTAAAAATAGATGATTGTTCCGAAATTAAAATTGTGCGATAAAAAGTATAATTTGTTCCTTAAGGCACAAAAAGTTATTCGCAAAAATTTAGGCATTATTGGTTGAAAAAAAATATTCTTTCATAGATGTAATACGATTTCTTTAAATCTGACAATGTATGAAAAACTTGAATGCCTATAATGAGTGATTGTCATTTCTAGCTAGATGGTAAATGCTATATGAAAATCCTTGAAGATTTTAAAAGGTTTTAAGGAGATTTGATCCATTGACTACTCCAATAATTGTGGATCACATAACATGAAGAAAGATTGATTTCGATCTCATGAAATAGTTATAAAGTATCATGACTTTGTGAAATTGATGCACTTATGTATCCTTCTATTTCTATACATGATATTATAAGTTTTATTAGGGTACAGGAAAGACATAATTTTACTTTTGTGTTTATTTGAGTAAATCAAATATTATTGATGTAGATTTATTATGGGAGAATCTCAAAAATATACCCAAATCAAGGTGGCTTTCAAATTTAGCCCCAAATAAAAAAGCTTCCTTAAAATAGCCTTTACCTATTAACTCATATTTTTGGATGAAATTTCCCCTCCAATATATTCACTTTTAATCTCTTTCTTCTAAAATAAAACAATCGACTTTCTTCCAAAATAAAACAATCGATCTGTCTTTCTTCAAAAACAAAACAATCAATTTTCAAACAAATTCCCACCCATAAGGTTTCTTCCTGGTAAGGACTTCATCATCAAAATTCTTTAATTGTTTAGGGGTGGTTGGGTGGATTTTATCTCTATGTAAAAAAAATTTAGATTTAATTTGTAACAAACTTATTCATTGTTGAAGCTCACATCTAGTTTGCAGTTTAGCTTATTGATGCATTGCACAAAAATTTTAGCTCATAATATATTAGTGTATTGAATTGATTTTAAGGGAGATGAATGTAAGCTAAAGTTGGGCTATGTTTTTGTTGTAGTAACATGTTTTCTGTTGAGGAATATTATCGAATAAGTTGTGGAGTTTGTTATTGCGGTTATAATTTTGTTTGAGTAGTTGCGGGGGGTTAGTCTTAGAGGAGAAGGTCGTTAATATGGGAGTTAACGTTGATTGCAATATTTTTTGAGAAGTCCAAATATATAAGGTCAAAGTGGTACAAAAACTTAGTTCTAAGTATTTCAAACTAGTGGTATAACTAGCATTAGAAGATGATAAGGAATTGTGTCGAACAGGTTGTCGGGAGTTTGTTATTAAGGTTATAATTATGTTTGAGTAGTTGTGGTGGTTTGGTATTGGAGAGAAAGGCCGTTAATATGGGAGTTAATATTATTTGAAACATTTTTTGGGGAGGCCAAACATATAAGGTCAAGGTGGTACAAAAAATTAGTTCCAAGTATTTCAAACTAGTGGTATAATTAACATTAAAAGATGATCAGGAACTGTGTTAAATAGGTTGTGGGGAGTTTGTTATTACGGTTATAATTGTGTTTAAGTAGTTGTAGGGGGTTGATCTTAGAGGGAAAGGCCGTTAATATGGGAGTTAACATTGATCACAACATTTTTTGGGAAGGCCAAATGTATAAGGTCAAAGTGGTACAAAAAATTAGTTTTGAGTATTTCAAACTAGTTGTATAATTAGCATAAGAAGATTATCTACAACTCTATCCCGACAGGAAAAAATTAATCCACCAAACAAACAAGTTATGCCCCATGGGCAGGCATTGACACTATCTTAGTGTGTAATGTTTGGTAGATGATCAATAACTTTTTCCTAAGAGGCAAGACTTTTAGATCATAAAAAAATTTATTACTCATAGGAAAGAGTTAACACTGTATGTCTATAAAGATTTAGCAAATGATCTATAACTATTTCCCTATAGGTAAGACTTAGACAATAAATGAACTAGTTATGCCCCATGGGCAAGAGTTGACACTGCCTTAGTCTGTAATGATTTGGCAGATGACCTATAAATCTTGCCCTAGAGGCAAGACTTAGATAGTTATGCCTCATGGGCAAGAGTTAACCCTGCCTTAGTCTATAATGATTTGGCAGATGACCTATAACTCTTGCCCTAGAGGCAAGACTTAGATGGTTATGCCCCATGAACGATAGTTGACTATGCCTTACTCTTTAATGATTTTATTTATTAAAGATATATATTCTAAGTTAAACTGTTACTAATTTTTATTGTTTCATTTTTCATAGGGGTTGTGCTCGGAATGGATGAAAAAGAAATAAGTATTGAGAAATATAATATAGGAAAATCAATTGAAAGTATTGATAGAAATAATGAGTTAATGGTTATTGAACCAATGTTGGGGACTAAATAGCTGAAGAAATTGGGCAGCCATCCAAGATTAAGAAGGTAAAAAAAGAAGAGGATAATTGATATTGAGACAACTCTGTTGAGACACAATGCCTCTTTGAATGAGGTAAATATCAAGTCGATCTTCCTTGACAAACAAAATATGGTGAAGTGCATGTCAAACATTGAAATTACACACAATATCCAATTTAAGGTTATAAAATCAAGAACAACAAGATATTCACTGAGATGTTTGAACGACAACTGCGTGTGATAGTTTCATGCCTCGAAGATTTCCGATTCTTTGCTCTTTTAGGTTACTATACATGAAAAGGCTCAGAGTTGCTCAGATAATTTCATAACGTTCGACCACAGGAATGCAGTTCAAAGGTCATATATTACTATATACTAGAGCTTGTACGTGACTCTAGTAATGTAATCACACCAATCTTTGTGGTAGATAAAATGAGAAGGAAATACGAAATAATCATATCCTACAACCAATTATGGCAAGCAATATAGCATGCCTATACAATGATATGAGGAATTGCAAAAGATAACTACAATAGGTTGCCATCATATCTTCACATGATGAAGGAACACAACCCGAGCACATATACAAACATAAAAAGGGACAATAAGAACAGGTACAAATGCTATAGTGTTGAAATTCAAAAATTTTGCCCAAGAGGTAAAAGGTTATTCTTTAATTGAACTGCTTAGATTATTAACATATATGCAACTCTTGTCTCATGGGTAAGACTTAGTTTAAAACTGGTACAAACGCTATACTAATGAAATTGAAAACTTTTTTCCCAAGAGGTAAAAGGTTATTTTTAATTGCACTGCTTAGATTATTAACATAGATACAACTCTTGCATCATGGGAAAGACTTAGTTTAGAACAGGTACAAATGCTATACTTTTGAAATTGAAAACTTTTGCCCAAGAGGCAAAAGGTTATTCTTTAATTTCACTGCTTAGATTATTAACATATATGCAACTCTGGCCTCATGGGCACGACTTAGTTTAGAACAGGTACAAATTCTATACTGTTGAAATTGAAAATATTTTTCTAAGAGGCAAAAGTTTATTCTTTAAATACTCTACTTAGATTATTAACATATATGCAACTCTTGCCTCATGAGCAAGACTTAGTTTAGAACAGGTACATACTGTTGAAATTGAAAAGTTTTTCCCAAAAGGAAAAAGATTATTCTTTAATTGCACTGCTTAGATTATTAACATATATGCAACTCTTGCCTCATAGGCAAGACTTAGTTTAGAAAATTGTTGTACTATGATTATAAACATCAAGTGAAAATTGTTACTAATATTCTTTTGCTCAACATAGTTTTCAGTATGTATTTTTCTCTTATGGTGCTTCAATCATTGGATGGACCAACTGTAGACTAATAATAATGGTAGATGCAATATTTTTGAAGTCAAAATATCATGGTGTCCTCGTGATAGCAGTGTTAAAGGATGAAAATAACAACATATTTCCTTTGGCCTCTGGAATTACAGACTGAGAAAATAATGAGTCTTATAATTGGTTATTCAATCAGTAGAAATGCAATTAGGGTACATGAACAATTGTTTATTTTATCATATCGTCACCCAAACATTGCAAATATTTATCCAGATTGTCAGCACAAGATATGCATATATCATATGGAGAAGAATTTAAGAAAAAGATACTTCTCAGATGTGGTTCTATCACTCTTTTACAATGCAACAACAACATATAAATATACTGAATTTGATACTTTCATAGATGAGATAGAAAAAATCGACAAAGTTGCTACATAGTACTTGAAAGAAGAAGAACCTGAAAGATGGGATCGCTCATTTCATACCAACAAAAGGTACAATATATCTATGACTAAAAACGTGGAGTCCATGAATGTAGTACTGAGAAAAAAAAGGCAACTTCCAATACAGGGATTGATCGATTACATTCATAATAAGGTATAAATATGGTTTTATGAAAGAAAAATAGAAGCGCAAGGCAACTTTCATGACATCGCAAGATTCAAACCGCCTTGAAATTGAAAGTAAGTAATTGAAAATTGTATTTTGATAATAGGGAAATATACAAAAAAATTAGTAGATAATTAAGAAGAATAACCTCCACATGCTATTAAAAATAATATCTTTACAAAAAGATAACCTACACAACTTATTTGATTGTGCTCATCGGTTAGATGCATGATGCATAGGTATTGTGTGTTATTATTAATGCATTTTATAGTAATAAGGAAATCTTTCTTTCTTCGGGATCATATAAGAAATTCTTCCGATGCAAGTCAATCTTATATATTTGTGTTATTTTTCATTGCCTCGAGATTCATGCACAAATCTATAGAGTATTGAGTGTCGATTCTATATAGCTAGTTTTCTGCTCATATGTTGGAAGCATGATCATATTTGTGATTTAGTGTCATTTTTTATTGCACATTATATATAGCTGATTTTTTGCTCATATTTGGGATTTAGTGCTTGTTGTTTTTTAGATTATACATAGCTAGTTTACTGTTATTTGTGATTTATTGCTAGTTTTTTATTTCTTTGAGATTCGTGCTTGAAATATATGTTGTGTTGCTTGTTTTCCATTGCTTCTGCACGTAGTTGTATGATCATTTGTGATTTGATGGTGTATGCTTGATTGTAGCTATTTTTTGGTTGCCTCATGATCCATCCCCTATGTATGGTTGATTGCTCTGTATGGCTGATTCTACTCATCTACTAGATGTTTCACTATCACAATTAATTCTACTCATTGGTTAGATGCAATATCTGTTTTATCTCGATTTATTTGTAGCCGATTCTCGTGCTCATATATTGGAAGCATCACTATTAAATCAGTTGTTGTTCCTGATCAAGGTTCTATCTTTTCCATATAATATAGGGAATTTGACTCTGAAAGCTCATTCCTTGTATGACAGATCCTTCTCCTGCACTTTCCCTGACCAAGCCAGACATTAAAACTCTTTCTAATTATCCCCTATATTGGCCCTTCTTTTCCATGTTAAAATAGAACCTTAATTGTGACTCCTTGTTATTGGTCACTTATTATTAGATTTTAGATTAGTTAAATATTAGATTGTACTAGATGAGATTTTACAACCAAAAAAACATATTTTTCAATTACAAAGATTACTTATGTAACACAGTAGCATGAATAACAAATGAGAGAATATGTTATAAACAGCCTGCACATATTGACAGTTTTCCATCAGGAGATTAAATATAAAAATTGTCATATGAGCACCTAAGAACACAAAAAATATCTAAATTAATAGGATAAAGATTCAGTTGCACATACTCATAGTAATGGTCCTTAATGTTTTACTCTGACAGCTTCCCGGTCTCTGGCATCTCATGCCTATAAGGGCACTCCAAACCTCGTGTGCATTAGCCACATATATAGAAACTGCAAACATGTGCATTGGATGTTAGTTGTTTTTATAGTGGATTCCTGCTTATAGGTTAGATGTGTTATGTTTATGATTTGATGTTAGATGTTTGATCATGGATTTTATGTAGTAGACTATCTGCTCATATACTAGAAATATGTTTATTTGTGATTTAGTGTTGGTTATATATATGAGGTTTTCTATAGTTAAAATTTTGCTCACAGGTTGGATGTCTTCAATGTTGATTCTGCTCATAGGTTAGATGTGTGATTCTTTATGATTTTATGGTCTATTTATTTGATTGTTGAAGATCAGTATAATTGGCTCTGCTCCTATAAATAGATGATTAAATCACTCTTCTCTTCTCTTCTCTTAATCACATTCTATAGCTTTCAAGATTACAAAAAATATAAGTTGTCATTTATTTATCATTTTATTTATAGGTAGACCTCATTGATGCAACATGATTTATAGTAAGAGAAGAAGGAGTTGAGTATATTGTAGAACTGAAGAATAGAACTTGTCAATGCTTGGTATTTAAAATAAATGAGATACCATGCACCCATGCAATTGCAGCGATAAACAGTAGAAATATGAAAAAGGCTAGCTATTATTCTCATTGGTTCTTACGACAATCTTGGCTACAAATATATCAGGCAGAAATCCTACTAGTTGGAAGCACAACATCATGGATTGTTCCAAATAGCATAAATGACCTGATCACAAAACCCCCAGATATGAAGGTTCTGCTTTGGAGAAGACAAAAAAACAGATATCCTTGCAGAGCAAAATCTTCAAGAAACAATTACAGACGTTTGAGATGCAAAAGAATCGGTACAATAGATCAAATTGTCACTACACTTCTACCAATCATCCATATGCAAGAAGATACAAAAAGAAAAATAAATTAACATGATTAGTTTTACTTTTATCTGAGAAGTTGGGTCAAAATAACGGTTATAATAGGATTCTTTGATCCCCTATTTTAGTTAGTAACAAGTAATTTCGAATTTCTATCACGAATGTCTTATTATTTATTTGAAGTTTTAACTTGTGGTGAAGTATTTAACTCAATAACTTCTTATTGATTTTTTATAAAAGTTACTCAGCATGTTAAATATTTTTATATATTGATGTGTAAGAATATATCATATTAATAGAATTCGGGGAAGGACCACACCCCCAAGAGATGTGATGTAAATAATTCCATGGGATACACTTTAAAATTTACCTTGAAGGCAAGATGCAGAACAAGTTAAGACCCATGGACAAGAGTTGACACTAGCTTATTCTGCAATGATTTGGCAGATGATCTACAACACTTTCCCTAGAGGCAAAACTTAAGCCCCAAAGAAACAAGTTATGCCCTATGAGAAAGCGTTGACACTAGTTTAGTTTGTAATGATTTGGTTGATGATCTATAACTCTTTCCCAATAGGATAGTAACTTAACTACAAAGATGAGAATGCATAATCAATTCAAGGTTCTCTTGAAGGAAACTTAAGAATGAAAATTAGATAAATTAGTTGGCCTTTTTGAGTTCCGACTAACTAAGAGCTAAATGTTAACGGTAATTATATTGTAATGGTGGTTTAACTCACAATTTTTAAAGAACATTCTTCCCCTACCATACAAAATATGTTTATTAGAATATTACAATCTTACAACCATATGAGAATCAACCTTATAGATCAAAAACTAAAATACTATAAGCCAAGAACCAAAGCAATAATGATTAAAAATTACTAAACGAAAAGCACGGGGGAGTATTCAATTGTGAGTAGGAAAAAAATGATACCAATCAACAAAGCAAGCATCTAACCAAATAAATAAAATGGAGAATCAACAACTAAGAAGGAGTAGATGACCCTTAGATTACAAGGGGTAAATTGTTTCTTATTTTATGCCTTTTAATCGAAGGCAAATGTGATTGAAAAGTTCATATTTATCAAAATACTCATGCAGCAGTCGAACATAAGTAACGATAAGACAGCCCCTATACGAATAAGTTATACCTCATTTTAGAAGATACTCGATAACTCTTGCCTCAAGGGCAAGGCTTGCCACAAGGAGAAACAAAAAATATTCTTGGATTAATAAAACATAAATATATAAGGATGCCAGCAAATGAATCAGTAGCGATTCTACATTGTATACTTTACTTTATCGCATAAAAAATAGTTGATACAATTTTAGAAGATTGTTCAAACTTTACATAATCTCATAAAAATAGCTAAAAGTCCTTCATGTACAGTGAATTTCAATAGCTACAAAACTAAACTACTCCTCCTTGTGCGTCCTCTTCCTCTTTTCCTTTCCAACTAATCTGCCAAATATTTTTGTAGTGTTGTCTTTTATACCAGGTTGTAGTTTTATCTTTCCATAATTCCATAAAAAATCTCCATACCTTATGCTAACATAACCAATGTCAATCTCTTTTGAAATATCTCTACCATGAATAAAATATTCAGTAAAGGAACAAACAAATGCTCCACAATCACTGTTATACAAAATAAATATATTACGCGAATATATGAAAAACAACAAAAAATATGAAATGAACATTTAAAAATGAATGCAATAAGATAACATTGAGTTTGTTGTGGTAGCCCATCAACAATTTTTACCAGCAAAGTATCATTTTCAGATTTATCGATGCCCTTCTCAATATAGAACTTGACCTTTTGCAGAAAATATGGTGTCAGTGTTAGGTAAGGCAGCATCACTTTTTGAACAACTTTATCACTGTACCTGGTACAATTGGAGTCGTATTCATATATGCACCAATCAGTAAAGTCAAAAACTCCCAAAATCCAGTGTCCAAGATTAGATTTTTCTCATGGAACATAAATTGGAAATAACACATAGTCAACCTTGTTACACAGTACGTTTGCATCATAATAGAAGCCTCTGATATACTCCTCAACCTTGTCTTTCTCATGGATGACAGAAAAATCTTTTCCATTTTTTACAAAGTCTTGATAAAGAAAATCAATCTTGTTTCTAAATATAAAATTGGTTGTAGTGAACTTCACAATAATATTAGGTTCATATTTTTCCTTCTTCCTTATATAGTAGAATATTGTATCCAAATGCTGGGACAAAATAAAAAAAACACTGAATAAGAGCATTACATCACATTCATTACATAAAGAAGTAACCAAAATCAAACCTCTCAAACAATTAGAACACTTAAACCTTCACAACTTCCATCTCGAGCTAACTACACGTTGTGCAACAGTTAAAACTGCCATAAGCATCATTCTCAAGATTGAAAATGTTAGCATTTTCAATCGTTGCAGATTACAAGGCAAGTAGTAGAAATTAAAAATAAACTAAGCGCATTGTGATTACATGACCTCATATTGTCCTACCATGTTACATGTTATTTATAGTTTTGTCTTCTGTTGCTTTTGTTATAAGATAGTTGTTAGTTGACTCAGCTCTATTACACAGTTAACTAATTTGATTATTAGGTCTTGCAGATAATTTTCATCTATCCTGTGGCAACCTTGGGAATAAGGTGAATGATGATGTTTTAACAAAAGTATTTTCAAGATTTTGTTCCTTTAACATGGCCAAGGAAAGTTCTTTTAGAATATTTTATATTTTTCAATAGTGAATGCTTTTAACTGTTATACATGGTTTTGTCGTCAACATGTGTTTTGAGTTGATGGTGTCCTGAAAGTAACCTCTATACCACTCTACCCCACACAAAGGTAGGGTAACATTGGCTTACATCCTTTCTGATGCGAGAAAACTAGATGGATGACTAGCACTAAGTCAAATTAGGTAAAGGAAAATAAGGGAGGGGATCTTTAGTGAGTATTTGAGCAAAGAGGTTCTCTTAGGCTTTTCTTGCTAATTGGAAGCATGTATTGTTATGTTAGTTATTTAATCCACAGCATACTACCAGACACTTGTAGCTTGAATCACTAACTTATGAGGTACATATTATTCTGGTTCCAGGGAAATATGTTGGAAATTGACCAATTCAACTTTGGAAGAGCAAGTGGAAAGAAAGGATCGCCTTTGAAGCTTTAGTAAAATAGAAGGTTAGTGTGCCTTTTTCACTAATCAGCGCATCATCAATTTGCATTACAAATTCTGACACTCACTGACTAATTTCTTATTGAATGTTGTGATGGAATGCATCTCCAAAGAAAGCAAAGTCGATAACGAAGAGCATACTGCACAAGTGAGCATGAAATTCTTCGAGCATATAGAAGTACTTTATATCTATACATGAGGAAACCTCTTGGCATTGTGGAATAGGAAGTCTATTTGTCCATACACTTTGTGATATTTTTGTAGTCATTCATAAACTTTGTATCACTGGAAAGATCGTTGTTCCAATGTTCGTGCAGAACCCAAAACAATCTCCATCTATATACTATGGGTAAGAACAAGTGTGTACTGACAATACATAATACTCCTTTTCTCATCTATTTTTATGGAACAACGAATATTTTTTCATGATAGATTTATCAGATTTAAAGATGTATATATAATATCAAGAATGACCTAATGGAGGATGTAACTGGTGTTTCCAAAAGAGAGATGCAGAAAACAACAATGTCGATGGGCTCAAATTAAAGGCAAAAAGTAACTCATTTTAACGTAGGAGATATAGTACTACAACAAACAAAACTAGTATCATGAGCCTTAATTGACTCTAAACACTTCAAATCAGAAGTTCTCCACACTTTAAAATTCTTACCACAAGAACCCTAATAAATGTAACCATCATAAACAGACAAACAAGAAATATTGTCAGTATGTTCAACCTACTAGAAGAAAGGGAGGACAAAAAAAAGGACAAGCCAAAAGCACATTAACCACGAATAATCACATATGATATAAAGAACAATAAGGTTGAATAGAACAGGAAAACGCACATTACAAATATAGATTAGGATAGCAAGTGATAATACCATGTCATTCAAAGGTCCACTACAAGTTGCAAGAGAATAAAACCACTCCTTCGAATCCATAGCATAAGAGCCAAGCCTTAAACATTCAGGCATCAAATCTTTTCCTTTAATGTATATATTTTTAGCACTTAAAATACATTAAAAATAAATACAGTCAAAATATATGTGTTATCATAAGTACAAAAATAACAAAATAAAAAGCTTAAAGATAGTAAACCTACCATTTTGACTTATTCAATCCACACTCGATGAATGCCCAGAAGTAGTGTTCAAGCTTGACAGGTAATCAAATACTTCAATATCATAGATAAAAGGATGATTTTTGATAAAAAATGGATTAGGATGCACCCAAATCAAAATTTGTCACATATAGAGATTTGGCTAACTGTCCTACAAATTCCTATCTAACTGATTTTATTAGGAGTGGCATCCTTAACTTCTGCTTCCATGGAAGATGGCCTGGAATTTAAATTGGAAGCAACATCACTAATGTTTGATTTTCTTCCCTCTTTCCTCCTAATGTACATTCATTTTTTACTGGAGAGACTTTACTTTTCAATGGGGAAACACGAGTACTTTCTTGTTCATCTTGCTAAAAATAGAGAAAGAATTAAAATTGATAGAAAACACAACGATAAGGTAATAAAGAAAATGAAAAGATAGATCTTACAGATATCTCAACATTAAAAGTTGTTGAATCAACATTCATAAACTTCTTAGTTCTATCAATATTAGAAATCATGTATTTTGTATCAACATTAATACCACTAAGCTCCTATTGAAAACCACAAACACATTACATTGAATTAGTTTAAGCAAAGAGACATGAAAATTGGGATTTGAGACACTTACAGATCTCTTATCTTAAGTATTTTTTACATCAAGAGATGTTGGAAAATGAGAAGAGGCTGCAAGCACACTAGAAATAACATTATTGATTATTGAATCAACATCACCATAGTTCTTAGTTCTATCAACATTTTCCCCATCAACTCCAATACCACCAAAGTTTTATTGAACAATATAAACAAGTTGTGCATCAGTTTAAACAAATAGACTAGTAGAACAATTATCATTTTTCTTGGTGATAAGAAGTCATTTGTCGTTGGAGATATATTACTCACCCAAATGATTTTGTTAGGAAGTTTTACCTCATCTTTTGAAGGTTTATTAAAAAGAAATTTGTTTTACAGATATATTACTATGTACAATGGTTCCTACTTATAGTTTGACAATAAGAAAATATTTATAAATATCACAACTTTTTTAAATTTATGATGATGTTGCAAAATTATGGTTTTCTGTTGGGAATACTTTTCATGACATATGTTTTCAAAATTTGGTTTTATATCGAGCAGAATTATGGTCAGTTTACATGCAGCTAAGAATAGAGAGAAGATTTTGACAACTCTTCTGCCAAAGGATAAGGTAGTAGATCTTCAGCTCCCGCATTCTTTTCCAATGAGAACGAAGAATTAATGAGATAACAAAAAGCATGTGTAATAAAGAAGACAATCAAAAAAGGTAAATTTGAACAAGAACAATTGTGAGCTAGACGCATGTACTACCAAATCGTTCTTCCTGGGAACCTAGGTCATTGATTTGATCATAATTTTCATTGTAACATCTCAAATTTTTAAACCAGGCATCTAAATATCTGTAAGGAATTTTTTTGGGGGGTTTTAGCTATTTTTCATCTACAACTAAGCTCCTTGAATATTTTTTGGAACTTAGCTTGACTTTTACTCATGTTTTTGGCCATCTCCTTTATCTATGTGTGGAGGTAAAAGGTTTCTCTTGTCTCTCCATAAAACGTTTCTCTAGAAACTTTTGGGTTTTTTCTGTAAGATCAGGCCACAGAGAAGTCTGGACTAATATAGGGATTAGAACCTCACTTCTTTGCATAACTTTTGTTTTTTTTTTCAGATTCTATCATGATCCTGTTATCAGCCAAATATTATCACTAATAACAAACTAGAATAACAGATTACAACTTCTATAGGTAGAACTACCAATATGAAACTTAATTTCAAAATCAAAGATATATTGAATTGTTCATAAGAGAGTACAAGGAACCCTATTTTCTTTATACAGATAATCTATCCAAGAAATTTTGTGTAGCAAAAATTGTAATTTCTGATCAAAAATGGGCAAAGAGTGGCTATGAGATCAGATGAAGACCAAAATAAAACTGAAGAAAGAACTAAGTTCTTCGTATGGTCCAAACAAATGAGAATAGAAATATCTTTGTGATGTGGTTCAGCATCCTTGTGTTTTATAAATACTCAATGGACTAACAATATAAAGGCTAGATTACCTGATTCTTTGCCTATCTCATGTCTTCCATGTTTTGAGGCCTTAAACCAATTACTCGTACTTCTGTGGATTTTTATTTCTCATCTGAATGATCTTCTACATTCTTCCCTTCTTCAGCTTGCCGCATCTTTTTCTATGAGGAAGAAGAATCAATAAGAGGACAAGTAAACATGCATAATAAAGCAGACAATCAAAAAGGTAAAGTTGAAGAAAAACAATTGGGAGCAAGACACATGTATTACCAAATATTTCTTCCTAGGAACCTAGGTCATTGATCGGCGTATGTTAGAAGGATCTTTAGATTGGCTAATATTAGAGGAAGATCCCATGTGCATCTCTTTTCATATGTGCAAAAGAAAACTTTCAAAATGCTCATTGTTTAGCATTATATTCAAAAATCCCACAAACAAAACATGGTTTCTTATGTCTAGTTGAAGTACAGTTAGCTTCAATGTTACCCTCTTCAATACAATTATAGCATATTCTCCAACTCCTACAAAAACATTAAAAGACTAGGCAGGAAACTATTTACTTATAAATCTCTCATTTTCGGTAGGTTTGTGAGGATCATCACATTGCTCATGAATCATTGGATTATGACTTGGCTCAGTTGTAGATTATCTGGTTGTTTATCAGATACAATATCCCCATCTGCCTTAAGCTTTCCCAATAGTAATCTTTTGATTTCCGATAACTCGGACTTTAAAAAATTATTCTCGTCAAGAATCATTTTAAACTTCTTCAAACGTGTTCTTTGAAGTTTCTGCCTACAGAATACATGAAAAATTAAAAATAATCTATTTAATAGAAAAGTTTATAAGAGGAACTAGATGAAAAGAACTAATACATACATCAAGTTTCTAATTTAACATACTGAATCACTTGTCTTTACTATCATTATTACTTGGCAGCTCATAATCCAATGAGAATGCCTCATCGCACCTTTCTATTAACCAAAAAAATTAATAGAAATTACAATACACATACACTAATTAAACAAATAAAAAATAAAAATAAAATAGGCGTACATACTTACCAAAGATTTTGACTTCTTTGACTTAAAAAACTTGACTACTGTTGTGCATTATGGAGTAGTACATGCCACATAACGCAACATCAGAGGATATTTTTCTTCAGAGCCTATCTGCATATTTTTTTCTCTATATTTGGGAAAAATATCCCATATCCATACCATAAATGCATATGGATAACCAACAAGTTAGTATGGTGATCCGACAGTGGTTTTTGTTGGTTTCAGTGAGCTTTTCAATGAACTTATAGTTTCATCAAAAGAAAATTCGACCCATCCAAACTCTCTACACAAATCTACATCCTCCAATATCATAATAAGATTAGCATATATAACTTGGTAGGCCTCCCTCCAAACAACACGCTACTAAAATATATATTTCAGCTAGTTTAACAGCGTCTAAATCATTTTGAACTTCACCTTTCCTTGTTTCCATGAAAGTTTTCAAGTCCTCCATTTTTAATTTATCAGCACCATCAAAGTAAGTGTTCAACAGAAAACTACCACCACCTTTTTCCCTAATTTATGATAATATATTACTTGAACTTTTAGTCAATAACCCAGTAAAAAGACCAAATACATCAAGTGCAAACTCAATGTAACTTCCCTGGACATAAAATGCCATCAAATTCTTCTTGTTACATCTTCCTTCATATAAAAGCATGCAATGTAGAAGCATACCTGATGGATTTAGATTACCTAATTGCATGAAATTCCCAAAAACACCTTTCTCTAACAATGACAACTTATTGTCATCCAAAAAGCTCATTATGGTTTTATGATAATTTGAATTTCCTCTCCAACAAGGGTCTAATTTGAACCAATCATTAGGATCAATAAAGTACTCAGCACAATTTGTCTTGCTATACATGCTTTACAAAATCTGCAGAGTTTCATAGATAAAAACATCTTTTAAATTAAAAATTAACAACAAAACAAGAATCAAGCTGCAAAACAAAATTTATTGGATAAAAAAATTGACCTAATGGATACATAAAACACCCAAAATCCAAACCTAAATGACCTAATGACTGGACAATAATAAGATCAGTGAGTAGAGAAACCACTAAAATACATTTTCATTAAGGTGATGTAGATAAAAAAAAATAGAGTTTATAAATTAATCTATGCATTATAGAATGTAATTCACGAAAGACAAAAGTAATTTTCAGCTCAAAAAAATTGGTAGGTAACAAATACTTCAAATGCATGCAATAAGATTAAGAAAAATGAGAGAAAACTACCTAAAGTGCATAGAGATGAAGGGCAAAATCAAAAACCCTAAAGGTAGAATGCAATTTCACCAAAGGGAAGGAGAGAAATCTGTAAGCTCAAGCTTTGAGAAGAAATTTTTTGTAGCTTTATGAAATTTGTCGTAACTTGAGCTTATTGCAAAAGGCAAATATAGTTTTAACTTTATCTTTTTAGTACAAAATCTACTATATTAATCCAAAGCTTTTGAGCTTTGAGATAAAATTTATTGTAGCTTTGAGATGAAATTTGTCCTACCTTTAGCTTTGTGCAGAGGGTAAATGTATTTTTAACTCTTTTTTTCGGTACAAAAATATATTTTTAAATTCAACTTAGTGAAAATAAATTATGTCATTTAAAAAATAATTATTTCTAATAAAATATTATATCTCAAATTATGCCCCATGGGAAAACGTTAACATTATTAATCTATATTAAATTAGCTAATGTTCTACAAGAGGAAAACTTAGACCCAACAAAATAAGTTATGCCACGCAGGTAAGAGTAGACATTATTAGTCTGTATCGACATAATTTTACAATATCTAACTTACGATGTCTAGTTTTATAATGTCTAACATAGAGTCCACGCAGATAAAAGTTATTCTCCATGGGCAAGAGTTGACTTTGCCTTAGTATGTAATTATTTGTCAATGATCTATAACTCTTGACCTAGAGGCAAGATTTTTAAATCACAAAAGAACAAGTTGTGCCCCATGGGCAAGAGTTGACTTTGCCTTAAGTCTGTAATGATTCAACAAATGATCTATAACTCTTTCCCTAAAGACAAGACTTTTAAATCACAAAAGAATAAGTTGTGCCTCATGGGCATAAGTTGGCTTTGCCTTAATCTGTAATGATTTATAACTCTTGACCTAGAGGCAAGATTAGAAACAAGTCCATGAGAAAGAGTTAACACTACTTTATTCTTTAATGATTTAGTAAATGATCTATAACTCTTGCCCAAGAGGCCATACTTTTAGATCACAAAAGGACAAGTTGTGCCCCATGGGAAAGATTTGACACTAGCATAATTTGTATTGATTTGGGAAATGATATATAACTCTTTTCCTAAAGTCAAGACATTAGCCCAAGGACTTCAAAAGAATAAGTAATTACTCATGGAAAAGAGTTTACACCAGACATACTCGAATGACTTTTAAAAAATTAGTGTATTTCACAAAGTTTAACTAATTGATTATTATACAATTCTTGACTTAGATGCATAATATGCAGTAATTGTTGTCTTACATACAAAACATAACACAAGGCTTATAAAAACTAACAAATACTTAATGGGCAATGATTTATGTTATTTCACAAAATATTACTTATTGAGTATTATATAACTATAGACTTTGGGGGGAAATGTAGCTCAAAATTTTTTAAAAATTAATGTATGCCTCATGGACAATAATTTACATAATATTACAATGTCTAACTTATGAGATACTCTATGAATCCTATCGAGAAGACTTAGCCTAGGAGTTTTAAAGAAACAAGTTAAGACTCATAGACATAACATGTAGTAATGGTTACCTTATAGACAAAACATAGGTCAAAGGCTTTAAAAAAATTAACGAATATTTCAAGGACAATAATTATACTATTTCACTAAGTCTAACTAATTGAATTTTATATAGTGGAACGACTCTAAGAAAAACAAACGAACTGCTTGGTAATTGAACTAGCAATTCGAGCAAGTATTAAATAACATGGAGCATCTATGGAGAAGCTCTAATGGTAGAAATATGTGGAAATATGGAAAATTACATGAAGGATCATTAAAACCTTCCCTTTGTGATACTCTTGATACTATTAAGACCATGATGATCAAGTTTTAGTTGTGAGTTTTCAAATACTAGATGATTCTATAGATGACCGAATTGACTTTTCTAGTAAAATCTATTTTCATCCACCTAGTGCTATCACTTTTAATTTTAATGAGATCCCATTTCCAAGTAATGAGTGTATCCATACACTATTTAACCCTTGTGAAGACCAAGGTAAGTATAAGTTGGCATATAAATTCCTAACAACTATCAAAGGTTTGGGAATTGATCAACTTATTTGTGAGACTAATCTACTACTTGATCATTTTTGTTATGTACATGTTGAGTCTCAAGTTAGTGATGATATTTATAGAGTTGATCATGTGAATAAAAAAGATTCTTTAAGCATGTCCTATGATGAATGTCATTTTATCAGTTTTGATCATAGATATCATGTGGATGAGGATAATATGAAATATGACATTTATATTTTTGGGAGTTAACTTTCATTCTTGAACACCTTACCTTTAACTAGTGACCCCCTCTCAAAAAAAGATGCCTTGTGTGAAATTAGTGAGATCACTCCTTGCATGACACCAAGTGATGTTCAATGTGATGTATTTAAAAAGAAATATAGTATTCTTAAGATTCACATGTTATCCTATTTATTACATCCATTAATAATATAAGATTGAGTGAATATTATTCTAACTATCCTATTCTTTATACCAATTTCTCACTTTTTTAAAAACAATGATCAATTGGGTACTAAAAACTTTGATTTACATAAAAAGTTGACAAACCCAACTAGTGATTATTCTTAAGGAAATGATATTTTTTGTGATCCCTTGTATGAAACCCCACCCTTGATTGATAAATATGAGGATAAAATGTTTGATTTATGACCCTTTAGATGTTAATGGTGGTTTGTGTCTACTTGAGGATTCTTCGCTTGAAAAAAAGATGTTAGTTTTTTAGAAATGTCCTCTATTTTTGAGTGGTGTACCTTTAGGGAAGTGAGTATTGCCTTGACAAATATTCTTGGCTACTTCTCACATTTGACCCCAATAATCTTTTGAAATATGGTGATTTCTATACACCTAACTTAGTGCTTGGTCAAAATAACAAGAACAGTTTAATTAAGGATGTTGGAATCCTTCCCTACTATGGAAAGTCTTTCTTGAGGACTTTCAATAAACTTGATAGACACAAGTTGTGCATGGGAGGCATTTCCAATAATGATAAATATTTTTTAAAGAATGGAAGTAACGAAAAATCCCGATAGAGTTCTCCATTAAGTGTTTTAATTCTTGAACAAGTTTATGTGAATTGAAGGACAAAAAGTGAGTCTTCTTTGGAAAACACCTTAGAAGAACTCAATTTATGTGAAACTTTTCTATGTGACATGTTTGGAATTGGTGACCCCTTTCTCAAAGGTGGTTTCCTTATTATGGATCCTAGGTTAAATGTGTCATTGCGTACTTGAGGTGTTGCTTATATACTTGCATCCTTGTTTGACATATTTGTGCGATTGATTGTCGAAGAGTCCATGGTCATTCAAGACTTCTTGTCACATTTATAGGGCTGGACAATTTAAAGTGTCTTACGAGACTCTTGGGAGCATGTCTAACACTATAACTATAGGGAACCCAACTTCTTTGAAGGACCAATTATTTTAGATTGATTTTATTTCAAGAAGATTTTCCATTATTTCTAGTAGATTTTCCATTATCCCTAGAAGCATAACTCCATTATTGAAATCCATTCCCTTGGGAAATTTGTTTGAAATAATAGATTCTATGTGCTTAAATATTTTCATTCCATCCTTATGTGCATTATGTGCTAAATATTTGGAGTAAAGTGGAATTTTATTGATGATGAAACCTTGGATGATGCTCTTATGTTTGATTCATTTCTATATATTTGTCTTGGAATCATTTCATTTGAGGGTAGAAAGCTCGTTAGATGGTGCACTTGGTTGAGTGAATTTCTATGTGTTTTATATCCATCTTTGACTCCAAAAAATTCTTGTGGATCTTTGAACCCTTAGTGACACCACTCTTGATAAGGCCTTTTGAAAAGATAAAGAATCAATTAAGTCTTATGGCTTATAAGATAAATGTAGTCTAATCATTTGGGTTTGTTGATGCCATTATGACCTTTGTAATTCCCCTAGCAAATTCCTTTGCACCCTTTTCAATAAGTTTTACATTTTAAACACAATGGATCCTTGGTTATATCATAAGTGTGTGAAAACTTGGCATGGTGTGATATTTGATTTCGCAAACCCTAACCCACATGACATGAGAAAACTATTTTTTTGTTACCCCTATAGTTTTACAAGTTTTGGATATGGGGAAGAGTCTTTTTCAAGAAAGGGTGAGTGATTATAATGCCCCATAACTTTTCCTAGCTTGAAATCGTCTAGAAAATATTAGGATCTTTCTTTGAAAGAATAATCCACTTTTGTACAAGTGGTATTTTAAGCTTTTCACTTTGTGTCATGTAGTAAATTCAATAAGCTTTCCATCGATATAAAATTTGCCTAAATCTGATAACCAGGTAAGAAGTTATGACTATTTCAAGTGCCCATCATAAAACAGTGCCATATTGGTCAGTGGCGTCCGCGCCACAAGCTAAAATGGCAATTTTCTTTTTCAGTGTCTCAGCACGATTTTCTCTGCGTTGTTCCAAAGTTACAGATCGCAAAAGAAGGGGCAAAGAGATGGTTCCGCATCGCACCATCCCTCAGATTCCCAATTGTCAAATTCCAGTGACATAGCGCGATAGCACCGCGTCGCGCAAGGGGTCAAATTCAGGAAATTTTTACTAAAATTATAAGACATGTCCAAGTTAAAAAGGTTGATTTTTCACCCCTATTTAAGCCCTTTAACACGTCATTCAGCCACTTTTCACCCAAAACACACTCTCTTCTCTAAAAAACTCTCAAGAACAACCTAGGGCTTTTCATAGAAGATTTAGAATCAAGAATTTCCTCTGTCAATCTTTGTGTATTTACAAAACAAGGTATTCATAGTGTTCATTCATGGACTCCTTTCATCCATCAATCCCAAAAATCCCTTTTCTAAATTAGAGTTTATGGATTTTCTTATGAATTTCATGATTGGGCTGCTTTTGTATATGTGGATAGTGAGAAATTGAATTCTACTCCATGTTGGGTGATAAATTCTATGTGGATTAAATTATTATAGATATAGATTCATGCAAACCTATGAATAAACCCTTGAATGATGAAATTAGAATTGAACCATGATGTTTAATTATTGTACAGTGACGTTTACATGTACCATGCCTACAATATGTTTGATTAAATTCCTAGATGAAGGAAAAGTGCCTAACTAGCATCCCCATGTATGTACAAATTATGCCTATCACATGTTTTGATGAAATGCTTCTATAAATGTATTATGGATTATGATGTTAGTTGTATGTTTAAGTAAGTTATGCTTGGTCAGTTTCCTTCCATCGAGTCTTGGGGGTACTCATACCCGAAACATTAGTTGTGTGCCTAGAGCCATGTCATATTTTTATGATACTCTCAATCAAGATATGACAGTTTAGTAAATCATGTTCAGAGTCTATTTAGATGGGAGTAGAAATTAGCACCGAGTGAACCCAAGGATGGGAACACACACTATCATATGAGGGTGGGATTTTTAGAAGTCATCCTTACGTTCTAAAACTTTGTAGCCAGCATAGGTTGAGACACCAACACTATCCGATGAGGGTTGATGAGGTGGATAAGAATTGTCAGATAAAGGCCCCAATGTTCTCTTTTTAGGACACTATCAGATGAGGGTCACCCATAACTTATCCTTACCAGTGGTGTGGTAATGACACCCTTCTAATTAGGGTTACAAATTGGACCCCAACTTAGCCATAATGGTATATTAGGGGAATGCCGGTTAGATAAATACTTCCCACAGTTTTATGTTACAGAATCAGGACTATCAGACACAGTCAATCAATCTAAGGAATAGAACTCAGATAGTTCTTCAAATTTCAGGACTGTCAGATACAGTCAACTCAGATACAGTATGGACTCAGCTAGTTCTATTAGATTTGGGACTGTCAGATACAGTCACTCATGTTATCAGTTATATCAGTTATAAGTATGTCATGTTATCATTAATTATCTTATCATGGTATCAGTGTCAGTTATTATGTCTCATACATGTATTCACATGCTCATGATAGTTAGTCTGTTATTGTTATTGTTTATGCATATAAACCCCATGCATTCAACCTACCTCACATGCATACCAGTACATTCAAAGTACTGACACATTTGCACTATGGTGTCTTACACCATAGATTCAGAGACACGAGCTCCAGAGCATCAGTAAATTCCAATCTCAGCTGTCAGAGTTAACAGTGAGTCCTCATCTTTCAAGGACATGATCATCATTTTATTATCTCAGTAATTAGTTTATTTGTTGGAGTTAGTTGGAGATATGTCCCATCAACTCTTAATTCAGCCAGTCATGTTTTAGAGGCTTTCCAGACTACAGTATGTTCACATAGCTTATTTTAGTTATTTTGGGTATTTCATACCCCTCCTAGATATAACATTTTTATCAGATACTATGTCTCAGTTTTGAACCTTATGACCTTTCAGTTCATGTTTCTGCATTATAAAGTATTTTATATAGTATACAGGTGTCAGATAATAGTCATGGGTTAGTTTGTGGTCCTTTGGGGTCATGAGCACCGTGTAGCATTCTGGGTATCATATTTGGGGAATTACAAAATTGGTATTAGAGCCTAAGGTTCAATAGAGTCCTAGGAAGTTTGAAAGCTGCATCTAGTAGAGTTTTGTACATGAGTGTATTGCGCGCCACATTTATTTACAGGAGGTTATAAAATGTGTTAGGAACAGTTTCCCCTCTTTTAGTATTCATGTCATTCCAGTGAGAATAATCTTAAGTCAATCTTTTAGTCTAATCCATTTCTCCCTTTCTTCTACAGAACATGCCTCTTAAAAAAAGAAATAGGAATCATCCAGCCCCTCAGCCTGAAGAATCTTTGGGAGAACATATTTCTCATGCAGAGTTCTGAGCTGCATTACTACTCTTGATAACTTAGTTTCTGCTCAGAATGAATGAACAGCTATCATTTTAGCCAATCCAATTTTAAATTCAGCTGCAACCAGGATTCGAGATTTCACCCGAATGAATCCTCCATCCTTTTTGGGGTCTAAGTTAGATGAGGACGCTCAGGAATTCCTAGATCAGGTGCAGAAGGTTACAGACATAATAAGGTTACTTCTAGTGAGAGTGTTGAGCTAGCTGCATGTTAGTTGTAGGATATTTCTCACACTTGGTTTCAATAATGAAAGTCAGAAAGGCCAGATGATGCAGGGCCTGTTGAGTAGGAGGAGTTTGCTTCAGCTTTCCTTGATAGATTCTTTCCCCTAGAGCTTAGAGAATCTAAGGTGTTAGAATTTATCAACCTCAAGCAGGGCAATATGATGGTGAAAGAGTATTCTCTTGAGTTTACTTAATTAGCTAGATATGCCCCTCATATGGTTGCAGATAGTAGGGCCAAGATAAGTAAGTTTGTTTTAGAGGTGAATGATAACATGGTTAATGAGTGCAGATCTATCATATTAAATAGTGACATAACTTTAGCTAGGCTCATGACTCATGCTCAGCAGATAAAGAAGTAAAATATTAAGCAGAGGGAGAAGCAAACTAAGAGAGCTAGGACATGAAGCTTTAATTTTAGTCAGTCTAAGTCAGAGGGAGGAAATCGCTCTCAGATTCATCCTAAGTAAATCAGTTCCAGTTCCTTCGTTATCCAATGCTCTAGTTCCTAAGTTCAGAGAGGGTAATAAAGATAGAGCGCAAGGCTTTAAGTCTCAGGGCAGTGTTAGCAGTGCCCAAACTAATGTCTTTTGTCAAACTTGTGGTAAGAACCACAAGCGTGTGTGTAGATCTGGTAGCGATGTCTGTTTTAGTTGTGGCAAGCAAGGACCCAGTGTCTGAGACTGCCTTCAGTTAGGTTATCAGAGTCATCTCCGCTCCTCAGCTCAGTCTGGTCGCCTAAATCAGCAGGGTGCCCCCTCCAATGCTACTAGTGAGCATCTCCCAAACAAACTTTATGCTCTCCAATCCTGGCAAGATCAGAAAAATTCTCCTGATGTGGTTACTGGTATGTTACAGATCTTTTATGTGCATGTTTATGATTTGCTAGATCTAGGTGATTCCTTGTATTTTATTACTCCTTATATAGCAGTTGATTTTAGAGTCAGTCCCAAAATTCTAGCAAAGCCCTTTTCAATCTCTACCCGAGTGGGTAAAACCATCATAGCTCGGCGGGTATACAGGAACTGCCCAGTTAAGATATTTTCGAAAGACACTTCAGCAGATCTAGTCAAATTAGAGATGACTGATTTTGATATCATTCTTGGCATGGATTGGATTCATTCCTTCTATACCACAGTCGACTGCAGAAACAGGATAGTCCAGTTTCAATTCCTAAATAAACCCATCCTTGAGTAGAATGGTGGTGTATCTTCTTTTAGGGGTCATCTTATTTCCTAATTTAGTCAAGGATTATGATATCTAAGGGATGTGTCTATCATCTTGTTCATGTTAAGGATTCCAGTTCCGAAACTCCCAATCTTGAATTCATTCCAGTTGTGAATAAATATTCAGATGTCTTTCCCCAAGATCTTCCAGGAATTTCTCCCTAAAGAAAAGTAGACTTTGGCATTGATCTTCTTCCAGATACTCAGCCTATCTCTATTCCACCATACAGAATGGCACCAGCAGACTCAAAGAATTGAAAGAACAGTTGAAGAATCTCCTAGATAAGGGATTCATTAGGCCCAGCATTTCTCCATGGGGCGCACCAGTATTATTTGTGTACAAGAAAGATGGTTCTCTCAGAATGTACATAAACTACCGCAAACTTAATAAGGTCAGAGTCAAGAACAAGTATCCTCTTTCCAAAATTGATGACTTATTTGACCAACTTCAGGGTGCCAGTTATTTTTCTAAGATAGACCTCAGATCCAGCTATCATAAGCTCAGAGTTAGAGAATGTGAGATTCCAAAAACAGCTTTTCGTACTCGGTATGGTCACTTTGAATTCCTAGTCATGTCATTTGGTCTTACCAATGCCCTAGCAGCTTTCATGGACTTGATGAACCGCATGTTAAAATAGTACTTGGATATGTTTGTCATAGTCTTCATAGATGATATTCTGGCCTATTCCCGCAGTGAGCGAGATCATGTAGACCATCTCAGAAAAATACTTCAGACTCTCAGAGATTATCATCTATTCACCAAATTCAGTAAGTGTGAATTTTTGCTAAGATCAGTAGAATTCCTTGGTCATATCATTTTGGGTGATGGCATCAGAGTAGATCCTCAAAAGACCAAAGTAGTAAGAAACTGGCCCAGACTTGTCTCTCCATCAGTTATCAAGAGTTTATTGGGTTTGGCCAGCTATTTAAGATGGTTTGTTGAGGGATTTTATTCTAATGCATCCACTATCTCCATATTGACTCAGAAGAAAATCAAGTTTCAGTGGTCAAATCCTTGCGAGAAGAGTTTTCAGGAGTTGAAGATTCGACTTACCTCAACTTCTATTTTAGCTCTTCCAGATGGTCCAAATGGGTTCGTAGTGTATTGTGATGCATACAGAGTGGGTTTAGGTTGTGTCCTCATGCAGCATGGTAAGGTCATAGCCTACGCCTCCAGACAGCTTAAACTCCATGAGAAAAATTATCCTACTCATGATATTAAGTTAGCAGCCATAGTCTTTGCCTAGAAGATTTGGAGGCATTGTCTCTATAGAGTTCATGTAGATGTCTTCAAAGATCATAAGTATTCTATATGTATTTTCTTAGAAATATCTCAATCTTCATCAGAGAAGGTGGTTAGAGCTCTTGAAAGATTATGACATGAGTTTCCTCTATTATTCGTGGAAGGCCAATATAGTGGACGACACTCTCAATAGACTATCTATGGGTAGTGTTGCTCATGTGGATGACAGTAAAAAAAAGTTAGCTCAGGAAGTACATTAGCTTGCCATACTAGGCATTCACTTAGTCGATACAGATGAGGGTGATATATGGGTTCAGAGTAGTTCAAAATCATCTCTATTTTCTGAGGCAAAAGAAAAGCAAGATAGAGATCCCAACTTTGTTAAGTTGAAAGAGTCATTCAAGGATCAAAAAGTAGAGGTTTTCTCCCAAGGGGGAGCTAGTGTTCTGCGTTGTCAGGGTCATCTCTGTGTTCCAGGTGTAGATGACTTAAGGCAGCAAATTCTTGTAGAAGCGCATGGTGCGTTCTAAACAATTCATACTGGGGCCACAAAGATGTACCATAAATTGTGGGAAGTCTATTGGTAGAGTGGGATGAAGAGAGATATTACATAGTTTATGGCTAAGTGCTCTACATATCAGCAGGTTAAGATAAAGCATCAGAAGCCTAGTGGTCCTATGCGGAGTTCATTATTCCTACTTGAAAGTGGGAAGAAGTGATTCATTATGGGTTTGCCTCAAACTCATTATCAGCATGATTCAGTTTGGGTCAATGTAGATAGGATGACTAAATCAGGCCATTTACTTTCAGTTCATACCTTTTATTCATCCAAAGATTACGCCAGACTCTACATTAAGGAGTTGGTCAGATTACACGGCATTTCGTTATCTATTATCTGAGACAGAGGTACCCAGTTCACCTCTCACTTTTGAAATTTATTCCAAAGGGGTCTTGGTACCTAAGTTCATCTCAGTACAGCCTTTCATCTTGAGATAGATGATCAAGCATAAAGGACCATTCAGACTTTAGAAGATATGCTACAGGCGTGTGCAATTGATTTCAAGGGTAGTTGGGATGACCACTTGCCTTAGATTGAGTTTGCATACAACAACAGCTATCATTCCAGTATACAGATAGCTCTATTCGAAACTCTTTATGGTAAGAGATATAGATCTACGATCGGTTGGTTCGAAGTTAGTGAGGCCTCAATCATAGGGCCTGACTTAGTATTTGATGCCTTAGAAAAGGTCCAGTTAATTAGAGAAAGACTCCGGGCTGCTCAGAACCGACAGAAGTCTTATACAGATATTCATAGAAAAGATCTCAAGTTCGAGATTGGTGACTATGTCTATCTAAATATCTCTCCCATGAAGGGAGTGAAGAGATTCGGCAAGAAAGGGAAACTCAGTCCCTAATATGTTGGTACCTTCAATATTCTCAGTCACTTCGGCAAGGTAGCTTATGAGCTTGAATTGCCTTTAGATCTAGCCTCAGTTCATCCAGTCTTCCATGACTCTTTGCTCAAGAAGTGCATAGGTGACCTAGCCATTGTAGTCCCTATTCAAAGCATTGATGTTCAGAACAGTCTCTCTTATGAGGAGATTCCAGTCGAAATCCTAGGCTATCAGACTCGTAGACTAAGGAACAAAGAATTACCTCTAGTTAAAGTTATTTGGCAAAATCAGTCTGTCGAGGGAGTTACTTGGGAAGCAGAAGCAGACATGCATACCAAGTATCCTTACCTATTCTCTACCAACTCAGATCAAGCTCAAGGTAATAGTCCTCCTTAAGCTTACTCAGTTCCATGTTCAGTGTTCATCACAAACTTGGTATCAAGTACCTTTGCATATTCAGTCATGCATTCCTGTATCAGTTTCGTTATATAATTACGCATCAAACATACATTCTTATTATGAGAAACTCAGTTCCTTTGAACACTCAATCATGCATTCATGAATCCGTTATGCATTCATCAGGTATACATGTCAAGTATGATATATTCAGTTATCAGTCATGTCAGTCATAAGATCATGTTTTAGTTATTCATGTTCAGTATGTATGTGATTTTATGTTCTTCCCCTCAATTTTAGTTTTATTCGATGATGAATGTTCTCAAGGGGGAGATATTGTAATACCTCATATCCTTTCCTAGCTTGAGATCATATAAAAAATGTTAAGAGCTTTGTTTGAAATATGAATCCAATTTTTTACACGTGGTATTGTTAATATTTTCACTTTTTATCATGTGTAAAATTTAATAAGGTTTCTATCGATATAAAAATTGCCAAAGTACAATAACCAGGTAAGAAGTTATGACTATTTCAAGTTCCCATCGTAAAACTGTCATATTGGTCAGTGGCGCGCCACGCCACAAGCTAAAATGGCAATTGTCCTTTGCTAGTGTCACAGCACGATTTCCTCTATGTCGCGCCAAAGTTTCAAGTCACAAAATAAGGGGCAATACGATGGCTCCATGTCGCGCCATCCCTCAATTTCCCAATTGTTAAATTTCAGTGACACGGCGTGATAGCACCGCGTCGCACCAGGGATCCAATTCAAGAATTTTTTACTAAAATTACACGACACGTACAAGGTTAAAAGGGTCAATTTCCCACCCCTATTTAAGACCTTTAACATGTGATTCAGCCACTTTTCAGCCAAAATACACTCTCTCCTCACAAAAACCTCTCAAGAACAACCTAGGGCTTTTCATAGAAGATTCAGAATCAAGAATTTTCTTCGTCAATCTTCATGTATTTATTAATCAAGGTATGCATAGTGTTTATTCATGGACTCTATTCATCCATGAAGCCCAAGAATCCCTTTTCTAAATTTAAGTTTATGAATTTTCTTATGAATTTCATGATTGGGCTGCTCTTGTTCATGTGAATAATGAGAAATTGAGTTCTACTCCATGTTGGGTGATAAATTCTATGTCGGTTAAATTATTATAAATATAGATTCATGCACACCTATGACTAAACCCTTAGATGATGTAATTAGAATTGAACCATGACGTTTAATTATTGTACAATGATGTTTATATGTCCTATGCCTACAATATGTTTAATTAAATGCCTAGATAAAGGAAAAGTGACTAAATAGCATGATACAATAAAATCCCCATATGTATCTACAAGTTATTCCTATCACATGTTTTGATGAAATGCTTCTAGAAATGTATTATGGATTATGATGTTAGTTATATGTTCAAGTAAGTTATGCTTGGTCAGTTTCCTTCCATCGAGTCCTGGGGGTACTTATACTCAAAGCATTAGTTGTGTGCCTAGAGCCATGTCATGTTTTCACGATGCTCTCAGTCAAGCTATGAATCCTTAGACTTCAAAAAGTCTTATGACTTAGGAAATCTCCATGATCTCATTAACTCAGTCGGTTGTCAGATATGAGAAGCATTCCATCAGTCAACAGAATTCAGTAATCAGCCCATGTTCAGTTCAGTAAATCATGTTTAGAGTTTATTCAGATGGGAGCAAAAATTAGCACCGAGTGAACCCAACGATGTGAACACACACTATCAGATGAGGGTGTGATTCTTAGAAGTCATCCTTGCATCCCAAAATTATGTAGTTAGCATAGGTTGAGACATCAATACCGTCTGATGAGGGTTGATGAGGAGGATAAGTACTGTCAGATAAGGTCCCCACCATTCTCTTTTGGGGACACTATCAGATGAGGGTCACCCAGAGCTTATCCTAACCAATGGCGCTGTACTGACACCTTTCCAATTGGGGTTACAGATTGGACCCCAACTTAGCCATAATAGCATATTAGGGGCATGTCGATTAGATAACTACTTCCCATACTTTCATGTTATAGAATCAATACTGTCCGACATAATCAATCAATCTCAGTCATAGAACTCAGATAGTTCTTTAGATTTCAGGACTGTCAGATACAGTCAACTCAGATATAGTACGAACTCAGCTTGTTCCATTAGATTCAGGAGTGCTAGATACAGTCACCCATGTTATCAGTTATATCAGTTATCAGTATGTCATGTTATCAGTATTAAGAATTAGTAATCATGTTATCATGGTATTAGTGACAGTTATTATGTCTCTTGCATGTATTCTCACGCTCATGATAGTCAGACTGCTATTGTTATTGTTCATGCATATGAACCCCATGCATTCAGCCTACCTCACATGCATACCAATACATTCAAAGTACTAATGCATTTATGCTATGGTGTCTTATATCATAGGTTCAGAAACACGAGCTCTAGAGCATCTGTAGATTCCAGTCTCAGCTGTCAGAGTTAGCAGTGAGTCCTCATCTTTAGAGGACATAATCATCATTTTATTATCTTAGTAATTTTTTATTAGTTGGAGTTAGTTAGGGACATGTCCCATCAACTCCTTATTCAGACAGTCACGTTTTAGAGGTTTTCCAGACTATAGTATGTTCAGATAGCTTATTTGAGTTAATTTAGGTATTTCATACCCCTCCCAGATGTTACATTTTTATGAGATACTATATCTCAGTTTTGAACCTTATGGCCTTTCAGTTCATGTTTCTGTATTATAAAGTATTTTTTGCAGTATACAGGTGTCATATATCAGTCATGGGTTAGCTAGTGGTCCTTCGATTTCATGAGCACCGTGTAGTATTTCGAGTATCAGATTTGGGGCATTACAGTGATATAAGCTAAATCGGCATTGAAATTTTAAGGACTCCAATCCAAGGACAACACAAATGGGATTAAGCCACGATAATCTAAATGAGGAAAAGATGAGAACCCTTTTAAAGCTCTTAGAATCTCAACACCATGTGTGGAGGAGAGCCTACAAATGAGAGTGGAATTTATCTCCAAACATCAACAAAGAATTATGCCCAAGGTCTACAAACACTCTGATAATTATTGAGAATGTTAGATGTGTTCCAAGACATCCCTATACTATTTATAGAGTATTTTAGGGTGCCCAATGCATATAAGAATGACCAAAGTCCATTGGAGAGGTCAAATAAGTATGATACGGGGCTAAAAAGCACCATAGAGGGGACATGGGGACCATCTGCACATAAGGTACACCTGACCTACTTGATCAGGTTGAAACAGTGGGATCTGTGTGCCACATGCACCCAAGGTGCTCCCCATCTTCATTAAAAGATGGCAAAGTAGGCTAAATTGTGTTTTTCGTTGATTTAGGTCACTTTTTGGGGCCATTATATACTAAATTTCCCAAGGCTATAAATAATAGCTAGCTTACGTTATTTATATAGTTTTTGGTTGATATTTGACATTGAGTATCTTATTTATAGAGCTTGAGCCCTTGGAATATTTTGTACTGAATATTACCTAAAAACGGTAGTTGTGAGGGTGTTTCTATTCCATTATGGTCATTCATATAAGTTAGGCATTTTTATTATATAATCTTATGAGGTTATTGAATTTGATATATCCTCTAGTTTTATTAGATTTCCTTGTTTGTGTCCATATTTTATCACTATCCATCTATTCTTTACTTTTTGCATTATCTATCTTATTCTTTCTTTGGTTTTTGGGTTGGTTTCTACTATCGTAGGTACTGGGTTATCACAAGGTTGGACCCCATTGTACTGATTTGTTTAGTGAGTCTTTGGATAGAATTTGTATGATTCATAATAGGCCTTGAGCCGCCTAGAGTAGACAGAAGACTTAAATAGGTCGTAGGCTTTATGCCTTGAACTTTAGGATTGATGATAGACTTTTCCTATGAGTGTCACCCATGAAGGGTATGATAAGGTCCGGGAAGAGGGGAAACATTATTCCTACAGATATCAAGCCATTTGAGATTCTATGAAATATTGGATAGGTAGATTATGAATAGAACTTGACCTTAAAATTTTTAGCCATTCATCTAGTATTTAATGTATCTAAGCTATGGTGTTATATCCCAGATGAGTCTCATTTTCTTTGTTGTGACTCAGGTAAGTAACATGAGAGTTGACATTTATAGAGGACCTAATTTTTTTTATAGATAGAGATATTAGAAGATTGCACTCTAGGGAGATTCATGTTGTTAAGGTTTAGTAGAGACACTATCCCATCGAGGAGTATACTTAAGAGGTTGAGTCTTACATGTGTAGTAGCTACTCCCAGAGCATTACCAATTCATTCACTTTCCTTGCCTTTTAGTTTGAGAATAAACTAGTGTTTTAGTGGTGGATATTGTAATGACCTAACATGTGAAATCTTTTATTTATATATGTATTTACCATTTTATCCTTCTTTATAGCTGTTACATATTAATTATGAGATGTGGGGGTGGCTAGCATAGTCTCCAATGTATTCGACTATGATTTGGGAGAGTTACAGACTCTTAGAGGTTTTAAAATCCATTATTTTGAATTAGGCCAACATCTTTTGTTTTAAGTGTCAGATGATGATTTGGATAGTTTCATTAGATTCAAAATGTCAGATTTGGAATAGTATGTTGGTTGGTTTGAGTTCATAACCTTTATTTTGTATTTTAATCCTTGTTGTGAAAACTAGCTTGTATAAGCTTTTGGGGCTTAATTTGTAGAGAACATCCTTTTAAAATCCAATGTTGCCACTAATTCTGGAATATTTAAAATAACCTAGCAACATTATTCATTTGCATTCATGGTATTTTAAATGAATCTTGAGGGTCCAAGAAGGAGCCTTCATTTTAGCTAAGTTGTTGGTGCTAGGCATTAGTTGGTGCATCCGCTTATGCAGCCAATTGTTTCAAAAGCAAAAGCCACTTAAATAGCCAAAGGTATTTTTTTTTGGCAAACAGACATCACCTTCATGTCTCTTAAGTGGGATCCTTGTCACTTAAGCAGAGGTCACATAAGTAATAATGAACTCCTTAAGAAAAGGTAGTCGATACGTGGCATAGTCTCTATAGCATTGTCTCAGCCGCTTAAGCAGTGATCTCTTATTTTATCATTTAGCCACGACCTTTGCTAAAATTGTATATACAGTCAAATTTCACAGTTATTCTCCATTTTTGGACCTTTAAGCTTTGGGTTTTGATGATTTCATAGGATTTCTTCACCATTAGAGATTGGGTAAGATCTAAACTCTTATTTTCATTTGTTCGCATTGATTATATCTTCAAAAAATTTCTCATAATTCTTTATTTCAAAATTTATTTTTGGGATTTTAACAACAAAGATTAAAAATAATTTTTCTTCGATTTGAACCTTAATTTTAACTCGTTTTCACTTGGGTTTTCAATTGTAGACTCTTATAACCTTGAAAATTTTTGTAAAAATAAATTCTAATTTTCCCTCTTTTATTTTTGAATCTATTTTTCAAACTCATTTTGGATCTGATTATATGGCCAATATGAGTATCTCCAGCTTTCTTTTAATGTAAGGATCTTGTAGTCATATTTTTTGAGGATCTTGAGAATATTTGAAAGAGGAAGTCTCCGTGTTGAAGTATTTAGGCTTAGATTTCATCACATTGAGAAAATTTAAGGATTAACTTTCTTCAAACTGGGGTGAGTAGTTAATAAATGAATAGATCATACTATGAGTTGGGAAACTTATCTAGGGGAGTTGTATTTCAAAATTATTTGATGTTGCGTCACCATATGTGGATTTATATTCTTATTGTTGTTAACTTCAGATACCTTATATTGTGTGTTACCCGTCAGGAGCTTTGTTTGACTTTCTTAGGTCTTATTGCATTAATTTCATCTTAATATGATTCCTATGAGCGGGCTTGAACAGATATTATAGGCCTTATTTAAGAAATATATGTCTTTATTATGATAGACATACCCGAGTTAGGGGTTTTATGTGATATTAATGATGTATTACATGACTATTATTCTGGTGGTTCTAATAGAGAGCTGATATCATGAATTATTGATATATTGAGTTGATTTTGCACTCACGTAAATAGGTATTGAATAGATTATTATCTTCATACTAATTTGATTATGATCCTAATTCATCATACATATTTATGATATATTATTACCATTAAGAATCATTGATATGAAAGAGAACTAACACATTTTTATTTTGAAGACCCTAGATCCGTGAACAATAATCAGAGAGGTGACAGACACATTTTTATGAAAAATCATTGATCCGTGAACACTAGCCGGAGAGGAATGTTTAGGTTTAAGGAAGTTTACGGGCAGCGAAAATGCTATGGCTCCTATCTTGGGAGTGTTGAGGCTTGGTTGGTGTATGGAGAAAGTTATCTAAATACTTTTAATCATTCATCATGATCCCATCTTTATTTCACTACATAAAATATGCATTTTCGTATTTTTTTGTACTTGATGTGATTATGCATTTATTGTGTATCGGTTTGGATACATACATACATACATATATATATATATATATATATATACACGCATATACATACATGTATAGATATTAGAACTAGTAGTGGAGACCATGTACATGATTGGGGACTTTCCTGCTTGCACATAATGTACTAATAGCATCTCTTACTTCTATTATTTTCTACTTTTCTCAGTTGGTATGTGATACCTATTGAGTACAAATATACATACATGTATAGATATTAGAACTAGTAGTGGAGACCATGTACATGATTGGGGACTTTCCTGCTTGCACATAATGTACTAATAGCATCTCTTACTTCTATTATTTTCTACTTTTCTCAGTTGGTATGTGATACCTATTGAGTACAAATAGATCATACTCACCCTTACTATTCTATTTCAGTGCAAGTCCTAATACGAGTATGAGACATGGTAGCTGGTTTATGCTATGTGGAGATGACATTTGAGGTACTGGTGCACCCCTTAATTTAGGGCATGCTCCAATATCTTATTAACTTAGTTGTCTTTTTTTCTCTTTGAAGAAAACTTATGTATTTTTTCAGTATCCCGAAGTTGTATTTAGATTTTCTTAAACTTGTGACGCTCCTTCTTATGGTTTATGTTATTTTAGTCAGACTTCCATTTTTCTGAATATGTTTTGACCTGACTTCATTCTAGAACTCTCATTTGTCTTGTTTTTATTTGCATTTTTTTTTTTGAATTTTGTAAAATTGACTTGCTTACCAAGGATGAGTCTCTATAAGTGCCATCATGACCTCAACTTTTGGACCGTGACATGTTTGAAAATAAAAGATGCGACATTTCCAATATTTGTTAAATGGAAGACCATATTGAAGTTAGACAGAAAGAAAACTAAAGGCTATTTGGATGATGATTGGGTTGAAATTTTGTAACTTAGAGTTCAATGAATTCTACAGTAGTGAGACATTGTGAAACACCACACTTATGCCGGAACACTACAACAAAATAGAATTGCAAAATGTATGAACTTAGAATTTTGTTATATTTCATCAAGTATGATTTAACACTCATATGTTAAAGGATTTTTATGTGGAAGCAATCAATACAGCTTGTTATTTGGTCAAGAGATTTCCATCCACAACTATTGAATTTAAAACTCCTTTTAAGGTCTGCTCCAGTTCAGCTGCTGGTTACTCAAATTTGAGAATATTTGGTTGTATTGTTTATGTTCATGTGACGGATGACAAATTAAGTTAAGAGCAAAGAAGTGTGTATTTTTAAGGTATGCAACTCGAGTGAAAGCGTGCAGGTTATGGTGCATAGATCAAAATAATCTATGGTTAATTATTAGTTGGGATATAATATTGAACGAATTTTCCTTACTAGATAATCAGAAAAATAAGGCAATAGCAGAAACAGATTGTGGTGTCAATGATTGCTAGAGCTAGAAATTGAATCTCCACTAGCTTAGTCCAATTTTTATAGGTCATGGAGGTTAAAAACATTAATTAAGATGATAATGATGCACCTACACAACAACAATAACTAACATTGCTAAAGGTGGAAAAATGAGAGTAATCAACCAACTAATGTAGTTTGGTTCATTGCCAAGAGGAAAAAAGGTAGTAAGATGCAAAGAGTTGTTGATGTTGATACACCCCAAAATCGGGCCATCTCATAAGGGGACCTCAGCCTACATAACCGGAGGTTGCCCCAATAATCCAACCTAATCATCTCATCAATCACAATGGTCAGTGATTCCCGGCCATATTATAAGATCGGGAAAAACAACTACAAGTAATAACTTAAGCATGTCTAAACACTTTATTAGATTCATCAACTAACCAATATACTCAAGTCCACAGTCTTCCACAATACCTCTATATGTTGGAAAAAGCCCCCGACAATAGCCAAACCAAGTCAAAATAAGACTAAATCTAAAGATAGGAGACTAAGAAGGAATATCTTTCGAAGTAAGGAAGCTCACCACCCCAAAGTCAATGCAAAAACCGCTTCGATCACCTAATAACTACGCAAGAAGAGAATATGATGCTCCAACCCCTATGACGTATGGGGACATAGCATCCGGAGATGGTTAGCGGTTGGAGCGCTAGCATATAACTCAAGTTGAAGGATAAAATAGCATAATCAATAAACAACAAGTCAATATATCATATTTAAACCATATTCATGATCTTATCCAGACATATAGGTATATCAAATGCCAGACAAGTAAACATGCCTTAACAATATTCTCAAACTACACAATCATGAGACATAAAGTGGAGAACTCCGACCTCCCACACTTAGATTTAAACAATTCTTATTAGATATGGGACTATAACCATATTCACATATTACTTTGACGAAGGAATTTAACCATGTATACACTCATTAAGCATGGTACTCTAACCGCATACACATTAATTTAATCAAGGGACTTTAACCACAAACGCATATTTATTTAGGCAAGGGACACTTCCTTAAATTTTTGTTTATGATACATTCAAAATCTAATGCAAATTGTCCTTGACTTTTTCTGTTGTTTCTTTTTAAAGAAAAATTATTAATTTTTTTGTATGCTTTCTTGTTAATTCTAACATCTTTTTGTTAGAATTTTTGTCCACTCTGATGAAGGTCTCATCTCATGAGCGTGGCTCAGCATGGAACAAACTTTAGTTGACATGCCTACACATTAGGCAAGGGACTCTAACCCCATGTCGTATTATATAAAGGACTCTAACCCAAGCCATTTAAATTGGTGAGGCACTTTAACCAAAAGAGATCTCATTGTGCAAGGGAATTTAACCACAAGAAATTTCACCAAGCAAGTGACAATAACCTCAAGCCTTTTTCATTAGGAAAGGGACTTAACCTCAAGACATTTCGACACATTTTGACTGTCATTAGTCTACATTGGGACTCTAACCCTTTGTCTTTACATCATCATCTATTCAATCACACTTAAGGACTTTAACCCGCATAGATAATTCAACATTATACATGACCACATGGTCTTTATGGGAGCCTTCATTGCTCAACCATTTCAATAGGGAGTTGCCTAAACTCAATTCATCATACAATACAATTTAGGGTCATCAAGACCTTCATAAACCATTCACATATTATTAGCAATCTTAGACCACATTCTAACCACACTTTATTTCAACAAACAATTAGAGTTCATTTTTATTTTTAGGGACTTTAAACCCTTATTATTCATTAACCCAAAAAGGTCATCAATTAAACAATGCATGGTTCACAATACCTTAACCATATCATTTATCAACCATTCATACTTAATGGGCCCTTGCGCTAGTTCAAAACATCACCAATATGTAACTAGACAATTCACTTAGACATTTTCACAAACACCTTGTGTACATACCTTTACCAAGGCCATTTTCATGGTAGAAATCAAAATATTAGGGTTACTCAAGACACATATGTTAAACCACATACAACAAGTACCCACATGTTCAAAACATCACCAATATCATGCATCAACATAAGTCTAAACAAGGGAAAACATTATTCATCACAAGGCATCAAAACCCTTATTATTTGATGACAAAATCTCCATGTACACTTACTAATCAAAGGTTAAAATACATGGTTTTTGTGTTATTTATAAAGGGAGAGAGTTACATGCCTTAGACAACTTGATTCACCAAGAATCTTGACTTCACTTTGCCTTTTGAAGATCATCGTTGAAACCCTCACGTCCAACTATTTACAAATGAGTTTGAGAGAGTATTTAGGGTGTTTGATCCATCAAAGATGTGTTTTAGGAGGCCATATACACTTATATATTGAAGAAACTTAGCGTTTTGATTGAGTTAAATAACCATAAGGTTCATAACTAAAAGCTAAAATTGACCACAGTGTTGGATACGACTTACTTGATTCAATCGTACCCTAGGGTACGAGTCGTATCCTAGGATTATCCTAGGTCATCTATACTGATTAGGGTACGACTACCCATCATTGAGTTGTATCCAAAGGGTATGACTCATGCCCTTACTCGGGAACATCACCCGTACCAAAAATAGTCCATTCAATGTCAAGACCTCACTTTATACGATTGGGTTGTGTAAGACTCATACACTTAGATACGATTAGGAGGATTCTCACTCGTACCTAGGACAATAAGCCTTACCAAACTACCTAGGGTTCGAGAGGGGAGGGGAAGGAGGATACAACTCATATCCAATGGGTAAAACTCGTTTCCCTAGTCGTACCCACCCTAGTGATAACAACTGAAGAAATTTCTCAATTATTCATAGTCTAGGTGTTTCAATTCTCCCCCACTTGGATCATTCATCCTCGAATGGCGGTCAAGGCAAGTGTAAACACAAGTTAACACATTATCACACATAAAATCAACCTTCAATCTAGTTAGGAAAAAGCACACAACAAGGATACAAAACACATCATGCTCATTATCAATAGATTATTCATTTCATTCACTTTGGGACTCAAATCTATTAGTATCAAAATGCATACTCATTTCCCAATTTAGGTGATTCAACCCATTGACTTATCAAAGAAACATACTCAACTCATATACTAGGACTCGAACCCATCATCTATCAAAGACATGAATTAACTCAATGTATTAGGGACTTATCCCAATCACAACCAAGACACACATGATGTCAAAGCATTAGGGACTTGAACCCATGGTGTAACAAGACATAAATCAATTCAAATCTTGGGGACTTTAACTCATTGTCTAAACAAGGCATAACACAATTCAACACATTAGGTACTTTAACCCATTATTTGTGAATACATAAATCAAGGTAAGAACATTAATAAAAATATTTAGCACAAGTTCCTGGGATAGGAAACAAATGCGGAAACTTGGACTTCATATCCTCTTCCACCTCCCAAGTAGGTTCCTCAAACTTTTTGTTCTTATATAGAACCTTTACCGAAGCCACTTCTTTCTTTCACAATCGACGAACTTGCCAATCCAAGATACTTACCGCGATCTCCTCATTGGAAAAAGAGTCTGATATATCAACATCCCTCAAGGAAACAACCAATGAAGGATCGCCCACACATTTCCTCAATATAGAGATATGTAATGTTGAGTAAATGGAGTTCATGCTAGAAGGCAACTCCAACTCATAGGAAATATTTACAACCCTCTTCATAATCAAGTAGGGACCAATATACTGGGGACTAATCTTCCCCTTTTTTGCAAGCTGCATCAGTCCCTTCAAGGGAGAAACTTTCAAGAATACCTAATCGCCAATACTAAACTCTAAGTCCTTATGCCTCACATCCACATAGGAATTTTAGTGTCATTGAGCGGTTCTCAATCCATCAAAAATCACCTTCACCTTCTCTATGGATTGGTGAACTAAATCGGGGCCAAGCAACTTACCCTCACCAACTTTATACCACCCAATAGGAGATTGACATCTCCAACCATATAATACCTCAAAAAGGGCCATGCCAATGCTAGAGTGGTAACTATTATTATAGGTGAACTACATCAAAGGCAAGTGGTCATACCAACTACCACCATAATCAATCAAAAAAGCACGCAATATATCCTCCAATATTTTAATGGTCCTCTCCACTTAACCATCCATTTGTGGGTGGAAGCGATACTAAGGCACACTCTTATACCAATGCCTTTTTGGAACAACTTCTAAAAGTGGGATGAGAATGGAGGACCATAATCCAAAATGATCTAAAACTAGAGCACCGTGCAACTTCACAATCTCTGCAAGGTAAAACTTAGCATAAACTCCCCTAGCAATTAGTCCTCATGAGCAAGAAGTAAGCAGACTTGGTTATTCTATCAACAAAGACCCAAATGGAAGTGGGAGGCAATCACCAAAGACCCTCGGGCCTCATATACTCAACTTTCACTTATTGGCACACCATACACTTGGCCATATAACCAGCAACATATCATTTCATATTAACCCACCAATGGAATTCTACAAGATCACGATACATCTTTGTGGAACTGGGTTTAATAGCATAACGGGATTCATGAGCCTCTACCATGACCCTTTACCTAAATCCATCGACGTTGGGAACAAATAGTCTACCTTAGTATCTCAAGATATCATCACCACTAATCATAAATTCCGCAACATTGTGTTGACCCATATTACTCTTGATCCTCACCATGTCAGGGTCCAATACTTGCTTTTCCTTTATCTCAACAAAAGAAGAAGACTAAGATAACTGAAGAACAAATACACCACCATCCTTGGAGTGCGCAAGTCGAACTTTAAGATTAGTCAAACGATAAATGTCCTTCACTAATTCCCACTTGTCCTCATCCACATGGGCCAAACTTCCCATGGATAATGTACTAAGATCATCAGCAACTACATTAGCCTTATCAGGATGGTAATGAAGACTCATATCATAGTCTTTCAACAACTCAAGCTACCTTTTTTGCCTAAGGTTCAACTCTTTTTGAGTAAACACATACTGAAAACTCTTATGATCGGAAAAGATATCAACATGAACCCCATAAATATAATGTCACCACATGTTTAACGCAAAAACCACAGCTAACAACTCTAAGTCTTAAGTAGGGTAGTTCTTCTCATGAACATTCAATTTCCTAGAAGCATAGGCCACCACCCTCCCATGTTTCATTAATACACAATCAAGACCAATTCAAGAAGCATCACAATATACCACAATACCATCAATATTGTCGGGCAAGGTCAAAATTGAAGTTGAAGTCAGTTTATCTTTCAACTTCTCAAAACTACCCTCACATGCATCCGACCATAAGAACTTGATCTGCTTTTGGTTTAACTTGGTCAATGGGGCATCTATAGTCAAGAAACTTTCTACAAATATTCTATAGTAACTGGATAGACTCAAGAAGCTCTGAATATCGATTGGAGTCATAGGTCTAGGCCATTTCTTAACCTCCGAAACCTTTTGGGGATCTACTATGATCCCTTCACTAGAGATATTATGACCAAGGAAAACTATAGCCTTTAACCAAAACTCATACTTATAGAACTTGCCATATAAACAATGATCATTCAGTGTTTGCAACACAACGAAGGTAATCGATATGATCCTCCTCATACTTTGAATAGACTACGATGTCATCTATGAAGACAATAACAAACTTGTTCAAGAATGGAAGAAAGACTCTATCATCAAATCCATGAATGTCCTTGGAGCATTAGTCAACCCAAAAGACATGACAAGAAACTCATAGTGACCATACCAGATTCTAAACATAGTCTTAGGGATATCCACATCCCTAATTTTAAGTTGATGATAACTAGATCTAAGATCAATATTTGAGAAATACTTCACAACTTGAAGTTGATCGAACAAATCATATATCCTAGGAAGAGGTTATTTATTCTTTATGGTCACTTTGTTCAACTGATGATAATCAATGCACATATGAAGGGAACCATCGTTTTTGCGCATAAACAACATAGGATCACCCTAAGAAGACACACTAGGATGGATAAAACCTTTATCTAAGAGGTCCTTCAATTTTTTCTTAAGCTCGTTAAGCTCCATCGGAGGCATTCTATAAGGAGAGATAGAAATTAGATGAGTGTCCGAAACAAGATCAATCCCAAAATCAATTTCCCTAACGAAAGGAATATTATGAAGATCATTAGGAAAAACCTCAGGAAACTCATTAACCACGAGAATGGATTCTAGAGAAGGCTCTTCCAAGTTAGAATCCTTAATTCAAACCAAATGATACAAATATCCCTTTGAAATCAACCTTTGGGATTTAAGATAAGAAATGAACATTACATATGGCACAAAAGAACAACCTTCACATACAATGATTGGCTCATTGGGTAATTTGAACATGACCCTACGGGTCTGACAATCTAAGGAAGAATAACACGAATGTAACCAATTCATCCTCAGAATGACATCAAAATTGACCATGTCTAACTCTATCAAGTCTACAAGAGTATCTCTACCACCAACAGCTACCGCACACCCCTATAGACTCTTTTAACAACCATAGAGTCTCTTATAATAGTAGAAACAAAAAAAGGAATCGATAGACTCTTAAGACCACAATCAAGATGCACGACCACATATGGGGTCACATAAAAAAGAGTATACCCTAGATCAAACAAAAAATATACATCACGGGAGAAAAACCTCAACATACCGTGATAATATCAGGAGACACCTCAGAATCCTAGCGACTGGCAAGAGAATACAAGCAGTTTCGGCCAGTGTCGATGTCAGAAACAAAAGTAGAGACGTAGCAAGCTTTGGTGTGTGAGTAGATGGAGTAGCAATACAAACCCTGTTGGAACAAAAAAATGCTAGAGAGGGGCACTCATGCTATATTTTACTGATCTATCTACAACTAAAATATTTGTTTCTCCCCTTCCCATACTGACCATGATGACTCTGACTACAGAATCCGTAAGGAGGGTGGGTTGGAGTCGACTGAACACCACTAGCCTAGAATTGGGCACCTTGTGCTCATAACCCACCACTAAACTAAGATCGAAGATCACCCAGCGACTTCAGGTAAGGAGAAAGAACACTAGCTGAGAAGAAAAAAATCTAAACTCTCCTACTTCTTTCATGGCTACTTACCCCCATTTCTACCACTAGGCTCGAAAGACCTAATCTTCTTTCCTTGCTTTTTACTTAACTCAACTTGCATCTTTTTCACTTCTTCCACCTGTTGCATTTACACAATTAACCTTGAAATATCCATATTTTCAATCAACAAGGCCGACTTTCTCTCAAGGACTAACTCATGGGACAATCCCAAAATAAATCTACACATTCTAGCCCTCATGCTAGAGACCATCTTGGGAGCATACCATGATAATTGATGGAATTTAAAGGCATACTCTTGAATGGAAATCCTCCTTTTTTTCAAGTTCATAAACTCTTTTGTTTTTACTTTCCTCAACTCTTGAGGAAAGAAGCAGTCTAAGAAAGCCTCAAAGAAATTATCCCACGTGGCAGGACTAGTATTTACACCTCTAGAGAACACCCACCTTTCATACCATTGATACACTACATCTTTCAATAGGTAAGAAGCAAACTCAATGGCCTCAACCTCATAAGAATGTATGATTTGGAAGATCTTCTCCATTTCATTAATGAAGCCTTGAGGATCTTCCTCAACCTTTGTACCCAAAAACATAAGAGGGCTCAACTTTATGAATTGGCCAATTCTTATGGCCTTAGAAGAAACAGTAGCTAGAGCACAATGCTCCAATTGAGAGGCTACCAATTAAGTCAAAAGGTTGATATAGCGACAAAACTTAACATTAGTAGCATCCCCTTGAGGTGTCAAAATAGGAGGGTCACTCTTATATTTGGGGTAGGTGGGAACAGGTGGAAACCCACGAAGATAGTCAGATACTGCAGCCCTAGCCCATGTCCAAACTCTAAAAGTTGGATGAGATTGTCCATAGGGCCCTCAGAAGGGTTTTCCTGAGTCTCAGATCTCCTTGGAGGTGTGATCTAAAAGATAGCAAACAAAAATTAGAGAAATCCAAGACCTTAGACTCTATAGCTTGAGATTGAAACGCAAGGAAGGGAAACATTTCCTAAAATATCTTGTAGTCCCTCTTTTATAAGAGTGGAGGGCTTTACTCCCATAAAATAGGCTCTACTTGACACGGTATTGTGGATACCAAAGTGACCATAAACCTAGTCTTTAATACGAATTTGACATATCCCAAAATTGGGCCATATCGTATGGGTACCTTAAGGCCACATGAACCAAAGTTTGCCCGATAACCTAAACTAATTATCTCATTAATAACAAAGGTCGGGTGAATCCCGACCATATAATAAGATCACAGAAAACATACTACAATTCATAACTTAAACATGTCTAAACACTTTATTAGATTTATCGACAAACCAATATACCCAAGTCCACAGTCATCCACAATACCTCTATACAATCCGATATTTAGAAATGTATATGTCGGGATAATCTCCTGACAATAGCCAAACCAAGTCAAAATAAGACTATATCTAAAGATAGAAACCAAGAATAATGTCTTTCAAAGTAAGGAAGATCACCTCTCCAAGGTTAATTCATGAACCACTTCGATCACCTAATCACTGCATAAGAAGAGGAGATGAAGCTCCAGCCCCTATGTTGCGTGGGGTGATAGCGTCTGGAGTTGGTTAGCGGTTAGAGCGCTAAAATGTAACTCAAGGTTAAGAATAAAATAGCATCATCAATCAACAACAAGTCAATATATCATATTCATGACCTTATCTAGACATATAGTTATATCATATGCAAAACAATAAAAAGTCTTAACAACATTCTCAAAGAACACAATCATGAGACATAAAGTGGAGGACTCCGGCCTTCCACAATTAGATTCAAACAATTATTATTGGGTATGGGACTTCAACCACATTCACATATTTATTAGACGAAGGACTTTAACCATGTATACACTCATTAAGCAAGGGACTCTAACCACATACACAATGATTTAAGCAAGGGAATATAACCACACACGCACATTTATTTAGGTAAAGGACTCTAACCACATGCCTACATATTAGGCAAGGGACTCTAACCACATGTTGTATTAGATAAGGGACTCTAACCCAAGCCATTACAATTAGAGAGAAACTTCAACCTCAAGAGATCTTATGACGCAAGGGACTTTAACCATAAGCGATTTCAGTAGACAGGGGACTTTTACCTCAAGCCCTATTTCATTAGGCAATGGATATTAACCTCAAGCCATTACAACTATTATTAGTCGACATTGGGATTCCAACCCTTTGTCCATACATCATTATTATTTAATTCACGCTTAAGGAATTTAACCCACTTAGATAATTCCACATTATACATGACCACATGGTCTTCATGGGAGCCTTTATTACTCAACCATTTTAATAGACCAATGCCTATACTCCATTCATCATACAATCCAATTTATGGTCATTAAGTCCTTCACAAACCATTCACATATCATTAGCAATCTTATACCACATTCTCACCACACTTTAGTTTAACACCCAATTCAAGTTCATTTTTATGTTTAGGGATTTTAACCCCTTATTAGTTATTGATCTAACAAGGTCATTAATTACACAATACATGAATCACAGTACCTTTGCAATATCACTTATAAAATATGCCTACTTATTGGTCCATTGCCCTATTTCAAAACATCACCAACATATGACTAGATAATTCACATAGATATTTTCACTAACACCTTGTGTACCTACCTTTATCAAGGACATTTTCTTGGTAGAAATCAAAATAATAGGGTTACTCAAGACCCACATGTTAAACTACTTACAAAAAGCACCCACATATGAATAACACCACCAATATCAAGCATCAACATAAGTCCAAACAAGGGCAAACATTATTCATCATAATGCATCCAAACCCTTATCATTTGATTAAAAAATCTCCATGTACACTTACTAATCCAAGTGTAAAGTATATTTTTTTTTTGAGTATTTTATCAAGGTAGAGAGTTACATGCCTTTTACAACTTAATTCACCAATAATCTTGACTTTACTTTGCCTCTTGAAGATTACCCTTGAAACCCTAGACTCCAAATCTTTACAAATGAGTTTGGGAGAGTATTTAGGGTGTTTGATCCTTCAAAAATGTGTGTTTAGGAGACCATATACACTTATATATTGAAGGTACTTAGGGTTTTGGGTAAGGAAAATGATCATAAAGACCTTAACTAAAATCTGAAAATTGACCATGATGTTGGGTACGACTCACTTGAGTCAATTGTACCCTTGGGTATGAGTGGTACCCTAACTCGTACCCTAGGCTTCTCCTAGGTCATCCATATTGGTTAGGGTACGACTACCCACCATTGAGTCGTATACAAAGGGTACGACTCATACCCTCACTCGTACACTTCACCCGTACCAAAACAGTCCACTCTAAGTCAAGACTTCACTCTATACGATTTGGTTGTGTATGACTCGTACACTTAGATATGATTGGGAAGAGGCTCATTCATACCTAGGACAGTTTGTAACCTTTACCCCACTGCCTATGGTACGAGAGGGGAGTAAAAGGAGTATACGACTCATATCCAAAGGGTACGACTCATACCCCTAGTCGTACCCACCCCAGTGACATCAAATGAAGAAATTTCTCAATGGTTTAAGGTCTAGGTGTTTTTGATGTTGTGATAAAAGTGTTTATACATGGTAATCTGCAAGATATGATGATCAAGGCAGTCATGACTAATAAGCTTAGGCATTGCCTAGACATGATTGGTGTGTATAGTACATAGTGTGCCCTTTTGAGTGTCGAAGGCAAAGCACAAAGATATTTTTCCTATTGATAAAGAAAATTCAATCCAATAAGAAGATTTGTTAATTATGTCTTAAATTTTTCTCTTCTCTATTTTAGAAAACTCATAATTCCTATTAGTTTAGGATTATTGTGCTAATAGATTTGGGAAAAGAAAATGTAATCCATGTAGGATTAGAATAACTTTTTCCGTATAGGTTTGGGACTACTTGGTATTGTTTAAGGGATATAATTGAGGATTCTAAAGCATTGTACACATCTACATTTTTTAAAGTGAAAAACTCCCTCTATTTTTGCTTGGAGAATTAGGCCTAGCCAAACCTTGTTAAATCGTTGTATTATTTTTCTTTTTCATTTTCCTTATTTGTAATTGTGTGCTAATTAACTCGTAATATTTTCGAAACAATTTGAATTGTTGGAGGCATGGTTTTTGTTATTACTTCTGTTTATGAATAAATGGTGAAAAACCATTTTTTAAGAAAAGAAACGATCAATAATCATGCATAAAAGAAATTAGTGCTGGTTCGCAAGAAATTTTAATACATGAAAAACAAACAACCACAAATAAAATCTTAATAAATAAGAATATTTATTGATAAATATGCGGTATCTGATTCTTCTTTTTAGATTTTCTCCATAATTCGAGGATTGCTATTGACGTATTTCTCAAGCATAGGAGGATTTAGATTTGATCTTCATGAAATGAGGGTCTTGTGGATCGTGTTAATGTATTTCATTTGGGTATGATCTGCATGAAAGGATGGCCTTGTGGATCGAGTTGATGTATTTCATTATCAAGAATAGGGTAATATCTTTTTGGATATTCGATGAGTTTATAAATTTTTTTTAGCTGCTTAAGTTCAATATCTAATCAAAATATTTTTTTATGCTTTAAATAACTAATACTTTTAAGTTATCTTCTCGTAATATTTGAGAACAGTCCGATTTAGTTAACATTTAATCAATGTAGTAGACGAACTATCAGTAAAAATATAAAGCAAGACATTCACACAAATAATTAACTCTTATACCGAATAATACATGAAATCATTCAAGAAACTTTGTTCATTCTTTGATTCACAATAAAAACTTATAGAAATAATAATGGTATCAGAGCACAGTTATTTAAAAAATACAGCAGTAGCATATATGTTTGAATTTAGATTGGATTGGATTAATTATGAGAAGATCATTTAAAAACAGAGAAGCTTTTAGAAAAATTAAAGAATCTTTAATTAGTAATTATTCAGAATATATAAGTCTGAATAAAACAAAATAAAACCCACAAAGATTAGTCTACCTAATTAATAATCCATTTAAAATCTAGAAGAATGAGACACATACCACCTAATTATGATAAAATCAGATTTAGATATCCACCAAAATATTATAAATGGTTTAAATGAATAAAGTACAAAAATACAAAAAACTAAAACAAATTATTTCTAAAAAATGTAAAGAATTAAAAATAAGAATAGAAAAACTACATTATAATATATTTTTCGGAGTTAGTGAAAACTCAATAAATGCACAAAAAGATGAAATATCAAAATTAGAATCACAAATAGATAGTTTTGAATATATATATATATATATATATATATATATATATATATATATATATATCAACATGAACTATTTACAATAAAATAAACAAAGAAGAATTTATAATAGATGAAAAAATATATGAAAATCACGAAGGATCAAAAATAAAAATAGTATATTCTAATCTAGGAAGAAGATATAAGAAAATAGGTGAACATTTATATTTAATGTTAGAAAAAGAAGAATTAAAATTAGAAGATAAATTGACAGCTATGGTAAGAATAGAAAGAGAAAATGAAGAAATAGATAGGAAAAAGAAAATAGAAAAAATAAAACAACAAACTACAGAAGAAATACAAAAAATAGAAGAAACTAAAAATAGTAGAATTGCTGAATTAGAAAAAAAACTACAAATGTTAAAAGATTTGTATGAAGAAAGACAAAAGGAAAAGGAAGAGAAAGATAAAGAACAAAAATTACTAAACGAGATAAATCAATTTAAAGAAAAATTAAAAATAAATAATAAAGAAATAAAAAATTAGGAATTAGAAATAAATAATATAGATGTTGAAGAGATAGATAAGTATGATTCAGAAGATAGTGAAACATACACAGAAATATTAACAAATACAAAAAATTTAGAAATCAATGAAAAATAAGAAGTAATTAATGAAGAAAACTTAGAAAATATCAACACAGAAATAAATACTCTTGATAAAAAAGAAGATGAAAATATAATACCTAGAACATCAGAAATAAGAAAACCTACATATTATAAGAATAAGTTTAAAAGATATAATCTAAAGAATGAATATGACAAATGGACACCAAAACAAATAGTTAATAAAAATTATAACTTTTTAGACTTAGACTGTGTAATAGATACAGAAAAAACAATACAATTATGGATAGAATATATGAAAAAACAATTATTAGATAATAATATAAACATAAAAGATGCACCAGAATATATAGAAAGAACACTAATAGGAACAGTGAAATTATGGTTTTCAAATTTAACTGAAAATAGCAAGAAGATATTAAGAACTAATAAACCTACAGAAGGAACATCATCAACAACAACTAAACTAACACCTATAGAATTATTAAAAAAATACGAAACAGCTATAAAAGATGAATTTGGTAGTATGACAACAATAGAAGAAGAACAAAATGAAGAAAAAGATACAAATAGGAATTTAATGTTAAAATTAGCAATATGTAATATGTGTTATATAGATGAATATACTTGCGCATTTAAAGAATATTATTATAAAGAAGCATATAATATAGAAGAAAGTAAAGAAATAAGAAAATTATATTTTAATAAATTATCCGAACCATTTAGTTCAAAAATAATAAAGAGTTGGGAAAAAACAAAAATAGTAGATACTCTAGGAGCAAGAATAAAATTTTTACAACAATGGTATAGAAACTTATGTGAAAAATATAGAGAAGAATTAAAAATGAAAAAAACATTGATAAAAAATTTAGCATGTTGCAAAGATAAAATAGCACCCCAATTCGGATGTGAAGAAAGATATTATAAGAAAAGAAAAAGACATAACAAAGATAAGAAATATAAAAAATCAAAATATAAATACAAGAAACCAGGAAAAAGATATTATGTAAAAAATTATAAATACAAAAGACCATATAGCAAAAAGAAATCTATAAAAGAATGTACTTGTTATAATTGTGGAAAATTAGGACATTTAGCTAGAGATTGTAAATTATCTAAAAATCCATAAAATAAACAAATATCAGAAATAAAAATACAAAATACAAAATATATGCAGATAGATTATATAGATTATGAATTAGAAAGTGAGGATAGTATATATGAAATATCAGAAAATGAAATAAATAATGAAATAGATAGTGAAATAGATGAATCAAATGATTGAAGAAGATATAAAAATAATAACAAAAGAAGGATATTTAAATGATGAAGGAACAGACCAAAAAATAATATTTGATAGTAACATATTTGATGAAATAAAAGGAAAAGAATTAGACTTAAGTGTAGAAAAAATATTTAAAATACCAACAATAAAAAATATATTTACTAGAAAAAAAGAAGAATATTATGTAGTAAGCCAAAAGGAACATGTAATAGACTGTAGATATGCAAAAGGTAAAGCTAGTATACCACTAGTAACAAAAAAAATAATTAATAAAGACATAAACGATATAAAAAATAGAGACCCAATAAAATATGTACACCTTGGAGGTACAGAGATATTAATAAAAGCATGTTTTAGAGAAGGAATAGATACACCAATAGAATTATATTTAGCAGATGATAGAATTATAAAACCTATAGAAAAAGGCATAATAACTGCCATAAAAGGACATTTAATATACCAAAAATTTAAATTTATAATAAGTGTAAATTATTCAGTAGCGGTAACAGATAAAAATATAGATAAATCATTAGTATTATATTGGAAAATATCAGGAATAGAATTAACCCCAGGAAGTAAAATATTTACAGCAAGATGCAAAAATTTATATGTATTAACAACAAAACATAAAATAATAGGAAAAAAATAAGATTAACAAAATACGAATAGAAAGTTCATTCGAACAAATTGTAAAAACAATAGATAATAATGATTATAGCTATAGAAACATAGATATAGGAGAAAATTTAGAAATAATAAATGATAGAATAAGTACAACGAAAAGAATAGCTGATGAAAAACCAGAATCATCAAGCTCATAAAAAAGAACAAGTTATGAAACAAATTCAACAAATAATTTAAACCAATATTACATAACAGGAAAGGTAAATGAAAAAGAATATTTAATACTCTTAAATACAGGACAAGAAGAAAATTATATAACAAAATATCTAGTAAAAAATGAAGAAATAAAAACTGATAATGATGTATGCCCAGATCTACCAAGAAGTTTAATAAATATTAAAAATATAGCAGAAAAAGAATTAATAATAGGAATTAGAAAAATAAAAATAGAATTTGAAGTAAAGGAAGAAATGCAAAAAACAGACATAAAATTAGGAATAAAATGGCTAGGACAAGTAAAACCATATAATATAGAACATACACAATTAACCTTAACATATAAAAGAGATAAATTATTCTTAAAAAGAGCCTTAACATAAAATAAAAATATATGTATTAATGAAGATAGTAGTAGAAGGATATTACAGTAGATATTATACGTCTATGATAGATACAGGAGCAGAAGCTAATTTATGTAGGTATAATTGCTTACCAGAAAGCAAATGGGATAAATTAAAAACACCAATAATAGTTAAAGGATTTAATAATGAAGGGAGCTTAATTACTTATAAAGCTAGGAATGTAAAAATACAAGTATGGGATAAGATATTAACAATAGAAGAAATTTATAATTATGAACTAACATCAAAAGATATACTTTTAGTGATGTCGTTTTTAGATAAATTATACCCACATATAATAACTAGAATAGATTGATGGTTTACAACACCATGTAAACAAAAAGAAAGAGTAAAAAGAGTTAATAATAAAATAAGAAAGAAAATTGATTGGATAAAAGGAAGTGAAAAAATTACACAAAAGTTAGAAAATATAAAAAATATATAAGATACAATAGAAGTAGTCGTATTTTCGATAAATAAAACAGAAATAACTATATTTTCAATAAATAAGATAGAAATAATTAATAAAAAATTAGAACAATTATATAGTGAAGATCCATTAAAAGGATGGGAAAAACATAAAACTACTATAAAAATTGAATTAATAGATAAAAATAGCATGATAACCCAGAAATCATTAACATATAATTTTGACGATTTCAAAGAATTTAAAATGCATATAGATGAATTATTAGAAAAACAATATATACAAAAAAGTAATAGTAAACATAATAGTCCAGCATTTATAGTAAATAAACATAGTGAACAAAAAAGAGGAAAAAGTAGAATGGTTATTGACTATAGAAATTTAAATGCAAAGATTATGACATATAATTATCCAATACCAAATAAGATATTAAAAATAAGACAAATACAGGGATATAATTATTTTAGTAAATTCGATTGTAAATCAGGATTTTACCATTTAAAGTTAGAAGAAGAATCTAAAGAAATAACCGCATTTACGGTATCACAGGGATTTTATGAATGGAACGTATTACCATTTGGATATAAAAATGCACCAGGTAGATATCAATATTTTATGGATAGTTATATTAAACAATTATCTAATTGTATAGTATACATAGATGATATATTATTATATACAAAAACTAAAGAAGAACATTTAAAATTATTAGGACAATTTACAGATATAATAGAAAAATCGGGAATAAGTCTAAGTGAAAAGAAAGCTGAAATTATAAAAAAATCAGATAGAATTCTTAGGAATACAAATAGATAAGAGTGGAGTGAAAATGCAACAACATATAGTACAAAAAATAATAAATTCGAAAGAAAATTAGATACAAAAAAGAAATTACAATCATTTTTAGAATTAGTAAACCAAGTAAGGGAATATATTTCAAAATTAGCAGAAACTTTAAAACCACTACAGAAAAAATTAAAAAAGGATGTAGAATATAACTATAATGAAGAAGATAAAAAACAAGTTCAGAAAATAAAATTACTTTGTAAAGAATTACCAAAACTACAATTCCCAGATGAAAATAGAAAATTTATATATATAGTAGAAGCAAATGCTAGTGAATGTAGTTATGGAGGAGTACTTAAATACAGATATGAAGCAGAAAAATTAGAACACCATTGTAGATACTACTCAGGTACATTCAATGAAACAGAAATAAAATGGGAAATAAATAGGAAAGAATTATGTTCATTATATAAATGTTTGTTAGCATTTGAGCCATATATTGTATATAACAAGTTTATTGTACAAACGGATAATACACAGGTACACTGGTGGTTAACAAAGAAAATACAAAATTTAGTTACAACAAAAGAGATTCGGAGACTAGTCTTGAATATATTAAATTTCACATTTATAATTGAAGTAATTAGTACTAACAAAAATGTTATTGTAGATTACATATCAAGACAAAGCTACACAGACTGATATAATAGAAGAGGATACTCTAGAAAAGATATTCAACACCCTAACTACGCTTTCAATGAAATTGGACAGTATGGGTAATGAAATAGAAAAGATAAAGACTAATGAAGTTAAACTGAAGTCTATAGCTACAAATCAGCTAACTCAGCAGTGTGCAGAGCTATGTCGATCGGAAGACACTAAAGTTCCAGAGCTAGAAGGAGACGATGGGACACTCCATAAAACCCATAACATTTATCAATCTACTTCTGCAGGTACAAGCAAAGGAGATAGGAAAAACATAAATATGAACCTAAACAAGCTATTTGATAAACCATATATACCAAATACATCAAAAGATCTCATGTTTATACCCCCACAAATTACCACATACCGAGATAGTTTAAACCAAGACAAAAAGACTTACAACTACACAGCCAGAACATATATAGAAAATATCTACAATGTATAAACCTTTTTAAATACTAACCCCAGAGCTATAAACATCCAAGAACCAGATACAAACTATATAACCCAAAGATTGACCGGATATAATAAGCTAATTCCTTTACCTAAAACCAAACCAAGTCTAGTTAAAACTTGCTATTAATATGGACTACTTCTGACGGAAATGAGATATCCACTATACTGGAAATATATGAAGCATTTAGAATTTTTAAAAGAATAACCAAAGGTACCCTATTTTTCATAAAAATTTACACGGCACCAGCAGAAATATTATATGATGAAGTTAAAAAACCCATACAAGTTGTAAAGATAGGAATGACACGAGATATGATTATACCACAAGATATTATTCCACAACCAGAAATACCTAGAATTGAGATACCAAAATTTTATGCGAATAAGAGGATTATCGGACTATCTATAATTTTGCAAGAATTAGCAAACACATACCGCAACCAAAATCCCATATGGAGTTATTATTCAAGAAATTATGTACCAATATATTCAAATTCAAAGGAATTACGATAAAAAGATATGGAAACTATTAGGCAATAGATTCTGACGTTGCTCAAACCAAAGACGGAACCTATCGCCAGAGCTATCAGAGAAAAATTTATTTCAGAATAATTATTAACCAGATATTGCAAGAAAATTGGACATAAATATCCAGATCATAAATGTTCAAAATGTAATGGAGGAGATAATGATATCCCAGAAGTTCAGCTAGAATAGAAGAAAAATCAACCAAGAAGATAAGAACGCCAGCTGGAAGATACAAGATAAGAAGCAATAATAGAGATATGGAAAAGCAGCAGATACGACAACGAGAAGATATCAGCGGAGTAATAATAGAAGACAAGCTATTAATTGTGAAAGCGACATGTAAACTTTCACAATTTGCTTTACATAAATTATTGAAACCTTTTGTATAGGTTTTTGACTATTATTAGTCTAGGCATTAATAACTTTTGTCTTATTAGGAGACTTTTTGTAAAATAGACTAGGTAGATGATTTTAGAAACGTGAATACTCTTGTAAAGTTTCAGTCTATAAATAAGATGATCCGAAGGCATTGCAAGGCAAGCCTTCATGCGTTGAAGCAAAAACTCTCTCTTGTCCACAACAAATATTTTTCTTAATTATTAAAAAACAGGTATATTTCAATGGAAAAAGTTATGGAGGAACAAACCTTAGAAATATCAAACCTACCTGAACAGGTATATTTATTTATGATTATGAATAGCTAAATTCATAATTGCCAACAATCATGGTATGATAAAATAAATTCATGTTAGTTACTTTATAGTAGAATTATTCGAAGAATAATATGTTAAGAAGTTTATTAGCAAAGTAGAAAAGGAGAAAAATTCCTAAGAATTATGCCATCTTAAAGGTGAAACCAATGAGGCAAGAAGCTATTGTGGGGAGTAACCAGAGTAGAGGCGCTGTTTAAGGGAAAAATATCCAGATTACCATGCTAATAGTGACAGAAAAATATGTTATTTAAGAATAATCTAGTATATAGTAATCTAAGATGACCATATTTTGTTATGTACATGATTGAAGGGAATATTTGAAAAGAGCAATTTTATGAAAATGAATAATTATTTATCTGATGTAATGGTAGATAAATTTAAAATACTTATTTTGTATGTGATTAAGGATATATGAATAATAGATATAAGGAAAATCATATTAGAAAAAATATTCGGTAAAGATTATATAGCTAGAATAAATTACATACCACACTTACCTAATTGCTCTTATAAATACCTATATACACATTAACTATGATAAACTATGTATATTTAGAATTTTGGAAAATAGATATAAAATATACACAATTTCTTAGTAAAATATAAAAGAGTTAAAGATTAAAACAAACAACTACAAAATATTATAATAAAATATTTAGTCAATTTTAAATGATAGATAATCTTAAAGTCTTAATCTTATATATACTTAGAGATATAGAAATTATAGATATTAATAAAATAATATTAGAAAAAGTATTAGACTATGAAATTGAAACTATAAATTGGATAGCACAGTTATACCTGGATAATTATCCAGATGGATATTATTTAGATTCAGAGATGTTAGAATATATTAGAAAAATTAGAGAAAATCAAGATAATCTAAATGAAGAAATTAATTATAGAAACCGAATTAGAAAAATAATGGAGAATCTAAAAGAAAAATTAATATGGATAGAAGAAACCTTAGAAAATTTAGGAAAAAGTATATGTGATAGTTTATATAATTTAAAAAACTCGCTACGAGAAGAACAACACAAGATAATAAATAACATTGAAAATCTAGAATTAGATATTGGAGGGGGGTGCGGATAACTAAGCTGATAAAGAGATTTATAAATATAACTGATGAATCTATTCTTTTCTGTGTGTGGTTATTTCTTAGATTTTGTTTTAATAAGTTATTCTTTTTGTGAGATGTATTCATTAATTTTTAGTTTATTATTTTATCTTGTAGTAACTGCTGAGTTACAAATTTCTGTGTAATAACTTATTCTTTCTGTACTGTAGTGTATATCTAATTATAGATTTTCTATGTCATTTATTATTTTGTGTTGTTCTTCTCGTATTATATAAACTGTTACATGTACTTTTTTCTAAATTTTCTAAGGTTTTTTCTATCCATATTAACTTTTCTTTTAGATCTTCCATTATTTTTCTAATATGGTTTCTATAATTAACTTCGTTATTTAGATTATCTTGGTTTTCTCTAGTTTTTCTAATATATTCTAACATCCACAATCTTGGTCTGAATAATATCCTTCTGGGTAAATGTCTTCGTATATTTGTGCTGTGGCATTTATCATTTCAATTTCGTAATTTATTACTTCTTCTAATATCATTTTCTTAATATCTATTATTTCAATATCTTTAAGTATATATAAGATTAAAACTCTAAGGTAGTCTAAATGGGCTATTTTTTAAAATTGATATTTTATAGCTATTTGTTTTAGACTTAGTAGTTTTTGCATATTTTTATTAAGAGATTTTATATATTTTTTATTTTTCATGTATTTGTCTATATTTATTTTTATCTGTTTTTCCAGTAACTGTATTTTTTGCGTATCTTTAAAAATCCTACGTAATTTTAACATAATAAATATTTATAAGAGTAGTTAGGTATGTGTGGTATATAATTTATTCTATCCGTATAATTTTTTCCATATGTTTTTTCTAATATAATTTTTCTTATATCTGCAACATCTATATCTCTAAGTACATACAAAATAAGTATCTTAAATTTATCTATCATGACATCAGATATATTATCATTCATTATCATAAAATTGTTTTTTTCAAAATATTCCCTTCAACCATATACATAATAAAATATAGTCATCTCAGATTACTATATACTAGATTATTCTTAAATAACATGTTCTTCGGTCACTACTAGCATGGTAATTCGGATACTTTTCCCTTAAACAACGCCTCGACTTTGGTACTCCCCGCCACGGCTTCTTGCCTCATTGGTTTCACCTTTAGGATGGCATAGTTCCTTGGGATTGTTCTCCGTTTCCACTTTGCTAATAAACTTCTTAACATATTATTTTTCGAATAATTCTACTATAAAGTAACTAATATGAATTTATTTTATCATATCATGATTGTCGGGAATTATGAATTTAGCTATTCATAATCGTAAATAGATATACCTGTTCCGGTAGCTTTGATATTTTCTGAGGTTTGTTGCTCCATAGCTTTTTCCATTGCAGTGTATATATTTAATTAACTGGGCTAAATATTTTTTTAACGGAATGGAGAGAAGTTTTTTCTTGAATGTTGGAAGGCTTGCTTTGCAATGCCTTCTTGTCTCTTTATTTATAGATGATTTTTTACAAACACTTTACATTTTTTTACGTAAAGGCTAAAGGCTAAAAAACAAAAATGGTAAAAAAAGTCTTAAAGGCTATAGTAGCCTACTAGTACCTAGTCTAATCCTAAAACAAACAAAAACAAAAAAAAGTCTTCACATTAATAGTACTAAAGACTTTACGTAACTTTTAATAAATAACTTGTCTCCGTGGTTTTTGTCGTATCTGTTGTATCTCCATTATTGCTCTTCTTTATCTTTCCAGCTGTTGTCTTTATCTTCTTTTATTCTAGCTGCACTGCTGGGACGTCATTATCTCCTCCATTACATTTTGAACACTTGTGGTCTGGATATTTGTGTCCAATAGTTTTGCAATATCTGGTCAATAATTCCTCTGAAATAAATTTTTCTCCAATAGCTCTGGCGATAGGTTCTGTCTCTGGTTTAAGCAACGTCATAATCCATTGCCTAATAGTTTCCATATCTGTTTCCCGTAGTTCTTTTGAATTCGAATATATTAATACATGATTTCTTGAATAATAACTCCATATAGGATTTTGATTGCAATATGTGTTTGCTAGCTCCTGTAAAATTGTAGATAGTCCGATAACTCTTTTGTTCGCATAAAATTTTGGTATCTCGATTCTGGGTATCTCTGGCTGTGTACCAATATCTTGTGGTATAATCATATCTCGTGTCATTCCTATTTTTACAACTTGTATTGGTTTCTTAACTTCGTCAAATAATATCTCTGCTGGTGCCGTGTAGATTTTTATAAAAAATAAAGTACCTTTGGTTATTCTTTTAAATGTGGTAAATGCTTCATATATCTCGGGTATAGTGGATATCTCGGTTCCGTCTGTGGTATATACGGTACTAAGTAATCCATATTCGTAGCAAGTTTTAACTAGGCTTGGTTTAGTTTTTGGTAAGGCAATTAGCTTATTGTATCCGGTCAATTTCTGGGTTATATAGTTCGTATCTGGTTCTTGGATATTTGTAGCTTTGGGGTTGCTATTTAAGAAAGTTTGTACGTTGTAGATATTTTCTATATATGTGCGGGCTGTGTAGTTATATGTATTTTTGTCTTGATTTAGGCTATCTCGATATGTGGTAACTTGTGGGGGTGTAAACATGGGGTCTTTTGGTATATTTGGTGTATATGGCTTGTCAAATAGCTTATTTAAGTTCATATTTTTTCTAACTCCTTTGCTTGTACCTGCAGAAGTAGATTGATAAACGTTATGGGTTTTATGGAGTATCCCAACATCTCCTTCTAGCTCTGGAATTTTATTGTCTTCCGATCGACATAGCTCTGCGCATTGCTGAGTTAGCTGATTCATAGCTATAGACTTCAGTTTATCTTCACTAGTCTTTAGCTTTAGTGTTTCTATCTCAGTCCCTATCTTTACTATCTCAGTACCCATACTGTCCACTTTCAATGAAAGCGTAGTCAGGGCGTTGAGTATCTTTTCATGTATATTTTCTTCTATCATTTCAGTTTGTGTAGCTTTGTCTTGATATGTAATCTGCAATAACATTTTTGTTAGTACTGATTACTTCTATTACAAATGTAAAATTTAATATATTTAAAACTAGTCTCCGAATCTCTTTTGTTGGAACTGAATTTTGTATTTTCTTTGTTAGCCACCAGCGTACCTGTGTATTATCTATTCGCACAATAAATTTGTTATATACAATATATGGCTCAAATGCTAATAAACATTTACATAATGAACATAATTCTTTTCTATTTATTTCCCATTTTATTTCTGTCTCGTTAAACGTACCTGAGTAGTATCTACAATGGTGTTCTATTTTTTCTACTTCATATCTATATTTAAGTACTCCTCCGTAACTATATTCACTGGCATCTGCTTCTACTATGTATGTAAATTTTCTATTTTCATCCGGAAATTGTAATTTTGGTAATTCCTTGCAAAGTAATTTTTTTTTTGAACTTGTTTTTTATCTTCTTCATTATAATTATATTCTATATCCTTTTTTAATTTTTTCTGTAGTGGTTTTAGGTTTTCTGCTAATTTTGGAATATATTCTCTTACTTGGTTTACTAATCCTAAAAATGATTGTAATTTCTTTTTTGTATCTAATTCTTCTTTCGAATTTATTATTTTTTGTACTATATGTTGTTGCATTTTTACTCCACTTTTATCTATTTGTATTCCTAAAAATTCTATCTGATTTTTCATAATTTCGGCTATCTTTTCACTTAGACTTATTCCTGAATTTTCTATTATATCTGTAAATTGTTCTAATAATTTTATATGTTCTTCTTTAGTCTTTGTATATAATAATATATCATCTATGTATACTATGCAATTAGGTAATTGTTTAAAATAATTATCCATAAAATGTTGACATCTACCTGGTGCATTTTTATATCCAAATGGTAGTACATTCCATTCGTAAAATCCTTGTGATACCGTAAATGCGGTTATTTCTTTAGATTCTTCTTCTAACTTTAGATGGTAAAATCCTGATTTACAATCGAATTTACTAAAATAATTATATCCTTGGATTTGTCTTATTTTTAATATCTTATTTGGTATTGGATAATTATATGTTATAGTTTTTGCATTTAAATTTCTATAATCAATAACCATTCTACTTTTTCCTCTTTTTTGTTCACTATGTTTATTTACTATAAATGCTGGACTATTATGTTTACTATTACTTTTTTGTATATATTGTTTTTCTAATAATTCATCTATATGCATTTTAAATTCTTTTAAATCATCAAAATTATATGTTAATGGTTTTTGGGTTATTATACTGTTTTTATCTATTAATTCAATTTTTATGGTAGTTTTATGTTTTTCCCATCCTTTTAACGGATCTTCGCTATATAATTGTTCTAATTTTTTCTTAACTATTTCTATTTTATTTATTGAAAATATAGTTATTTCTGTTTTATTTATCGAAAATACTACTAATTCTATTGTATCTTCAGCGTTTTTTATATTTTCTAACTTTTGTGTAATTTTTTCACTTCCTTTTATCCAATCGGTTTTCTTTCTTATTTTATTATTAACTCTTTTTGCTCTTACTTTTTGTTTACATGGTGTTGTGAACCACCAATCGTTTCTAGTTATTATATGTGGGTATAGTTTATCTAAAAATGGCATTCCTAAAAGTATATCTTTTGATGTTAGTTCATAATTAAAAATTTCTTCTATTGTCAATATCTTATCCCATATTTGTGCTTTTACATTCCTAGCTTTATAAGTAATTAAGCTTCCTTCATTATTAAATCCTTTAACGACTATTGGTATTTTTAATTTATCCCATTTACTTTCTGGTAAGCAATTATATCTACATAAATTAGCTTCTGCTCCTGTATCTATCATAGGCGTATAATATCTACTGTAATATCCTTCCACTACTATCTTCATTAATACATATATTTTCATTTTATGTTAAGGCTCTTCTTAGAAATAATCTTTCCCTATTATATGTTATGGCTAATTGTGTATGTTCTATATTATATGGTTTTACTTGTTCTAACCATTTTATTCCTAATATTATATCTGTTTTTTGCATTTCTTCTTTTACCTCAAATTCTATTTTTATTTTTCTAATTCCTCCTATTATTATTTCTTTTTCTGCTATATCTTTACTATTTATTAAACTTCTCGGTAGATCTGGGCATATATCATTATCAGTTTTTATTTCTTCATTTTTTACTAGATATTTTGCTATATAATTTTCTTCTTGTCCTGTGTTTAATAGTATTAAATGTTCTTTTTCATTTATTTTTCCTGTTATGTAATATTGGTTTAAATTACTTATTGAATTTGTTTCATAACTTATTCTTTTTGATGAGCTCGATGACTCTGGTTTTTCATTAGCTATTCTTTTCGTTGTACTTATTCTATCATTTACTATTTCTAAATTTTCTTCTATATCTATGTCTCTATAGCTATAGTCATTATAATCTATTGTTTTTACAATTTGCTCAAATGGGCTATCTATTTGTATTTTATTAATCTTATTTTTCCCTGTTATTTTATGTTTTGTTGTTAATACATATAAATTCTTACATCTTGCTGTAAATATTTTACTTCCTGGGGTAATTCTATTCCTGATATCTTCCAATATAATACTAATGATTTATCTATATTTCTATCTGTTACTGCTACTGAATAATTTGCACTTATTATAAATTTAAATTTTTGGTATATTAAATTTCCTTTTACGGCAGTTATTATGCTTTTTTCTATAGGTTTTATAATTCTATCATCTGCTTAATATAATTCTATTGGTGTATCTATTCCTTCTCTAAAACATGCTTTTATTAATATTTCTGTACCTCCAAGGTGTACGTATTTTATTGGATCTCCTTTACTTTTTATATCATTTATTTCTTTATTAATTATCCTTTTTGTTACTAGTGGTATACTAGCTTTTCCTTTTGCATATCTACAGTCTATTACATGTTCTTTTTGGCATACTACATAATATTCATCTTTTTTCCTACTAAAAATATTTTTTATTGTTGGTATTTTAAATATTTTTTCTACACTTAAATCTAACTCTTTTCCTTTTATTTCATCAAATATATTACTGTCAAATATTATATTTTGTTCTGTTCCTTCGTCATTTAAATATTCTTCCTTTGTTATTATTTTTATATCTTCTTCAGTCATTTGATTCATCTATCTCACTATCTATTTCAGTATCTGTGTCGTTTTCTGAAATTTCATATATACTATCTTCACTTTCTAGTTCATAATCTATATAATCTATTTGCATATATTCTGTATTTTCTATTTTTATTTCGGATATTTGTTTATTTTTTGGATTTTTAGGTAATTTACAATCTCTAGCTAGATGTCCTAACTTTCCACAATTATAACAAGTACATTCTTTTATAGATTTTTTCTTTCTATATGGTCTTTTATTTTTGTAATTTTTTACATAATATCTTTTTCTTGGTTTCTTATATTTATATTTTGATTTTTTATATTTCTTATGTCTTTTTCTTTTCTTATAATATCTTTCTTCGCATCCAAATTGGGATGCTATTTTATTTTTGCAACATGCTAAATTTCTTATTAATGTTTTTTCCATTTTTAATTCTTCTCTATATTTTTCATATAACTTTTTATACCATTGTTGTAAAAATTTTATTCTAGCTCCTAATGTATCTACTATTTTTGCTTCTTCCCAACTTTTTATTATTTTTGAACTAAATGGTTCGGGTAATTTATTAAAATATAATTTTCTTATTTCTTTACTTTCTTCTATACTATATGCTCCTTTATAATAATATTCTTTAAATGCGCAAGTATATTCATCTATATAACACATATTACATATTGTTAATTTTATCATTAAATTCCTATTTGTATCTTTTTCTTCATCTTGTTCTTCTTCTAATGTTGTCATACTACCAAATTCATCTTTTATAGCTGTTTCATATTTTTTCAATAATTCTATAGGTGTTAATTTTGTTGTTGTTGATGCTGCTCCTTCCATAGGTTTATTAGCTCTTAATACTTTCTTACTATTTTCAGTTAAATTTGTAAACCATAATTTTACTGATCCTATTAGTGTTTTTTCTATGTATTCTGGTCCATCTGTTATGTTTATATTATTATCTAATAATTGTTTTGTCATATATCCTATCCATAATTGTATTGTTTTTTCTGTATCTATTACACAGTCTAGATCTAAAAAGTTATAATTTTTATTAACTATTTGTTTTGGTGTCCATTTGTCATATTCATTATATCTTTTAAATTTATTTTTGTAATATATAGGTTTTCTTATTTCTGTTGTTTTGGGTATTAGATTTTCATCTTCTTTTTTGTCAAGAGTATTTATTTCTGTATTATTATTTTCTAAGTTTTCTTGATTAATTCTTTCTTGTTTTTCGTTAATTTCTAAATCTTTTATATTTGTTAATATTTCCGTATATGTTTCACTATCTTCTGAATCATAATTATCCGTTTCTTCTACCTCTATATTATTTATTTCTAATTTTTCTTTAAATTGATTTATCTCGTTTATTAATTTTTGTTCTTTATCTATTTCTTCTTTTTCTTTTTGTCTTTGTTCGTATAAATCTTTTAACATTTGTAATTCTTTTTCTAATTCAGCAATTCTACTATTTTTAGTTTCTTCTATTTTTCGTATTTCTTCCGTAGATTGTTGTTTAATTTTTTCTATTTCCTTTTTTCTATCTATTTCTTCATTTTCTTTTTCTATTCTTACCATTGCTGTTAATTTATCTTCTAATTTTAATTCTTCTTTTTCTAACATTAAATATAAATGTTCTCCTATTTTTTTGTATCTTCTTCCTAGATTAGAAAATACTATTTTTATTTTTGATCCTTCGTGATTTTCATATATTTTTTCATCTATTATAAATTCTTCTTTATTCATTTTATTGTGAATAGTTCATGTTGATATATATATTCTAAACTATCTATTTGTGATTCTAATTTGGATATTTCATCTTTTTGTATATTTATTGAATTTTTACTAACTCCGGCAAATATATTATAATGTAATCTTTCTTTTCTTATTTTTAATTCTTTACGTTTTTCAGAGATAAATTGTTTTAATTCTTTGTATTTTTGCTCTTTATTCATTTAAATTGTGTTTATAATATTTTGGTGGATATCTAAATCTAATTTTATCATAATTAGGTGGTATATGTCTCATTCTTCTAGATTTTAAATGGATTATTAATTTTGCTTCAATACTAGATATTAATGTAATTAAATAGGCTAATCTTTGTGGATTTTCTTTTGTTTTATTTAGACTTATATATTCTGAATAATTACTAACTAATGATTCTTTAATTTTTCTAAAAGCTTCTCTATTTTTAAATGGTCTTCTCATAATTAATTTAATAAATAACTAAATCTAATTTAACTAAATTTAAATCTAACTCAACTAATTTAACTAATTTCAACACGTATGTCACTTCCATATATTTTAAATTGCTGATCTCTGATACCATTTGGAGGGGGGTGCGGATAACTAAGCTGATAAAGAGATTTATAAATATAACTGATGAATCTATTCTTTTCTGTGCGTGGTTATTTCTTAGATTTTGTTTTAATAAGTTATTCTTTTTGTGAGATGTATTCATTAATTTTTAGTTTATTATTTTATCCTGTAGTAACTGCTGAGTTACAAATTCCTGTGTAATAACTTATTCTTTCTGTACTGTAGTGTATATCTAATTATAGATTTTCTATGTCATTTATTATTTTGTGTTGTTCTTCTCGTAGTGAGTTTTTTATATTATATAAACTGTTACATGTACTTTTTTCTAAATTTTCTAAGGTTTTTTCTATCCATATTAACTTTTCTTTTAGATCTTTCATTATTTTTCTAATATGGTTTCTATAATTAACTTCGTTATTTAGATTATCTTGGTTTTCTCTAGTTTTTCTAATATATTCTAACATCCACAATCTTGGTCTGAATAATATCCTTCTTGGTAAATGTCTTCGTATATTTGTGCTGTGGCATTTATCATTTCAATTTCGTAATTTATTACTTCTTCTATTATCATTTTCTTAATATCTATTATTTCAATATCTTTAAGTATATATAAGATTAAAACTCTAAGGTAGTCTAAATGGGCTATTTTTTAAAATGGATATTTTATAGCTATTTGTTTTAGACTTAGTAGTTTTTGCATATTTTTATTAAGAGATTTTATATATTTTTTATTTTCCATGTATTTGTCTATATTTATTTTTATCTGTTTTTCCAGTAACTGTATTTTTTGCGTATCTTTAAAAATCCTACGTAATTTTAACATAATAAATATTTATAAGAGCAAAGAGAGATCAACATCGATCAACAAAGAGAGAAAGGCCTAAGAGTTCTTTTTTTTTCCCAGGTACAGAAAAAGAGCAAAACATCTTAGTTATATAATCCTTATCTATATATTCCTATAAAAAGATTTAAAGATTTAAATTAAAAGATTAGGTATGTTTGAATTTTAAAATATTAGTATTTTTTCTAAAAAAAAACATTACCATTAACTTATAATTAGAATCCTAATATTGAAGATTTCTAAAAGAACTTATCAGTTTGTAATTAAAGATTTGAATTGCAAAATTAAAATTATTTAACTTTGAAAATACATTATCCTTTTAAAAAGAAAAAGATTCATTAACTTAAAAACAAAAACTATTAGAGAAGAGTACTAAATGAACTCTACTATTTTATGAACTTATCGCTTTTATTTGAATACAATTAATTTATCTATTAAATGAAGATAAAGATATGATAATAACAACAATAATAATAATGGCAATTAGATGTAATAATAATAATAATAATAATAATAATAATAATAATAATAATAATAATAATAATAATAATAATAATAATAATAATAATAATAATAATAATAATAATATAGTAGTGGGACAAGCACGTTGTAGTAGTTAATAATAATTTTTAAATATAGTAGTACGTAGTGGAAAAAATAATACTCCCTTCATTCCAAATTATGTGTCGTCATTTTCTTTTTGATCCGTCTCAAAAATAATGTCGCATTTTCTTATTTGGTAAGTTCTTAAAGATATAATTACAATTTTACCCTTAGTGGTCCTACTTGATTTTAAATAGTATTACTCTTTTTTTTTATTTATTTTTTCAATTAAAAGTGGTCTCACTTGATTTTAAATATTATTACTCCTTTCTTTAAGAAGGGTAATTTTGTAACTTTAACATTTATTTCTTAAATATCGTGTCTGATCAAATGGCGACACATAATTTGAGACAGAGGGAGTAATAGTTGTTATAATAGTATCAACAATAATAGTAATATTGCTAATATTAATAATAATGATAATTTATATATATTATTAATTTTATGAAAGGATTGTGTAGATTAATTTTATTATTTTTTGTTAAAAAGAAAAGACTTTTTAACAAACAAACAAAAGAAGAAACAAAGAAATGAAGATAAAATGGAAAAAGAGATAAAGAAAAACGTGGGGAAAAAAGAATAGAAAGGATAAGATGAGCAACAAAGTCTTGTTTTGTTTTGTTTTTGTTAACTATAATTTTTTTTTGAATTAATATCATTGTTTTTAAATATTTCTTTTAATTCATATATTGTGAGAAAAATATGTATTGTATTTAATAAATGAAAAAGTGAATAAACTTATCTCTTTTTAACAAATTGATATGTTATTTGAATTTGAATGAAATTTGAGTTGAACTTCTTAGTTTATTATATATACATACTACTACAATTATATATAATGCTACACTTTCTTCCCTTTTTTGTTATTGATCATTAGTTTCATTATTGATTTTATTGACTGTACTTTTCATACTCATCAGTTTCTGCAAACTTTTTTTATTATAATATTTTCATTTTTATTTGGAGATTAGTAATCGTCATATTACAGATTAATTGTTTTTGTCATTTTATTCGGATCTAAATCCAAATAAGTAATTGTTAATATATTTTCAAAAAAATAACAATTTTAAAATGCAGAATATAAGCTGTAGAGATTTATAACAATTTTATTAAAATGCAGAATGTAACAATTTTATTAAAATACAGAATTAACTAATTAATTTTAAAGATTAAGGAAGATGACATAAGCTCAGAGGTGGAGTATTGAAAGATAATTGTAGTATGTTATGCTTGGGGATCAACCCCCCGCCCCCACCCCCCACCCCTCTTTGGCTGGTCTTTATGGATTTGTATCCAGAGTTTATGAGGAAAGTATGGTATTTACAAAATTGCAACGCTTAAGAATGGGATAGTGATTGAGGATAATTTGTATGTTTAATGAAATATAAAGTGTGTATTTGTGTATTTATGTGCTAAGTTGCATATCAATAGTTAATGAAATAGTTACACATGTTTTGTTTAGTTTTGAGGATAACTTGTATGTTTAATGAAATATAAAGTGTGTATTTGTGTATTTATGTGCTAAGTTGCATGGTTAGAGTGTTTAAGGTGAGTTTGAAACAATTCAATAGTCAAAACAATTAAATAAAATTTACATGAGAAAATTAGTTAGCTAGCCTACATTATGCTTTCTTCAGTGTACTTTAATGAACCTTACTGTGTCGTATGAACTAATGATTTTGATGAGTTATTCTATGATACCATTGGAGAAGCTATGGAATCCAAATTAGGCCCACAAATAAGCCACAAGGAGTTGTGAAACAAGGAGCAAGTAGACGATAAGAGAACAAAGATTGAGTGAAACCTCCCCTTATGGGGGCAGCTATGCGTTGCACTCTCAATAGTATGTCACGGCTCAATTTACGAGTCATGATGACATCAACTATATTCCGTTAATAGGTAAGACAAATCATAGCCCAGAGCTTTAAACAACGGGCTAATTTATTGGAAAAACTATTTGGAGGGGGGTGCGGATAACTCGGATAACTTAAATAGATCTATTGTAAATCTAATGAATCTATTTTTATTTGTCCGTGGATATTTCTAAGCATTTCTATTTTTATTGATGTTCATATCTTTGGGGATGATTAGATAGTATTTGATTAACAACTTTATTGTAATATTCTTTAGTTTTTTCTCTTAGTCTTTATAATTCTTGTATATTATTTTGAAGGTATTCTAAATATTCTATATCTTTTGTTCTAAAATATTCAATTAAATTCTCTTTCATAAGTACTTCTGTTAATCTTATTTCTTCCATATCTTGTCTCCAATATTTTAAATATTCATAGTTTATCATTTTATCCTAAAGTAGTTGTAATACTGCAATTTTCTTTGTAATAATTTATACTAATTGTACTATATCTGATATTAAATTCTAGGTTATCTATTTCGTTAATAATCCTGTCTTTTTCTTCTATGAATAATTCTATGTCTAAATCATATTCTAAACTGTCTTTTAATTCTAGTTGTTTCATGGTTTTATTTATCCAAATTAGTCTTTCTTTTACTTGTTTTCTTCCTCTTCTAAGCTGGTTTCTATAATTAATTTCTTCGTATAGCCAACTTTATTTTTCTCTAACTCTTTTAATATATTCTAACATTTTTAATCTGTATAATGTCCATCTGAATAATAACTATTATTATTTGAGTAATAACTATCTGAATAATATAAGCTAAGATCATGCATATCTTTTAATTATTTTAGACTTAATGATTCTTCATTAAATATTTTTTCCATATTATTTTCTTTATGTCTTCTATTTCCAAGTCTTTAAGGATATATAAAACAAGTATCTTAATTTCATCAGATATATAGCTTGCCATATTGTTCATATGATGCTTAGGTTTTATGGGTTATTAAATGGTTTATCATAATATTTACTGGTTGTTTGTTTTAATCTTAATAATTCTTGTATGTTATCATTAAGGAATTCTATATATTTTATATCTTTAGTTCTCATATATTTTTCTAGATTTGTTTTCAATAGTTTTTTTATTAATTGTATATTTTTCATATCCATTTTTTAATATTCTAAATATACGTTATTTATCATAGTTGATGTGTAGGTTTGGTATGTAGGTATTTATAAAAGTAGTTAGGTAGATGTGGTATATAATTTATTCTAGTCAAACAATATTTGTCAAATATTTATTTCCATATGATTTTTCTTATATCTACAATTTCTCTATCCTTAAGTATATACAAAACAACTATTTTAAATTTATCTACCATTTCATCGGATAAGTAGGTAGTCATTCTTTTTCATATGATGCTTATTTCAAAATATTCCTTCCAATCATATACATAACAAAATATGATCATCTTAGATTACTATGTACTAGATTATTCTTAAATAATTATGTTACTCTGGCACTATTAGCATCATAATCTGGATACTTTTCTCTTAAACAACGCCTCTACACTGGTTATTCCCCTATCACGACTTTCTTGCCTCACTGGTTTCACCTTTAGGATGGCATAGTTCTTAGGAATTTTTCTCCTTTTCCTCTTTGCTAATAAACTTTGTGACATATTATTCTTCGAATAATTCTACTATATAGTAACTAACATGAACTTATTTTATCATATTATGATTGTTAGGAATTTATGAATTTCTATTCAAAATCATAAATAAAAATACTTGTTCTGGTAGGTTTGCTAATTCTGGGCTTTGTTCATCCATAGCTTTTCCTTTGAAATATACCTGTTTTTATTAAATATTCAAAAGTTGTTTGTGTAGAAGAGAGAAGGCTTGCTTTCAACACATGAAAGTCTTGCCTCGAACTTAGCTGGATGGCTTACATATTTATAGGAGGAAAAGAACTATTTACTATTCCTAACTTTACATCTGTCAAATATTAAAAGACTAATAATGGTCCTAAAAAAAGGAAAATGGCAAATGCCAAAAAACAAGAAAAGTCAAAAAGGCTAGTCTAGCCTATATAATAAGAATAGTAAATGTTTACATAATTTACGTATTTCACATTTTTCAAAGTCATATCATTCTCCATATGTCATTTTCATATTTCAATGCTTTGTCTTCTTATCTTTCTATTATTGTTCCGTGTCTTTCTATCTTTTGTCGTGTATCTTCCAGCTGTCGTCCTTATTTTCTTCTATTCCAGTTAAACTTCTAGGATAATATTATCTTCTCCATTACACCTCGAACATAAATGGTCTGGATATTTGTGTACAATTAACTTGCAATACCTTGTTAATAATTCTTCTAAAATAAATTCCTTCCTAATTGCTTTTGCAGTTGGTTGTTTTTCTGGATTGTGTAATGTCAGAATCCATTGTCTAGCTTCTTCCTGACTGTCGTAGATCCCTTCAATTTGAATAAATTATTTGATGATCTCTTGAATAATAGCTCCATATTGGGTTCCCATTTAGGTAGTTATTTGCTAATTCTTAAACAATTGAAGATATTTCAATAATTCGTTTATTTGCATAAAAATCAGGTATCTCAACTTTAGGTATCTCTGGTTGTTGAACAATATCTTTAGGTATAATTATATCTCTGGTTAATTCTATTTTTACAATTTGTATAACTGGTTTGATCTTGTCATATAATATCTCTGCTGGTGCAGTATAAAACTTTATAAAAAATACATTTCCTTTGGTTTTTCTTTTATAAGTGGTGAATGCTCTATATAATTCTAGTATATCTGTTAGTTCATTTCCTTCATGGGTGTATACGGTATTTAATAATCCATAACTGAAACAAGTTTTAACTAAGCTAGGGTTGGTTTTCGATAGTGCGATTAACTTGTTGTAACCTTGTAATCTTTGGGTTATATAGTTTGTGTTTGGTTCTTGGATATCTGTGGCTCTGGGTTTAAGGTTTAGATAATTCTGTATTTTGTGAATATTTTCTATGTATGCTTGGGTTATGTGGTTATAAACTTTTTTATCTTGGTTCAAACTTTCTCGATATGTGGTAATTTGTGAGGGTATGAACAAGGGGTCTTTTTGTGTTTTTGGTATAAATGGTTTTTCAAATATCTTATTCATGTTCATGTTCTGATATCTTTGTCCTCTAACTTCTTTGCTTGTACCTACAATTATAGATTGATAAGCGTTATGAGTTTTATGGAGTGTCCCAAAGTCTCCTTTTAGCTCTTAAATTTTGTTGTCTTCCGATCAACATAGCTCTGCACACTGCTGAGTTAGCTAATTCATAGCTTTAGACTTCAGTTTAACTTCATTAGTCTTTAGCTTTTCTATTTCACTACCCATATTGTCCACTTTCATTGAAAACGTAGTTAGGGTTTTGAATATCTTTTCTAAAGCATCATCTTCTATTATATCATCCTGTGTAGTTTTGTCTTGATATGTAATCTGCAATGACATTCTTGTTAGTTTTGATTACTTCAATTGTAAATGTAAAATTTAATATATTTAATACTAGTCTCCGAATTTTCTTTGTTGTAACTGAATTTTGTATTTTCTTTGTTAATTACCAACGTACATGTGTATTATCTGTTCGTACAATAAACTTGTTATATACAATATATAGCTCAAATGCTAATAAACATTTATATAATTAACATAATTCTTTTCTATTTATTTCTTATTTTATCTCTGTTTCATTAAACATACCTGAGTAGTATCTACAATGATGTTCTAATTTTTCTTCTTCATATCTATATTTAAGTACTCCTCCATAACTATACTCACTTGCATCTGCTTCCACTATATATGTAAATTTTTTATTTTCATCTGGGAATTGTAATTTTGGTAATTCTTTACAAAGTATTTTTATTCTCTAAACTTATTTTTTATCTTCTTCGTTGTAATTATATTCTATATCTTTTTTTAATTTTTTCTGTAATGGCTTTAGGTTTTCTGCTAATTTTGGTATATATTCTCTTACTTGGTTTACTAATCCTAAAAATGATTGTAATTTTTTTTGTATCTAATTCTTCTTTTGAATTTATTATTTTTTGTATTATATGTTGTTGCATTTTTACTCTGGTTTTATCTATTTGTATTCCTAAAAATTCTATCTGGTTTTTCATAATTTTGGCTTTCTTTACACTTAAACTTATTCCGATTTTTCAATTATATTTGTAAATTCTTCTAATAATTTTAAATGTTCCTCTTTAGTTTTTGTCTATAGTAGTATATCATCTATGTATACTATATAACTAGGTATTGTTTAAAATAACTATCCATAAAGTGCTGATATCTACCTGATGCATTTTTGTATCCAAATGGTAGCACATTCCATTCGTAAAATCTTTGTGGTACTGTAAATGCAGTTAATTTTTTAAATTCTTCTTCTAACTTTAAATGGTAAAATCCTGATTTACAATCAAATTTACTAAGGTAATTATATCCTTGTATTTGTCTTATTTTTAATATTTTATTTGGTATTGGATAATTATATGTCATAGTTTTTGCATTTAGGTTCCTATAATCAATGACCATTCTACTTTTTCCTCTTTTTTGTTCACTATATTTATTTACTATAAATGTTTGACTATTGTGTTAACTATTACTTTTTTGTATATATTTTTTTTCTAATAATTCATCTATATGCATTTTAAATTCTTTTAAATCATCAAAGTTATATGTTAATGGTTTCTGGGTTATTATGCTATTTTTTTCTATTAGCTCAATTTTTACAGTAGTTTTATGTTTTTCCCATCCTTTTAATGGGTCTTCACTGTATAATTGTCTTAATCTTTTCTTTATTATTTCTATCTTATCTACTGAAAATATAGTTATTTCTCTTTTATTTATCGAAAATACGACTAGTTCTATTATGTCTTCTGTATTTCTTACATTTTCTAATTTTTGTGTGATTTTTTCACTTTCTTTTATCCAATCAGTTTTCTTTCTAATTTTATTTATAACTCTTTTTGCTTTTACTTTTTGTTTACATGGTGTTGTAAACCACCAATCTGTTTTAGTTATTATATGTGGGTATAATTTATCTAAAAATGGCATTCCTAAAAGCATATCTTTTGATGTTAGTTCATAATTATAGATTTCTTCTATTGTTATTATTTTATCTCATATCTGTATTTTTATGTTTTTAGCTTTATATGTAATTAAACTTTCTTCATTATTAAATTCTTTGACTACTATTGGTATTTTTAGCTTATCCCATTTACCTTCTGGTAAACAGTTGTATCTACATAAGTTTGTTTCTGCTCCTGTATCTATCATAGGTGTATAATACCTATTATAATATCCTTCTACAATTATTTTTACAAGTACATATATTTTCATATCATGTCAAAGCTCTTTTTATTAATAATTTTTCTTTATTATATGTTATAGATAATTGTGAATGTTCTATATTGTATGATTTTACTTGTTCTAACTATTTTATTCCTAATGTTATGTCTTCTTTTTGCATATCTTCCTTCATTTCAAATTCTATTTTTATTTTTCTAACTCCTATTATTATTTTTTTTCTGCCGTATCCTTAATTTTTATTAGACTCCTTGGTAGATCTGGGCATATATTACTATAAGATTTTATTTTTTCACTTTTTACTATATATTTTGCTATATAATTTTCTTCTTGTCCTGTGTTTAAAAGTATTAAATATTCTTTTTCATTTATTGTTCCTGTTATGTAATATTGAGTTAAATTAACTGTTGAAGTTGTTTCATAATATGTTCTTTTTTATGAGCTTGATGATTCTAGTTTTTCATAAGCTATTCTTTTTGTTGTGCTTATTCTATCATTTATTATTTCTAAATCTTCTTCTATATCTATGTCGTTGTGACTATAATCATTATTATCAATTATTTTTACAAATTGTTCAAAAGGACTTTCTATTTGTTTTTTATTAATTTTATTTTTTCCCGTTATTTTATGTTTTGTTGTTAATACTAATAGATTTTTACATCTTGCTATAAATATTTTACTTCCTGGGGTTAGTTCTATTCTTGATATTTTTTAATATAACACTAATAATTTATCTATATTTTTATTTGTTATTGCTACTGAATAATTCACACTTATTATAAATTTAATTTTTGCTATATTAAATTTCCTCTTATGACAGTTATTATACTTTTTTCTATAGGTTTTATAATTCTATCATCTGCTAAATATAATTCTATTGGTGTATCTATTCCTTCTCTAAAACATGCTTTTATCAATATCTATGTTCCTTCAAGGTGTACATATTTTATTGGGTCCTTACTTTTTATATCATTTATTTCTTTATTAGTTATTCTTTTTGTTACTAGTGGTATACTAGCTCTTCCTTTTACATATCTACAGTCTATTACATGTTCTTTTTGGCTTACTACGTAGTATTCTTCCTTTTTCCTACTAAATATATTTTTTATTGTTGGTATTTTAAATATTTTTTCTACACTTAAGTCTAACTCTTTTCCTTTTATTTCATCAAATATATTATTATCAAATATCATTTTTTGATCTGTTCCTTCTTCATTTAAATATTCTTCCTTTGTTATTATTTTTATATCCTCCTCAATTATTTGGTTTATTTTTATTTCTTCTTCAGTCATTTGATTCATCTAAATCACTATCCATTTCATTATTTGTTTCATTCTCCAAAATTTCATTTATACTATCTTCACTTTCTAATTCGTAATCTATATAATCTATTTGCATGTATTATGTATTTTCTATCTTTATTTCTGATATTTATTTCTTTTTTGGGTTTTTAGGTATTTTACAATCTCTAGCTAAATGTCCTACTTTTCCACAATTATATCAAGTACATTCTTTTATAGATTTCTTTTTCCTATATGATCTTTTATGTTTATAATTTTTTACATAATATCTTTTTCTTGGTTTCTTATACTTACATTTTGAGTTTTTGTATTTCTTATATTTCTTATGTCTTTTTCTTTTCTTATAATATCTTTCTTCACATCCAAATAGAGGTGCTATTTTATCTTTGTAACATGCTAAATTTCTTATTAATATTTTTTTTATTTTTATTTCTTCTCTATATTTTTCACATAGATTTCTATACCATTGTTGTAAAAATTTTATTCTTGTTCCTAGGGTATCTACTATTTTTGCTTCATCCCAACTCTTTATTATTTTTGAATTAAATGGTTCAGGTAATTTACTAAAATATAATTTCCCTATCTCCTTACTTTCCTCTGCATTATATGTTCCTTTATAATAATATTATTTAAATGCACACGTATATTCATCTATATAGCATATATTACATATTGCTAATTTTAACATTAAATTCCTATTTGTATCTTTTTCTTTATTTTGTTCTTCTTCTTCTTCTTCTTCTTCTTCTGTTGTTATACTACTAAATTCATATCTTATAGCTACTTCATATTTTTTCAATATTTTTGTTGATGATATTTTAGTAATTGTTGATGTTCCTTATGTTTTTTTGTCAGATCTTAATACTTTTTTACTTGCTTCGGCTAGGTTTAAAAACCATAATTTTACTGTTCCTATTAATGTCCTTTCTATATATTCTGGTGTATTTGTTGTATCTATATTATTATCTAATAATTATTTTGACATGTATCATGCCCATAGTTGTATTATTTTATTTGTCTATTACACAGTCTAAATCTAAAAAATTATAATTTCTATTAATTATTTGTTTTGGTGTCCATTTGTCATATTCATTTTTAGGTTATATTTTTTAAACTTATCATTATAATAATATGTAGGTTTTCTTATTTCTGATGTACCAGGTATTATATTTTCATCGTCTTCTTTATTAAGAGTATTTATTTCTGTTTTTGTATTTTCTAAGTTTTCTCTATTAATTACTTCTTGTTTTTCATTAATATCTAACTTTTCTATATTTGTTAAGATTTCTGTATATGTTTCACTATCTTTCGAATCATAATTATCTGTTTCTTCAGCATCTATTGTATTTATTTCTAATTCACTGGTTTCTGATTCTTTATTTTTTATTTCTAATTTTTCTTTAAATTAATCTATCTCGTTTCATAATTTTTGTTCTCTATCATTTTCTTCTTTTTCTTTCTGTCTTATTTCATACAGATCTTTTAGCATTTGTAATTCTTTTTCTAATTCAGCAATCCTACTATTTTTAGTTTCTTCAATTTTTCGTATTTCTTCTGTAGTTTGTTGTTTGATATTATCTATTTCTTTTTTCCTATCTATTTCTTCATTTTCTTTTGCTATTCTTACCATATCTGTCAATTTATCTTCTAATTTTAATTCTTCTTTACCTAACATTAAATATAAATGTTCACCTATTTTCTTATATCGTCTTCCTAAATTAGAGAATACTATTTTTATTTTTAATCCTTCGTGATTTTCATATGTTTTTTCGTCTATTATAAATTCTTCTTTGTTCATTTTATTTATTTGATAGTTTATAGATCATGTTGATATATGTATTCTAGACTATCTATTAAGGATTCCAAATGTGATATTTCTTCCTTTTGTGCATTTATTGATTTTTGACATACTCCTACAATCATATTATATTGTAGTCTTTCCCGTCTTATTTTTAATTCTTTCTGTTTTTCAGATATTACTTCTTTTAATTCTAAATTATTCATCTGTAAATAAATACTTGGTAAATAAATTCCAAAGTCAAACCTAAATAACTCATAAATTACTTAAATAACTCATAAATTACTATACATACTATCTGTACCTTTTAAAATGCGGAAAATCAATAATTTAAGGTTTGTAATATTAACAAGAGTATAACCCAAAGATAGATAAACATGAACAACCATTGCACAACCTAGTAGTGCCAGTACAAGAGCTACTACAAATACAGCATAAGTTCTAAAATATTCAAATACAATCTGTCATGAAAAGGAAAAACTAGACATGGATATATAGAACAAAAATGGGCGAATCTGACTCCGAAAGCTCAACCTATCTCCAAAATTAACTCAGAATGATCTCGAATCAACGACGACTACAAGTACTCAAATCTGTACCAAAAAGGTACAGAAGTGTAGTATGAATATCAAAACCACGGGTACTCAGTAGGCATCTTTGACCGACTGAGCTAAATTATAATATAAATACGATAAAACGCAAAATAAAATAATCAAAGTCAAAAAAGGGCAAACCTGACAATAAAATCCAACACCGTTGTGCATAAATAAAACAACAAATCCACAATATTAACATAAAGATCACATCATTATAGCAACTAAATTGGCCTTCATAAACCAATAAGTACGGAAAAGTCAATAACCCAACCCAGTCCCCCACAAGCCTGGAGGGTACAATAAAAAGGAAAGTAGATAATCGAGTAACAATACTTTAGTAACTACCATGACATAACCAACAATCCATCCATACCATATCACATCATAAGCACTCTCAATGTCGGACTCATTTCGAAACTCAATAACATCATGTCACGACCCGAGGCTTACCCCTAGCCGCGACAATGGTGCTTACAGTAACAAGTGACCACAAGCTAACCCATGTGTTGGTACTTACTGAGAGCACTAAATAAAATAATAATAATATACTTGTGCGGAAAACAATTGATAAAGCCATAAAGTCTAAATACTGAAAATACGAATGAACAACAAGTCTGAAACATCTAATAAGACTGATAAAACTAACTAACTATCTAATTGACTGTTTGAATGTCTGAAAGCCTCTAAACTGAATGAGGACTTTATGGGATAGACCCCCAATTAACTCTGACTGACTAAATAAAATAAAATACTAAAATAACCGAATAAATATAATATGTCCTCGATGGATGAGGACTCACCACTAGGGCTGCTGGATTACACTGAGCTGTCTAACTGCGGCTGGGAAACTTTACGTCTGAACCTATGATATAAGACATCATAACGCAAAAAAGAGTATGCGGTCAGTACTTTGAATATACTGGTATATGAGATGAGGTTAGGCTGATATACATAGGGTATGTGCATATGAAATAAGGGCTACTGAATAGCATGAGGTAACTGAACATGAATGCATGAAAACTATAACATCTGAGAATACAAGACCAAGCATAAACATATATCTGAAATAAGTCTGAAATCTGAAAGACTATAAACTGTATAACTGAGTAACTTAAAGTTTGTACACTTGGTCAAGCAAACCTGAATTGAGAATACACTAAATTACTATACTAAAACTGTGGGAGGTATCATCTAACCGACATGCCTCAATCTGAACTAATTAGGGTCCACCTATAACCCTAGTTTTAAGAGTGTCATTACCTTGCCATGGGAACCAACACAAACTGTATGGATCCACAAATCTGATATCCTGAAGGAGTAGGAAGTCAGTCCTAAATTTGCGGGTGACCCCTAAGAGAGTGTCAATCCTAAACTGGCGGGTGACATCTTATAATCCTAAGCTGGCTACATAGTTTTGAAACTTAGTGACTACTACTAAGGACTCAGTTCTCACTGGCGGGTGAGCCCCCATCCCTAGGTTCGTTCGGTACTAACCCCTACTCCCAACTGAACTAACACTGGCACTAGACTAAATTAAACTCAACTAAATGTTATTCTATAACTTATAGTGCTCATCATGAATATGAATATCTAAGTATACTGATATGATTTATGACTTAACTTTCTGTATACTTGAAAAGCTGAATTTATGTAAATCACATAAGTATCGGGTGTTCATAACCCACAAGCACTTGATGGAATTAACAATAATACCATATAAATGCTTTAAAACCATAGTAATGGATCATTGTTCAAAACCCAACACTTAGGCATTTCATCAAACACATGAGAGCCATGAACTTGAGCTTGGGAATGGGTAAATTATGCTAGAATAACATGGTTATAAGACTAAAATCATAACATAAGGATTTAATGTGAAGATTACAACATTTAAAACATGTAATGGATTATGCCACTTATAAAACACTTATAAACATAACTTGTAATTGAATTAACTAGAGATTCATGGAGATATTTCAACTTAAACAAGAAAAACTCATAATTTAAAGATTCCTTGACTCCATGGGTGAAAATAATCCATGGATGAACATCACATATAACTCACTAGATGATTTCGTGAAGATTCTTGGGAATTTATTGAGATTTGAACCTTGAATTCCTTAGTTCCTTGAGAATGGGTTAGGGTTTGTTCTTGAGGTGAAAGATGATTTTCTTAAGAGCTTTTATGAATAAAGGAAAAAATAATTCTCCTTTTAGACCTAAATTTTATGTTATAGATGAGTTTGGGTAGGGGAGTTTACCTAAATGCCCTTAAATAATAAAGAATAAAAGCTGGACGGATAAAGGAGGGGGCACTGCAGGCTCTAGACCGACGGGCTAAGCCCCGTGCTGTAGGCTCCAGACCGGCGGGCTAAGCCTCGCGTCGCGGGCTCTAGTACGGCAGGCTAAGCCCCATACCGTGGGCCTATCCCGATTCCCTCACTGGTTTGCTTCTCCAAATACATCCCTACGCTCGTTTAAAAATTCCAAAACTTACCTGAGACATACCTTGAACAACCCCGATCATAAATCAACTTAAAAGTTGACGTTCCAAGGTCATGAAGGTCAAAAATAAAATCATCAAAGTTTAGGAGCCTTGGAAATGACTAAGTCCAAACACTTAGGCTAATTTTCTAAGCTTTGGACCCCTTTTGCATGCAATTGAGAGCTGAAATGAGCTAAGACTTTTACGGGATGTTACAATATCTCCTTCTTTGAAACAGTCGTCCTAGAAAAAGACTAGTTAGCTAGGAACACTAGAGAAACTGAGATCATAAAGTGAACATGCATGACTGAAAACATGATTTCATAACTGAGTCTGAAACAAATACATAAACTGAACTGAGTGTATACAATTGACATGAGATGCATTAGATAGCTAAAACTAAGAAAGAAAAAGAGTAAATCTGGGGGAAAATCATTACCTTAAGCAGAATTTGAGTTTGCAGAGAAAAGATGAGGATACTTGGTTCGTATATTTGCTTTTTCTTTCTAAGTGGCTTCCTCATTGGGATGATTCCACCAAAGAACCTTGACCAGGGAAACTTCTTTGTTCCTTAGTCTATGAATCTGGCGATCAAGGATATTAATTGGGATTTCTTCATAAGATAGGTTATCCTGAACATCCATTCTTTATAATGGAACAACTCTAGCTGAATCACCAGTACACTTCTTTAACAGGGAAACATTGAATACTGGATGCACTGACGCCAAATCTGTAGGCTACTCTAGCTCATAAGCCATCTTCATAAAATGACTCAAGATCTTATATAGTCTAACATAACAGAGACTGAGTTTACCTTTCTTTCAAAATCTCTTCACTCCATTTATGGGTGAGATTTTCAAATAAACCATATCACTAACCTCAAACTCAAGGTCTTTTCTCATCATATATGCATAAGTTTTTTGACGGCTTTGGGATGTCTTTAGCCTCTCCCCGATCAACTAAACTTTCTACATCGCATCAAATACTGCATCTGTCCCTATCAAAACAGCTTCACCTGACTTAAACTAACCAATAAGAGATCTATATCTCATTCTATAAAAATCCTAAAACACAGCCATCTGAATACTAAAGTGATAACTGTTGTTATAGGTAAACTCAATCAAAGGTAAGTGATCATCCCAACTACCTCTAAATTCAATAACGCATTCTCTCAATATGTCCTTTAAGGTTTGAATAATCCTCTCTTCCTAACCATCTTTCTAAGGATGAAAAGCTGTACTGAGATGAACTTGGGTACCAAGACCCTTCTAAAAAGCCTTCCAAAAGAGAGAGGTAAAATGAGTACCTCTATCTGATATGATAGACAACAGAATCCCATGCAACCTAACCAACTTCCTAAGATAAAGCCTGGCATAATCTCAGAGGAGTAAGAAGTATGAACTGGCAAAAAATAAGTTGATTTGGTCATTCTGTCTACAATGACCCATATCAAATCATGTTGACAACACATGCGAAGCAACCCTATTAGAAAATCCATGTTCACCACCTTTCACTTCTAAGTGGGGATAGTAAACTCAAGTAATGTGCCACTAGAACTTTGGTGATCAACTTTATCCTGCTGATAATTTGAACACTTAGCTACAAACTCTATAATATCTCTATTCATATCACTCCACCAATAGATTTCCTACAAGTCACGGTACATCTTTGTGGCTCCTGGATAAATGAAATACTGCACACCATGCCCTTCTACAAGTATTCGCTGTCTCATGTCATCAACCCACGAAACACATAATCTACCCTGACCACAAATTACACCATTTCCCTCTTGGGAGAAAACCTCCACCCTTTTATCTATAACTGTCTCCTTCAACTTAACCAAACTAGGGTCTCTATCTTGCTTTTCATTTATTTTGGCAATCAAGGATGATTTCAAACCATTCTGAACCCATATACTACCTTTTGTTGAATAAACAAATCGGACACCTAATCTAGTAAAATAATGAACTTTATTGACTAACTTTTTCTTATCCTTCTCAACATAAGCAACGCTACCCATAGACAATCTACTAAGGGCATCTGCCAGTACATTGGCCTTTCTCGAATGATACAAAATAGTCATATTAAAATCTTTCAATAACTTAAGCCACCTTCTCTGACAAAGATTCAAATCTTTTTGCCAGAAAATATATTGCAAACTCTTATGGTCAGTGAATACATCTATATAAACCCATAAAGGTAATGTATCCATATCTTTAAAGCAAACACAACAGCTGCCAACTCAAGATCATGGAAAGGATAATTTTTTTCATGGGGCTTAAGCTGTCCAGAGGCATAGGCTATGACCTTACCTCTCTACATCAACACACAACTAAGACCAACTCTGGAAGCATCAAAGTAAACCACAAAGACATCTGAACCATTCGGCAAAGTCAATACTTGAGCAGAAGTGAGCCGAATCTTCAACTCCAAAAAACTCTTTTCACAAGAGTCTGACCACTGAAACTTGTCATTCTTCTAAGTCAATCGAGACATTGGGGACACAAAAGAAGAAAACTCTTCAACAAACCATCTGTAATAGCAAGCCAAACCCAAAAAACTCCTGATATCTAATGGAGAGATGGGTCTGGGCCAGTTTCTCACTACTTTAGTTATTTGAGGGTCAACTCTAATTACATCACCGAAAATAATATGACCAAGAAATGCTAATGATCTTAGTCAAAACTCATACTTACTGAATTTGGCGAACAAGTAATGAGCTCCAAGGGTTTGCAACACGATTCTTAGATGGTCCGCATGATTATTTTCACTACGAAAATAGACAAGAATATCATCAATGAAGACTATGATGAATATGTCCAAGTACTGCTTGAATACTCTGTTTTTCAAGTCTATAAAAGATGCAGGGGCGTTTGTTATTCCAAAGGATATAACTAAGATTTCAAAGTGACCATACTAGGTTCTGAAGGCTATCTTTGGAATGTCATATTTTCTGACTCTAAGCTAATGATAGCTGGATTTGAGGTATATATTAGAGAAATAAATGACACCCTAAAGTTGGCCGAACAAGTCATCAATTCTGGGAAGTGGATGCTTATTCTTGATTGTGACTTTTTTCAACTGACAGTAATCAATACGTATTCTGAGAGAACCGTCTTTCTTATGCACGGATAGGAGTGGAGCACTCCTTGGGGAAATAATGGGTTTGATGAATCCCTTATCTAAGAGATTTTTCAACTATTATTTCAACTCCTTAAGCTCAATTAGAGCCATTCTATAAGGGGTGATAGATATAGGCTAGGTATCTAAAAAGAGATTTATTTCAAAATCATTTTCCCTTTTGAAAGAAACTTTGGGTAGGTCTTTAGGGAACATATCAGGAAATTCCCTTACAACTAAAACTGACTCGAGAGTAAGAGTCTCAGAATTAGAGTCCTTAACTCAAACAAGATGGTAAACATACCCCTTAAATATCATTTTTTTCGCTCTAAGATATGAAATAATTTGACCTCTAAGCACTGAAGTACTACCCTTCCATTAAATAACTAGTTCATTGGGAAGCAAAATCTGAACTATTCTATTTCTGCAATCAACTGAGGCATAATATGATTGGATCCAATCCATGTTGAGAAAGACATCAAAATCAATTATTTCTAACTCAATGAGGTCAACTGAGGTGACTTTCTGGGATACTATGACTGGGCTGTTACTGTATACCCGTCTGACTACAATAAAGACACCTACTAGAGTAGACGCTGAGAAGGGTTTTGATAATATTTTAGGATTGACGCCGATGTTGATAGCTATATAAGGAGTCACAAAAGAAAGTGAAGCTCTGGGGGCTAATAAAACATAAACATGAAGATAAAAACCTGTAAAATACCTATAACTACGTCAGGAGAACTTTTCTCATCCTGTCAGGACTGGAGTGCATTCAATCTATTCTGGGTCTAACTATTGGTGGCACTGGAAGTGGCGCCCTGCTAAATCGGGAGACCTGCTGCAGCTAATGACAGATTAGACTGGTCCTATTGGCATAAATTCGGTCCCCTCTGAGCAACTACTGGACACTCTCTAACTCTGTGGCCTGGATTAACATACCCAAAACACATATCCCTACTAGCCTTGCATACAACCTGATGATTCCTGCCATATTTTCCATAAAGCAAATTGGTACAACCACTATTCATGCTACCCTATGACTTAGAGCCTTGTGCTCTATCTCGACTGTCATTCCTAAACATTCGCATTGGAGCACTACCTGAAAATAGATCTGGGGCTTAGAACTTTTGATGGAACTGAGAATGGTTAGCACTATCTAACCTCAGCTGAGAAAAGTTAAAACTACCTGTCCTGGCTCTCTTATTCTATCTTTTTTTCTCCATAAGCTTCTCTTTCTCAATCTGATGAGCATGAACCATAAGTCTAGATAAATCTATCTCCTTAATAAATATTATCGTCCTATGCTCCTTGACCAGACTATCAGGTACACCAGATGCAAACTTACTCATTCTAGACAATTATCAGCCACTATCGAAGGAGCATACCTCGCCAACTGAGTAAACTTAAGTGATTACTCATTCATACTCATATTACCTTACTTTAAATTGATGAACTCCTGTACATTAGCTTTACTCAACCCTAATGGTAAGAACCTATCTAGAAAAGCTGTGGAAAACTCTTCCCACTCTACAGGTCCTGCCTTAGCACCTCTGTCCTCCTTCCACTACTTAAACCAGGTGTGAGCTACATCCTACAATTGATATGTAGATAAATCTACACTCTCACTCGATGTGACCGCCATAACATCTGTCACTTTCTAAACCGTATCAAGAAACTTCTGTGGATCCTCCTTAGACTTGGATCTCAAAAACAAAGAGGGATTCATCCGCGAGAGATCCGGAATCCTGATCGCAGCTGTATTTTCCACTAGATTGGCTGGGGAATTAGAAAGTTGATTATTCTGAGTAGATACTGAATGAGCTAAGGTAGTAAAAGCGGCTCTAAATTCAGCATGAAAGAGAGGTTCATTCAGAGGATCTTCCTAAATAGGTGGTAGTGAAAGATGATTCCCGCCACTTCTTCTATTATTTCTTTTAGGAGCTATTTCCTATAAATAGAATGAAGGTTGAGTTAGAAAGAGAGTTTAAGTAGAGATCATGCTCTTTCGCACGCCATGAATACTAAAAGAAGGGAAACTTTTCCTATAACATCATGTAGCCTCTTGTCATAAGTTTGGTGAACTTGACACCCATGTAGAGGACTCTACTCAACGCGACTTTCAGATTTCTTATGGAACTTTTAAACTCAGTGCTCTGATACAAAGTTTTTATGAACCAAGGATACCGCCTAGCCGCGAACGGTGGTTACGATTATAAGTGACCACAAGCTAAGCCATGTGCTGGAACCTGCTGAGAGCACTAAATAAAGTAATAATAATAGACTTGTGTGAAAAAAATGCTAAATCCATAAAGTCTGAATACTGAAAATATGAATGAATCAGAAGTCTGAAATATCTGATAAGACTGATAAAACTGACTAGCTATCTAATTGAATGTCTAAAACCCTCTAAATTGACTGAGGAGTTGACGGGACAGACCCCCAACTAACTCCGACTGACTAAATAAAATGAAACACTGAAATAACTGAATAAACATAACATGTCTTTGATGGATGAGGACTCACTACTAGGTCTGCTGGATTACACTGAGCTGTCTAAATGCAGCCAAGAACTATGCATCAAAACCTATGATATAAGACATCATGGCACAAAGAAGAGTATGTGGTATGTACATTAAATGTACTGGTATATGATATGAGGTTAGGATTGATATACATGGGGTACTATTTATATAAAATAAGGGCTACTTAATCGCATGAAGTAACTGAATATGAATGCATGAAAATTGTAACATCTGAGATTACAAGACCAAGCATAAACATATATATAAAATAAGTCTAAAATCTGAAAGATTGTAAACTGTATATCTGAGTAATTGAAAGTCTGTACACTTGGTCAAGCAAACCTGAACTGAGAATACATTGAAATATTGTACTAAGATTGTGGGAGGTATCATCAAACCAACATGCCCCAATCTAAGCTAATTAGGGACCAACCTGTAACCCTAGTTAGAAGGGTGTCAGTACCATGTCACGGGCACTAACACTGGCTATGTGAATCCACTAATTTGATATCCCGAAGGACTAGGGAGTCAGTCCTAAAATGACGGGTGACATCTCATAATTCTATGATTGCTACATAGTTCTGCAACTTAGGGACTGCCACTAAGGATCCAGTCCTAACTGGCGGGTGATCCCCCATCCCTAGGTTCACTCGATGCTAAATCCTACTCCTAATTGAACAAACATTGGTACTGTACTAAACTAAACTCAATTGAATGTTATTATATAATTGATAGTGCTTATCATGAATATGAATATATAAGTATACAGATAAGATTCATAACTCAACTGTCTATATACTTGACAAGCTAAATTTATGTAAATAACATAGGTATCGGTTGTTCATAATCCACCAGCACTGAATGGAATTTACAAAAATGCCATATAAAATCTTTAAAAACCATATTAGGGGATCATTTTTCAAAACTCAACACTTATGCATTTTATCAAACACATGAGAGTTATGGCCTTAAGCACGAGAATTGGTAACACATGTGAATATAACATGGTTATAAGATTAAAATCCTAACTTAGGGATTTATTGTGAAGATTACAAAATTTCAAACATGTAATGGCTCATCCCACTTGAATAACACTTATAAACATAACTTGTAATTGAATAACTAGTGATTCATGGAGATATTTCAACTTAAACATGAAAAACTCATAATTTCAAATGAAAAAGGGATTATTGGACTCCATGGGTGAAAGGAACCCATAGATGAACATCACACATACATCACTAGAGGAATTCGTAAAGATTCTTGAGAATTTCTAGAGATTTAAAGCTTGAATTCCTTGGTTCCTTGAGAATGGGTTAGGGTTTGTTCTTGAGTTGAAAGATGGTTTTCTTGAGAGATTTAATTAATAAAGGGGCAAATAATTCTCCCCAGGGGCTTAAATTTTGTGTTATGGACGATTTTGGGTAGGGGAATTGACCCAATTGCCCTTAAATAAAAAAGAACAAAAGATGGATAGATAAAAGAGGGGGCACTGCGGGCTCTAGGTCGACAGGCTAAGCCCCACGTCGCGAGCTCTAGTACTGCGGGGTAAGACCTGCACCGCGGGCCTATCCCGATGACCTCAATGGTTGTCTTCTCCAAACACGCCTCTATGCTTATCTGAAAATTTCAAAACTCACCTGAGACACACCTTGAATAACCCGGTCATGAATCAACTTAAAAAATTAATGTTCCGAGGTCGAGAAGGTCAGAAATAAAATCATTGAAGTTTTGGGGGGCCTTGGGAATGACTAAGTTCCAACACTTAGGCTAATTTTCTAAGTTTTGGACTCCTTATGCATGCAATTGAGAGCTCAAATGAGCCAAGACATTTACGGGGTATTACACATAATCATCGTTATTATTATTTTTTATACATGAACATAAACTCACATCATCAACATCACTATCAATGGTAGAGCTCAAACTAGAACTGATATCATCAATATCACATCAATTACCAGACTTGAATAGGAACTCATATCATCAATATTTATAACTACCAGATTTTACCATAATTATCTTCAACTCCAAAAATCAAATTGTCATGACCATTAAGTGTCTAGTACTCCCTCCGTTTAAAAAAGAATGACCTACTTTCCTTTTTAGACCGTTTCAAAAATAATGACCCCTTTCCCTTTTTGGCAATACTTTAATTTCAAATTTCCACATGGCATGTTTAGGACCACAAGATTAAGGGAATTTTGGTACATTTTACCCAACTTTAATTTAAGGCCATAAGATTCAAAAGTCTTCTTTATTTTCTTAAACTTTGTGCCAAGTCAAAATAGGTCATTCTTTTTTAAATGGAGGGAGTAGCTACAAACACCAAAATAAGCATTTTGAAATGTAAAACAAGCGTATAATGGTCTACCAAAACTAGCTCAAGTCTTAGCATAGGATAGTCGGAGGGGCTCACATCTAATATCCGCAATTCATTATATGAAAAATTCTATCTAGAGTAAGGCTAAGATGTCTAAATTCACTTTTAGATGTTAAACAAGCCCTAGCTAGCCCTAAGATAGAGATTCTACTGAAACATGAGAAACTATGTCAATTACACCTAAATTAGGGTTTCAAGATAGCCTTAAAAGCCCAACTAACCCAAGTATTTTCAATCATACCTCCAATACCTAAATCTCATCCCAAATCAATCATAATTTTCATAGTCATACTACGAAATATCTCAATCTATGATAAAAATAACCTAGCCAACCTAGACGCTAAAGAAAATTCCAAAGAATTCATTAAACCAATAATTTTCCATTTCGATAAGCTTTCACAAGATGTCATACTATGAAATTCACAATATACTTATTATAATGAGAAAAATGATATCCATATTGTACTATTGTCTTCGAGTCCAAAAATCACGAAAAATATCATGTAGGGCCCATTTACTGAATCACACATTCAAAGCCAATACAACATCCCTCTAAGCCCAAGGAATATTTATCCTAAAAAATTGGTGAATTTCGAGCTCTAATGGTGCTGAAGCCACCAAACTTTTAGGAATTTTTGAAAAAGATGAAAGATTCTATTAATAAATTAGTTGAAGCTTACCATAAATTTAAAGAAGAAACGAGTAAATTCATGATACAAAAGCTCCACAATCAACCACATTTGATCCACCTATGAATTTCCACTTTTTAGGGTTCAATATTATAGAGAATGATTGAAGAATGGTAAAAATTATGCTAAGTGGGGTATTTAAATCCTTTATGGTTCGCACATTCCACTTATGCAGACACTGGTCTGGTTTAGCTGTAGGCGGTAAAGAGCCCAACTAACAGCTAAAGTGGTACTTCACTGACATGGAATGCCGCTAAGGCGATCGATTTGCGTTAAAGAGACTAGCTCTTTAGCAGCGAGCTGACCGCTAAAGCGGTATATTCCAAATTGGTCAGGGCCACTAAACCCCCCAATGGGATGTTAAAACGCCCACAACTAAAGCACTAAATGCCTTTTTAGTAGTTGCACCAAATTTTCTTGCATCAGTTGGAGACTTGAAATATTGGTTAGTGTTCCCCAACCCCTTGGAATTCATCAAAATTTCATATACATAAATGAATAATGCAACCCTATCAAATGCGACATTCCAAAATCATTGGCACAGTAATATTTCCATCTGATATTGTTTGGACAAAAAGTAGGTCCTATATCCACTTGTCATTTTTCTTAAATTCAAGAAAAAAGCTCTAAATAAGTACGAGACCTAATAGAACGTTAGAATTTTCACACAAGATTGTTTAGCTAAAGGTTAGCCACTAGTCAAGTTGAATAGGTGAAGACTTCAAAATAGGAAATTAGTTCAATAAACGAAATAAACTGCTTGCTAATCAAACTGTTAGTTCTAGAAAGTCGTTAATGACTCGGTCAAGCTATGGGAAATCTCTCAGCAACAAAAATAAGTGAAAATACAAAAAATGACCTGGAGGGTCATTACAATATTCACTACTAAAAAAGCTTTTATCTATGAAAGTAAAAGATTAGAAAGTACCCGAAGTCTCAAACATGTGAGGATACTGGGTCTGTATCTTGTTCTCAATTTACCAAGTAACCTCCTCTACTGGGCGGTGTCTCTACTGAACCTGAATTATAAGAATCTCCCCAGTGCGCAAACGCCTGACATCACTAGCCAAATTGAGCATCGGCTCCTCCACGAAGGTCAACTACTCGTCCAATTGGATTGAGTCCCATCTAAGCATATGAGATGGATCAGAAATGTATTAATATAACATAGAAACATGGAAAATCAGAGGGCCAACAACAAAATCTAGGGGTAAGGTTATGTCATAAGCCACTTTACTATGCAAAAAATCTCAAATGGTCCAATATATATAAGCTAATCTTGTCTGTCCTGCTGAACCTCATCGTACCCTTCGTGGGTTATATTTAGAGGAATACCCGATAACCAAATCCAAATCTCAAGGCACAAAGTCTAAAATCCGCATAAGACTTCTACCTACTCTGAGATTCCCTCAATCTATCCCAATTCACCCCGACTCTATCCAACAACTCTCAAAGTAAATCAGTACCATCGGGTCTAACCTTAGAGGTCTCAAAATAACCAATCAAAGAATGACATCACCTACCATACAAATCCTCAAATATCACCATATACTCAAATGATAGTTGTCATGATATGAGAACTCTGTCAAAGCTAGTTGTTTCTCCTATTTACCTTCAATATTTATAACACAGTCTTAGATCGTATCATCGAGAACATGAATAGTCCACTATGACTACCCATCGGTCTGTGGGTGAAGGTTGTACTATGAACTACTTGAGTACCCAAATACTCTTTAGAAGCTCTCCAAAAAATATAAGTGAACATGACAGCGCCCAAGTGCACACACAAGTGTACGTGGTCTACCAAGTAATATAAAACCAAATATCGATCCCACAGAGACTTGATTTGGGAACGATTTAAATTAAGTTCACCGTCTAGATTGATTTAGTGCAAAAGTAACCAAAAAAAGAATTTTAAATTATTTTGTAAATTAAAATAAAGTAAACAATGCATAAAATAAAATACTTGAGACAATCAATGGAGAAAACCCCAGGGATAAAGCACTCTGAACAATCATACTATATTATTGAATTTAATTCGTTAATTCGCTTATCTTGGTTGTTAATTCGTAGGATTAATTGCATGATCATGGATTTTCAACCTATAATCTTTTACCTAATATGGATATTACAACTACATCGTTGAGTAGGGATGTAATAATTCAATTAAGTTAATTAAAGCTATCATCCTACGCATGAATCAAGTAAGACATCTAAGTACATCATTGTCCTAAATGCTAAGTTTAATTCTTTATTTTATAAATGAATAAAATCTCAAACTTTGTTTGTTCCCATGTTCTATCTCCCAATTCCCTCTCCCGAGATCAAAAGGTTGACAATATATGTATTTTATAGGCAATCAGTCCATAAAATAATTAAAATAAGAATAAAAAACAACCAAATATGATAACCAAAATTAATCGAAATTAATCTAAAACAATAATACTCATAATCTTGGCTTTAACCCCGAAGAGGGAGTTTTTAGCTACTAATATTCATAATCACGATCTAATTAATTGAATACATAATATGAAAAATTAAACCGAATTGTTGCTGTCCAGTTCTCCAGGTGTCCAAGAATGTGACCAAAATATATCCTTCATTTTCCAAGTCTTCTTTGTGTATATAATATTAAATTGACTATTCCTAGTGTGATTATACGTTGGCACATGGCACAAGAAGATTCCCCCACCATCCTTGATTAAGTGTACAATTTAAATTATGTTCACATTGGGAAAATGCACAAACCATGTAGAATTTGAGAGTTTACCACAAAGTGGAGAGGTAGACTGCATCATGCCACGCAAGTATTGGAGCTGTGGAATTAAGCGAGCAACGCACGCATGGCTACTGCGAAATGGAGCGTGCGTCGCATGTAAATCACATGCAGCTACTGGAATTCATCTTTTCAAATTTCTATAAGGAATGGGAGCAGTGAAATAGAGGGTACGACGCACGCGCATCATACACACTCATTGAAAATTACGTCCAAAATTATTGTTAAATCATTATTGTTTCATCTTTTGTCTATATCTTTTGCAGTGTATTTTCAATGAATTTTTGGCCTTTAAATCATCAATATATCACCATTTTCACTTTACAAAGCCTCCTACAATATCACACACCACATATTAAAAATCAAAACAATACAATATTCTCAACAACAAATTAAAACAAGAGCTAAGATAAGTCAAATTCGCAATGATCTTCCATTTTTTATTTCGACTCTTGACTTAATCAAATTGATCTTTGCACATTAAAAATAAATTATTTCACTCATAATTACAACATTAAAATATTTGAAATAAATTAAACACATTAGAATCCTGAGACCAAGTAGACACACACCTAGCTCAAGCTAGTAAAACTAGTTTTCTGGGTTGAACTCTAAATGACTCAATTAAATACAAACTTATTTAAAAAATACTTTGGATATTGTAAATACACATTTGGACACTTAAATTCTTATTTATATCAATATGAATATGTTAAGCACACGAATTTCTCTCAAAATAAGGGGAAATAAGCTAGAATAATGACACCAAAGTGTATAAAATCACCTTAGATCATCACCCCACACTTAAACTCTTGTACGTCCTCGAACAAACTCTTTACTCTAAGCATAAAAATATGATGTGACACTACACTTCTACTGAAATAAAGACACTCAATCTAGTACTACAATGACTACACGGAATGCAAGTTTCTACACAAAGCACGTTATTAACACAATTGATAGCTTGAACCCTACTCCAAAACATCCTAGCCTTAAGAATTGACTCACCTAAGTGGAAAAATCATGCTTATCATTCAATAAAGGACATCATACAAATCACCCACATTCATCAAACATGTACCCTCACAACAAGAGAGTTGCCCATAAACACTCACAATAATGCAATTTTTAACGTAATGGGTACAAGAATTAAATTACTCTCACTCTCACAAAGAACTCACAAGTTACACACAATGAACCATAGGCTTGACCTTAGTGTAATATTCTAATAATAGTCGAATGTAAAGCTTAGGATCAATTAGGACATTTTCGGGTTGAAATGTAGGCTAAGGGAAGGGTAGAAACTATTTGGGAATAATGACTAACCTCTCTAAGCGCTTTAAGGCACTATATTAAACATTTTGAACCATTCTCCAACAACTATATTACACTTTTTCATCCACCCACATTTTTTATTTTCGCCCCATCTCTTTTAAGTATTTTCATAAGCACTTGGTGGACGCATAGTTTACTATCACAAGAATCAATTTTTCTCATTTTCACAATCGTGAAAATATTGTTAACATAGATTATATCACATTCATCCACCACACATCAATTATACACCAATAACTATTACTTTGAGGCATCAATTTCATCTTTTTCTTCTTCAATTTCTCAAACACCTTACTAAATTAATTTTTCATTAAAGCACTTAGAAGATTTTTTGATCAAATTGGGGCCTATCAAAGAAGGAATTAGGCTACTTATGAGGTTTATAATTAAAAATCTAAAGACTCAATGGGGGTTAGTTAGGATAATGCAAAAAGGTAGGACAAATTAAAGGTATAAAATAAGGCTATCAAAGAAATCCCAATATCATCTCCTAAATCCACATTCTTTATTTCTCTTCACACCCACACCGGGCAAGTTCTAGACATCACATGAAATAAGGAATATACAAAAACCTCATACTCATATGGCACATGCTCAACTTATATAAGATCATCATAGACTCCTCACCAAATAATAACATAATTTCGGATTTAAGCGACTGATACAAGAGTCACAAACATAAGCCTAGGAGTCTTAAAATTAGTAATTCACTCATTTAACATGTTTTTACAAACAAACCCACTTGCACCATATAATACAAAATAGCACCAACAAGAATATCTCACTTATTCCTAACCTAAATTTTTTTTAATTGAGCCAAAATTTGGAAATTTCCCCACCCCAAACTTAAAAATCTACTTTGTCCCCAAAGTGAATGTTAAAAGTATAAAGATAGAAAATACTCCCTAAGGTCTCTAGGCCTATCTAGTAGCATCTTCACATAAAGGAAATTCATGGGACCCCACACTCAATCATTTCCATGCTTCAAGCTTAAGTTCATGGTAATTAGACTTCCCATTACTTGTGACTCAACCAAAAACAAAAAAAACTTTGTAAAATAAAAACTAAAACTAAAAATAAAACACACCTAATTAACTTGGGTTGCCTTCCAAGCAGTGCCTGATTTAGTTTCGTGGCTCGACCCAACTCAACTCAACCATATTCCTTCACCCTTTTACTCCCCTTGGGAGCTATTTTTCATTTATTTCTGACCTCTTGAGTTTGCATATCAAGATCAATATCTCTCTTCACTTAAACCTTTATCATGTTAGGAAACAGTAGTTTCATCTTAGGTTGCTCAATCAGATAGTCGGAAGAGGTCTTTGGTGGCTTAAGCACCCCACACTCATCCCTTTCAATTACATTGATCATGCATAAATCTTTATATAGGGGATTTTTAATAGGTGCTTTGTAAACATCAAATACCACCTCTTCATCATCTATTCTTATCTTGAGCGTGCTTTATCTAACATAAATCAAGGCCCTCCGATTGCTAAGAATGGACGCCTTAATATAATTGGTACCTGTTCGTCTGCCACAAAATCAAAAACAACAAAGTCAGCAAGAATAACAAACTTACCAACCTTAATGAGAACATACTCAATTATTCCTTCTGGATATGCCATGGAATCGTCTGCTAGCTGTAAAACCACGGCGGTCAGTATAGGCTTTCCTAAGATCAATTTTTCAAATAGAGATAGGGGCATCAAATTTATACTTTCCCCTAAATCACTCAATACATGGACCTCTTTACTCCCAATTTGAATAGGGATGGAAAACTTTCCCTGATCTTTTAATTTCTTGGAGATTTTATGTGTCATTACCACACTATACTCTTCAGTGAGTGTTATAGCTCCCATATCCTACAGTTTTACCTTTTTCGTCACCACATCCCTCAAGTACTTTGCATACTTAGGCATACTCTGCAAAACATCTAGCAAATGTAAGTTAATATGAAGCTCTTTGAATGTATCAATAAACTTTTTGAATAGGGACATCTCCTTTGCTTTTATTTTTCTTTGAGGGAAGGGTAACGACAATATCTTATTCACTTATGGTTCAGACACTTTTTGTCTCAAGTACTCAGACTTCTTTGAATTTTCAGCAACTTCTTTGGGAACCTATTTGGTCACCATATTAGAATCAACCTCCTTTATTGAATTTGAAGGTTATACTTGAAGCTCTTTGCCACTCCTCAAGGTGATTTCCATGACTTGTTTTAGAGTTTCTATGTCTGCTGGAAACCCACCTTGTGGTCTTGTATTCAGTACCTGTGATAATTGCCCCACATGATACTCTAAACTTCTTGTTGACACTTGTTGATTCTGTAATTCTGCCTTTTGACTTTTTAAATCTGCACATAATTGTGTTTGACCAACTAAGAGTTGTTTCATCCTTTCTTCCATGTTGCTCGTTGACTTATTCAATTTGGCCTGTGGCTATGGGACGTTCCATGACTGATTTGGTGGTTGAGTTTGTCACTTTATGTTGTAGGCATTACAATAATTAGGCCTTTGATCATTGCCTACATACATCACAGATTCTAGATTTAAAGCACATATGACAGCCGTTTGACCACTATTTCTGCATACTTAACACCAACCTGCAGCTTGTTGGATATTATTTACTATGGCTACAGGTTGTGCTGCTCCCAACTTTATGCCGCTAAAATGAGTGTTGATCAAATTTTGTAGTGCCAAAACTTGTGATGATAAGGTTGTGAATTGGTCCACCTCCAATACACTCATAATTTTTTTATGGCACTTCTAGAATCTGAATGCCAATCTGGGTTTCCTTGTGCTATCTGGTTCAACAATGTGTACAAATCATCATAAGTTAGCTCTAACGCTTGACCACATGCGGCTTAATCTAGCAAAATCTTTGTATTTTGATAAAGATCTTCTATAAAAGTGTGAGCAAGTATCTAATTTGACTGTTGGTGATATGGATAATTCCGAAGAAGAGCCTTAAAGCGTTCCCAAGAATGATAGAGGTTTTCATCAGGCTTCTATATGAAGCTCACTATTTGACTACGAAGTCTCGCAGTCTTGCCTGATGAAAAGAATCAGATAAGGAACTTTCTGGCTAAGTCATCCCATGAATTCGCCGGCTCTGCATTCAACCACCTTTTAGCTTCCCACAAAAGTGAATGGGGAAATAGTGTCAGCCTCACATAATCTAGAGTCACCCCGTTTGGCGTGAATGTACCTATAAGCTCAATGAAAGTCTGCAAGTGGACTTGTGCATCCTTGTGTGAAAGCCCTGCAAACTGTCCACTGCTAATAAGAAGCTGCATCATATTATGTTTCAACTCAAAATTTCCCCCAGCTGCCGGTCTTTGAATTAGGGAAGTCAAGTTCGTTGAAAGTGGGACAGAGACTTCTCTAACCTTCCTACCAACTGGTTGTTGTTCAGCCATAGGAACATTATTCTCTTGGCCTTTTGGGATTTAACAAATTCTAGGGAGAAGGATTGCTTCTCTCCTATGTTGATCGTAAAGTTGCTCAAGTTTTGGGTTAGGTTCAACCAAGTCCCGATCCCTTGCCAACTTATTACTTTGTAAACCTATTTTCTTCAAAAACAAAATCAAGACCAAGCATAAAAACACCAAATAAATATAAAGTAAAACTAAAATAAAAATAATTGCCAAATAACAAATTCCCAACAACGGCGCCAAAAACTTGACAGTGCTCAAGCGCACACACAAGTGTACGTGGTCTACCAAGTAATATAGTGGCCTTCAAGAAAGCCGAATATCAACCCCACAAAGACTTGATTTGGTAAAGATTTAAATTAAGTTCACCGTCTAGATTAATTTAGTGAAAAAGTAACCAAAATGAGAATTTTGAATTATTTTGTAAATTAAAAATAAAGTATACAATGCGTAAAATAAAATACTTGAGACATTCAATGGAGAAAAGCGCAGGGTTAAAGCACTCTGAACAATCATACTATGTTATTGAATTTTATTCGTTAAGTCACTTATCTTGGTTGTTGATTCATAGGGTTAATTGCATGATCATGGTTTCCCAACCTATAATCGTTTACCTAATGTGGATGTTACAACTAGATCATTGAGCGAGGATGTAATAATTCAATTAAGTTAATTAAAGCTATCATCCTACGTATGAATCAAGTAAGGCATCCAAGTACATACCTATCCTAAACGCTAAGTTTAATTCTTTATTTTATAAAATAATAAAAATCCAAACTTTTTTTATTCCCATGTTCTATCTCCCAATTCCCTCTCCCGAGATCAAAAGGTTGACAATATATGTATTTTATAGGCAATCAGTCCATAAAATAATTAAAATAAGAATAAAAAACAACCAAATATGATAACCAAAATTAATCGAAATTAATCCAAAACAATAATACTCATAATCTTGGCTTTAACTCCGAAGAAGGAGTTTTTAGCTACTAATATTCATAATCACGATCTAATTAATTGAATACATGATATGAAAAATTAAAAGCTAATTAAAAAAATTAAAAACCTAATTAAAAGAAGTGTGCAACCACCGACTTGTTATTGTCCATCTCTCCAGGTGTCCAAGAATGTGACCAAAATATATCCTCCATTGTCCAAGTCTTCTTTGTGTATATAATATTAAATTGACTATTCCTAGTGTGATTATAAATTGGCACACATCCCAAGAAGATTCCCCCACTAGCCTTGATAAAGTGTACAATTTAAATTATATTCACATTGGGACAATTCCCAAACTGTGTAGAATTTGGGAATTTACCACAAAGTGGAGCGGTGGACTGCATCATGCGTCGCACGTATTGGAGCTGTGGAATTAAGCGGCGTCACATGTAAACCGCATGCAGCTACTGGAATTCATCTTTTCAAATCTATATAAGGCACAGGAGCAGTGAAATAGAGGGTGCGACGCACGCACATCGTATGCACTCACTGGAAATTGCATTTAAAATTATGGTTAAATCTTTATTATTTCATCTTTTGTTCATGTCTTTTATAGTGTATTTTTAATAAATTTTTGGCCTTTAAATCATCAGTATATTACCGTGTTCAGTTTACAAAGCCTATTATAATATCACATACTACATATTAAAAATCAAAACAACACAATATTCTCAAAAATAAATTAAAACAAGAGCTAAGATAAGGCAAATTCGCAATGATCTTCCACTTTTTATTCCGACTCTTGACTTAATCAAATTGATCTTTTCACATTACAAACAAATTATTTCACTCATAATTACACCAATAAAATATTTCAGAAAAATTAAACACATTAGAATTCACTGAGATCAACTAGACACACACCTAGCTCAAGCTAGTAAAACTAATTTTTCGGGTTGAACTCTAAATGACTCAATTAAATATAAACTTATTTCAAAAATACTTTGGACATTGTGAATACACATTTGGACACTTAAATGCTTATTTATATCAAAATGAATACGTTAAGCACACAAATTGATCTCAAAATAAGGAGAAATAAGCTAGAATAATGACACCAAAGTATTTAAAATCACCTTAGATCTAAACACTAACCCCTATCTGAAATTATAGATATAGGCACACCATGCAAATGGATTATCTCGTAAATATAGAAGTGGGCTACCCAGTCAGCACTGAAAGAAATCTAAATAGGAATGAAATGTGCCGACTTCGTCAACTGATCCATAATGGCCAAAATACCATTAGAACCATAGTAGGTATGAGGCCATCCAATCTCAAATTCCATGGTAATATTCTTCCACTTCCACTCAAGAATGAGAAACCTCTGAATCAATCCACCAGGTCTCCAATGCTCAGCCTTCACCTTCTCACAATATAGGAATGAGCTACAAAGATTGTCAAATCTCTTTTTATGAAACTAAACCAATAATAATTTCTCAAATTTCTATACATCTTAGATGTTCCCCGATGAATAGAATATTTAGAGTTGTGAGCTTATGCAAAATTGACCAAATCAGACCATCAACCCTTGGAACACATATGCAGTTATCCAATCTCAAGACACTCTCTAATATATATGGTATACTTCTCTATGGAATCCTCCTTGCACTCACCACTCAACACCTGATCATAAATAATGTAAAGTCATTTATCCTTAAATTGAAGACTCCAAATCTATTCAAACAGCAAAGATCGTGCCTCAATTCTAGAAAGAATCCTCCAAGGTCTAAAATATGAAACCACACTATCAAGTTGGATAAGGACTTAATTTCCCCTTACAACAACCTCTAAGAAAATGAAATGCAAGCTAGGATACCCATAATTAATGAATTCTGACTCAAGGCATCCTCTACCATGTTAGCCTTGCTCGAATGAGACAAGATAGAGATATCATAATTCTTAAGCAACTCTATCCATCTACGTTGTTTAGAGTCAAGCTCTGGTCATAAGATGCTGAAGACTATGCCGATCTATAAAGATCTCATAATGTATGCCTTAAAGATAATGCCTCCAAATCATAAGCATTTAAACTACTGCCGTAAACTCCAAATCATAAGTGGGGTAGTTGTACTCGTTCACCTTCATCTTTCTCAAAGTATAAGCAATAACAAAACCCTGTTGCATCAACATACAACCCAAACTAACATAGAAGTGTCATAATACATGGTGAATCCCTTGATATCACCCAAAAGTAAACCTCCAAAAAAGTATAAAATGGTCAAAGAAAAATATAGTAACCCAACTAGGTTGGGGTTAATTCGACCTAGAATGGGGAAGATGTATCTCTTGAACTTGTTGAAATCACTAGGCAGTTTAGAAAAGTAAATAGGGTTTTGTTTTAATAGTAAGAAGTGACAAAATAGTTTTTGTTATAAATAATCATAGATAAAAACTAGGCTTATGTTCCTCCTAACTTCTAACTCCGTCGATTTATCATGCACTGTCGAACAATTCCAATACCTTCCATGAAGAATATGACAAGATATGTATCATTAAAAGTCTCTTAACAATCTTTGGTGAATTTCACTCATGTCCTATCGGTCTTAAAGTGTCTTATTACTAACCCTTGCCTTGGACACCAGTTTCAACTATCTGCTCTCAGTCTCAAGTTGATTAGATAAAGATAATTATATTAAGTAGATGAAGATGATTATCTTATTTAGATAATTAAATCCAAATCATTGTTGTGATATTCTTTTCCCAATCTATACCTCCCTCTTAGGTTCGTAGTGAATACAGGTGGGTTTCCAATGTTGGCCACTTCTAAGAAATCAATTAAACTAAAAAAACTGCAATACATGCAAAAATCTTTATCTTAAAGAATTTGACACTTCCTTTACTTTATTAATCAACCAGGCTTCCCACAACCCTAGCTACGAAAATTAGCCCCTTATGATTGAAAGACAATTCAAGGAATTCATAGACAAAATCATAAAGTCAATATCTCAATGATGAAAGAGTAAAACCTAGAGTCTTAGATTAATTATTCCATCAAAAACTAAGAACACAAGAATTCCAAGATCATAAGTCAATATTTGAATAAAAAGATGTTTATGAGAGAATAAAGTGTGTAAAATTAGCTCCAAAGCAAATATATGAGCCTCTCTAGCATAAAAATAACTAAAAAAGGTTAAAAGGGTATTTATAGATTACATGAAAACCCTAGAATTGAAATCCTAAATAAAAGAGGAGAACTTGAGTAAACGTACATAACGATGATAAACCATCATAAAAGTGTATATAAGTTACTTTAAAACCCTAGGAAATCAATCAAAAATGATCCGTGAAAAGTGAGTCGGCAACCACCTACGGACCAACCTACAGGGTGTAGGTTGTACCTATGGCCTTTAGGTTGGTGGCCGTAGGTGGTGCACCAAATCTTTCCCTCTGAATTTTAGTTTCTGACACCTACGCCATTACCTATGCTCAGTAGGTGCTACCTGAGGGGTGTAGGTGCATAGGTAGGTTGTCACTTTTTAGTTTTTTATTTCATTTTCTTTCGATTTGTTTCCAACACCTAGTTTCCTGGAAAATCCCTCCAAAAGAACATCAAATACAACAAAATAGCCTTAAGTACATGTATATTCTTTAAGTTTAAGCATCATAAGTTTCATAAAACCATGGCATCAAGACCCTCAACTTAGAACATTGCATGTCCTTAGGCAACAAAAACACAACAAAACGACACAATAATGCTTAACCAAGAGGAACCTAAGATACCAATGGTAGTCAATCCTCGACTTTAAGCTCAAAAATATTACCTCCCCTTAAATTTTAACACTTCAAAATAAACTATGCGCAACAACGTAGCACAATAATGTTAAGTGTGGGAATCAAGATATGGCATTACATTAGCAATAAACAACCATGCGTATGTACAAGTTACACTACCCAATCAAATAAGCAACCAATAATATAATCCAAGATCCCTCACATCAAAGAAGTCCCAATCACTCATATGAAATCATGCATGTTAATGCAGGGACTGTCAAGAGGCACACAAACTCACAAAGAAGTTTCAACTATGTGCGCAGAATACCATAGGCTTGCCCTTATTTTCTTTACCTTAGCTTTCAGACAGTCAGGTTAGGATCAGTATAGGACTTTATTTGGCTTGTAATGTATGCTTGAGGGCTGGTATGGTACATATTTGAATTTAGTGACTAAGCCTCCTTGGTAGTACACTTACTTTTTTGGGGTCCACTTTCAACCAATTTTCTTTTTATTCCTTCCTTTTTCTCCCTTCTTAATCTTTTATTGCACATTCAGATTAGGTGTGGCTTTTTTCATTATTTTTTTTGTTTTTTCAAATTTTTTATTTTCTTTTTTTTTCTTCCACACCCAACAATAATTTATGTTATCTTTTTTACCCTTCTACATACCCCTTCAGATTGTGCACCTTTATGATAACCACCCTCAACTTAAGTATTTTGCTTGAATTGAGTTGCACAATGTTCAAAGAGGACCAGAGCCAAAACAAGTTCATTGTAAAAATAAATAGGAAGGTGAAAGGTAAAATAAGAAAAATAGGCTATAGAGGCTTACAATAGGGATCAAGGGATTCTTATTCACATTTGGAAGGTCGTTTGGGCTAAAAGTTGACTTATTTCAAAAATGACCTATGATTCTTTCTTAAACATCCTACAAATTAGGCAAGACTAACTAGGCACATTTTGGATTCAACACACAAAGAGAACAATGTAGTATATCACACACACATAGCATAGGGGTGCTTTATAAACCACTACCTATTCGGTTCATGAAATTATACACTATGATTATTTTCACCCTAATTCAAATGCCATAAGGAGATTCACAATGGTCATACATATATATACATATCAAATAGTTCAAAACATAATTTTTTTAAAGGGGTATCATTTTTCTCTAAAAAATAAAAACAAATTACATCAACTGTCGTAGGTACTCATTCTCCACTTAGTTAAACATAAACAACACAATACAAAACAAAACACAATGCGACCTAAACATGTCGATTCTACTAGACACAACATTCCAGGGAAAATAGACAAGGCAACAAAACTCCCAAGAGGATATCTAGAACCACAATTATCCCTACCCTCAACTTATAAACATACATTGTATCCAATGTATTAGACCGCTACAAAACAAAAGAGTTAGAAACATACCTAAAGCACCACAGGTGCAATGATCTAACGTTAATAACACAAACACAAATGTATGTACTAGCATCAAACTACCTTGGACTGCCTCCCAAGTAGAGCTTGATTTTATGTCCCGGCATGATAGGGCTATGTTTGTTACTCAGACTTCACCAACAAGCCCATGAGTACCTTGATTACTCAAAATTTATGATGGTAGCCCAAAGAGTTGGCCTCAAATTCTTCTTTCCAATTTGAACTTATGATTGCACCCCTAATTTTTTTCCAATTTTCTCTAATACTCAAGGGGCGGTGGTATGAAACTAAAGAACCCATGCAATAGATGGGGCATGTTGCAACTCTTACCCTTTAAGTGAGGAATGTAATTTCTTAATTTTGGCACAAGAAATTCAAGAATATAAATATATTCTTCCTCCTTCTCACACTCTTCCATAGGCTCAGATGACTTGATTAATAACTTACTAGCCTATCATAATATGGAAAAATGCTTATACTGAGGTCCAATACATCCCAACTCAAGAATTGTATTTTTAGTTACATCCTCACATAACTCTAGTATGCTCTTCTGAAATAGTAACAACATCCATAAAAGTATGATCAAGTATGACTCCTATAATTTTAGCTCCTTAATTTGGCTTATAAGAAGTTTTTAAGCCTTACACAATCATAACTAAATTGTTTGTCGTTACACGTATCAACCTTTACAATCAATTCTTCTTTTAAGTTATGAATCTCCAAACAAAACCAATCAGCCTTTTGACTAAATTCCATTTTTTTTGCGAGGAGTGTCAATTTTTTAGCATGCTCAAACAATATATCTATCACATTTATGTAATAATGCACTATATCAAAAGCAAATGGATTAATAAAAATGGAGTCATCATCACTCCATCCTTTCTCTTTTAAATATGTCATGTACAAAATAGTAGCAAAATATAAAAAAAAACCCAAAAATTTCAAAAATTTCAATTGATCAATCCACAATCATATTCCCCAGCAATGATGCAAGAATTTTGATAATGCCAAAAATACACCTCCAAAGAAGTATAAAATGGTCAAAGCAAAATATAGTAACCAATCTAGGTTGGGGTCGATCCCATAGGCAATAGGCTAGATGTATCTCTCAAACTTGTTGAAATCACAGGGGAGTGATAGACTGCTTTTGGTTGTAAATAATCTAAGGTGAACACTAGGCTTGTGTTCCTCCTAGCTTCTAACTTTGTCAATTTATCATGCACTTTCGAACTATTCCAATACCTTACATATAGAATCTCACAAGTTATGTATCACCAACAACTTCTCAACACACTTTCGTGAATCTCACTTATCTCCTCTCAATCTCAGAGTATCGTATTACTAACCTTTGCCTTAGAACCCAATTTAAACTATCTCCTCTCAGTCTTAAGTTGATTAGATGAATAAAATTTTATTAAGTAGATAAAGATGAGTAGCTTATTTCGATAATTAAATTCAAATAACTGTTGTGATATTCTTTTCCCAATCTCTAACTCTCTCTCAGGTTTGTAGTGAATACAAGAAAGTTGTCATTGTTGGCATCACTAAGAACTCAATTAAAATGAAGAAAACAACATTACATGTATAAATCTTTATTTATAATAACTTGGTACTTCCTATACTTTGTTAATCCACTAGGGTTCTCACAACCCAAGATAAGGGAATTAGCTACTCATGGTTGCAAGAAAATTCATGGAATTCATAGGCAAAATCATAGAATTAATCACACAATAATAAAAGAATAATACCAGAGTCTAGGATAAATTATTCAACCCAAAACCAAGAACACAAGAAACACAAGATCACATGTCAATCATGGAATAAAAAGATGTTTATGAGAGAATAATGTGTGTAAACTTAGCCCCAAAGGGCATATATAAGCCCCTCTAGAGTAAAAGTAAATAAAAAACGTCAAAAGTATATTTTATAGATTACATAGAAACCCTAGAATTCAAATCCTAAAAAAGAGGAAAAATTTAACAAACGTACGTAATAATGACTAAAAAATTCATAGGAGTGTATATAGGTTACATGAAAATCCTAGGGAATCAATCCTAAATAATCCGATAAAAGTAAGTCAGTGACAACCTATGGACCCACCTATTGGGCATTGGTGGTACCTACCATCAGTAGGTGGGTGTTCGCAGGTGGTGCCCAAAATTTTGCTCTATAAATTTTAGTTTCAGACACCTACGCCACTACCTACACACAATAAGTGGTACCTACAGGGTGTAGGTTCCTTGGTAGGTGGTCACTTTTAGATTCTTGTTCCATTTTCTTCCGGTTAGCTTCCAACACCTAGTTTCCTGCAAAATCACTCCAAAACCACATCAAATATGAAAAAATAGCCTTAAGTATGTACATATTCTCCAAGTTTATGCATCATAAGGGCCATAAAACCATGGCACATCATCCCTTACCCTCAATGAAATAATCAAAATAGGAGCTAAAGTAAGAGAATCCTTGAGCTTTCAAAATATCGACTCTCATTCCTCAGACTATTGGAAAGGAATATCTTTTTGAGTCAATCTGGTCATAGGTGCTGCAATAGTAGCAAAACTCTAAATGAACCACTATTAGTAACCGGCCAAACCAATGAACCCGTAAGCCTCAAATAGATATATAGGCCTTTCCCAATTAAGAATGGCCTCAATCTTTATTGGGTCTACCATAAGCACATCCATAGACACCACATAGCAATGGAATGCCACTGACTTAAGCCAAAATTCACACGTAGGGAATTTGACAATAAGCATATGATCTCTCAAAGTTTGCAGCACAATCCTCAAATATTGTGCATGCTTTTCTCTACTCATTGAATACTCAAGGATGTTGTTGATGAACATAATCACAAAGGAATACAAGTAAGGTTAGAACACTTGGTTCATCAAATAAATAAATATAGCTGGGCCATTAGTCAACCCAAAACCATTAGTCAACCCAAAAGACATCACTAGGAACTCAAAATAACCATAACCTATCATAAAGACTGCCTTTGGGACATTCGTGGCCTAAATCCTTAATTTATGGTAATCGTACCTCAAATAAATCTTAGAGAACATCGCTTCTCCCAAAAACTGGTCAAACAAATCATCAATGTGAGGCATAGGATACCGATTATTCACAGTCACTTTAATAAAATGCCTATAATCAAAACATATACACATGGATCCATCAATCTTCTTTACGAAAAACACATGAACTCCCTAAGAATACATATTTATTCTAAAAAAAATCATCACCAAAAAAATCTTGGAGCTGGGAATTCAGCTCCTTTAGATTGGTAGGAGCCATATTGTAATGTGCCATAGAAATAGGTCGATTCTCAGGGTCAATATTAATAACAAACACAATATCTCGAGCAGGAGGAATAGTTTGTAGATTAGTCGAAAAAACATAAGAATACTTACAAACTACAGAAATGGTGTTGAGCGACTAACTCTCCTTACTAACATCACAAATATAAGTGAGATAAAACTTAGAACCCCTCAAAATAATCCTCTTAGCATGAACATAAGACATAATCCTTATCGGGTCATGGCTAACCACTCCCTGCCACTTGATAGGGGGTATGTCGAGTATGGCGAAGGAAATAGTTTGGTAAAATAATCTAGGACTACAAGATAGTGGGATAACTAGTTCATGCCTAAAATCACATAAAACACTAGTATGTCTAATATAATAAGATCAGCATGAGTATCATGATCTCGCACTGTTACAACACATGATTTGAAAACCCATTCCACTACTAAATACTTACCCATGGAAGTAGATACACATAATGCCATAGATAATGAATCTGAAGATAACTCTAACTGCGGGACATAATAAGAGACACACTCGAATAAGTGAATCTTGGATAAAATAAAGCGAAAGCCACTGATAGCACACTAAGATCATTTCTATGATAACAAAATCTAAATACTCAGTCTTAGGCTCCTGGTGGATATCCTATCCTACCTTTCTGAAAGCCTCCAAGAGCACCTTGGAGACCATCGCTACAACCATGTAGACCACCTCTAGCTGAAGGGTAAACTGACCTAATAAGGATAATGATGAGAGTACCTACCTTGAGAACCATTACATTTGAAACATGACCCACTATAAATTGCATTGAAACTACCCTGATACCATGACCTCTTATCACTTCCCCCTTGGGACTCTTGATGCATCTCTTCCATAACTTAAGCATGGTCTAACACCTCAAAAAGCGACCTACATACAACAACCAAACCTGTAATGACCTTTCATGCCATTTCTGCATTTTATATGTATTTTTGGCATTTTGAGTCTTCCCACAGTAGCTATAGGTCATTTATGACTTGGTAGAACTATCGGTTCAGTAATCAGATAGTTTATTTGGATTTCAGGTTTATTTCCCAACTTTGGAGCTTTTATTGTTTAGTATTTGGTGTCGGACCAAAACTCCTAGTAGATGACCTCAGATGTAAATATTTATAGTACCATTTGCTATGGAATATTTTGTTTAGGCTAGGAGGACCCTTGGTTCATATTTTGAGGCTTTTGGACTTATTGTCGGATATTGAGAGAAATATATGAAAAATGGCAGTATAGGTGCGGGCTTCATGTTTTGCTAAAATGATCTCACTTAAATTTCACTATCTAATTATGTTCATAGGGTTTTAGATGAATTCGAAGGGTCAAAAACAAGCTTCTTACATTGTTGGTTCTAATGTGTTCACGATCACGACCAAAAGATCATGATAGAAATATTTTAAGCCTCTAATCAGGTTGCAATAGAGACCAAAAGTTTGCGATCGCGACCATCACTGTGTATAAAATCCCAAGTTAGTATTTTTGACATTTTGGGAGCTAGGAAGTTCCAATTATAATGATTTTTGATGTTTTTTTCTTGTATAATCTTTGTCTTTCGGTTTAGAAGTCTATTTTCGCTATTTACCAATAACTTCTATTTTATTTTTATTGATTTTCACCAATGTTGAGAATCAAAAATCTTATTTTCAATATTTTTGGAGCTTTGGAGCTCAAATTTGGGCTATTCCCTCGATTTTATCATTAAAACAACTTTTGAGGCTTAGGAGCTCTATGGGTAGGTTTTCTAATTTTATAATTATCATTTTTCCCTCGATTTTATCTTCAAAACAACTTGAAATTCTTTATTTCAAAGTGTATTTTTTGGGTAAAGTTTTAAAGTGGTTTTTCTTTAATTTGAACCTCAATTTAACTCATTTTAACTTAGGTTTTCAGATGTATACAAATTCGAACATGGGGAAAGTATTTTAAAACAAAATTATGATGTTAGCCCCTTTAATTTTAGAATCCATTTTTGGGGTCCATTTTAAAGCCCGTCTTAAATATAACAATATGGGTCTCATTTTACATCTAATGATGTGTAAATTATGATTTTAATAATGTGGAAATATTTTGGGATCACGGAGTGTAGGTGTATGTTTGGTAAATGATTTGAGGATTTGTAGTTTGGTATTGTGGTAGGATTCTGTTCACTTTTCTTCATAAGATGATGTGTTTTACATATTTCATGTGAATAAGAATATTAATATTGATTATAGGTAGAATACCATAACTTAGTTTTAATTATTGAGGTTTGAGGATTAGATGGATGAAGTGACCCGTAAGGTGAAATGCTGATTACCCTTTTATGGTCTTATTGCCTTCTTAATAGATTGAGCTAATTCATGGAATGGTTATGATAAGATACCAAATTTGGGATATTGTTTATGTGTTGGAAGTGTGGTTAGCATGATTAACTTTAATTGGTTTTTTAGTGATCTTGAAACCATAATTTAAGCGGTGTTGAATCAATTGCTCAGGTTCTAGGTCGAATACCTATCTTATGGATAATTTTTGCTTATGTACCCTAAGAGGTCAATTTAGATACCTTATCCTAGTATAAGGTAGAATTTGACAAAATATGGAATTCTGTTAGTTTTCTTATAGTTTTACTTATTATTTTATTAGTGATGATTCTTTTTACGACTATAAGTGGCTAAATATCATCTTATAGTGTAAAATCTATGAACATTATTGGTTGTCATAACATTCATGTTGGTTATTGTTAATTATAACAATTTGTTATTCTTATGCTCTTGTATTTACTATTCTGTTGATTCGGGACCATTAGAACAAATCTATATTTCTTTTGTGATCCAGGAAGGAGTAACACTAGACTAGAACATAGAACATAATGAATAGATTCTTGTCTTTCAGATGAGTTTAGGACTAGATGTCTGTTAGGATAGGAAAATACTTAATTTGCCTCATATGGCTCAAATATAGAATAAAATATATATGCATTTCAATTAGTTCCACAACCCCAATCAATGAAATAGTTGTTAAGCTAATTTAAATAGATTAATAGAGGTTGGAAAGACCATAATTATGATATTAACCCCATGAACCAACAAATAAGATAAATAACTTAATCAATAAGATTGTATTGGTGAGCCTAATTGTTCAAGATGCCTTGGCCCTAGAAACCTCCATGATATAGTTTCAACTATAAGTTTATCATTATTAGTATAGTTTAGTAGGTAGTTTTACCTTTTAAACTTAATGCATACTTGGTTCTATCATTTGAATAAATAATAAAGAACTTGTTTAGTCTAGTGAATAGTTAATTGACAATTTCCTATGGGTTCGACATCCAGCTATCAAAGAGCCACTTTATTACTTGCATGAACATGTACACTTGCATGTATGACTAGACATATCCAAGTTTTTGGTGTCATTTTTGGGGACTTTAGTGTTAATTGTGTATCTAGATTACACTTTTTCGTTTTATTTGTTTGAGTTGTATATAGTTTATTTTTGTGAAAAATATAGTTTACTTTTGTATCACTTTTCTTTATATGCCTGCCTAAGATAAATGGTGGCCGGATGATGATAACTCCTATTGTTTTTTTGGAGGATCACATGTGCATGGTAGTTGTCATAATGTTAAACAGAGAAGGTTGTACGTACTTATCCAATCTTTTAAATTGAATATATGTCAAATGTATGGTGGACAGGATGACTATTAGAAGGGTTACCATAAATTTTATTTCCCCCATTTAACCCCTACTATGATTAGTCTATTGTTTGTGATGTTGGCAGAGATAGAAAAAATAATAAGGTAGAATAAGAGGCTCACCTCAAATTTAGGTTTAAGAACAAACTGGGGCTATAAGCACAACAATAGGAAGCCACGAGGGAAACCACGGGGAAGATAATCTCCCAAGCAACAAAGCTAAAGGATAATGTTGATACTTTAGATGATCAATAGAGTACAGTCTTCTCCAACACTTAAGAGGAGACCCTAATTGATAAAGAAAAAGAGGCATTAGTAGAAGAGAGAAAAGATAAAATAGATATAGTAAGCCAAGATTGGCTAATAAAACTAGAGTAGCAAATAAAAATTCAAGAGTTTTTCTTGGATGGTCTCACATCATAGGAACCAAACTAAAATAAGAGATATATGAGTGCATGCAAGATATTTATCAATTTTTCATTTATAACCACAACTTGGAATCCCACTCATATTAAGAGATTGGGGCATATGATGTCCAATAACCAATTGTTGTGGACACTACCCACCCTATGGTGCAAATAGAAGAATTCCAACCATTCAAATTTCATATTTTTATTTAGATTGACATTATGAAGTTGTGCAAAAGTGAGCTTGGTTCACATGGTACAAGTTTGGAAGTTGGGACATATAGGACCTTATTCAAATTAATTTTTAAGGTATGTTTAGATAATGTTATGTCTTTTGAGACACTAAACTAGTGCGTGAGTGTGTTGATGAGGAACAAGAATTTACTTTCTTAAATTTACACCAAAAAAGCAAAAAAAAGACCATGTTGCACTCCAAAGCTATGTGGTTTTACATACACTATCTAGTATTTGGTTCTTTCATATTTTTACCACAACCTTATGAGAAATTCAAAATGATGGATTAATGTTCGAGGTGAATTTTATATCGTCAAGGTGGGCAAAAAAGTTAATAAGGTCATGCTACGACATTAAATCAGGCTCTTTTTGAAGACAAACCATCATTTAGTAAGTAGTTCGTCCTTAATTTATTTTATTATTAGTATCAACTTTGGTTTTGTTTGTTTTTGTATTTACAGGTTGAGGGGATATCTAACTACCCAAAATCCAAGATAGGAAGCCTGATGAGATCTTAAGTGTTGGGTCTCCAGGTCCCTATGATTGAAATCTAAGAAAGTATATGCTACTAGCTAGGCCTAGAGGCCGCCCCAGGAAGTATTTCCAATCCCTATTCTTAAATTTATTTATAATTTGGGGATAAAGTGTGATTTTGTTTGTTTGTCTATTTAGTAAAAGTATACATCACCCTCCCCTTAGTTTTTTGCTGAAGTTATTTTTTGAGGATTAGCCCTTTGACACAATATCCTTTTTGATTTTAAAAAATAATTTTAAAGATTTTTTTCATTAGGAATAAATAGATATGCTCCAGCTCGGTGCTACACATAATTACTTATAACAAATAACATTGAATGCTAAGGTATAATCTAAAAATTGAATAACTTTTGTGAGATACCTATGTTATTTTAGTTGACTCTTACGTGAATTTGTCTTAAATTTGAGTTCTTGCAATTTCTTGATTGAGAGACAATAGGGATCCATCTTTATTTAAGAATGATGTATGTTGAGGTTTTTGTTATAAACCATGTTTGCATATTGATGCCTAGAACTTGAACGGTGTGTTTGCAAAGAAAAAGAAAGAATTGTGTTTAAGAGATGATATAGACATTTCTTAGATATCCATGTTTTATACCTTCTTTATCGACTCTTTTTGCGTGACCTTAGTTAGTCCTGTTGAGACCTTGGCCTATTCTTTAGAAGCCTCATATATTTCTTTTTCCTTTTTATTAAATTGACTGAGTTTTATCCAAAAGTGGTAAACAATTTAACTAAAACATTAATAGCTTAAATTGTGTAAAACTGAAAAAGGAAAATGTGAAGTTGAAGCCCAAAAGTAATAACTATTGGTGTGTTTGAATATTTATATGTTGTCATAGAGAGTACTGTGAAGAATTTAAAAATTGATAAAGTGAATCTTGTGTTGATAGAAAATACTCCCTACTAAAGATGTGTAAATTATCTAAAAGAGATGGGGCAAAATAAAATATGGGCAGGAAGATAAAAGTGGTGAAAAATGGGTGTTTGGAGATGATTTTAGTGTAAAGTATGATGTACTAAAACTCTTGAGGAAGATAGTCACTATTACTGGGAAAAATAGTTCTTACCCATCCCTTAACCTACATTATAACCCTTAAAGTTCTGCTTGGTCATGAACTTTGATATCCTGACATTAGTGGAGTACTACCACAAGGTCAAGATTATGGTTCATAATATGTGACATGTTAATTCTTTACGAGAGTGAGTGGAATTTAGTTCCTACACCCATATCATATAAATTGCAGTTTTGGTAGTAAATACGGGGTGACTCTCTTATGGTGAAGGCACGTGTTTAAAGATGGTTAGGTGACATATGATCTCTTTGTTGAGTAATGTGCATAAGTTTTCCAAGTTGGTAGAGTCAATTGTTGAAGCTAGGAAGGCTTAGAGTAGTATTCATGAGTATTTCAATTGAAATATAGTAGGCCTAATATAGAACTTGCTATTCATATAGTCCTTTCAGTTCTAGTTTGAGAGTCCTAGTCAAAGTAATAAGGTTAGTATATTCCTTGATTGTGATTAATGCCAAAGAGATGTTTGAGGACTAAAAAGGCTTCAAATGCGTGGCGGTGATCTTAGGTGTATCTATACGCCTAAGTATCATTATCTACGTGTGTGTTTAACTTAGTTTTGAGGATATCTTGAAGTGCATAATGATGCATAAAGTGTGTATTTGTTTTTTTTGTGTGCTATGTTACATTTTTATAGTGTTTGAGGTGAATTTAAAACAATTCAAGAGTCAAGATAATCGAATAATGTTTAGATGAGAAACCTACTTAGGATAGCCTATGCTATGCTTGCTCTAGAGTACTTTGATGACCTTTATTGTTTATTATGGACTAATGGTTGTTATGATTTTGTATAGGAGACCATTTGAGCTTTTATTAAAGATAAATAAATCCCACAAACAAGCCATAACGAGCGTGAAAACAAGGAGCAAGTAGACAGAAAGAAGAGACTTCAAACCATTTTTAATATTTTCAAAAAAAAATGTATGCTAGACTAACAATAAAAGTACATATGGAACTATTATAAAATATTCTGGGGTGAAAAATAGATGTGAAAAAAGTTGGGTTGCTCCAGGAAACTGTCCTCAGGTATGGCGATTGCAGAGTATTTACCGTGATCGCGCTACTCTGATCTTGGTCATCAGGACCGCAGTCGCGATACTTGAGACAGCAGCCAACAGTTTTGCCATTTGCTCAAAAGACACATACTTAAAACCAACTTTGTCTTCCAACTAGGTATACAACATCATGATTAGGTAAAAATAAGCCTAGCTAGCAAGATTGCAACCCCAAACTTGAAGAAATTCATGTTGGACTCATTTGGGCAATGAATGGACACTTATTATACACGTCAATTATAACTAGTCTAGTTTGGAATATGAGTACTCAAGACTTCACCAAATGACTTGTGGACACCCTACAACTGCTAACTATAATTATAATTACAAATAAGCATAATTTTGGCATTATAACACTATTTCAAGCTTAATTCTAGCTACATGTCCTAAGCCTACAATAACAGAGAATGTAAGGAAGTTTGAGACTACCTACAAGGTAACTGATACAAAAGGTTTGAAATGAAACCTTGGATACTCTTGAGAAGCCATAAATTTGAGGGAGATTATGAGAATTTTAAACTAAGGTGCATGAGTGCATGGCATTTGGATAGTCTATTTGATGTTAGTTAGCCACAATTGCGGCCTAAGTTACGCAATCACGGTCACATGATCTCCACAATCACAGAGGCATGGACTACGGTCGGGGTAACTGAGACTAAGAATCCAAGGTTCCTGCAAGTCCAGCTTAGTCCATTTGCCAAATTTAAATCCCTTCTTTCCAAATTCAACCAAAATGCATCTAAGCACCGATACCTTATGGACTATGCATGCACACAAACAACAACAAAAATCAAAGTTTACCCTAGCATATGTAAATAAAAGGATATGGTCCACATATAGTTGTGTGATGGGTTGGCTCCCATCAAGCGCTTAGTTTAACATCGCAGCACAAAAGTTTTACTACTTCCTTTATGTCTCCACTTAGAAAATTTAAATCTTCGTCCCAAATTTTGCTCACTATGAAATGTGCAATATAGGCATAGAAAATTAAAATCTTCCAAGATGAAACTTTGAAGAGGTGGTAAAATGGAAAGAAAGCTTTGATCTCGCCATTTTGAAGACTTGAATCTTTTACCCAACTTCAAATTAATCTTTTAGATTCTCTCCTTGGGTAAAAGTAAGCACATAAATAAACCATTCCTTGTAATTTTGATGTTGAGAATCTTGACCTTTGATGGATGGGCCTCCATGTCCTCCTTCGTTATGATAAACTCCAAAATACAAGAGTCAGACTTCACCTCCCCACATTCCTCTATTTGGTCAAAAGGATGGATCCTCATCATATCCTTTATCCCAATATTGAAAAGTTTGTTGAACAAGGTCCAATACCTAACTTTGGGTTAGCTACCTCCAAAGCATTGCCACCCCAAAATGAGTTAGAGTCAACATATGGGGTTTACTTTGATTCTTCTCTTGAATCTAGGTTTATTTATTTTATTTGGTATTTTTTCCCTCATATGATTTGTATAATTGGGAAGTCATTGAGGAATCTTCACTACCAAGCTCATTATCATAGCTTGGTTTCTCTTTTTGATAAACCTTCTGTTGAGAAACGGTTGGGGTTATGAGGTTTGCAAGATTATGTCCTCGCCCGAATCTCTTTCCTTGACACTTGCTCATTGAAACACCTCCTGCTATTTATGCAACTCCTTGAGGTTCTTCCCCATTGCTTCCACTTGGACCGAAATAGCAAGTAGCCTTGGGTCACATCTATTGGACTCGGTATGTTGCTCCTTTTTCCTTTCATCATAAGACCTGTAAATCTCATAAGAAGTAATAGAAACTCGTTCAGTATAACAGGGGGAGGGGCTGTTTGGACATTTATCCCAATGTCCTTGTAGGCATCCATACGTATAAGAACCATACTCCCGATAGGATTGGGATGGAGATTCCATCACTCTTAGGCTTATGTATGAATTGGGGTTAGATTATGGGTATATCTGTGCTTATTTATGTTATGTGTAGCTAAATCTACTGAAGTGAGGTCCGTCACAATACCAACACGGGGGGTCACGATATGATTTCCAGCTATGTAACCCATATATGTTAGAAAATTCCAATGAGAAAAGTAAAAATTAAATAAAATATGCCTTCAAAGAAAATTCACAAACACATATGTACAAGCTTGAATTCAAGAAAGTAACTAAAATTCCAAACTAGCTTAATATGCCAAATTGTTCCTCGACAATGGCGCTATTTTTGATAACGCTCAACTTACACGTTAATTTAAGTGCAAGACGGCCATCGTCAATATATTTACCCAACTTTGGATTCGGGGTCAAATCCATGAGAAACAATGTGAGAGGCAATCAAATTAATTAGAAATAATAGATACAAGTTAAATTCAAATGTATAGTACAAAAAGATAAAATTGGGGAAATAGGTTCTTACACTAATATTTCTTTTTGGGATTTTCTAGTATAAATTTCGGGCTATGAATAATTAGAGTCTTACAAAATATGCATGGATCTTATGATTATGCATCACTAAGGAAGTGACATATGGGAGTTAGTTATCAACATCTATTTAGTAATTCAAATATGGGTAGGCTTGGTTATAGATTTTGTTGCTAGTCCTTCAATAAAACACAAAACTTCCACCCATTGATTCTTTTGAATACCTAATAGATGTGTTCAACAATTGGTAACCATAACCTCAATCTAGGTATCTCTATTTATACGATGATACCAATGGCCTAATTAGCCTCAATTCACCCTTATGTCTAATATAGTAAAAATTTGGCAAACTACACGCATAATTGTCTTTTATTACTTTGGTCCCCATATACCTCTTTCGAGAATGATATGGATTCCTAAAGTTCACCCAACAACCCTTCTTTTGAAGATGGCCTTGAACTTTCTATAGCTTAGAGATTTGGCTAAAGAAACCCATGTGGGTATTTGGGGCTTTCACCCTTCAAATCCGAACCAACATAGCATAGCAATGATAAAACCCATAAACATGAATTACCAATGGATGTTAACCCCAACAACCTACACATACTCTATCCCCTATTAACACATAAGCCCAAGAGGAAGATTTAGCTGCGCAAAAGATAAATAAGCATAGATATACCCATAATCTCTATTGAGATGAGTTATTGAAGATTTAAGCGAATATTACTTCAAACTTGGCTCTTCCACTATATCAACAATGGAAGCGAGAAAATTTTCTACTTAGAACATCTCCAATATATACTTCACCCAAAATTTATACAATATTTTCTTCTCCAAAAATGAAGGCTACAAAGTCTAGAGCTAAACCTAAAAATTAGGGAAGAAGGCATGTGATAGATTTCAATACCCTTGAGTCTTTTCTTTCAAATTAGGATCAACACATGTAATTATAGCTTTTCTTTTGGGCTTAATATTTCCACTAAGCCGTGATCACGCAAGTTTGGCTGCAACTGCGACTACATGACCATGATTAACTTCTGCGATCGCGGTTAATTGACTATCTTGATTGACCACGACCGCGAGCGCGGTACTTGAGGCCCTTCTATTTCAGGTCTTCAGCTGCACTTTTTTGTTCCCTTTTGATCATTTTGAGCTACAATCCACATATTTTTAACCCTTTAGCTTTATACCTGCAAGAAGAGGACATTAGTCCATCTAATGGCAATTATGTTTTATTTATTCATCCATAACAAGGAGATGTGGATGAATAATGAGTGCAATTGAGTGGTAAACTCACCACTTATTTATAGGATATCAGAATCCTCCCTCATCTAAACTAGATCTGGCGCACCTGTCTTGGTATATCGAGATATAACCCATATCTCCAGCTTATCGATCCATTTATGAAAATTAGCACACAACTTTGACAATGCGCCTGTCTGAGCAGGCTCTAATCTAGCCTCAACCTACACAAATCTGGTCCTAACCCCTGATCTCATCTGCCCAAAGAGGTTAGTCACCTCGACCTTGATAACTTTCAATTGAGAAGTTGTTGACCTCTGGTTGTCCACTAAGCTCACCAAAAACTCACTGGATACAGTAATCATACCTTTCGGAGGTGCTATAGTGGATGGCAAACAGGCTCTATAGATTCATCAATCGGCTCTAAGGTCGAATCTGAAGCTAAAGAAGAAGTAACATATGCCCTCTCTCCTTGTGTACTCAAATCTTGAGCATCTATCTACTCTTCTAAATACAATTGTCAATATCATAAATCTCCCACATCCTATCCACATATAACCTCAGAGGTCCCTCCTCGGGTGATGCCTCTGGGGTTTGTTAAGGTGCAGGGCTCTATTATAATGAAGCGTCGCGGTAAGGCTACTCGGAATCCTCATAAGACATTGGTACCTCTGTATACTGTACATGAGTAGTGGTGCCCTCTTTAGACTGGGGAACCACAAATAACTGCTCTTTCTCAACTTTAATAGATGAAACTTGGGACCTCTCCTCAGATTGGGGGTCTTGAGTAGCAAGCTGTGGAGTAGTCTCAGACTTTGTATCCTTCTCTCCATCATCATCAAGTTGAAGATTTTGTGGGGGTGATAATCATACGGACTTCATCTTTGGTTGGGTTGTAGCTGGATGAGCAGCCTGGTGAGTCTGTCCTCTTGTGACTCTGCGTATCACTCTAGCTGAAGTTTCTCTACGCTGCTGCCTAGGATACTCTTCTACTGATCCACTATGCTATGTAGACTCTGCCAATCTCCTCGAAGTACCAAACTTTGTCTTCTTTACTACATTAGGTGCCATATGTACTTGATAAACCAACTGTTAGTTTTCAACAAAAGTGAGGATAGAAAAAGTCGAAGAAAAACTCAAAATTCCAAAAGTTTGAATTTTTCCTAAATTTTCACATCCCTACAAACTATTTGAAATCCCAATAAATCTAATGTATACACACTAATCAAGAATCATGAACTTCACAGTAAATAAACATGTTCATCCTGTGGTATTACTTTATTCATTCAAGTTCAACTTTCGGTAAGGGCCTAAACTTAGATTATTTGTTCAAAACAAGACCTTACATTATGATTTTAGGCTACTTCAAGGATCCCATAAACAAGCATGATTGTATCTATATATTTTACAATGAAATATACATATCAACTTATTTAAACAATAGATAAACCAATAAATAACCTTTAGGAGCCTAAAAAATTGCTTCTTATATGATGATCCAGAAGTGAATAATAAAGAACTCAAGCAAACCAAGATTGACACTTTTTTTGACATATGTGACAAGTTGGTATCTCAAACAAGTGTCAATTTAGCCTTTACTTATGTGTGGGTTAGTTTAAGTTTTAACAGGGAAATTTGAATTCAATGAGAAAAGTAAAGTTTTGAGGATTTGAATGAGTTAGAATGAGGCTAAGAATGTTTTCATATAAGTGGGGGCTGCTCGTTCCATTGGTATGCCATATCATTTAGTTGATAGGCATTAAAAGTCACCCTTTCCACATTCGTGCCCTACATGACCTTGAAAATCTTTCCATATCATCTAGAAAACTTTTAGGATCCTTCTCTACCTTAACACAGTAAAAGTTGAAAGACACAACCTCATAAATTGGCCAACCCTTGTAGCCTCAAAAGATATAATACCAGATGTAGCACGCTTAGTCTGAGAAACTACCAACTAAGCAATCACATGGACCGACTGATGAAATTACACATTCATCATATCTTACGGAGGAGCCTGAGGGGAGGACTAGAAGGAATTGGTTGAACTCTAGAAAAGTTAGGTACAGGACTCCTAGACCGAGTATGGATCCCATGAGTATAACATGTCCCATAAACATTGTCCCAAGTTGGGACAGAGGATTTTCATTACACATCAAATCATCAAGGGAAGATCTGATAGGTGAATAAATAAGAATTAGAGAAGATTCCAAGACTTATACTCTAAGTTTGAAAATACAACACAATGAAAGAAAAATATTTCTAAATGCCTTGTAGCCTCTCTCTTATGAGTGTGGCGCGCTACAGAATATGAAAAGAGAATTTATTCAACATTGATTTGTGTACTCCCAATTGACCATGAACCTGAAGCTCTGATACCAACATGACATGACCTGAGGTGGGGCATTTTCGTAATGTGCATCCCAATTCAACCCTAGTTACCTAACCTATCCTCAAAACACATACCCTAAGTCGAATGAATTTTTAATATACAATAACATAGTATTTTATAAAATTCCAAACTTTGGGATAGGTCTATAACCTGACCAACCCAAGTAAGTCAAACCATCCAATACCCAAACAATAACCATTCCAAGACCAAAACTATCACTAAGTATGAGTCCAAAACATAATAGAATAGAACAATCATAAATTCAATGAAATGGTATTATCCATAATGCCAACACTAATGCCAAGTCTAACACCACTATCGACACCACCCATACCAACCCATAGTGGTCCCACAAAGCCTATAACTGAAAGTAAAAACTGTATCCAATTAGGACATGCCCCTAACCATAGCCAAAACTATTATCTATGAAATAATAAGAGTATTTAAAGACACCCATGATATGTAATGGAGCCTTTAAAAATACGGAAGCTCACTTCTTCAATCTAACGCTGATCCTAAATTCTATCACTAAGAAACAAGAGTAGAATGATCAATTCCTGTATCACGTAGGGATATAGTGACAGAAGATGGGTTAGAAGGTGAATGCTAGCATGCACTAAAGATAAGGATAAAATAATGCCAACCTTTAAAACCAAATAAACCAACTATATAGATTCAAAACCATGTATACACATATATAACCATACTGGGAAAGAGAACCAGGTTTAGCATGCTTTTAAAATCATTAACCTTGGTATGTGTAGATAAAAACATCCTAGAACCACCCACAGGTTATATGGGTCCAGTGTACCCTAAGAACGACTACCGATGCATGTAGATGCATGAACCAAAGATACCATAGGATTAGGGGATTCACGAGTACCATTTGATCTCTATGATACATATGTACAAGTGTACTTAGGGTATTTCTATGTACCCCATAAGTATCATGTATGGTCTCTATGATCAATCCTTATGTTGATAAATATGAGCTTCCAGTGTCTATCTATTGCACTAACACCGTCACAGTTAACTATCACACCCTGCCATTATTTCCCAATTAAAACTATTACCACACAACGAATAACCATTCCATTTATTATAAACCAAGTCTATAAGTAGTGATATCATCATACCGACTATAGCCTGTAAGAAAAGTCCTTAGCTATATTTTTTACGAAAAAGGGTTTCCCATGTACCCATATATTACATTATTAAGTTAACTTGGGGGAATCCCATGTACCCCATAAGATGTTGGTTATTAAGGTTGCTTTGGGGATTCCCTTTTACCCTACAAGGATTTGAACTAGACCAACCATAACAACCAAGACGTTACCATTTAACCATTCCAAACTGTTTAAACCATTAATACCATTTAGGGTTCCATTACCTAGTTATACATGCAATAGTTCCATTAAAAGTTAAACAATGTAGTAAAAGCATTCTCATTGACATTTTATCAAGCATATTGGGGGAATAGTGTTTCCAAAACCTAAACCAAGTACCAATTAACCATTCCCATACAACCAAATGTCAAAACCACCATTAAAATATGTAAATCCATAACTAAAAAAAGGGATAACGATACAAGCATTTACAAATAATACCTTCAATATATATTTGAACCTAAAACCATACAATAATTATTCCATGAAAACAATTCATAGGACATGCCTTTAGTAAGAACTAATAATAGGAAGGATTAACATGCCTTATATTATGAACATGATGGAGATAAATCACCCTTGTAAGTCTTAAATTTACTGCCTTGAAGAAAACCCTGGCCTTTCTTAACCTAAGAGACTTGAGATAATTTAAGAGCATTAATGAGAGTTTGATTGATTTCAAATAGGTTAATGAAGACTCAAAAAGGTATTTTATGTTGTGGGGTTAGAATAGATTAAGAGGGAAAATTACCCCTAGCTTAAAATGCTTAAAATTCTTACAAGATGGTACGACCACCCCACTCCAACTGTACCCTAGGGTACGTGTGGTACCCTTATCTCAAGAAAATAACTACACAACACTCTTCAACGTATGACTACCCAAGTCAAATCATACCCAACCATATGGTAAGTACCTTAAAACCATACCCTAGGCAGAATAAAATCACCTAGACTATAATTAGTGCAACATACGATTGACACCTTACCATTCATACCCTAATATATAACTAGTATGATCAAACCGTACCTCTGATAGAAACTATCCAACCCACACTTGTTACCATACGACCAAGACCATCCAAACCGTACCCTATCATACTAGAAGTACCCCAATTTGTATGATGTCTAGAATCCAAAAAGTGAGAAATATTTTTAGTGTCAAAACTATGGTTTTTTTACTATTTTTATGATTTATTGCCTATAATTTATTTAATTGCATATTTGAAGAATTTATGCCATTTTTCTCCAATTATCCCATTACTTATAGTTATGGGCTATGGTCTGGCTTACATACTTGTGGGGTTACATAGGTGCCATCATGACTCAAGAAATTGGTTCGTGTTAATTTGGAAGCAGAGCCAAGTTCAATAATATTATTGGTACAAGAGCAAGTGTCTAATAGAGCCCCATGAATCAAAATAATATTGTTTATTTCTTATCATTGGAAGGCTATTGGACATTCTTAGAAGATCTTTACTTCCCTCACTTCTTTTGCGTTAAGAGCTTGTGTTAGTTTCTAATATTTATTTGATTTCACTCTCTTATAGATTAATTAGATACAAGCTACTGATACAAGTGTCGAGGACCCTGGGTCCATGACAAGGGGTCCTACTAGAGTACGTGTATGACCCAGAGTTCGGAGATAGATGATGGAGGAATCCCCAACCATAGATCAGGATAGGGAGCTTTCACCAAACCCTATCCCTAATATTTCACCAAGGATTCCTTGACCCTAGCTAGTGGTGGCCTAGGGCCAACCCAAGCTCAACCGAGGGGTTTTCTTTGTTGCTGCTAAAAAATGCTCAATTTGAATCTTTTCGATTGGTTGGTATTCACCATATGATGTGCCCAGTCTATGGATCATTATGGTACCGATACAAGAGTGTAGCTTATTATTTTGGCTTCTAGAGTTTAGATCCCTCCAATATCGGTGGTTGCTCAAATAGTAGTTTCCCATCTTGCTATGTCTATTAAAGAATAAAAAATGCTGGGTAGATTCTTGAGGTTGACTTGTCCTAGGTTTTCTATGGCATTGAGAGAGGATGTATATTAGTTTTTCATAGATAGGGTGAGCTCTAGAGCTGAAGTTGACATTTTCTCTATCTTTTGTTTTTGGATAGTCTTTTGATTTTTGATATTATTTAGATTTACTTTGATGGTACTTGTATTCTTTTGGATTTGATACTCTTGGGCCAACCATTCTAGGTTGTGGGACATTATTACTCCTCTTTTATTTCTATTCCACTATGTTAATGTTCTTAGGATTTATCGCTTGCATATTTTTGACATTTAGGCCATTTTCCTCCATTAGCCCATTATTTATAGTTTTAGGATATGGTTTGGCTTACCTGCTAGTTGGCTAAAGTAGGTGCCATAATGACTGAGGAAATTGGGTCATGGCACGAGGGTACACCGCTTGAGGCATACTATAGGCCTACGTTGCACCCACTTTTCCAAGCTATAGTCTATGCCTCGTAATCCTCCCCCTTAAAAATGTTTAAAAGAGGTATTTTGCCTTGTTTAGGTTGAGGGAAAAGTAGTGAAATCATATTATTAATTTGGGGAAGATTATGGATTATCTAAAGGATGATTTAAGGAGTACTTAGCCAAATTTACAAGGGATTTTGGAAAAATATACATGTTTGGATAGAGGTGAAGGCGTGAACGACTATACATTATCATTTTTCTTTTAGTTTTGCTTATGAATTCATTAATGGTGATTTCTTATATGGTATGAGTGGATAAATACCATTTTTACTAGGTTGATTCTATGAACATGATTTCTTAGAATAACATTCAAGTTGGCTAACATTAATTATCATAATTGGTTGTTCTTATGTTCTTTCATTTAATATTTAATTGATTTGAAGCTTCACAAAGCATCAATATTTCTTTTGTGAGATCAAAAGGAGTAATATTAGATTAGAATATTGAACATAAGGAATGGATTTTTATCGTTTAGATGTGTTATAGACTGGATTCATGGTTCTTATAGGAATAAAGCTAATTTGCCCCATTTGGATCAAATATGGATGGATTGAAAATGCGTTTGAATTAGTTCCCCATCCCCACTAAAGAATGTAGTTGTGTGGCTAATTTAAATGGATGATTATAGGCTCAATAGAACATAATCATTATATTAATGCCATGAATAAACAACCAATATGAATAACTTAATCAATGAGTTTTATTGATGTGTATGATTGTTCAAGATATCTTGACATTAGAACCATCCTTGATATTGTTTCTACCTCAAGTTTATCGACATTAGTCTTATTTCGTGCCTTGTTTACCTTTTAAACTTAATGCATCCTTGGTCTATCATTTGAATAAATAATGACAAACTCATTTAGTCTAGTGAATAACTAATTGATAAGTCCGGGTAGGTTCAACACCCAGATCTCAAAGAGTAACTTTATTAATTGCACGACTAGGAACACTTGAGTATGTAATTTAATAAAGCTAGAAGTTCTGGAAGGCTGAACTATTCGCTATATTAGTGTAAATTATGCTACTAGGATTGAACTTCACGTATTTGAGTACAAAGGGATTGTGTAAGATTAAAAGTCTCATTGGGAATCGACTAATGGTGGACAAAAACACCAAGAACCAACTTGGTCTATACTTTGCTAGATTACTAGTGGAAGTGTAGGTAGGGTATCAGTTACTAGAGGTAGTGTATTTTAAAAATAATAAGGAAGTGGTAATTAAAATGTAGGTTACTTTTACTAGGAACCATCATTATGTTAATTTTGTAAGAAGTATATGGACATCCAAAAGATTCCAGTAGGAAAGAAGAAAAAGATATCGTAGAAAATAAAATAATTCATGAGGAGGGTAATTATTAAAACAAATATGTAACATAGGTAGTAGAGGATGTTATTGAAGGAGTAAAATCACTGAATCCAAGGGTGGAATCTAGTACCCGCCTCTGATATGATGATCAGTGTATGAGGGGTTACATTCTGTACAAGGTAAAATTAGGTACCATACACCTTGTATGTTAGGGTACGAGTAGTAATATACCTAGTTGTATGAAGTTTAGAGGTCAACCTAGTACATTCTTCCTAGGGTATGAGTCGTAGGGTACTTCTCATACCTTAGGGTATGATTAAACCTTGTGAAGTTTTATGTTGATCAGTTTATAGGTCCAAAGTGAGGCCTAGGGTATAAGATAGGGTACCATTCATACCCTAGGGTAAAGTTTGTGTAAGGTGAGTCGTACCCACCTAGGTTCAATTTTCAGCTTTTAAGCTAAGGACAGTTTAGACATTTCCAACCCCTAAACCTTATGAACCATAACTTATAACTTTATTTTGCCCTTCAGTCTTCACTTTTACAAGATAAAAACATTCCAAAACTCTCTCTAAATTTCTTCAACAAGATTAGAGGCTAGGGTTTCAAAAGGTGTTCTTCTAGAGGCCAAAGGGGTCAAGTTCTTTCCATGGATCATCTTGTATAAGGCATCTGACTTTTCTCTAATTTTTATTTCCCAATTAACATATATTTTAAACATTGATTTTGACTATTGAATGGTGGGTTTTGAAACCAAATATTGAGGGTCTTGATGACTAGTGATGAGTATTATTTACTCTGGTTTAAACTTATGTTTATACATGTTTTGGTGATGGTTTGCACATGTGGGTATTTTTTGATTGTGGTTTAATAAATGGTTAATGAATAACCCTATGTTTGATGAATTTTACTATGATTTTAGTCATGGTAAAATTATGCCCTCAAGGTGTTGTAAAAATATCTAAGAGAAATAACTAGTCACATATTAATAGTGTTTTGAACAAAGGCAATGGTATAATGAGTGAGAATGATTGGTAAAGGACTTTGTAAAGTCATTGTGGTCATGTAATGAGTTAATTGTTAATCTTGGTGGTTTGATTGGTTTAAAGGGATTTGAGTTCCTAAACATGAAATTAAATTATATTTGACCTACAGCTTGGTGTAAGAATTCTAATGAAGAATGAATAGTTTGGTAAGGGTCTTAATGACACTAATTTGGGTTGAATAGTTATTAAAACTAAAGCATTGACCTATTAAAATTATTGATTGATAAATAGTTCATAAAGACCTTATGGACATGTATAGCATTAAAGTGTATCCTTGAAGTCTTGAATTGGTTAAGTGGGTTAAAGTCCTCGAATGATGAACTAATTGGTGATTAATACATGGAGAAAAGGTAAGAGTACCAATGTCGACAAGTAATAGATGTGATGGCTTGTGGTTGGATTCCACTTGCTTAAGAAGTTGGTTTGTGGTTAGAGCCCACTTTTCCAATAAAATGACTAGTGGTTAGAGACCACTTGCTTAATAAAATAACTTGTGATTAGAGTCCACTTGTAGTAAGATGGATTGAGGTTAGAGTCATCTTTCTTGATATAATTGAGAAGTACAAACTTCATAATTTACGTAATTAGAAGGTTAGAGTCCTCCACATTATGTATTATGATTTGATGTTTTGAAATGTTTGTTATGGCCTTATTTCCTTTCCCGACACTATATGGATGTACATTTATACCTACATATATACCTTTGTATATATATGGGTTGCATATGATGGATTGATTTGGTTTTTAATAATGCCACTATGTTATCCTTATCCTTGAGTTACATGGTAGAACTACAACTAATAACCATCTTTAGACATTGTGTCCCATACGTCACAGGGGCCAGAGCTTTTTCTTCTATTCCTGTGCAGTGACTAGGTGTTCGAGCGATTCATGTGTTGACATTGAAGTTGTAAGCTTTCAAACACCGGAAGGCATATATTTCATAGTCTTTTATCTTATGTTATAACTTGTTTTACACTTGGTCTTTGTCTATTTTCAAGGGCATGTCCCGACATTATAAACATCGGATTTGAAGTTAACTGTGGTCTTTGGAATTTTATTTAGTATGTTTACATTGATGGATTGATTAGACACATCTTAAGTGATAATTGTTAGTCTTGTTTCTACAATCTTTCTATATAGTCAGAGTTCAACCAATACTTATGCATTGATGTGGTGCTTGGGTTAGGTAATTAGGGCAATTTTTGATCCTTGTTGGGATCGATATGCCTAGTTTTGGGTAATGTAAAGTTAGTATTAAAGCCTAGGTTCATGGTTAGTTTGGCGTCAACAAAGTCGTGTCAGGTAGAGTATTTTTTATGGGTGTATATCATGCCACCTTTATATGAGAGAGGCTATGAGACATTTAGGAATGTTTCACCCTCTTATTGTCTTATGTTGAGCTATAGAGTTTAAGGTCTTGGATCCTTTTGATTTCCATTTGCTCGTCTTTTACATTACGCCTCCAAGAATATCTGATGTTTCTATAAATCCTTCCATTTCGACAGGGGATAATATAAATAAGACATGTTCCACTTATGGAGTCTAGAACCTATCTAGGGGTCCATTTATTTATGGTCTTGGAGTTTCATCAATTCTCTCAAGTCCTCCTTTAGTTCCTCAGGATGACATAATAAATTTTGAGTTCAACAGTCAATTCAAATGATTGGTTTGTTGGTAGCTTCTCAGGTTGAGCGTGGTGCATTTTTTACTCTATAATTTAAGACCACAAGGGTTCGCTTGTTCATGAGGTGGAGTCCTCCAAATTTTATCGATGTTAAAGTGGAGGAGCACCCTCAAGGGTTTTTGGATTACATAGATAAGATTTTAAGCGTTATGCATTCTACTAGTGTACAAGGGGTGGAGTTTGTAGTATATCAGTGTAAGGATATGGCGTACCAATGGTGTGAGAATTGAGATAAGGCAAGAGGTGATGTTGATGAGTCATCTTTGAGGGAGGATTTCACTAATGAATTTCTAAACTGCTTCTTTTCTCAATAGTTGAGGGAAGCAAATATGGAGGAGTTTGGTAAGAAGGCAAGATAGGATGTTTGTCAAGAAGTATACCTTGAAGTTTTGTCAAATATCTCGATATGCTATGGAGATGGTTTCTAGCATGAGGGATAGAATGCATAAGTTTCTTTGGTACTATCTCATGAGTTGATCCTTGAGAGAAAGGCTACTTTGTCGATTAAGGAAACGTATATCTTAAGGTTAGTGGTATGCATGCAACAAGTGGAGGAAGAGAATAAAAAGAGGTTGTGTTTAGTGAAAGCCAAGGGAATAAATTTAGGACTTCCAAGAAAATTGGTAGAGATAGTGGTAAGTAGCTAACAAAGAAGTGGGACAATTTTGTTTTTTTCTCCTCGACCATTGGGTGATTATTGGTGTTAGTTTGATGGTGGGTTTCGGGCATAGGGTGCCCAATCTTAGGCTAGTGGGGCTTTGTCTGCTCTATCCTACCCTCCTTGTAGATTTTGGGGTTAGCATCATCCTGGCTAAAATGAGAAGGGGAGGAACAGATATTTTAGATGTGGTCAGATTTAACACATGCAGTGAGAGTGCCCTTCCTTGGTTACTTCTTAGGCCAACAAGGACTCTATTTCTACTTCATCTTCTTCTTCATCAAAGAGTGATGGTTCTAATTTTACTTCTATTTTTGGTACCGACATTAGCCAAAATTGATCGTATGCACTTGTTACTCTCCAGAAGTCTTAGGCATCTCCAGATATTGTTAGGGTATGTTGAAAATTTTCTCCTGTGATGTGTGTTTCTTGCTTGATCTAAGGTTCTCCCTCTCTGATGTGACACCGTCTGTATCTATGCATTTTGTTTTTTGTCTGAAGTGTCTGTCAGTTCCCTTTTCTATTTCTACCCAAGTAGGAGACGCTGTGGTATTTAGAAAAGTATATGGGTGTGTGTGGTAACTTTTAGTGGTAGATAAACTCTGGTACACTTTATAGAGTTGGACATGGTCGATTTTGATGTTATTTTTGAGATGGATATGTTGTATTTGTGCTATGCTTCATTAGATTGTTGGACCTGTAAGGTCATGTCTAAATTCCCTAATAAGCCAGTCATTCTATGGGAAGGGGTTCCCTTGTGCCTAAGGGGAGGTTCATCTCATATCTTAGAGCCTGAAAGTTTATTTCTAAAGGGTTTTTTACTATTTGGATTGAGTTAAAGATTCTAACTAGGAAAGTACTATTCTAGAATCTATTCTCGAGGTTAATGAGTTTCCTGAGGTCTTTCTCGATGACTTTCCTGGTATTTCTCCAGATAGGGAAATAGATTTCTTAATTGATCTTGTTTCGGACAGTCATCCTATTTCTATCACCATTTATAGAATTGCTCCGACGGAGTTGAAGGATCTTAAGGAGCAATTGAAAGATCTCTTAGATAAAGGTTTTATCCATCCTAGTGTGTTTTCTTTGGCTGCTCCCATGTTCTTTGTGCATAAGAAGGATGGTTCCCTTCGACTGTGCATTGACTATCGTTAGTTGAACAAGGTGACCATAAAGAATAAGTATCCTCTTCCTAGGATCAATGATTTGTTTGATCATCTTCAATGTGTTCAATGTTTCTTTGAGATTTATCTTAGGTCGGGTTATCATTAGCTTAAGATTAGGGAAGTAGATATCTTAAGACTTTATTAAGGACCCGGTATAGTCACTATGAGTTCCTAGTTATGTATTTTGGGTTGACTAATGCCCCTGTGGAATTCAGGGATTTGATGTATATGGTCTTTCATCTGTTTCTGGATTTGTTTATCATTGTCTTCAATGATGATATCCAGGTCTAATCTAAGTGTGAGGAGGATCATGTCGATCACTTCTATGTTGTGTTGTAAACCTTAAAGGATCATCATTTGTATGCCAAGTTCTGTAAGTTTGAGTATTGGTTAAAGGTTATGACATTTCATGGTCATGTTATATCTTGTAAGAGGATCATAGTGAATCCACAAAAAGTTGTGACGGTTAAGAAAAGGCTTATACCTCTGAATCCAATCGATTTTTGGAGCTTCTTGGGTCTAGCCGGTTACTATAAGAGATTTTTGGAAAGATTTTTGATGATAGCTTCTTCGTTGAGTAAATTGACCCAAAAAAAAGGTCATGCTCTAGCTTCTAGGATGTTAAAAGTGCATGAGAGCAATTAAACCACTCATGATTTGGATCTTTTAGCCGTGGTGTTTGCATTGAAAATCTGGCGGTTTGGTTTTTATGTTTCAACCCAACTTAGTTCAAATTTTATTATAGAATTACACTTGTCCTTGTTCAATTTTCACCGGTCTATCTTTAAAAAACAAGCTCTCATGAAACAGTGCTCAATCATAAATTTGGTTAATCATACCTTAGCACTGAAGTAAATTTAAACAAAAATCAGGTGAATAATTTAAGTTTAGGGTCCTTTCATGCCTAATAGCACCGTGACCACATTGATTCACACTTGTAAACTTTGATTTGCATTTCATTTGAATGGGGGAAGAAGGAAATATGATTTGAGATAGTTTGATTTCAATTATAAGTGGGTTTTATTAGGGTTTTGGATTGGGTTTCAAATTTAGTATTTAAGGGGATGTTCTGATTTGGATCGGGCACATGGGCCCCAATTTTTAAATAAAAATTTAGACTTAAAGGACCTACAGAAGTGAATCATGAGTCATGCATTTGACTTATGCCTCGTAGGTTTGGTTGTGAGTCATGAACTCAGACTCTATGTTACTTCTGATTCCCATGAGTAATGGATTTGACTGATGACCCAAGGGTTGGGCTCGTGAGTCAAGTTCAGAGAGTAATATTTCTCCTCTAATTCTCACACGTCTATTCCAAGAGTTGTAGACCTGAGTCACATTTTGTAGGCTACACTTGAAAATAAACATACATGGACTTGTCTAATTTTCCAATGTTTTTCGTAAGCAAGTTTTTCCTACATGTTTCCTTCCCTCGAAACAAAACAAAGTTGACACTAAAACCTTGGGTTTTCTCTCAACAAGTTTTTGACTTAAAATTGCAGAACAATGCATCTTTGTTGGATACTCAGTTTTCACCAACAAGTCCGTGGATTTCCTCCTAAGAAGAACCTATTTGATGTTGTGACACGACTTATCTCCTTTGACTACTCATACTTCATCAAAGCCATCATTCTCACAAACATTAATCTCCTTATTGTTTCCCATATAATTTTTAACATGTTGTCCATTAACCTTAAATGAGATATCATTATCACATTGTATCTAAATTGCACAATGTGTAAATACCATTACCATGAGGAATGGTCTAGACCATTTAAACATAAACTTGCCAGGAAACAAGTGAAGTCTCGAATTATATAACAAAAAAAAATCATTGGGTTGGAATCCCCTCCGTTCAATTCTTCTATCATGGTAGAATTTCATTTTTAGGAGTTGCTTGGTTATTTGATAAGACCAAAGTTAATACATGAATAACTTGGTTATTCATATATTAATTTTATACATTGTTTGGTTTTCAAATTGGATAAAAGTTAGTCATGTACTGATTTTCTATAATGTTTTGTTGGTATTCTCCAATCTTGTATAAAAGTTATTCATGTGAGAAGCCTTGCCCTATTATAGATTGAGTGAAGACATTCTTAAGGGTAAAGAGTCGTGTTTGGGATTTTAGCTAAAGATTTAGGGAAATTCTTAGTACCCGTGGCATCTAAGTCATTAATGCAAAGAAAGTCTGAGTACCTCTGTCATTGTAAATTTGGGATCCCGCTGTGCACCATTGGCGAAGTCTGAGTAGCCATATGGTTGGTTTGCTCATATCAAGCCTAAATGTGAGGCTAAACCTTCGGTTGGAGCCGTAAATTAGCAAATTGAGGGTGGTGCAAATGCAAAACAAACAACCCTCTCTGTCCAAAAAATTTTCAAAAATCAAGGTCATGGAAGTCAGCAACCCTGTGACAAAATGCTTTCTCTTTTTGTGACTCCATATTATTACCAAATGATATCCTACCCTATCCTGAACCTACATTACAATCTCAAAAAGTCCTTTGAGATTTTTAACCATTTATTTACTTTGTAGTGGAGATTGAAAATAGGGGCAAGCCTATGGTATGACACTTGTTGACATAGAGAGTTCTTTTGTGAAGGAGAGAGTTGTTGTACTTAAATTTCTTTTTTCATGTTTGGTAGCTTTGTGTGTGGAATTTTATTTCTTGTGAGGTCGCATGTGAAAGAGTTGAGGTAGGTGATTTTGTCATCTTTCGAGCAATGAGACAAATGGAGAATAGCTTAGTTTCAATCAAAAGTGAGTCACTTATAGAGAATTGGTTGTTGTTTCTTGGTTTCTCTTTAAAGTCTTGTGCATACTTTGATATTGCATTTTACGATGAGGGGTGTAGTAAGAAAATCTTAGCCCATGTATAATAAGCTACTTGTGGAAGTGACTAAGCTTGAAGTCATTGTGATCATTGTGGCATAAAAATAGGGAATAAAAGTGTAATGTCCCATGATAAGGGATAGAGGACAAGCAAAGCTTTAAGTTGGGGATATTTATAAGTGGTGATTTTACGACTTATTTGCACTCAACATTCATTCACATTATGATATTTTGAATGGGTAAATGAGATATAATTGTGATTGAATGCACTAATATCCGTATTTTGTAGGCACATTGTTGATGAGACGGAAAGATGTTGATTGGAGCTAAAAAGGATAAAAAAGAAGCAAAAAAAGTGCAACTGAAGACTTGGAGCAGAAATAACCTCAGTTACTGCGGTCGCGGTCTGAGGACCAAGATCGTCTAGCCCTAATCGCGGTAAAGTCTCTGCGATCACGGCTTAGGATAAAAATGTAGCCCAAGGGCAGGAATGTAAAATGCATGTACGTGATCCAAAATTTGACAAAAGGAAGACTCAAACCCTAATCATTCATATATTCCAACTCCCCTAAATTTTTTTACATTGTTTTGAGGGTTATAGTCTCTATTTTTGGAGAGGACAATATTGTGTAAATTTTGGGTGAAGAATACTTTGTGGTCAGTTCTAAGTGGAGAATTACTGAACTGCGATTGAAGATTTATTGGATCTAATATTTTTAAGAAACATTCACTTAGATTGTTTTAATTCAAATCAAAGGATATTTTGGTTAAAATATTTATTTATTTATCGTATGAGTAGCTAGTATTTTCTTTTGGGATTATGGTAGAATATGGTGCAATTGCATATGGGTTATGATTTATTTGTGCATATGATAATGTGTTGATTGATGGGTTCTATTGTTGCTTGATTAAATTGGTTGGGATTTGTGGGTGAAAACCCCAAATACTTAAATGGGTTAGTGGCTGGAAATCCCAAGCTCTTGAAAGCTCAATCTATCTTCGAAAAAAGGGTTTAGGTGAATATTAGGAACCAACATTATCCTTGAAAAAGTGATGTGGGAACCAAATCAATAGTAGAAAATTGTTGGCATAGTTTACTAAATTCTCACTATCTTAGACATAAGAGTGATTGTGAAGTTGACTATTCCTTTGGTATCATCCTAGAAATAGAGAGGCCTAATTGAGGTATTGGGTGGGATTTATTGACACACTTGTTAGGTACTCGAAAGAGTCAATGAGTGAAATCTTCGAGGCTATGTTGATAAATTATCCCTAAGGACTTACAACCTAGCATACCATATCATCATTAATTAGAACATGCACCGAATTATCATGTCTCTATGCATATTTTGCCCCTAGGAAAGAGTATTCATAGCCCTAAATTTGCACTCGAAAAATCCAAAAAGTAATACTAAGTTTGATACCTTTCAACCCCCCCCCCCCCCCCCATTTTTATCTTTTTGTACTATTGGTTTGAATTTAGCTAGTATCTATTGTTTCAAGCTAATTAGTCGCCACACATATTATTCCTCATGGATTCGACCCCGACTCCAAAGTTGGATAAATCTATTGACGACCGACTTGAACTTAAATTGACATGTAGGTTGAGCATTATTAGGCTTGAGGTTAGACCTCTTGATTTAAATAATTGTGAAGTTCAAACATCCTAATATATGTAAATGGAAGGTTAGAGTCCTCCAATTCATTTATCCTTATTGGATGTTTTAAAGCATCCAAGGCCTTCTTTACTTTCCCGACACTCGATGGATCTCTCTATATATACCTATATATATGCCTATGTATATAGATATTGTTGTAGGTAATGGTTTGATTTTGTTGTGAATGATGACACTATATTATTCTTAACCTTGATTTAAGTGCTAGCACTCGAACCACTTACAAATTTTGGATGTTGTATCCCGATGAGACATATGGGCTGGAGCTTCTTCTTCTCTTCCTGCGTAGTGACCAGGTGTAAGATCAGTTCGTGCATTGACATGGATGTGGTGAGCTTTCATACTTCGGAAGGCATACATTTCATAGTCTTTTATCTTATGTTATAGACTTTTTTTAGACTAGGCTTTTGGCTATTGTTAGGGGCATGTCCTGACATATTATAGACAATGGATTTGTAGAGGCTTTGTGGATGACTATGGACTTGGGTATGCTATTTAGTATGTTGACATTAAGAGATTGATTAGACACTTCTTAAGAGATATTATTAGTATTGTTTCAGCTATCTTGCTATAGGGCTGGAGTTCATCTGATACTTATGGTTTGATGTGATGGTTGGGTTAGGTAAACAGGGTGATCTCCGGTCCTTATTTTGATCGAGATGCCCATGTTAGGAAAAAAATATTCCTACCCAGGATAATACCCACACAAAATAGCAATAAAAAGAGAATAACAACGACACCAAATATTATAACGGGATAAATAAAATACCAAATGGAGTAATAAAATAATACAAATTATAACTTGGCAGAGTCAAAAGACTACTACTCTTTACCAACGAAACAACAATCTTTAATTCTCACAACTTACGACAATATTACTGCAACACTATTATCTCACAGACTATAGAGTATCCATGGTTACTCTTTTTTCTCTTTACAACTCTCTCAATTTTGGAGTGTTTTGGAATAATGGTAAATTCATATATTTATATATCAATATTCAGGCTTAAATCAAACAAACACCATGTCACAACACCAAATTATAAATTCATGTTACAACACCAATCGGTGTCACCATATTAGGCATATTGCAACACTAATTTTCTTGTTATTTTTTATTTAATTTATTTTAATTATATTTGATCCAACAAATTTCTCCCTTAATTTTGTTGTTTCTTCTTCATTCCAAGACTTGATCTCAATCTCTGAAAGTCTTCAAACTTAAGAGGCTTTATGAAAATATCTGCAACTTGATCATAGGATATCACGTACTTGAGTTCTACCTTTCCATGAGCATTCTTCTTTGAATTGTATACCTATTTGACTACAATTGCTTAATGATATTTAGCAAGAGTTTTTATCTTTTTATTTTTCTCTATCAACTGGATTTCTTCTTTCATGACATGTCTTCACGTTGTGTCTGTAATATCTTTATCAAAATTCATTGGTTCACTATCAGTAAAGAGACAACACAAAAAAAACAAATTAGTAACTTCTTCTGTGTCATCATAGAGTTCTTTGATGCTCCTCATACTCTGTGGCCTTTTACTTGAACTCTGATCTTGAGAAGAAGGATATAAAACATTTGTTGGTAGGGTTGCATCCTGTGCAGGTGCCATGGTATCCTGCTCTTCTTTATCTACAAAGTATGGAAGGGATCATATGTTCTTTCTTTTCGAGCTTCATGGCCTTCCCAATTCCATGTGGTTTCTTTATCAAATTCAACATCACGATTGACCACCACTTTATTGTTGCTTGGATTGTATAGCTTATATCAATTCGAACTAGTGTCATAGCCAATAAACACATACCTGACACTTTTGATCATCAAGTTTATCTTTCCCTTGATGTGGAACATGAGCATAGGCTATGCTTCCTAAAATTCTCAACTGCTTGACACTTGGCTTTCTTCCGCTCCATGCTTCTTGAGGTGTTTTATCTTTCATATTTCTTGATGGAGACCTGTTTCTTAAATAAATTGCACATAAAATAGTCTCGGCCCGAAATTCTTTTGGAATATTTTTAGCTTTCAACGTACATGTTTCCATATTAAGAATTGTTCTATACATTCTTTTTACAACTCCATTTTGTTGGTGCAAGTAAGGTACCAATAGAGGGCAACGAATTCCCTGTGACCGACAAAATTCATTAAATTCTTTTGAAGTGAATTCGCCTTCTCTATCGGACCTTAAGGCTTTTATTTCATAGACACTCTTTTTTTCTCCAAGTTCTTTGAAATTTCTAAAGGCAACAAAAGATTTTGATTTTTTCTTCAAGAAATATACCTCAGTCTTTCTACTAAAATCATCAATAAAGAGTAAGAAATATTTATTTTTATCAAAAGAAGGTGGATCGATTGGACCACACACATCAGTGTGAACAAGCTGAAGTGGATTAGTTTCTATTGCAGTGGTTTCCTTCGAAAAACTCCTCCTTGCATGTTTTCCAAGAAGTCAAGCTTCACACAATTGATTGATGGAATTCAACTAACCATGTTCTTGTCTCCCATTGATTTGAGAGCTTCAAAGTTCAAATGTCTAAATCGCATGTGCCAATACCAAGACTCATCTTGCACATTATACTTAAAACACATTGCATTAATGGTCTTAAGATTCAAAGGAAAATAATCTATTTTTTGCCATATGCACTTTGGGAATTAAATTATTACTTGAATCTCTAAGCCAAAGATGTATATTTTTCATATTTATAGCATATCCTTTTTGAAGAAGTTGGCCTAAACTCAAAATATTATTTTTTAGTTTTGGCAAATAGTAAACCTCATTGATCAATTTGTGATCACCATTTTTACAGGATATCAAAATAGTACCTATTTCTTCAATTTTAATCTCTGAGGTATCTTAAAAAGACACATTACCTCTCGCCGTCTTCTTGATCTCCACAATCTTGTCTTCAATTCCACACATATGATTACTTGCTCCATTATCAACATACCATGAATTGTAATCATCTGTATCATCTTCTGTGAGTGCCATTAACAATGTTGACTCATCTTTTTCTTTGTTGTTGTCAACAAGGTTAACTTTTTATTCAACATTACTACGACATTCCCAAGAATAATGTCCAAATTTATTATAGTTGTAGCACTCAATTTTATATTTGCCATACCTTCTTTCATTGGTACCTTGATAAGCTCCATGTCCTCTTCCTCCTCGTTGTCCACGACCACAACTTCTAAATGTTTGATGGTTTTCATCTTTGTTGTTGAATTTGTTGATATAACTACTTCCTCTTCCATAACCTCCATAGCAACCACCACCTCATCATTGTCCATTTCCGCAATAACATTTTCACCTCCTACATCTTTGAAGGATGCATGAGTTTCAAAAAGTTGCTCTAATGGCTCTTCTCTACTTCATTTCATTTTTTCTTCGTGGCATTGTAAAGAACTTTCCAATTGTTCTACTGTCATAGAGTCTAAATATTTAGAATCCTTAATAGAACATTCCACATAGTGAAATTTAGGTGTTAAATAGTGAAGAATATTTTCTACCACACAAACATCATCTACTTCTTCCCCGTACCTTCTTAGTTGATTCACAAAAGCCATCACTCTTGAACAAAAATCCAAAACGGATTCAGATTCTTTCATTTTTAAAACTTTAAAATCATCCCTTAGAGTTTGAAGTTTTACCTTCTTCACCTTATCAACTCCTTGTAGAGAATTTTGTAAAATCTCTCAAGCTTCCTTCGAGGTGGTTGCATCAGCCACCTTCTCAAACATGCCATCATCCAAAAATTGGTAGATGAGAGTGAGGGCTTGTTGATCTTTCTTCCTTGTCTTAATCAAGACATTTTTTTTCATATTGAGTCAGAGTCTCCTTATTGGCGGGTTTTGTATAGCCTTTGTCTACAATGTCCAAAATATCTTGAGAACCAAGAATGGCTTTCATTCGTAGGCACCATTTTTCATAATTTTCTTTTGTAAGGAGAGGGTACTGAAAATCCAGTGGACTTTTATTTGTCATTGCTTTGATATCACGTTGTTGGTAAACCTAATATTCCTACCGAGGATAATTTTCACACAAAATAGCAATAACCAAAGAGTAATAAAGACATCAAATATTATTGCGAGGTAACTAAAATACCCAATGGAGTAATACAATAAGACTAATTAAAACTTGAAAGTGTCAAAAGACTACTACTCTTTATAAATAAAACAACACTCTTTTATTTCTTACAACTCACTACAATAGTACTCCGACACTATTATCTCACAGATTATAGAATATCTGTGGATTACTCTCTTTTCTCTCTATTTCTCTCTCAATTTTGGTGTATTTTGGAATGATGGTAAATTCATCTATTTATAAATGAACATTCAAGCTTAAAAAAAACAAAAACCATGACACAATACCAAATTACATATTCATGTTACAACACCAATCCATGTCACCATATTAGGGATATTGCAACACTAATTTTCTTGTTATTTTTTATTTAACTTATTTTAATTATATTTGATCCCACAAACCATACGAGAAGGCCCAGTTTTGGGCTGTGTCAATAGGTCTAAAAGTGCTAGTCATTATAGACCTGTTTCCTTTTGTAATAATATAGGTGCATATCAAAAATATGGTGCCAATGGTTAGTTCATGTCTTGTAATGTTTTTTGAATGACACCAAGCTATATTTTCTAAGGATAGATCTCTAGTACAAATTTTTTTAATTAATCAAGATATTTTAAAACATTATGGGAGGAAGTCCACTCCAAGTTATTTATTAAAAATTAATCGAAAAAGGCCTATGATATGATCCAATGGAAGTTTGTTAATGAGATATTACTAGGGTATGGATTTTAAGAAAAATTCAGGCAGATGATCATGGCTTATGTTACCAACAGTAGATACTCTTTAAGGATTAACCCTGAAGGATGTTGTTACTTCCAAGGTAGAAGAAGGTTAAGGAAAAGAGATGTCGTGTCCCCCTTGTTAGAATTTGAAGCTTAAAGAGAAGAAAGAGATAAAGTTTCAGCAGTAGATATTTATTCATACATACATACATAAATCATCTTACAAAAGACTACGCTTAATAGCTACATAATTCTTACAAGACACACCACATAGTATCTTACAAGACACACTTCTCAAAATAAGGACTACCATTTATTTATAAAATAAAACTAAACATAATATAAAAAGAAACTATTAAATAAAAGACTATCAAGCAAAAACTCATAGTCTAACATTCCTCCTTGAGATTTTTCTTGGAGACACCCAGCATATCCCTTCGAACTTCAAATTTTCCTTTAGGAAGAGCCTTGGTCAAAATATCTGCAATTTGCTGATCGAAGCTATAATGAACTAGATTAACTTTTCCATATTTCTCTTCTTGCCTGATAGCGTGAAGCTTCATATTTATATGTTTTCTATGACTTTGTTGCACTGGATATTTGGCCATAGATATTGCTGACTCATTGTTAACCTTAATGACACTAACTTTAATTTGCTTTTGCTCTAGATCAAGATGAATTTTTTGTAACCATAAAGCCTAATTAGTTGTACCAGTAGCAGCGATGTATTTTGCTTATGCAAATGATTGAGCTACCATATCTTGCTTTTTTGAATTTTATGAGAACATAGGTGAACCAAGTGTAGAAGCATATCCAGATGTTCTTTTCATATCATCAACACTTCCTATCAAATCACTATCTGCATAACCCATCAATTGCCCTTGCTCTTCCTTTTTAAACCAAATACCATAATCAATAGTTCCCTTGATATACCTCAATGTTAGTTTAACATTACGAAGATGAACTTGACTTGGAGAATGAGTAAACCTTGACAAAAAACTTGCAACAAACATGAGATCATGTCTTGTTGCTGTCAAACATAGCAAATTACCAATTAGACTTTGGTAAACTGTTGGACCAGCCCTATCACCTCCTTCACACTTGGAGATATTCTCATTGTGATCAAGTGGAGTCGATATAGGCTTACACTTCTCTATCTTACATTTTGTAAGAACATCCGATGCATATTTTTTCTTAGAAATAAAGATTCCATTAGTATCTTGATGAATCTCCATTCTCAGAAAGTAATTTATTTCTCCCAAGTTTGATATCTCAAACTTGGTCTCCATTTCTTGATTAAACTGATTCCCCATAGCTTCATTGTTTTTGGTTATCAGATGATCATCAACATAAAGTAACACCCCAAGAACATCTCCACCTTTATCCCTTTTCACATATAAAGTGGCTTTATTTTAACTTCTGTTGAAGCCACAATGAATGAGATGATCAATAATCTTATTGTACCATGCTTGAGGAGCCTCTTTTAATCCATACAATACGTTGTGTAATCTGTAAAATTTATCCTCTATTTCTTCAACTTGAAAGCCTTCCAGTTGGTGGACATAAATTTATTTCAGCATCGGTGTATTTAAGAATTCCGACTTCACATCCAGATGATACGACTTACAATTTGATTGAGCTGCCAAATCAAATAGAAGCCGTATCGTATCATCTCTTGCAACAGGTTAAAATGTGTCTCCATATTCTAGACCTACAACTTGCACATAAACTTTCACAAGAAGCCTTGCTTTTATTTATTAACTGAATCATCTTGATTAAGTTTGGTTCTATAAACCTATTTCACCCCTAATACATTTCTATCTCTGGGTTTATCAACCAGCTTCCAAGTGTCATTCTTCTCTATTATACAAATATCCTCCTTCATGGCTTCAATATAAACTTCATGTTTTGATGCTTCTTGATAGATATTGGGTTCCAAGATAGGAACATTGCATCTTTTATATATCTTGAAAAGTGACCTTGTCTTAAAAATTGTCGAATCAAGTGAGGATTCACCATCCGATTCTTCAGTTTTTTCTAGATTTTCAGAGCCAAATGGTTGTGTTTCAGGTAGCTGACCTGCATTTTCTTTCTCAACTTGCTCCTTATCCCAATTCCAATTAGCATGCTCATCCACTACTACGTCTCTTCTGATGAAAGTAACTTTTGTTTGCAAGTTGAAAACTCTATAACCTTTGGCTTGCAATGAATAACCAATAAGGATCCCTAATTCACCTTTTTGTTCAAGCTTGCTTTTTCTGACTGAAGGAAAATGAGAACAACATATCAAACCAAAGATTTTTAAGGGCATGGCAAATGAACTTTTTCCACCCCATGCCTCAATAGGAGTTTTATCACCCACAACTTTGGTTGGCAGCCTATTCAACTAATAAACTGAAGTAGAAATAGTTTCTTCCTAAAAACTTTACGGTAGTTTCTTTTAAAGAAACAAACATCTAACCATATCAACTACCATCCTGTTCTTCCTCTATAAAACTCTATTCTTTTCTGGTGAATAACTTACTTTCAGCTTGTGATCAATCCCCGCATCTTCATAATACTTATTGAAGTTATTTGAAGTGTATTCACCTCCATTGTCTGACCTCAAAGCCTTCAACTTACAACCACTTTGTTTTTTAGCGAAAGCTTTAAACTTATTGAAAACTAAAAATACTTGATCCTTGTTACTCAATAAATACACTCAAGTCATCAATAAATAACAAAAAATATTTATTTTGACCCAAGGATGAAATCTTCATAGGTCCACATACATCAGTGTGAACAAATTCAAGCTTTTCAATTTCCCTCCATGTAGCACTTTTAGGAAATTCTTTCCTATGAACTTTACCCATCTGACATGACCCACAAAGTTCTTTCAATTGTGATACTCAGGTAAATCCTTAGTCAAACCCTTCTTATACATAGACCTTAAAGTGGCATAGTTAAACTACCCATATCTTCTGTTCCATAACCATGAATCATCCAATCTTACAAAATTGGCACTATCAAACTTTCCATCTACCGGAAAGATCCTATCCATTATTTCTACTTTGTCAATCAAAGTATTATCAGTATCAAAAGTCAAATAATGCTTTCCCTTAAAAAATAAGGAGTAACCTTTAGACATCATTTGGCCAATACTCAATAGGTTACATGCTAAAGAAGGAACATACAACACATCATGTATAAGATTTGTACGTTGATTAGTTTGATAGGAAACTAAATCCTTTCCATGTGCTTCTAATTTTGCATCATTTTTCATCCTAACTTTAGCTTTAAGTCACTTGTCAAGTGTGTAAAACATGAGCTCATTATATGACATATGACTCGTGCATCCACTTTCTAGGAACCATTTTGATTGGTTGGATGTACTTTCTTCATGAGTAGCAATAAACAAGCTTTCTTCCCTTTTTTGACACTTCAGTGAAAATTGCCTGCTGAAATGTTGTTGTGGTTGATTCTACTTAGCCCTGCAATTCTTCTTAATATGACCTCTTTTTTTGCAAAATCTGTACTGAATTGATGGATTTCCTTTGAACTAACAATCCTTTTCTTGATGATTAGTAATTTATAGTAGACGTAATGTGGGAACTTTTCTTTCTCTAAAGATTCCATCCATGGATTTGTCTTTGCCGCTTTATCTCCTTCCATCCTCCTATTGTCCTTCATAGGTTGCTTGCCTTTGTGCTTTTCTTGAAATGCCACTTCTTCTACTGCTTCATCTCTTATACTTGTTCTTTGTTCTTGGGCTTAAAATATGCTAATCAGCTCTGAGACGGATAGCTTTCAAGTCACAAGATTCATCTATTGCTAAAATCATGGACTCGAACCTTGCTGGTAAGATTATCATCATCTTCTCCTCCAGCTTTGAATCTCAAAAAATTCACTAAATAATCTTAATTTTTTTACAATTTCCAAAATTTTGGCGGTGTACTCCTTCACAGTATTTCATTCTTTGATCCTTAACATCTCAAATTCTCTTTTGAGAGTTAAAAGCTTGACAGTTTTCACTATGTCACTTTTATCGAACTCCTCGTTTAGCTTCTCTCATACTTCTTTAGGTGTTTCACAAGCAATTATTCCTGTGAAAATCACATTTAAAAGTTTTGAATGAAGACACGTGAGTGCCTTTGTTTTTTTGGACTTTGCATCATCATAAATCTTCATTTGTGCAACAGTTGGATTTGGTCCCAGTGGAGGGGGCTCCTTTTCACTTTCAACTGCTTCCCATTGACTTAGAACTTTGAGATAAGAATTCATCTTTATCACCTATATGTGATAATTTTCTCCTGTAAACATAGGAGGGCCTGCACCCAAGAAGCTGTTGGTTGCCATTGCTACTACTGTTCAGCTCTCTCTGCTTAGAAGAAATGAAAAAGACTTATCTTTAAACCTTCACAGATCCATCAAGAAGATTGGCTCTTGATACCATTGTTAGAATTTGGAGCTTAAAGAGAAGGAAAAGATAAAGTTTCAGCAGTAGCTTTTCATTCATACATACGTACATACATCATCTTACAAAAGACTACACTTAATAGCTACATAAGTCTTACAAGACACATCACATAGTATCATACACAACACACTTCTCAAAATAAGGACTACCATTTATTTTTAAAATAAAACTAAACATAATATAAAAAGAACTATCAAACAAAAGACTATCTAGAAAAATGTCATAGTATAACACCCCTTACACTTTGTGATGATGGTAGAATACTTATGTAAAATAATAAAGTTGATAGGATAACTACAGAATTTAGAAACCACCCAATGTGAAAGGAGCAACAATTAATTCATCGTACCTTTATAGATAATCTATTGATCTTCGACAAAGAGACTGAGGCTTCAGTTTGGAGAATAATAAAGGCACCTACTCATTTCTTTGACTTGATAGGCTTGAAAGCAAACTCAGTCAAATACTGTATCTTTATGACAAGTGTAAATGAGGAAGTGGAGCAGAATTTACTATGAATAATAGGATCCAAGTTGGTCATTTCCTTAAGAAATATTTGGGGTTACGTTTTTCATCTAAGAAAGGGATAAGACTAGACTGTTATCAGCAAAGTAAAATGATCACAACTAGAATCAGGAATATGCTTTAACAGGTAATGGACACTATTAGATGTCTAAAGGGTATCAGGAATTGATGGAAAGTAACCACAGTGGGCTAATGCAAGAATAATTTGGAGTAGGATTTTATTGCTTAAAACAGGTTTGCAGTATGGTTTGCAGTGCAAAAAAGAATACTGAGTATAAATCATATGGTATGGGGAACTAGTGTGATGCTGTGGAGTGTGTGCTTTGTGACTTAGGGAATACTAAGGATATTAGTCTTTTATGTTTTGAATGTTCCTGAACTAAGGTGCTATGGAAGGTTGTGATTACGTTGACTAGGCTCAACATTCCTCAGCAAAGTGTGCAAGGAACCATCTTGCATTTCATGACTAAAAGATGGTGTAGATTCAGAAAAATAATTATTTTGGATGTATTTTTTGTGGTGATTTAACATGCATGACAAGCAAGGAATTTAAAGATATTCAATAAGAAGACTATGCAAGTAGTGTTTCATTTTCCATCAGGTTAAGCTAATAGTTATAGAGATGCCGAGAATGTTTTTAAGGTTCAAATAGGCTGGTAATTGTATATGATTCATTTAGAGTTTTTGTGATAAGTTGTTTGCTGACCTTGAGGTCTAATCTTCTTGGCTGAGGTAGATAGGAGATTAGAGGCTCTTTAGGTACATTATTTAAGTGGTTAGTATAGTACGTTTTTACAGTTTAATAAGAAAATTGAGGGTCTAAGATGGGTGCTTTATTTTTTAAAGCTTAAAGATGACACTGAGTTTGAGATTATTTCAAACAAACTGGTATATTAAAATTAAGTTGTCAAAATCTGACATCTAATTGACAATAAGACCACAATCAAGGACTTATTTAGATGATAATCATGATTACACTAAATGATATTTATTGTATTGATTCATACGATGATGTATTTGAAAGTTAAATTTTGTCATTTTAGAAAGGAAGTAGCTTGGAAGGTTTGTTTTCCAACGAAATGATTTTGACTAGGGTATTGAAGTAATGATTCTTCAACTCCCTACAATAAATACATTTGTTTTTGAAAGATATTTATTCTTAGCATAATCATATATATTTGAATGTAAAAATTATATCGGGAAAAATCTCTCTAATGATACGTGGAACAATAAGAAAAAACAACTTGAAGATTCATCAAAACAATGAGACCAAAGGCTGTGAGTAAGATCTCTCAGTTAGTGAGAGCAGAAGTGTTTTATCACAAGGGATAAGAACTCATCGACTCACCAACCTTAGTAACATTGCATGAGAAACAAATAGGAGACAAATTTTTCAGGATGCTCTGGTATGTGGATGAACTCATACAGAGCTAGGTAGTGTAGGAACACTGGATGGACCATTAAAGAGTTGACCACATGGCTTACCAACATAGGTTTAAGGACATAAGGATGTTTTTGTGTAATACTAAATTGACAAGGTCTTATACTGTAACCTATAGATAGTTTCTCTTAATTAATTGCAAAGGGGTCCAATAATTCACACTCTTGCTAAATAGAACATTTTTACTTAACCTCCAAGCTTTTACTTATTCCTTATTATTTGTGTAGATATTGATGATTTGCGTCCATTAATAACTCAGATAGATTTAATTAGATCTTGAATGCTTTCATATTCATATCGAGCTTTCCTAGATTATTTTTCTTTACTTAGCTTATTTAATTTATTTTATTCTTAGTTAATTTCATTTGTCACCAAGTATACAAACAACTAGGTAATTGGATATTAAATAAGGTGAACAAGATCATATTCTCATGACTCACCTACAAATTCAATTGTGGCAAATGAAAGATAAATAGTTAGGTGCCGACCATGGGGCTAGAGCAACTATGTGGATTTAATATTATTTCTTCATTTCTATCTTTCTTGAGCTTTGTTTTGTAGGTACTAAGTGATGACTAACAATAGAGAATTACATGAGGATATTTACATGATATAGAATATAACAAGGATATACTTCTTGGCTTGACCGACAACAGTGGGTAGATAACTCACTCAAATGATAAGTGTTTATACCTTAATGTGGATTTGATAAATGTAACATTCAAAAAAGGGACTACACACCCCTCTAGAAAAGGACATAGTATGGTGAAGAACGATTAATTTAGAAGGTCTCTAGAGGTTCTTTAAAAGCTTTGTAGGAACCCAGAAAGAGTAGGTGGCTATAATAAAGGCTCAAGAAATGACGATAAATGATCTTTGGGGTAGTGTGGCCCAATAGGATCTGAGTTCCTTAAAAGAAAATGAGCAACACAACATTGAAGATTGATCTGGGAGTACAAACTAAGAAAATAAAGCTCGAGTGTAGAGCTTTAGCCCCCTCTATAGCAACTGTGATGGAGCTGCTTAGAGTGGGACAAAGTCATAGGGCATGAAGATTTAATATTGAATGTGTCACATCACCAAAATTCTACTTATTCAAAGAGGGATGGACTCGAAGAGGTATTCTAAGGTTCCTTACATGAAAAGTGTAGTTACTATAGCTATCATAAAGATGTTCAAGATTCTAGAATGCATTTACTATTCTTCACAATGAACCTGAATGGTAATGACTTGACAATCAAGGTGGCTGAACTTTTAATAGTGAAGAAATTTAGAGAGGCCTTAGTGGGTGGAGCTCTATTCTGGTATTCACTTCTTCATGAGAATTCTATTGACATATTTAATATGTTGGAAGAAAATTTTCTTAAGGATCATGCTAAAGCCATGAAAGTCCATCCCTAGGGAATATATTTTCAAAAGAGAGAAAGGAGACATAAAAACTTTGGAGTTTATCATGATATTCCAAAAAGATTTGATGTAGTTTTCGCTGCTACCAAATAAATAGGTTGCTCAAATTCTTACTAAGCGACTGAATCTCAAAAGCTGCATCATGTTAGTCAAACTTAAATAAAGCCTAAGGTAGTATGAGACTACTACAGGGGCTAATGTCTAAAATTGATATGAGTCCATGATCAAAATTAAGGATGACTATTGAAGGGTCGTAAGTAAAACCCCTCAAGTGTGTAATGAGGCAAAGGCTAAGAAATTCAAAGGCATGACCAAGGATAGGTCCATCAATAATACCTGCGGATAGTGTGGCCAAAGGTTTCATCCCAGGGCAATTATATGAGCCTTACATGGTAGACTCAAAAACTAGCACGAGCAAAATAACAATTCTCACTCTTTATTTAATTATTGAAGCTCAAACGATTATGTTGAACTTACTATATTTTATTTGATTTATTTCATCGATTAATATCATAAAGAAATTGCTTAATTGGTCTATGATTATCTATTTCACTTGTAAATTTTTGATATCTAGTTAATTGCATAGCCAATATATTTTTTCAAGTGTTGAGCTAAATTGTTATGTGACTTATTGCATTGACTTTCATAATGCATGGAAGTGGGCATTTGTAGGATCAACACCCTTTATCACTTTAGTTTAGATTAAGTTGATGATGGTGTTGAGTACATGTATATCCTATACTCAATAAAAACTTATTGCACTTTTTATGTGAAACTTTTATTTACGGTTCTAGTGCTGGTCGAGTCATATTTTGATATTGAGGATCCTTCTTTGATTTTTCAAGGTGAGCTACTTGAATGATCTACAACAATAAATTCCATTTATCTAGTCAAATTATTCTTTTAAATTTTACATAGTATACTGATAATTTCCAATTTGTATTCATCTTATTAGTAACTCTTGTATGTATGACACCAATATTGTGAGGTGTAATATTAATTTTCTACTTATATTGATTATGAAATGCAATTATAGACTGAAATTCTGTGTTTCTTGCCTCTTTATCATGATTACTTGAAATGGGTAAAATGATTTTTTTCACCTATGAGATAGGGCAAGTGTTATCACAACAATTATGTCACGAGCCGATTCACAAGTCGTGATGGCACCTACTAAAACCCTCAAGTAGGTAAGCCAACATCGTGATCCGGAGCTAAGTCAATGGGTTACTTGGTAGGAATGCCTGACACAGGCCACAATAGATGAACCCAACAACAACAACAATAATGTTCCACAATAAACAACAACCATGGATACAATTACCACAACTGGATAATATCAGTGAAAGAGCATCTAAGTTCGACAACAGAAATACAACTCAAATGTCTAAATAGTCTTATACATTCATCTCAAATACAAAAAACTGAATAAAGATAAGACGAAAACGGTCGACTCAAACTCCAAGAGCTCATCCTTATTCGAAAGATCAACACAACACGATATCAACTCAGCGGCGGCAACTAGTACTTGGTTCTGCACCAAAAAGTATAAAAGTGTAGTATGAGTACCAATGTGATGAGTACTCAGTAGGAGTCATCGGCTGACTGAGATAAATTATGATATAAAGTAAGACAATGACATAAGTCATGGTATAGAATCAAATCTGAATCGTTTGTATTATCTTGGTACATAAATAATAATAAAACTATAACAATACTATGAAATATCCATTCATTATTACATATAAACATTGATGAATGATATGATTAAGCGATACGAAAAGTATAAATGATATTAACATAATCATATTCGCATAAATATCAAGTTCAGCACATATACATCCATTTGAACAAAAGTAACAAACTAACCACAACGTTCCATACCATCGAGAAGTACACAAAAGGAATAATAAGTAAAAGAACTCATCAAGGCGTCCCATACCATGGGGAGTGCATGAAAAAACAACCATTAATTAATTACACATGCAACCAATTACTAAATATCAAAGGTTTACAACTATCCATAGTCACTGTTTCCATAAATCCTGCCAAGGGCCATTTACCAAGTTTCATATAGGTCATCAATTACCACAAGTGAGATAACATATACCAATCTATTCATAACCATAGTCATATAGCAATCTAGATTTCTATGGCATCATACACTCTATTTAGTCATTATTTATCAACCAATACTTATTATTAACTACTAGTTTGTTAGTCATTATAAGAACTCCAATCCTTAGTCTAACCGTTTCTTTATATACCTTCTTAAAGAAATAGCAACTGATTATCATTCACTAAATGAACAACCTCATTATCTAGACAAGATGCACAACTAAATCATAAACTCGTTTTAATCCAAAGTTTATTTCTAGATGTCATAGGAACATAAGTCATCACGTAGGAAGAGGTTAAATATTATCAACCACACTTATCTATCTCTTATACTATGCCTCATATTAGCTAACCCCAGAAGTCTCTAAGTCAATATTTAAGCAACCAACGACATCACCTACTAGGCGTCAATATCTCTAATCATCACAATACCAAGTCTATTATCGTCATTAGCCATACCAAGTCTATTATCATCGTTATCCCTTAGCAAGCATAGATACTAATTACCACATCTAACTAGACAAGGTTCACGACTAGTATTCTAGGCTTCTACCTATCAAGTAACATGACCATTTTGTATAAACATCTAGTTCCCACATAATCCATTTATCATAAGGAAATTTAAATAATCCATCCATTCATTCAGGCCAAATATGTTTATTAGGTGAATCCTTAACTCTACTCTTGATTATGCCTACCCATTAGTCTTAACATAATAATCAGTATATTCTATATCTATTCACTATTTAGTCCTAACAAGAGCCATGCTACTTAACTAGTGACTAATGGAAGAGAATTATAGACAACTTCCCAAGTAAAATATCATATCCTAAGTGCACACAAGGAATTAACCTTTCATTGTTAAAACCATGCATATAACGACATATTCATACATACTTACCATATGTAACATCACCATTACATTAGTATATCCTCCGAGTTTACCGGGAAAAATTATACATCAATACCTCTTCAGAATTTACCGGGCATAATCACACCATCAATATATCATCTATATTTATCTAGCCTCATCATAATATCAATACCTTTTACGGATATATCGGGAATCATCACATCATCAATATATCCTCCGAATTCATCGAAAATTATCATAACATCAATACCTCTTAAAGATCTACATGCATAGTTACATATTTAATATGCATCATCATAACATCAATACTTCTTTAAGATATACCAGGCATCATCACATCTTCAACATATTGCGCGGATTCACCGGGCATCATCATATCATCAATAATAATCATGACAACAACTAATACATACATATAGCCGAATCAAGAACAAGTACAAGCCACACTTAATAGAGTGTAAGAGAGGTTAGAAAATACATATTGAGGTACTTTACCATTAATCATCACCATATTACATGAGTAGGTGCATAAACATGCATATCCTAATGTCATGAGCAATCACCACCTTTTCGAGCTTAACATGATTATCAACTAGTAAATTATAAGTCATGGGTATGACTTCTAGAATCCTTCTTTTACCCCCATGGTTCACAATACAAGCGCAAGATATTCTTTTACACAACCATTATTCTAGTAACTAAGCATGAATCATAATATGAGTTTTAACATAATTCAAGCCTCACATAGTAAACTAGCCAACAAGTTACGTGATAGAATAACCATAGATGTAATTCACAATACTTTCCTATGATATCCATATCATGACAACAAAATAATCAATCAAGTATACACATTATCCCATCATTAACAACATGTATAAACCCTTCACCGGGATTAGCCATCATATCACCAAAATCATATTCTAGGCGCTCATCACGTATCTAGGCCACTAAAGAAGTTACATAGTTTAAGCTTACGGAGGGACAAGTATGGATTCTAATAATCCCCAAAGTTCTCTTTTACGAGTCTAAGATCTAAGTTATCTAAATCATGCCTTAGTGGCTTACTAATCCACCCTATTTCTATAAGATAATTTTTATTCAAGTATTTCTCCTTAGTCGCCCCAAGCACCTAAAGTCATTTCACAACTAAGTATATTTTGGTCAACATACCTTTAAGGTGAGTGAACAAGGTCACTCTCATCTACTAGAGAAACTAGACTATCCTAATGCCATTAATGATATTACAAGTCAAACCAACCTAGGTTCTAGGCTATGAGTCAACTATCCTACTTAATGGGTTTTATGACCTAAGTGATCCAACTATTACCAATCATTTCTATCTACCAATTCAACATATAAAACCTCGCCCAACCTTTTCAAGATATGAAAGTCATACAATAATAAAATCAATCTTACTATGAGTAAGCCTAACCTATCTGGAGTACCAATAGCTCACGAACCGACAATCTCTACTTTCCCTTTCCTCAAATCTTCTTCCACGAGCCAAGATATCAATAAAATAAAATATGTAATATTCCGATAACAACAACACCCATATTTCACCATTTTGCTACTTGTCCCAAATAACACTAAAATCTCCCAAGTGGGTCCCACATATGGAAAATGAGTTTTCGAGACCTACCCAAACTTCAAATATCATTAGGTAGTTAAAACCCTCACAAAATTTGTGAAAAACACCCATTTTAGGGCTAAAATTAAGACTCATGCCATTAGGGGTTTTGGGTCTAATAAACGAGAATAACACCAAAATTTGAAGGAGTCATACCTTATATTCATAGTAAAACATGCTTACAGAAGCTACTCAAGATCCTAATCAACCCACAAGAGTCACTTTATGGATTTTACAGTATTATGGTTTTAGAGATCAAAAGGGAGGCATAAATGACCAAATTCTCGATCAAGACGATATTTAAATAGGCTTTGCCTAAGCCTCGAGAAGAACAATTGCGTACACACGCAAGGACACGATCACTAATCACACATTTACACCTCATTCACGACGATCATAGTATCTCTCTCCATTATAGTCCATATCTTAAACTTAGAATTTTGATTCCAAGTTTCAGCCAATTCTTCGGGATGTATTCGAAATACAATACGTGTAAGTAAAATATGCAACCATATTTATTTTAATGTTTTCGACATATTGAAAAAGTTGAATTTTCCATCCAAAGATATTTTACTGATATTTTCGCTTAGGGGCCATTTAAAAAATGAAGACTTCTAAATGGGAAAATGGTTCTAACAACAAAAAGAACCAGCAGGTAACTAAACTATCAGTTGAAGCAAATCATAAATTACTTGAGGTAGATGTGGGAAAGCTCTATCGATGAAAGTAAGAAACAACGTGGAAAATAACCTAAAGGGTCATTACAACATCAACTACTAAGGAACTTTCATCCTAAAAAGTTAATAATGAAGGAAAATAGCTAAATTTTAAAGCTAATAAGGATACTAGGCCCGCATCTCACTCTCGATCTCCGAAGTGACTTTCTCCACTGAACCTTAACCACATGAATCACTCTTTTGCACAACTGTCTCCACTGAACCTTCACCACATGAATCACTCTTCTATGCAACTATCTCACATCACTAGCAAAAATAAGCACGACCTCATCTAGTAAGGTCAACTGCCCTTCTAAATAGACTGAGTCCCACGTAAGCACATAAGATTGATCAAAAATATAATTCTACAACATCTATACATAGAAAACCAGATAAATAATAGAAAAATCTTGAGGTAAAGGGAACTCATATGACACCTCACCAACTGTGCATAGTATCTCAAAAGGACATATATAATTATGGCTGAGATTACCATTCTTTCCAAGCCTTATCACACCACTCATAGTGGAAAAACAAAGAAACACACGATCAACAACTCTTAATCTCAAGGCATAGAGTCTACAATCGACATATGCCTTCTACCTACTCTGGGATGCTCTTAGCCTATCATGAATTACTATGACTCTGCCCAATAAGTTCTAAAGAAAATCTATACCGCGAGGTCTCACATCAGATGAACCACTCTAGGTTCTGGTTCTTAGGAATTTCTAGTGTTTTGAACTTTTTAGATATCATATGATTTAAGAATACTTGTCATATAATGTTGGTACAATTTTAGGGTGCTTAACTCATAAGTAGTCCAGTGTGTGGTGGTGGAGTTTTTGGTGTGGAAAAATTTTTAGGGGCACGGGTCATATGGTTGGTGATGGGTTGGTCCTATACTTAATCTGAAACTTAGTAGCTTAATATGACTCAGCGTATGAGGGGCTCACTAAGAGTCGTGAGGATAGGGTACAAGGGGTAGTGTATGGGTGTATGTTGTCTAGTGTTAATCCTCTTTGATTCTACTTAGGGTACAATTCATTCCATACTTGTCATATAGTGACGATATGATTTGGGCAAGGGGGTTGAATGGTTGATAGTGTGATATGTCCAATATTATGTATAGAGTATGAAAGGTGAGTACCACTCGTATATTATGGGTACATTTTAGGGCAGGAGAGGTTTACCCTCTTTTGGAATTATTACTTTTTAAGTTTGGGGTGTTCTGGATATTTCTCCTCTTAACCCATCATGAACCCATGACTTAAAATAATATTGGGACTTCTTTTACCCTATTATTCTCTATTAAAAACACTTTAAACACTCTTAAATCTCTCTCAAGCTTGTAGTTCAAGAATGAGGCTAGGGTTTCTTCTATACAATCAATTAGGGTTTCTTTCCCTAATGACCTCCCAAGTTATATTTCTTTCTTTCACACAAATAACACCGGTGCACCTATCCAAGATCTTGAGTTGAAGAATCTTAATAGCAACTAAAGGATCTTTTAGATAAGGGTTTCATCCACCCTAGTATGTCCCCATAGGGTGCACCAGCGTTATTTATTTGAAAAAAAGAAGGTTCCCTTCGGATGTACATTGATTATTGGTAGTTGAATAAGTTTACAATAAAGAATAAGTACCCTTTTCCATGGATAGATGATCCATTTGATCTGTTGCAGGGTGCTAAGTTTTTCCCTAAGATTTTTTTTGATCTAGGTATCATCAGTTAAGGATAAGGGAGTTGGATATCCTAAAGACTGCTTTATGTACTTGGTATTGGTATTTTAAGTTTCTGGTTATGTCTTTTGGGTTGACAAATGCCCTAACGCCATTCATAGATTTTATGAATAAGGTCTTCTGCTAGTTTTTGGATATGTTATTCATTGTTTATATAGATGACCTTATGGTGTACTCTAAGATCTAGGTGGATCTTGGGAATCACCTCCACATTATGTTGCAGACCTTGAAGAATCCACAATTATATGCCAAGTTTTTGTAATGTGAATTCTGGTTGAATGTTGTCACTTTTTTAGGTTATATCATTTATAGTGAAGGGATCATGGTGGATCTGCAAAAAGTAGCAGCGGTGAAAAAGTGTCCTAGATCCATGACTTCAACCGATATTTGGAGCATCCTAGGGTTATCTTGTTACTATATGAGGTTTATAGGGAGTTTTTTGACAATAGCTTCCTCGTTGACTATGTTGACTCAGAAAAAGGCAAAGTTCCTATGGTGTAATACTTGTGAGGGGAATTTTGAGAAGATGAAGTATAAGCTAACTTCAGCTCTGATTTTGAGTTTGCATGAAGACATTGATGGGTTTGTGGTCTACTGTGATGAATCCCGTGTGGGACATGGTTGTGTACTAATGCAACATGTTAAGCTCATAGCTTATGCCTCTAGATAGTTTAAAGTGTATAAGAATAATTATCCAACTCATGACTTAGAATTATTAGTTGTGGTGTTTTTATTTAAAATGTGGCATCACTATTTCTGTAGAGTGCATATGGATATTTTTTCTAATCATAAGAGCCTACAACATGTGTTTACTTAAAATGAGCTTAAACCTGGGCAAAGGAGATGGCTTGAGCTTCTCAAGGATTATGATATGAGTCTTCACTACCATCCAAATAAAGCTAATATGATTGTTGATGATCTTAGTTGGTTTTCCATGAGTAGTATAGCTTATGTGGATAAGGAGAAGTGAGAGTTGGTAAGGACCTTCACCGTTTAGTTAACCGTGGAGTTCGTATCTTAGACTCCAATGATGGTAGTGTGTTGGTGCAAGAAATGCGGTGATTGTCGCTTGATGCTAAAATTAAGGAGAAGCAAATGTTAGGTCCTATATTCATAAGTATAAAGGGTGATGTATGTGTGAAGAAAGTGATGTATTTTGATATTAGTGGTGATGGTACTTTGCAGTACCAAGGAAGGTTATATGTTCTCAACATCGAAGGTTTGCATGAAAGGATATTGGCTGAGGTGCATGAGTCACGCTATGTTGTTCATCTAGGTTTGATGAAATTTTTTCATGAATTTAAGGAGATGTATTTGTGGAAGAATATGAAGAGGGATATGGCTAGTTTTGTGGCGAAATGCATAGTGTGTCAACCAGTAAAAGTTGAGAATGTAAGGCTTGGAGGTTTGTATCAAGAAATTGATTTCCTAAATATATATGGGAAGTAATCAATATGTATTTCATTATCGCTATTCCTTGGTCTCGAAATAAATTTGATTTGATTTTGGTCATCGTGGATCTGATGAAAAAATTAGTAAACTTTTTTCTAGTTAGTACTAACTTCTTGGCTGAGGATTATGCAACGTTGTACCTCCTTAGTAGTGTGAAGTTGCATGGGGTACCTATTTCTATCATCTCTAATCGTAGGACATAATTTATATCTCACTTTTGGCAGTCATTCCTTAAAGGTTTGGGGACTAGGTTAACTCTGTGTACTACTTTTTATCCACTGTTGGACTAAGTCTTGGAAAGGATTATTAAGACATTAGAGGACATACTTAGTGCGTGTGTGATTGACTGTGGTGGTAATTGGGTTGAGCACTTACCTCTTGTAGATACTTCTTACAATAATAGCTGCTACTCTAGTATTGGGATGGCTCCATTTGAAGGATTGTATGGTATGAAGTGTAGATCTTCTATTGGGTGGTTTGAGGTTGGTGAACTTGGTTCACAGGCTATAGGAAAGGTGAAATTAATTTGGGATAGTCTTAAGACAGGCCCAATGTTGCCAAAAATTCCTATGCAGATGTTAGGTGAAGAGTATTAGAGTTTGAGGTTTGGGATAGGGTGTTCCTAAAGGTATATTCCATGAAGGGAGTTATGCAGTTTGGGAAGAAGGGTAAGCTAAATCCCCGATATATGGGTCCTTATGTGATTTAGAGGAGGGTTGGCAATTATGCATATGAGTTGGAATTGCCTTCTAGTTTGAGCTCTATCAATCCGGTATTTCATGTCTCTATGTAGAGAAAGTGTATTGGTTATCAATCTCAGATTGTACTTATCAAGGATATTAGTATTTAGGATTTCCTATCTTATGAAGAGATCTCAGTTGAGATCTTCGATTGTCAAGTTTGTTGGCTGTGAACCAAGGATGTAGCCTCGGTAAACGTTCAATAGAGGAACCACAAGATAGAAGAGGCTACATGGGAAGCTAAAAAGGACATAAAGTCCAAGTATCTATTCTTATTTTTTGCTCTAAAAGTTTATGCAAAAGCTATGTGTTCTTTAGAACGTTTTTGTTTTCATACTTTTTAAAAGGAAGGATTGACTCCATAGTATTATATTTTTCTATCTTAAGGGAAAGGTTAGAAATATTTGGGGGTTTAAATCGTGCTAGTACTATCTCGTTCCAGTATTGCAGGATGAATGATCCAAATGGGGGAGAATTGAAATACCTTGGGTTCTGGTCCTTATAAATTTCCTGAGTTTTGAACTCTCTGGATATCATACGAGTTTAGGATACTTTTCGTATGATATGGGTAAAATTTTAAGGTCTTTAAATCATAAGTTGTCCAGTGTGTTGTGGTGGGATTTTTGATATGGATACGGTTTGTTGGGTACGGGTCGTATGGTTGGTGATGGGCTGGTCCTTCACTTAATTTGAAACTTAGTAACTTAACTTGGATCTGAGTACGAGTGGCTTACTAAGAGCCATGAGGATAGGGTATTAGTGGTAATGTATGGTCATATGTTTTCCAGTGTCTATCCTCTTGGATTTTGTATAGGGTACGATTCACATCATACTTTTCATATGGTGATGGAGCGATTTGGGCAAGGGGTTGTATTGTGGACAGTGAGTGATGTCAAACATTCTGTCTAGGGTATGAGTGGTGGGTACCACTTTTATATTGTGGGTACTATTTGGGGGAGGGGTGGTTGTACCCTCCTACTGGATTTTTATAGTTTAAGTTAGGCTATTCTAGACATTTCCCCTCGTAACCCCTCATGACAACCCAATTTAAAACACTATTGGGAATTCATTTACCCTATTATTCTGAATTAGAAACACTTTAAACACACTCAAATCTCTCTCAAGCTTATAGTTCAAGAAAGAGGCTAGGGCTTCTTCAATACAATCAATTAGGGGCTTTCAAGAAAAAATCTCTCCGATTTTCTTCGTATCTAAGGCATGTTAGTCATCCATCATTTTTAGTTCAAGTAAATTTATGTTTTAATGTATGGTTTTCATGATTTAATTGTGGGTATTGTTTGGTTTTGAATTGTAAGTTGGGGATTTTGTTGTTCTTTGTTAATTAATTCTTTCCCATGTTTTAACTATGGTTTTCAAGTTATATTTATGGTTTTGAACATGTGATGGTAAGGGAATTTTCAATTGATACTTGGTTTTTGTTTTGGGAAACTTTATGCCCTCAACATGTTTGTTAAAATTACTAAGAGAATTATTTTGTCACATAGTTTGACTATTATTGAAAAATATTGCATTGCATGGTATGGTAATGGAACTTAAATTGATTTGGATGATCCTAAATTATTTGGAAAGACTTTGAGGGACATGGTTTTGTGTTAATTGGAAACTTGGGAGTCAACTTGGTTTAATGGTTTTTGCATGACAAAAAAGGATAGACTTGCAAGCTCTAATTTTTGTATGAAGATACCAACGGTTAATGCCTAATGAAAAGACTCCTTGGTGAATGGTTATTTTATGTGAAAAAGGTTTAGTTGGACCTAAATGGGATTAAGTAGCAAGGCCGTGGAAGGTGGGGTTCCCGGGGGTATCACCATTTGAAACTCACGTTTGCCAATGTGAGGGTGGTCTTGGTGATCGTGTGCATTATGTCACACTTTATATGTTGGGGGATGTACTAGTCGTCATAGGTTTTATTCTCTTCGTACGACTAACACACACTGAGGCCCTTTTACTAGGGGGAGCTGAACCCATATAGCCCGTTGGTGGTTTTAAGATGGCCAAGTTATCCAACCTAGGTTAAAGGTTTTAAGTTCATGCTAAACCCAGTTAGCTACATCTGCATGATATATATATGTATGTATGAATGTATGTATGTATATATGTGATTGCCTATGGTTATATACTTAGTTTTAAATGTTGGAATTATCTTATCCTTACTCTTGAGTACATGATAGCATTCACCAACTAACTCATCTTTGGTCGTTGTGTCCCCAAGCGATGCAGGAATCGGCCATACTGTTACTCTCCTAAGTATATTTTTAAAAATGACAAACTAACAAGTGGATCTTTGCAGGACATTAGAGACTACTGATAATGGAAGCCTGATCCAGGAATGGAAGGACATCAACTTACGATCCATGAAATCAAAGAATATCAATCAGAATAAGAACAAATGGATGGAGAATCTCTGTCCCATAAGTCTCGACAAATTAAATCAATCTCGGGGAATCTCTGACCTGAAAGTCTCGACAAATTAGATCAATAATGACTAAAGAAAAAAATAAAATATCACATGCACATTTGGAAAAACATCAATCTACTCAAGAGTAAAAGGAAAAATAGATCACTGACATATCTGATATGGATATTATCCAAAGCCTTAAATAGACATATCTGGCATGGACATATCATACAACTACATTCCTTAGTCAAGGAATCAATTTAAATCCTTGATTGGGAAGACATCTCTTGGGTTTCCTTATGAAGAGTAGCAGCTAAAGACTATAAAAGATGAAGACTAAAGACAGACATGGGTAACACAACTTCAAGGAGAAAAATCAAAGTGTCTCAATCTTAGTCTCACAAGGAATTGTAACTTTTAGTTTACAGTTGTTATATAAAGAGTACGATCGATTCAACTTTGTTACATCAACTGAAGTTGTGTCACAAGATCAGAAGAGCAAAATAAGTCTTCGAAACTTGATTCCTTTCATTTTACTCGAGCCCTACATTGAACGATCTAAGAGAACTTTAAAACCCAAGGGGACTTAGAAGTAGGTACCACATGGTGTTCCGAACAAAGATAAGTCTTTGTGTCTTTACTTTGTGTTTAACTATTTATTTTCTTAATTGTGTTAGATCTAATTTATTTTGTAAAGTGCACTGATCTGCATGTGAACCGACTGAAAGGAGTCATTAGTTGACTCTCAGAAAAATTTAAATTCAGCCCCCTCTTGAAATTCACATACTACTCCTCCTGTTTAGTTATTAGATTCAGGGATAGCTTGATGTTGGATTAAGGTGGTGATATTCTATACTCTTTAAGTCTCCATTTCATGTAATGGTATTCTGTACATACTCTTGTTATTTCTTAGACTTTGGTTATGGCTATGGTCGGGGGCATGCCATACTTTTTTTGTTTCATAGACTTTTGTTTTCTCTATCGTCAGGGGCATATCTCGACCGTATGTTGTTTTGATTTATGTTAGAGGATTTGTGAGGCTACATTGGTTTTGTATGGGTGGTGATGGGTATTGGGGTGGTCTCTAGTCCCGGTTGGGCTTAAGGCACCTGACACGAATAGGCCTTGGTTTGGGTCATGTCATCGTAAGTCTCAAACCACACTTTCGGAGAACGAAACCTCGTACCATACAAAACCTTATAAGGAACCAACTCAATACTCCAATGATAACTATCATTGTAGGCTAACTCTGCTAATGCTAAGTGCTAATCCTACTGCCTTCCAAAATCCATAACATAGGATCGGAGCATATCTTCAAGCACCTGAATAGTCCGCTCTAACTGACCACCTATTTGCGAATAAAAAGATGTACTCAAATCCACTACAGTACCCAGCTCCTCACAAAATGCTCTCCAAAATCTGGAATGAAATACAGAACCATACTTCGATATGATATAAATAGGCATTCCATGCAAATGAACTTCTCTCGAACATAAATCTGGGCTAATCTCTTAGCACTTAAGGTTATCTGAATAGGAATGAAATGTGGCATCTTGGTCAAATGGTCTGTAATGTCACAAATACCATCAAAACCACAGGAAGTATGAGGTAAACCACTAATAAAGTCCATGGTAATCCGTTCCCATTTTTACTCGAGAATTGGCGATCTCTGAGTCAATCCACCTAGACACTGATGCTCGGCCTTAACTTGCTGACAACATAGGCAACGATCCATAAAGTCTTCCTCATATCTTTTCATACCATCCCACCACTAAAGCTTCCTCAAATCTCTATACATCATAGTTGTAACAGGATGAATGGAATATCTAGATTTATGAGCCTCACGTAGAGTCAACTGAATCACATCATCAAGCCAGGGAACACAAATACGACCCTGAAACCTTAAAATACCCTTAAAATCAACAGTGTGTCTCCTAGACTCACAACTCACCACCTGATCATGGAGAAAACATAACTTGATATCCTCATACCGATGATCACGAATATGCTCAAATAAGAAGGACCTTGCCTCCACACAGTGGAAAATCCTAGTAGGATCTGAAATATCAACGCGAACCATCAGATTTTCTAAGGAATAAATGTCTCATGCCATAGGCCTATGAGATAAAGAAATATAAGCCAAGCTACCCATACTCACTTTCTTGCAACGAAAGGCATAAACAACTACATTCTCCTTACCTGAATGATACAATATGGAAATATCATATTTCGTCAAAAACTCCATCCATCTACGCTGGCGAGAATTAAGATCTTGCTGTGTCATTAGATGCTGGAGGCTACAATGATCGGTGAAGATCTTACAGTGAACACCATATAAATAATGCCTCCTAATCATGAGCGCAAAAACTACCGCCGCTAAACTCTGATTCATGAGTTGGGTAGTTGCGCTTATGCACCTTACGCTTTATAGAAGCATAAGCAATAACATGACCCCATTGCATCAAAGTACAACCAAGACCAATACCAGAAGCATCACAGAACACGGTGAATACCTCACCCTCAAATTGAAGAGCTAACATTGGAGCCAAAATAAGATAGTCCTAGAGCTTTCAAAAGCTCAACCCATACTTGACAGACAATCTGAAAGGAACTTCTTTACTAGTCAATCTAGTCATAAAGGCTGAAATAGTAACTAACATGTCAACAAAATGTCTATAATAACCAAGTAAACTAATAAAACTGTGGACCTCAATCAGAGATGTAGGCCTATGCCAATCAAGAATAACCGATATCTTAGCTGGGTATACCACGATACATGTCTTGGACAAAACATGTCCAAGACATGGCACTAATTCATGACAAAAATCACAATTTGAGAACATGGCAAAAACACATGATCTCACAAGGTCTGAAGCACAATCCTTAATTGTTGCATAGGCTCCTCACTACTTCTCAATACACAAGAATGTCATAAATGAACACACTAACAAATTAGTATAGATACTGCCTTAACACACAGTTCATCAAATCCATGTACTCGATTGGGGCATTAGTCAGCCCAAACGACATTACCAAAAACTCATAATGACCATAAAAGGTCGTGACGGTTGTCTTTGAGATATCCGCGGCCCGAACGATTAATAGATGATAAGCGTACCCCAAATCTATCTTAGAAAACATAGCTGCACCTTAAAGCTGGTCGAACAAATCATTGATTCCAGGCATAGGATAATAGTTCTTCACCGTCACCTTATTAGGTTTCCTACAATTGATAGACATTCTCATAGAGCCATATTTCTTCTTTACAAACAACACAAGGGGTACCCAAGGGGACACACATGACCTAATGAAACTCTTAAAAAGAAGATCCTGGAGCCACGTCTCCAGCTTTCTAAGAGCCATATGGTAAGTTTCTATTGAAATAGGTTGGGTGCCAGACTCAAGGTCAATAGAAAACTCAATCTCACAGTCAGGAGGGATACAAGGTAGGTTAGTAGGAAACACATCAGGAAACTCACACACAATGGGAACAAAGTAAAGAGATGGACACTCTACATGAGTATCATATACATAAGCAAGATAAGACTCAGAACCCCTCGATATCAATCTTCTAGAACAAAGAAAACAAATAATCCCCGTCGACTCACGACTAACCACTTCTAGCCATAGGATTAGGAATATGTAGGGCATGGTTAAGGTAATGGTTTTGGAAAAATAATCCATGACCATATTATAGTGGTATAACCAGTCAATACCCAGAATCACATCAAATTTCAGCATGCCCAGAATAATAGGATCAACATTACCATCAACATCACAACCTGTCACAACACATAATTTAAAAATGTGGTCCATTACTAACGAATCACCCACGGGAGTAGATACGTGCAATGGAACAAATAATAAATCACTAGTCAAGTCCAACCGTAGTGCATAACAAACAGATATATAAGAATAAGTGGAACTGGGATCAAATAAAGCAAGAGCCGACTCGTGTCACACTAAAATCGTATTTATCACAAAAGCATTCAAAGTCTCAGCCTTGGGCCTAGCAAGTACTGCATACAACTGACCATGCCTGCCACCTATTTGGGCACCTGATCGACCTCTTGTCCTGCTTGTTTAAGTACTATTTCAAATAACCTAATAACTATCATATGACCTCTCGCACCACCTCTACCTAAGAGATAAACTACCCTAATGGGAGTGGCATCTTGGGCTAAAACAACAATCTCCACACAACTAGGGAAATCTCTGGAGAAATGATGAGGAAGCCCACAAGTAAAAAACGAATCATGATCAGAACCAGAACTCACAAATCCAACTGAACCTGAGTAACCACCACGCCTAGCACAACCTTTAGATAAGCATCTCAAAGACTAATCACCGCCCTTACTAGAGCGACCACCAACACTAAATTGACCTCCATCAGTTGTCTGAAGAGTGTCCAAAATTGGTCGACTAGTCTGACTTAGAGGTTGAAGAGATAGAAGTGGAGGATTCCCAACATAAGAGGTGCCAACACTAAATTGACCTTCATTAGTTGTCTGAAGTGTGTTCAAAATTGGTCGACTAGTCTGACTTAGAGGTTGAAGAGATAGAAGTGGAGGATGCCCAACAAAAGAGGTGCCACCTCTAAATCGGGAAATACTACGGCTCCCAACAAATCTGCCCTGATACTTGGTCCTCTTATCATGACCCTCGCGATGTATGTCCTCCATTACTCTAGCATGATCAAAAACCTCAGCAAAAGTCCTACCCGTAATAACTAAACTCTGAGTATCCATCCAAATGTGGAGTCTCAATCCTCTCATAAAGCAACAAACTCTCCCATACGCAGTATCCAAGATAGAAGTCTCATGCCTGGCCAGCTCATTAAAGTAAGCCACATACTCAACAACTATCTAGAACCCATCCCCAAACTAGAGAGCTGATATATTAATCAATCCCTAAGGTTGGGTGACATATACTTCTCCAAGAATATCTTGGAGAACTGATTCCATGAAAGATAAGAGGATCCAACCAGCCTAGTACTAAAAACACGTCTCCACCAGTGTCGAGCATAAAAATACAACTAAATTATTATGTAATCCATACCACAAGTATCAACAAGGCCTAACCCATGAAGCCTATCCTCACAAACAGGCAAAAACTCAAATTTATCATCTCAAAGAGCACTAAAAAACCTAGGTGGATCTTTCCTAAAAAAGCTACTAAGAATATTCTACTCCTCAGAAGACATAGCAGGGTACGTCACAACTGGCTGAGCAATTATCAGTTTAGTGGGAACCTCAACTCCAGGAGCTGCAGCTGTAGGCTGCATTCTTGTCCAATTAGTATTCGAACCATCAATAATACCCAATAGCTGAACTAAAGCATCTCTAAGCAAAGAAGAGGGAATAAAACTTAGTAGAGCCAGGGATGGTCCCTGACCTACTGCTGGCTGTGGTGAAGGAACCTCTGGCTTAGGTTAAGAAATAGGTCTAACGGAGGCCTATCCTAATTATCAACTCGGAACACATCACGGGGCTGGGTTTCGGGACCTTCATCTTGAATAGATGAATCATGAATCTTGGGAATCTACAAAAGATTAAATTTAAGAAAATATCCTACAAACCCACTTAGACTCTTAGAATGATAGAAGTGAAAGAAGTGAAAGACACCTAAGAATTTCCCAGAGCCTCAAAAGGATTGGAAATAGACATAAATGTTCCAATCTACAGGACTCTATTAGACATTTTCTCTTGTACTAATAAATACCGGTGAAACCTAGTCTATGATATCGATATTTCATGACCCAATTCACAAATCGTGATGGTACCTACTAAAACACTCCAGTAGGTAAGCCAATAGTGTAACCTAGAGCTAAGGAAATAGGTTACTTTGTAGAAATGCTCGACACAGGTCACAATAAATGAACAAAAAAAACATAATAATGTTCCACAATAAACAACTATTAATACCAATTCCCATGACAAGGTAATAATAGTTCAAGAGCATCTATGTTCGACAATAGAAATACAACTCAAAAATCTAAATAGACTTTTATATTTTTCTCAAATACAAAAGACTGAATAAAGATAGGAGGGAAATGGGCTACGAGCTCACCCTATATCTGGAATATCAACACAACACGATCTTAACTCAGTAGTAGAAACTAGTACTCGGGTCTACACCAAAAAGGTACAGAAGTGTAGTTTGAGTGCAAAGCATTGGGTACTCTGTAGGCATCTTCAGCCGACTGAGCTAAACTATAATATAAAGATGATATAAAGTAAGACAATACAATAAGTCAAGGTATAGAATTAAACCTGAATTTTCTCCATCATTGATGTACATAATCAATAATCAAACTAGAATAATACTATGACTTATCCATTCATTACATACCAGCACTGTTGTATGAACAAAGTAAGCAATACAGAAAGGATAAAGGACTTTAACATAATAACACTTGCATAAATATCAAGTTCAACGCATATACATCCATTAGAACATAAGTAAAAGAACTCACCATAGCGTTCAATACCAATGGGAAGTATACACAAGTAATACTAAGGCAAAGAACTCATCACGATGTCCCATACCATTGGAGAGCGCACGAAGAAACAACTATTAAACAATTACATATGCAACTAATTACTCAATATCCAAGGTTTACCAGTATCCATATTCACTATTTCAAGAATTCCCACCAAGGGCCATTTACCAATTTCCATACATGTCATCAATTACCAAAAGTGAGATAACATATACCAAAGTATTCATAACCATAGTCATATAGCCATTTAGATTTCTATAGGATCAATAAACTCTATCTAGTCATTATTAACTAACCAACACTTATTATTAACTACTAATTTGCTAGTAATCATAAGATCTCCAATCATTGGCCTAACCGTTTCTTTGTATACTTTATTTAAGATATAGCAAATAATTACCATTCACTACATGGCCAACCTTATAATCTAATCAATATGCACAACTAAACCATAAGCACCATTTAACCCAAAGATCATTTCTAGATGTCATGGGCATAATAATCACGTTGGAAGAGGTTACTTATTGTCAACCACACTTATCTATCCATTATATAATGCCTCATATAAGCTAACCCCATAGGTCTCTAAGTCAATATTTGAGAAACCAATGATATTACCTGTAAGGCGTTAATATCATAAATTATCACAATACCAAGTCTATTGTCGTCATTAGCCATAACAAGTCTATTATCATCATTAGCCGTTATCAAGCATAGATACTAGTTACCACATTTAACTAGACTAGGTTAACAACTAGTATTCTAGGCTTCTACCCATAAAGTAACATGACCACTTTATATAAACATGTAGTTCCCACATAATACATTTATCGTAAGCGAAATTCCATAATTCATATATTTACTCAAGCCAAATATGTTACTAGGTGAATCCTTAACTCTACATTTTAATATACCTACCAATTAGTCTTACCAAAATAATCATCATATTCTACTTATATTCACTATTTAGGCCTAACAAGAGCCACACCACTTAACTAGTGATTAATGGAAGAGAATAATAGACAACTTCCCAAGGAAAACATCATATCTTAAGTGCACACAAGGACTTAACCATTCATTGTTAAAACCATACATATACAGACACATTCATACATATTTACCATATGAAACATTACCATAACATTTGTATATCCTCTAGGTTTACCAACACCATTATAAATCAATACCTCTTTCGAATTTACCAAGCATTATCACACCATCAATAAATAATCGGGATTCAATGGGCATCAAAATAACATTAATACCTCTTCCAGATATTATGGGCATCATCAAATCATCAATATATCCTCCAGATTCAATGGGCATCACCATAACATCAATATCTCTTATTTATTTCTAGAGCATCATAACATTATTAATATTTCCTAATGATTCACCAGGCATCATCATATCATCCATAATCACCATGACAATAAAAAATACATATATATAGACGAAGAAAGAACAAGTACCAGCCACAATTAATAGAGTGTAAGAAAGGTAAGAAAATACATATCAGGGTACTTTACCATAAATCATCACCATATTATATCAGTAGATGCATGGACATGAATATCCTAAATACATGAACAATCACCACCTTTCCAAGCTTAACATAATTTTCAACTAGTAAATTATAAGTCATTGGTATGACTTCTAGAATCCTTCTTTTACCCACATAAGTCATTAGTCACTATGATTTAATCATAGTAAGAGTTGTAACATAATTCAAGGCTCACATAGTAAACTAGACAATAAGCTAAACTATACCATAACCATAGATTTAATTCATAAGACTTTCCAATGTTATCCATATCATGACAACACAATAATCAATCAAGTAAACACATTATCCCATCATTGAAAACATGCATAAACCCTTCATCGGGTTTAGCCATCATATCACCAACATCATATTCTAGGTGTTCATCACATATCTAGGTCACTAAAGAAGTTACATAGTTCAAGCTTAAGAAGGGACAAGTTCCGTTTCTAATAATCCCCAAAGTTCTCTTTTACAAGTCTAACTTCTACCCAAAATTAGACTAATTTATCTAAATTATGCCTTAAGGGCTTACCAATCCTCCTTATTTCTATAAGACAATTCTTCTTCAATTATTTCTCCTAAGTCACCCCAAGCACCTATAGTAATTCCACAACTAACCATATCTATGTCAGCATAGATTTAAGGTGAGTGAACAAGGTGACTCTCATATACTAGAGCAACTAGACTATCCTCATGCTATTCATAATATTACAAATCCAACCAACCAAGGTTCTAGGCTATGAGTCAACTATCCCACTTAATGGGTTTTAAGACCTAGGTGATCGAACTATTCCCAATCATTTTCTTCAACCAATTCAACAACTAAAACCTTGCCCAACCTTATCAAGATATCAAAGTCATAAATAATAAATCTCAATCTAACTATAAGTAAGCCTAACCTACGTGAGTACCAATAGCTCATGAACCAACGATCTTTACTTTCCGTTTTCTTGAAGCTTCTTCCATAAGCCAAGCCATTAACGACATAATCGTTACATTATTATGAGAACAACAACACCCATATTGTGCTATTGTGCTTCGGATTTAAACTAATACAAAAAGCCCCAAGTGGGTCCCACATATAAAAATGAGTTTCTGAGACTAACCCAATATTCAAATATCATTAGGGAGTTAATGTCCTCAAGAAATTTATGCAGAACACCCATTTTGGGGATAAAACCAATTCTCATGCCATTAAGGGTTTTGGGTATAATAAATAAGAATTTAATACCAAAATTTAAAGGGTTTATACCTTAGATTCAAAGTAAAAGACATTTACATAGGCTACTAAAGCTGCCAATAAAACCATAAGACTCACTTTAAGGATTTTACATTCTATTAAAGTTTTAAATCTCAAGAGGAAAGCACAAATGAACAATTCTCGGTCAAGAAATCATTTAAATAGGACTTTCCCAAGCCTCAAGAAGCACAATCTGCAAACGAGCTAGGCCTCGGTCGCGGGTCATGCATTCGTACCTCATACACCATGATTACAATATCTTTCTCTGTTTTAGTCAATAATTGTAACTTGGAATTTTGATTCCATGTTTCAGCGAATGCTTCAAGATGCATCCAGAAGCTGATACGAGTACGTAAAATATGCAAATATATAGATTTTGAGATTTTGGATGCGTTAGCAAAGTAAGATTTTCCATCTGAAGTAATTTTACTGAAGTTTTTAATTAGTGGCCATTTTTAATAAATGAAGACTTCTAAACTGAAAAATGATTCTGCTAACCAAATGAATCACTGGGTAACCGAACTATCAGTCCTAGCATGTCATAAATGACTTAGGGCTGCGATATGAAAGCGCTATGTAAGAAACTAAGTAGGAACACAAAAAATGACCTGAATGATCATTATAAATTAGATTTTTTGTGACAATTTGATATCAGATCTTTAGGTTCACTTGTCCAATGAATAAAACAACAATGTCTACTATAGTGTAACAGACCAATTTCACTTTTCCAAAAAATAAAAAAGCGATGTCTACTATAGTGTACTAGATTAATAGGATGACTTCTATATCGATCTTCTTTGAGCTAAAGTGCATTCAAGTAAATTTATAATCTTTAATATGTTATTCGATAGGTCTAGAATAAGTACCACATAGTTTTATTAGTACACTAGTGCTTCAAGTCACTCTAGTCCATATGTTGGTATTTCTTGAAGGGTGGCTCAGACAAGTATCTTACTTGTTACTCTAGATGATTCATGCACCCGAATAATAGTTTTTACTCTATTAAAAAATTGCTATAGTATTCCATACTCTATAAGCTTGACCAACTACTAATGTTGATTTTTAATTTGGGGCTATGACATTGCACTACCCCTAGTTATTAGTACCACTATGTCCTTAGAGAAGAAATAGGTGTTTGATCAGTTCAAAAGGATGAATACTTCTCATTATAATGGTGATAAGGAAGGGGATGCTTAGTAGTTTCTTATCAGTTATTATAAGAGTTTGTATAACTTGGATTTGATAGATTTCTACTGTAATTATTATAGAGTGTTTTAGTTGACCAAATTTACTAGTAGCGGTGAAGAGAGTTTGTTAATACTAGACTAGTAGGGTCGTCTTATATTACTTAGGATTAGTTCACTCTAACATTAATGGAGAAGTTTGTTCCCTACAACTTAAGGAAACAAAAGAAGTGTTAGTTTTAAAAGTTGAAGAAAAATGGTATGACTTTGAAAAGTATGTGATGCGATTCCATGCCTTATATTAACATGCATTAATGATACTTCTTGATAAGGCAGAGTAGTGTAATGCCCCAAAATCTTATCCCGAGACATCACACGGTGCTTAAGGCTACAAGTAGCACTAAGATAACCCTTTGAGCATGTTACTACTTCTAACACTTGCTTTAGGATAAATGATCTAAACAATGATGCCTTACTGTGTCAACCATAATCCTAAATAACTGGAAACAATGTCTGGATAAAAAAAATACTAATAGTCTAGAATACAACTTCAACTGACAATTTAGTCTGACAAAGACTCTACTACTCAAACTTGAGATCCATTGGGATAGACCCCCAACTGACACACAATAATTTGAAAGTAAAATTCAAAACACTATGAAAGCAGAAAAGCTGCAAGTATAGGTCGTCAAACTATGAGGACTCACTAAGGGCAAATATGTAGATGAGCTGTTCTGAGATAACTGTCACTGCTGGGACTGAGCACTTGTACCTACATTATGATACAATGTAGCACACAGGCGTATATGTGGATCAACACTTTGGGAATGTACTGAGTATTTGGGGGTGTACGTATTTACAATAAACAATATCAATACTCTTTAATAAAATCATGCATGCAAATAGTAATGACTCACATGGCTTGAATAAGTCTAAAATATAGAACTAAAAATCATGAATAATGAAACATGTAACACAAATCTCTTGATTTATTATACTTAACTTTAAAATCTATACTCTCCTCTTATTCTTAGTACTTGAAGGCTAAAGGAAGCTTTAAACAATACTTTCAAACTTGGGCTTTTATCTTGTGGAAAGTAAAACTTCTTTAAAACTTAAGGACTCAGAACTTTTCATAACGTTTAACACTTGGGAACTCTAGAAATCTTTTAGACTCGGGACACTTGAAACTCGGGAGTTTCTTCTAACCGACATAAATCATATGAGATACATGGAGTCCAACGTCTTGCCACATTGGGGAGAGCTGTTTTATCCTTGCCATTGGAGTAGAACCTCACCTTTAGTGATCAATATCTCAGCCTTGGGCCCAGAAATCTCAAATCTATGGTGGCACGTAATTCTGGGGTATGAGACCTTGGAATCATACCTAACTAAGTGCTAAATACTACTCCCATACTCAAAACCTTTTTAGAAATCCACCTCAAAATACGTCAAGGGTCTATAATGAAGACCAAAACATATTTATATTTTCTTTAAATCATACTCAATGTGGATTTCAACTCTATTATGACCAAAAGGTCAAATCTTTCTCAATAATCTCAAAGTACTAAATTCATGGGTGCTTATTGCACAAAAGTTTATAAGATTTCAAATCTCAAGCAGGGCTTAAGGACCCATAATTCAATCTCAAGTTATAACTCCTCAAAATGCATACTAGGTGTCATAAAGATTCATAAATCATATAGAAATCTGGAATTTTCAGCATTTTGCCTCAAAAATCTCAACATACTCATGTATTTCTATTTCTAGAACATTGAAACTATTAAAATCTGAAGGAATAACAACATAGGGTATAAACCCATACTTCAATTTCATAAGAAAATGTAGAAAATCATATATTCTCGTAATTAGCACAACTTTTGGGCACAAAGACAAAAAAGTGTCCGTGTTCAAATTCCACATACCTTAGATTATAACTTGTAGGTGAACAACTTGCTTGAGACTCTTTTTGGAACTCTTGAGTGAGGGTTCTTGAAGCTTTTGACTTGGGAACCTTGATTCTTAACTCAATTCGTAGAAACTATGGTTGAATATTAAGGTTCTTGAAGAAAGATTTGAATTTTCTCTTAATGGGTTAATCTTGAGAGAAAACTCTAATTTTTGAATGCTATGGAAGAATATAATGTTTATGCCTTGAATCTGATATATTTAGCTATGGAAAGGGTGGAAAACGATTGAAATTACCTTTTAAAAATGACTTAGAATTACTAAATAGGATCTGCGATGGTGGATGTGATGGTCCGTCGAGGGCCTGACGGTTAGTCGGTCCTGACCGTCGCACCTGGGCTAGAATTTATTTCAATCTCTTATCCGTAACGATGGGTGCGACGATCCGTCGAGGTCTCAATAGTCCATCGACCTGACCATCGTGTTTAACTCGAATGACTTTTCATTGCCTCCTTTGCGATGGTTTGGGTGATGGTCCATCGCAAGCTCGACGGTCCATCGGCCCTCTCCGTCGCACCTGGGCAATTTTACTACTTTCTATAAAATGACCATATCTTTATCTTCCGATGTCGAATTTCAATGAGATGGGTATCGTTGGAAAGATAATTCAATTTCTCACTAAACAATTTGAAAGTCACTTGTTAATCCTTTAGGGACGGAATTACACTTTACTTAACACACTCTAAAGGGTCAGACTATGAGGAAACTTTGCAGGGTCTTGCAAGTAGATAATGAGGTTTTCTTTTTTCTTAGTATATGATATTCTATTAAAGTATTATTGATATTAGATGGAACAACAACGTTTTAGAAGGTAGTTGATACAACCAAGGAGGTTGAGTATATCAAACATTAGGAGTTTGAGGAGCGCAGGGATTAGAGACCCCATAATTTTTGGAGCTACACTAGAATCTCATCTAAATGTAGTGTCAAAATATAAGGAGTTATCACTATTAGTATAGTTGTTGTTCTTACAATGTTGTAAAGGGTTAATTCCTCGTATAGGCCTTCAGGCCATGGTGGGTATCCAAATCACTATCATTATTCGTATTAGATTATGGAACCTTGGTCATCTTGTGAGTACGGTGAACCACCATAATTCAATAGGGATTTCCTAGGTAAGAATTAGTTTTACTACTGAAGAACATGCAAGCGTACATGGTTTCAAAGTAATATAATGATTGGAAAGTTAAATATCATCTTAATAGGGACTTGTGATTAACCATCTACTAAGTTAAATTAATTTTTATTATTTACTTTAGCTATTAACTCAAATTTATTATTTTAAGTTACCTAATCTAAATATAAGGAAATAAATAATTAAACTCTTACTAGGAGAGAATGGATTTTATGTTATTTATGAATGAGATTTTATGGTTATATATTCACTAGCAATCATTTTGAATATTAAAATGCACTAACTTTAATATCTATTAAGTTATTGGTAAAGAATAATAATGCAATTAGACTCTCTCTACTTCATGGCCCCCTATCAATATCCTGATTCCATGCCTATTATGTCTATGGTTTGGTACGTGACACAAATGCATTAAAACAACAACAACAACAACAAACCCAGTGTATTCCCACATAGTGGGGTCTGGGGGGGGGGGTAAGATGTACGCAGTCCATACCTCTACCTCCAAAGAAGTAGAAAGGCTATTTCCGATAGACCCCCGTCTTGAGACATGAGATACCACACAAATACATAGTAAAGCATAGAACAAGATTTCATAACATAACATAAATACGACACCCATAAGTAATAAAAAACAGAGAAAAGCACACAGATTCGTAATCAAACATCGAACAAGGTATCATAACAAGAATAATACCCCCCAAGTAATTCCCTACACTAGCGACCCAAACTGGCCCTAGCCTTCTGCCCTAATTCGCGTCCTCCAGATCTTCCTATCTAGGGTCATGTCCTCGGTGAGCTGTAACTGCTCTATGTCCCACCTAATCACCTCACCCCTGTTCTTCTTCGGCCTACCCCTACCCCGCCTAAAACCATCCAATGCTAGCCTCTCACACCTACGAACTGGGGCATCCATGGCCCTCCTCATCACGTGTCCGAACCATCTCAATCGGATCTCCCACATCTTATACTCCACTGGAGTCACACCAACCTTCTCCCTGATAGTCTTATTCTGAACTCTATCCCCTCTAGTCAGCCCACACATCCAACGCAACATCCGCATTTCTGCCACCTTCAATTTTTGGATGTGGGAGTTCTTAACTGGCTAACACTCCGCTCCATACAATATGGCTGGATGGACTACCACCCTGTAGAATTTGCCTTTAAGCTTGGGTGGCACCTTCTTATCACACAACACCCCCGACGCGAGCTTCCACTTCATCCATCCCGCCCCAATACGGTGCGAGACATCCTCGTCAATCTCACCGTTACCCTGGATCACGGACCCGAGATACTTGAAACTATCCCTCTTACATACCTCCTGTGATTCCAAATTCACTACCACCTCATTCTCCAGCCTGACGTCATTAAACTTGCATTCCAAATACTCCGTCTTGCTTCTGCTCAACCTGAACCCTTTAGACTCAAGAGTTTGTCTCCACACCTCTAATTTGTCATTCACACCCCCTCGCGTCTCATCAATCAAAACTACATCATCTGCAAAAAGCATACACCAAGGCACCTCCCCTTGAATACACCACGTCAACACATTTATCACCAAAGCAAACAAAAAGGGACTAAGAGTAGATCCCTGATGCAATCCTGTCAAGACAGTGAAATGCTCTAAGTCTCCTTCCGCCGTCCTCACCTAAGTTTTTGCTCCGTCATACATGTCCTTAATTGCTCTGATATATGCCAGAGGGACTCCACTCACCTCCAAGCATCTCCAAAGCACCTCCCTGGGGACTTTGTCGTATGCCTTCTCCAGGTCGATAAACACCATGTTCAGGTCCTTCTTCCTTTCCCTATACTGTTCCACCAGCCTCCATACCAGGTGAATTACCTCCGTCGTCGAGCGGCCAGGCATAAATCCAAATTGGTTTTCCGAAATAGACACTATCCGTCTCAGCCTCACCTCGACCACTCTCTCCCAAATCTTCATAGAGTGACTCAATAACTTAATCCCCCTATAGTTATTGCAACTCTGGATGTCACCCTTATTCTTATAGAGAGGGATCATGGTACTCCACCTCTAAGCCTCGGGCATTTTTGCCGTCTTGAAGATTTCATTAAATAATCCAGTCAACCACCTTACACCAGCCTCTCCAGCGAACTTCCAAAAATCCACCGGTATCTCATCCGGCCCCGTCGCCCTACCCCTTCGCAACCTGCGAACAGCCTCTCTAACCTCTTCTACCTTAAAACGTCTACAATAACTAAAATCCCGACACTCCTCTGAGTGCTCCAACTCCCCTAACACAATTGGTCTATCCCCTTCGTCATTCAAGAGCCTATGAAAGTACGACTGCCATCTATTCTTAATATGGCCGTCCTCCACCAACACTGTACCGTCCTCCCCCTTAATGCGCCTCACCTGGTCGAGGTCACGACCCTTCCTCTCCCTAGCCTTAGCGGGTCTAAATTAACAAAATTAGGTATATCTCTATTCAATCTACCCATCCTCTTCCCGTTGCCTAGGATTGAGATTTTGATCTACTTAAATTTATATCTAGCCTCAGATTGAATCTTGCATTAAATCTACTGTTCAAAGAGGTGTATATTGACCATGAAATAATAAAATAATTAGGCCCAAAATATGGATATAAATCTATTAGTATTTGACAAAGCAACTAATAGAACTTAAAAGGCAAGATTATGGAAATAACTAAATGAGTAGTAACTCATACGATAAATATCTTAAATGTAGATTTAAGTTCATATAACAATAATTATGAAACAATAATAACCCCAAAATGTGAAATTTAATTTCACTTAGAAATGGAAAGAATATAACATATTCAAATAAAAAAAATAATATGACTAACAAGTAGAAGAAAAATAAACTACATAATCTATGTCTTTGACAACGGCTCCTAACACCTCCTAAATAATATGATCAATAGTTATTTATAAGTTCAAGAAAAGTCTCAGGAAAAATAAACTAAGCCATAGATTAATTATGAAATGTTTGGGTCCTAAAATTCACACTGAAATGGTTGACCATTGGTGTCAGGTATTTTTATCAATTTTAATTTTGAATTGGGTAGGGTCCCTTAAAGAAAGAATGCAAAGAAGAGCGGAGAATAATAAAGAGGACTAATGGGTGTTTCAATATATGATAGTTGTGCATCCTAGTTATGCTGTCAAAGGAAGTCATTCACAAAGGCAACATAAAAGGGTACAATAATACGACCCCTTATATCCTATGAAACACAAGAAAAGGACAAAGGGATAATAGTGTCAGGAGCGTGGATCAGTAATGTACTAGCCTAACCGCTATATAGGTTTGTGGCATACACATGACACAAGAATGACACCTAAAATAATGTTATCCAACTTAGTACTATAGTCATGAACAAACCCACCGTGAGTGGCACTAACCCTGTAGAACGACTATCTGACCAAAATCAAATCATTTACTTAGATTTTCAAAAAAAAAAAAAACCATATTATTTTTGAAAAAAATTGATAGTAAATCATTCAACATTGGTGCGGAAAATAGTATCATCGAAACATCTTTAAAAACTCAAAGTCATCATACGAAAATTTTATCTAACAACTCTATGTGTACAACTTGGTAGAACAATAGTAACAAAATAAAGATCAGATGTCCAAAACAAAGGACAAGACCAAATATGAATGATCCATGGCAGCTCGAAAAATCAATGCTCACCCTTGGATCATGAACATATTATCACCAACATATAATGTTCCATAAAACCAACATAATATGATATGTACTCGACAAAACAAGAGTACATTATATTGTAAGTATAATACCACAATGTATTGGTAGGAATAACCGACCACTCAACTTAATTGATATGAACACTTAAATAAATAATTTAAAGCAAGTCATTTAAACCACATATCTGACAAACTTAAAATAATGAGCCTTTTAATATTATATATATAAATTAAGTATCAAGGACTCCATGTTTTCATGTTCATGCTCAATTCTATATCAACAACCAAGACTAACTTACAATAAATATGCTTTTCATTTACATCATGAAAACCTTACAATCTTATTAAACTTTAAGAAATAATTCACACTAAGTTCTAATAATGATAGTAGGTCTATAGTCCAGCCCACACAAGGATCCAAAAGTAACATCAACATAAATGGTTCACACAAGGAATCCAAAAGTACTATGCATAACACACAACTCAGTCCACTCAAGAAACCATCAAATACTTCATATCATGCTATGAAACTTATCATTGTTCACTATCCATGACCTTCAGGGGACTAGTTCAGTCCATCTACCAATCATAACAGACAACTAAGTGTCTTGACACACTTATTCTAAACACGTATTATTCCACCCTTATTCCCAAAAAAGTGTGATGCCGCCCTTATTCCAACACCGTTACCCTTATACCGTTGTACACTACAAATTCAATAAAAGATATACATTTCTCATCAATCATGACAATAGACATGCACTATTCATAAGCGTAATCTCTATAATAAGATCATTTTTATGCTTGTACATTACATTAAAGTATTTAGCATAATTTACAAGTATGACTTGAAAATAAGTAAACAAACATTCAATAAAGGAGCACATATATAATAAAACTAAGTCTCAACTCTAATAAAATAATATCGTACCTTAAACAAAGTCTTGTAGTGGCGTAAATCGCTTGAGCCTTACCTTTTCTTGTAGCCTTTGCTTGATCTTTATCTAAAAATACCAAACAAGGAACCATTTAAACAAAAATCTACAAATAATATTAAGTAACTTCTACTCTTGCAATTAGAATCTAATAACCTTGAAACAACAATAAGCAATCTAACCCCTCTATAATTAATTCAAATGTGGTGACCCAATTTATGAGTCATGATGACACCTAATAAATCTGTCCAGTAGGTACATAAAAAACTAACCTAAAGCTAATGAAATGGGTTAATTTGGTATAAAAAGCCCATCATAGGTGAGATTCAGGAACACAATATATAGATAATAAAAATGTTTTACATAGATAAAAATAGTCAATATAAGATACCTTCCCATGACCTAGAAGAGAAAATACAAGATCATCTAATGAAAATAATACAACTTCTAATATTTAGAATAGTCAACAACACTAACTTGAAACAAAAGAATGAATATAAAGATAGAGGAAAGTTGTCATGACCCAATCTCGAGCATAGTTGTTACTGGCATCTCAAGACCAATGAGAACAAGAGACCGCCCCCATAGCCTGTTCAACTAAGAAAAATTCAAATAATAGTAAAGTATGAGACAACTAGAGAATAAATTTTAAGAAGTTAATATAACTCAAGAACAAGCTATATGAGCCAACAACAACATCCAACACAAACATGTCCACAAAAACCTCTAAACAAATCCAAATATCAAACTAGGTTAGGACATGACCTCAACCATGACAGTGACAATCACAATGATAATGATAATGTGAACTCTTTAATTCTAAATTATGGAAGAAAACTGATGGATGACCATGATTTCTTGAAGATTGAATCTCACCACTTTACCAGAAACTGGATAGATGACTGCACCACCTAACACTGCATAAACCAACAAAAGAAACCCCTAGGGCCCCACATCATGATAGGATGTAGCATTCAAGGATGGTAAGAGAGGTGAGCAGTAGCATGTAACTTAGGAAAGGAATAAAATAACGCCATTTAAAATTTAAATCCAAACTTAATATAAATGTTCATATACATGCACAAATAAATATATAAAAGATACTGGGAAAGGGAAAAAGGTTTAGCAGGAGGATTAAAGCCATTACATGAACTATATAGCTATAACAATCCTAAAAACACCCATGGGCTATATAGGTCTGGCTCTGCCCAATGGAAGGAACCAATGCGTGTTAGCCATAGAAACTAGAGAAATTTAAGGAAAGGCCAAGGTATCCACAACCCCACTCCAGTACAAGGTATATATAAATAAAGTGTGAACTATGCACATGTTCATGAAGACCCCAATACTGAAAAATGTGATTTTTAATATTTGTCCCCTTGGTACCTCCATCTTCCACAATATGCTACAAAACCCACTTTAAGCAAAATTAAAACCCTTGCACATGAAGCTATCTATTTAATTAAGGAGTCATTTATCAATCCATTAATATTTTTGTATCGTCATAACAATTAGGCTTTCAAGTTAATCTGTGTCAAATAGGGTAATCCATGACCCATGTTTGCACATCTAAGCAGGGGAATCCACGACCCCCACTTGACTCCTAAGTTCCAATTTAAAATCAATTCATGGCCTTTAAGGCTTTTCAGAATCACTTATATTGTATTAACCTTTTATTCAATGCAAGATTTAAAAGGTGGGTTAATTCATGTATATATTCATATTTTAAAAACGATTTCATAAAGTTGGGTTGAGGTTAAAGACAATTCCAAATAATTAAACCATATAGTTTGGGAAATCCATGACCTCCAAATTTATCAACTCAATTTTCATAAAATTAAGGGAATCCACAACCCCCATTGCATTACCCATACCCATTCACACAAAGTGTTAACAAATTCTTCAACAAAGAAAAAATAAATTCATGTCAACTATGGGAATATTATTCAAATAAAAATCATCCAACACCCTCAACCCTAATTTAAAAACCAAACTTTTAAAACCATATGAATCCCAAACCATTGCATACCAAGATAGAAATACAATTTTATGGAAGATATACATGACTTAAAAGACCAAGAATTTTTAGAAGAAACCACGCTTTGAGACCTAGATGAACAACCCTTAGAAACCCTAGCTTTATTTTTGACTTGGGAGTTTAGAGAAAAAAGAGTGTATTTGACTTGTTATAATAATAAGAAATGGACCCCTAGGGTACTTTATGCTTGTGGATTATAATTGGGGATTAAAGGAAATAACAAAAATGCCCCTAATCAAAATGCAAGAAAAATTAATGTAAGTGACTACACATCACATCATGACTCCTGGTAACTGATCATGAGTCATTATCGAGGCACATATCCTCGAAAAAATCTTAGAGGCTTTCTATTAGTTTGGTCATGAGCCACACCCTATGACTCTTAACCTTACACTACGACTAGTGAATTCAAGTCTTTACCAAGATAACTACCTTGTACCATCTCTCTGTTAACGCTACGAATCCCTCACTATGAATTATGAAATTACCTTAAAACTCTATGATTCAAGTCGTGACCATGCCAGAAACATAAGGACATCGTAATAGTTAGACCATGATTAGATCTATACAACTTGTGATAAGTATTTACGGCTTATCAATTGAGTCCTACACTGAGTATTAAGAATAATTACTAAGAAAAATTTAGAGTTTAAAACATAGGGTATTACATTACCCCTTACAATCATTCATCTCCGAATGAGAATTTAGAGCACTCCTTTGTATGAATACAAGATATAAAAAAACCATAAAACTATGAACAAAATTTGAAAAACAATTAGAAAAAGAGAAACGCATACCATAAGCATGATCACTCAAACTTAAGAACCAATATGGGTACTTGGCCATCATTTGCTCTTTACCTTCCCAAGTAGCTTCTTCCATATTCTAATTCGTCCAAAAAATCTTTACCAAATCCACATCCTTAGTTTTTAACTGTCATAATTGTATATCCAATACCTACACCAGGACTTCTACATAAGATAAAGATTTGAAATTCCAATATTCTATAACACAACAAATTTGATACACTTATTGGGCTCGTGGATTCTCCCACCTTTATGGATTTTAGTAATTTAATTGGTAATGACGTTAACTCAACCTTATGAAATTGTCTAGAAAACATGAGTATATGCATATTGAAACCACTTTTGGAACTATTTCATGACATAAAAGGTTAAATAAATATAATGGTTTTAAATTTAACATTGGGGGTCATGGATTCCCCTAATCTAATGAATAATTGAACCTAGAGTGTTGTGGATTCCCCCATGTGAATGGATGGTTAGATCTTGTGGGGTCGTGGATTCCCCTAAGTGATGAAAATTCAAATGGTCATGTTGATAATAACATTGAATCATAGTTGGTATGATGATACCAATAAGTTGTACCTTAATGGATGATTAATAGTTCAATTAATTGGAATACATAAATGTTTTAATTATGATTAAAGAGGATTGTGTATCTAGCCATTAAAGTAGAGGTCCCGAGGGATTGATACTAGAAACTTATATTTGCCGGCATAAGGGTTAGTCTTGATGATCGTGTTCTTGTGACATACTATAGTTATATATATCATGGATGAGTAGGGTCATAGATTCCCCTGCCTTCCATGATATCTATGATTCATGAGGCTAACATGCATTGGGGCTCATCTTGCAAGGGGGCTGAACCCATATAGTAGTCGATGTTTGTATGACAATCAAGATATAGAGTCTAGGTTAATATTTTAAATCTCATGCAAAATCTTTTTACCTATAGCAGTATCAGATATATGTATGTAAATGACTATTTACCTATGGTTTTTGAATGACTTTTGATTGAATGACATTATTTTATCCCTCCCTTAGTTACACACTATTGCTCACCCTACAAACCATCTGTGGATGATGTTTCCCCATGTTATGCAGGATCTGAAGATACTACTCTTTCCTTGCACAGTGGTAGGTGATTTTTGGAATGCCTGTGAGTCAACTTTGAAATGGTGAGCTTTCATTCTTGGAAAGGCGTTTATTTTATGGTCCTATCTTTACTTATATCCTAGATAATTTCAATAGGTTTTGGGGTATAGTTAGGGCTTGTCCTAACCTTTGTTAGGCTTTAGTAGACAATAGAAATTGGGCGGATTTGGTATTATAGATTGAAACTCAATTCTATCTTGTTATATTTTTGGAACTCAGTTCTATCTCTTTTATATTTGGAATACTTCTGCTGCCAGATGTATTATGTTCTAGTTATCTAAATTAATGGGGGTAGTCTCATTCCCATGGTGGACTTATGATACTCTCCACTACTAGGCCCTTGGTTGGGTCGTAACTAGTTTTGTATCACAACCTTGGTTCATGGTCATTGGTGTCTAGAAAGTCGTATCAAATAGAGTCTCTTAAATGGGTGTATACCATGACACTCTTATAAGGGGGATGCTATAAGAAATTTAGAAATATTTTATTTTCTTGTGTTTTATTTTTAGGCTATAGAGTCTAAGGTCTTAAAAGAAACTGTAATTTTGTTTGTTTGCATTTTAGATCATGCATCCACAAAATTGGATGCTCATAGAAATTCCTCTCTCCCATTTGAGGAGAATGTGCATGGAACTCATTCTGCTTATGGAGTATAGACTCAATCAAAGGTCCTTACTTCTGACTACACATGTAGAGTTCTACTTGTCCCTACCAGTGCTTTTTAGGATTCTCGAGTTGATGATGATCCTATTTCACTGCTCCAAGAAGATATTTCTAATGCCAAATTTTGTTGATTTATTCATCTGCTAACTCAGTTGATGACTTTTCAGTTTTGTCAGCATGACCATATCGGTTCTATTTCTTTCTATTCAGAGGCTATTAGAGTTGGCCAGCTTATGAGGTTGAGCCCTCTGATCTATATAGTCTCTAATGTTGAGAAGGATTCTCAAGGGTTTATTGATGAAATGGAGTAGATATTTACGATGATGTATGTTATTGATGAGAAAGGTGTAAAGTTTTCTATATTAGTTAAAGGATATGGCATATCAGTGGTATGAGAAGTGGGAGAATTCGATGGGTGATGATGCTGAGTGGGCTATATAGAAGAAGTTTTTGGTGCGTTCTTTGATTTTTTATTTCCTAAAGAGTTGAGGAAGGCTAAGGCTAAAAAGTTTGTGAACTTGAAGTAGGGAAGGATGACTGTGAAAGATTATTCTTTGAAGTTTTATTAGATATTTCACTATGCTTCATAGTTTGTGTCTACAATGAGGGATAGGATAAGGAAGTTTGCTTTAGGTTTATCTCGGAACTTGGTTCTAGACTGTAAGGCTGCCATACTGAATAATGATATGTATATATCTATGCTTGTGGTATATATGTAGTAGATGGAAGATGTAAAGAAAAAATAAGCCAAAATAGGAGAGTGGCAAAATCTGAAGTTCAGATATATAGAGAAAGGTAAAAGCCAGCATAACAGTGATAGAGATGGTAGACATAGGGTAAGAAGTGGACTTAGGGAGACTCACGCTCATAGTCTATTGCTTTTGCTTTATATCCTGACCTGTCTGGTGATCATCACTTTCAAACTAAAAGTGGGTTTAAGTCTCAGGGTGCCCAGTTTGAGGATAGTGGAGCATAGTTAGCCCCATTTTATTCCCTTTGTCATTTTTGTAGGAAGATGCATTGTGAAGTTTGTGATGAGGGGAGAAATTAGTGCTTTAATTATGGTTAGTAGGGGAATTTGCATCGACACTTTCAAACTAAGATTTCTTCAAGATCTAATAAGGTTTCAGTTGCTGCTTTATTGATTGTTGCAATAAAGGGTGCTACTTCTAGTACTGGTAGATGTTAGAATCATCTATATGCTCTTGCTAACCATTAGCAATTTGATCCATTTACTAATTTCATTACTAGTACATTGAAACTTTTCTCTTATGATGTAGATTGTCTGCTTGATTCAGGTTCTACCTTTTCTTATGTGACCTCTAATGTGCCTGCTCATTTTTATTTTGGTCTTGAGTGTATTTCTTATCCTTTCTGTGTGACCACCCTGGTGGGTGATTTTGTTCAGGCTAGAAATATCAATAGGTATTGTGTGGTGTCTATTTGTGATGGGGAGACCTTGGTGGATATGATAAAGTTGGATATGATGGACTTTAATGTAATCTTTGGAATAGATTGGCTCCGTTTGTTCTATGCTTCTCTAGATTATTAGACCCATAAGGTCAATTTTCTATTCCCTAATGAACCTGTAATAGAATGGGAGGGAAATTCCTTAGTTCCTAAGAAAAGTTTCATTACTTATATTAGAGCCGTAAATTTGTTTTCCAAGGGGTATTTATGTCGTCTGGTTTAGGTTTAACATTCTAGTTATAAGGTTCCCTCATTACAATCTATCCCTATTGTTAATGAGTTTTATCAGGTGTTACTCAATGATCTTACTAGTATTCCTCCCAATAGGGAAATAGAGTTTGGGATTGATCTTCTATTTTGATACCCATCCTATCTTTATCCATACATATAGAATATCTTTCTCTGAGATGAAAGAACTTAAAGAGTAGTTAAAAAGTCTTCTCGATAAGGGTTTTATCTGTCATAGTGTTTCTCTAAAGGGTGCTGCTATATTTTTGTGCGTAAAAAGGATGGTCTCTTTAAATGTGCATAGACCACCGTCAATTGAATAAGGTGACTATGAAGAATAAGTATCCTCTTTCTAGTATTGATGACCTATTCGATAGGATTCAGAGTTCTAGATGTTTTTTTAATATTGATATTTTGTCGGGTTATCATTAGTGATGATTAGGGAGGTACATGTCCCCCAAGAAAATTTTTGGTACCCGGTATGGTTATTTTGAGTTTCTAGTTATGTCATTTAGATTAACTAATGCTACGATGGCTTTTATGGTTATCAAGAACTAGGTATTTAGAATTTTCTTAAATTTGCTCGTGATCGTGTTTATTAATGATATCTTGATTTATTATGAGAGTAATGAGGAACATGTCAATCACCTTCGGGTAGTTTGCAGATTCTTAAAGATGAACAATTGTATGCTAAATTTTTGAAGTGTGAGTTCTTGTTGAATGTTGTAACCTTTCTAGGTTATGTTGTTTCCAGTGAATGGATCATGGTAGATCTACAGAAGGTTGAGTAAGTTAAGAATTATCCTAGACCCATGACTCTAATGGTCAAATAAAGCTTCTTGGGTTTAGTCAGGTATTGTAGGAGGTTTGTGGAGAGTTTCTCTTCTATTGTTACTCCATTAACTATTTTGACTTAGAAAAAGTTAAAATTTATATGGTTCGATGCATTTGAGGGTAGTTTGTAGAAATTAAAGGATAAGCTTACTTCTACACAAATTTTGACCCTACTCAAGGGTGCTGATGGTTTAATAGTTTACTGTAATCCATCTTGTAAGGTACTACGTTGTGTATTGATGCATCATGGTGATGTGGTATCTTATGATTCTAGGGAGCTAATGGGTCATGAAAGGAATTATCCTACTCATGATTTAGAGTTGGGTTCTATGATATATCCATTGAAAATTTGGCTCCATTATCTGTATGGGGGCATGATGATATTTATTCTAACCATAAAAGCCATTAGTATGTGTTCACCTAGAAGGAGTTGAATCTTAGGAAAAGGAGATGCCTTGAGTTTCACAAAGACTATGATATGAGTCTTCATTATCACACTGGTAAATCTAATGTGATTGATGATGATCTTAGAAGGCTGTCTATGGGTAGCTTATCTCATGCAGATGAATAGAAATGTAGTTTTTCTAAGGATGTTCACTAGTTGGAATATATTGGAGTTTTACATTTGGATTCAGAGATTGAGATGTAGTTGTTCATGAGGTGTTGAATTCATCTCTTGGTGCTGAGGTTTAGGAGAAACCGAATTTACATCCTATCTTAATGAAGCTAAGGAATGATGTTGGTTAGCATAAGGTGAAGGTTTTTGACATTCATGGTGATAGTATCATGAGGAACTAAGTTAGATTGTTTGTTCCTAATGTTGATGGACTGCGGGAAGAGATTTTGGCTGAGGCTCATGATTCGAAATATACAGTCTATCCTACTTTGATGAAAATGTATCATGACTGAAGGAGATGTATTGGTGGAATAATATGAAGAGGTACATCGGTAGTTTTATAGCTAAATGCATGTTTTAGCAACATGTGAAGGTTAAACACTTAAGGCCTGGTAGAATGTGTCAAAAGATTGAGCTACCCATATGGAAATGGGAGATGATAAACACTGATTTCGTTTTTCTGAGCTTCCGCGAACTTGCCACCAGTTCGATTCCATTTGGGTCATCATGTATATAATGACTATGTCTTCTCACATTTTTCTTATGAGGACTACTTACTCTGGAGAGGATTATGCTATGTTTTTTATTTAGGATATCGTTAATTTGCATGGTGCTCCAATTTTCATTATTTTTGATCGACGTATGTAGTTCTCTACTTTTTATGTGTTTTTTTTAGCAAGGCTTGGGAAAATGGGTGAACCTTAGCACCGAATTCCACCCTCAATGGATGGACAATATTATGACCTGAGGCTATCTTATAGTAGTAACACGGTGCTTAAGGCAACAAGTGACCCCAAGCTAACCTATGATCTGGTACCTATTGTGAGAATTGGATATAATACCATCACAAGAATCATACAGGGACGATAAATTAATAAAATATTTGTCAAGACGAAATACTGAAATAATACATTGCATGTTTGAAACAGCTGATAAAGCTAAAAAAAACAAATCTATCTGTTTGAATATGTTAACATCTGAAAGCCTCTAAGACATGAGAAGTTGATGGGACAAACCCTCAACTAACTCTGGCTGACTGAAATAAAGGAAAATACTAAAAGTAACTACAAATTATTATCCTCAATGGATGAGGACTCAACATAACTGTTGTTGAGTGGTACTGAGGTGACTAAGGGTGATCAGGGAACTGAGCATCCAAACCTATATTGTAAAATCAATATAGTGAAAAATAGAGTATTTAGTCAATGCTTTGAATTTACTGGTAAGTGAGATAGGGACTAACTAAAATACATATGGATACTGAATATGAATGCATAGACATGTAAAAAAAATGTAAGACCAAATCAAACATGTACTGAAATAATCTGTGTAACTAATTGAATAGTTGAAAAACTGAATACTTGGTCATGAAAATCTATTCTGGCATAACCTGAGAACCAAACTAAAATAGTGGGACCTATGATGTAACTGATATGCCCAAATTTGAGCTAATCGGTGTCAAACCTGTAACCCCAGTTGGAAGGGTGTCAGTACCTTGCCACGGGTACTAACTCTCGATAGCGATATGGATCCATGAAAAGTGGTGTCCCAAATTACTACGGTGTCAATCCTCTACTGGAGGGTGACCCTTATGAGAGTGTTAGTATTCCACTGACAGGTGAAATCTCATAACCTATGCAGGCTACGTAATTCTGGAACATACAGATTGCTACTAAAGGTCTTAGTATTCTACTACCGGGTGAGTCTTCATCCCTAGGTTTGCATGGTGCTAAATTCTACTCCCAACTAAACTGGCACTAGTACTGATTAAAGTTAACTAGGCTCACAAATGATTACAGCTCAATTTGAATATGATGATAAAATCATGATCTAACTAACTTGAAACTATAAAATATGAAACATGTGTATAAATAAAGGTATCGGTTGTTCATAACCCTCCAACACTGAATTATACATTATATAGAATAACATCATTTAAAATACTATAAGGGAATTCATGATTCATAAACCCAAAAACATATTATATTTCATTTCACTAAACTGATGAAATTTAATATTATGCGTATGAGAATATGTTAAACTTATAATAACAACATGATCACATGGTTTATTTCATAACTTGAGAAATTGATATGGTATCAACTGAAAATTATGTGGGTGACTGATATTATAAAGCATGCAAGAGAATAATTCACTTGGGGAAACAAAGAGTCATGGTTATTGTTCAAACTTATTAAAATCAATTTGAGTAATTTAATACGTAACATTAAAATTTCATGAAATAGCGAAAATAATTTATACTAGAAAAACAAAGGGTTCTTGGGACTCTGTAACACCCTGATTCGCTGAACCGGAATGCTACACGGTGCTCATGACCACGAGGGACCACAAGCTAACCCCAGACTGATATCTGTACCTGTATACTGCAAATCATGATATAATAACGCGTAATACATGGAACTGTAAGTCCATAAGGTTCAACTGAATACAATCATGTGGGCGAAAATGCCCAAAACAACTAAATCTGGACGTAAATCTGGGCGTAAATCTGAAAGCCTCTAAACTGTCTGAATAAGGAGTTTAAGGAACATGTCTCCAACAAACTCCGTAAGATTGAACTGAAGAAATAAATAAATAAATTAAATCTTACTGTCCTCGAATCAATGAGGACTCACTGTGTCTCTGCGACTGGAATGCTACCGCTGCTGCTGGGTTGGAGCTCGTGTCTTGAAACCTATGGTGTAAAATGAAAAGAAAGAACCATAGCGCAAATGCGTCAGTACAACTAGAGTACTGAGTATACGAGAAAGGTAGGATGAACATAAAGGGTTTCATGCATGAACAATACTGACTGACTAATATGAACATAGGAGTGCAAACACACATATATAGAAACTGGGATCGTGAATACGTGATAGCATGACTTTTAAGCTAATACATGATTTACTTATAACTGTCATGACTGATACTGAAAATGATAACATAGACAACTGTATCAGACAGTCCTGTATATACTGAAATTTGAAGAAATATCTGAGTTCTTTTACTGAGACTGATACTGAAACTTTGGGAAGTAGTGTTTAACCGACACGCCTCATGTATGCCGTTATGGCTAAGCTAGGGTCCAATCTCTGCCCCGACTGGAGGGGTATCAATACCGCACAACTGGTAAGGACAGCTATAAGACCCTATACTGGCAGGTACTCAAATGAGAATGGTGGGAACCCTACACTGATGGGTTAAGCCACCTCATCAACCCTAAGCTGACGGGTTAAGATATCTCAACCTATGCTGGCTACGTAGGTCTGGAACACAAGGATTGCTACTAAGAATCACACCCTTAACTGGCGGGTGAGTTCCCATACTTGGGTTCACTCGGTGCTAACCTCTACTACCATCTGGAGGGACTAGACATGAATAACTGACTATGCATGACTTGATCTTACTGAATTCCGTTGACTAGCGGAATGTTACTGATATCTGACAACTGACTAAGATCATGAGGTTTTCCTGAGTCACATGACTGACTGAAGTCTATGGAATCATAGCTTGTGTTTGGATATCGTGAAACATGACATGGATCTAGGCACACAACTATAGTTATTGGGTACAAGTACCTCTAGGACTCGATGGAAGGAGACTGACACACATGACTAACTTGATCATAAGAGTATAGTCCATAATATATGATATCATAAGTAGGGATCTCATACTAAGCATGGTTATCAACAATGTATTGCATGGAAAGGATTTCATATCACATGGAAGTACATGCACAATCTTAATATCATGTTCATTGCATAATCATATTGGCAACACATACCAATAGAAGTAAAGTTCATGTGGATTGCATGGTTATAATACATCTTATTCATAAGTAGGATTTGTAGGTAAACATAGCATAATCTCATAAGAATAGTCCATGAGTATTCCAACAACATTTACAAGGCACATTATCAATCATAGAAGTCATTAGAACATAAGGGCATATCATGAATCCTTCACTTAGTCACAATTTAGCTATATTGCATGATTTCTAGTTCCTTAGGAATTTTTTATCAAACACCTTACATGCGCATCTTAAGCATAGGTGAACTCATCAAATTATACATCATTAACAACCAAATTTATATGTTTCCAACTCATATGATATCATGAATTCACAAAAGAACATATAAAGATTCCATCTTAGGAATTACCCAATATCAACAACATGATCATCAACACCCAACAATATAGAAATCATATTTTATAATGACAAAGAGGAAAACAAACGAGCATTAACATGGGTATGATCATATCACCACAATCAACCAAGCTTTTGTATTTTAAAGATTGATTCTTGAACACCACGCACGAAAGGAATCCGTGGATGAACACTACGCATACCTTAGAAGGAAGATTCTTGATGATTGACGGAGGAATTTCCTTGAAATCAGATCTTAAAGCATATTTATGCAACTCTAGTTGTTTTTCTCCTTTAGTTCTCTTGGATGATGAGTTTTGAGATGAAAATAGGGTTGTAATATGTTTAGAAGAAATATATTTCGTAGGGTTAAGTTTAGGGATGTGTAAGGAGTATTTAAAGACTTAATTACCTTTAAAATAACTCAAGATGGAGTGTTTTTGACACCTGGAATTTACTTAGGTGGCGCCCAAGTGATTTCCTATGCTTGGGTTGGGTGGTGCCTAACCAATCGCCTATGTTTGGTTTAGGCGGCGCCTAACCAATCGCCTATGCTTACTGCCTGTCACAAAAATGGGCATAACTTTTCGCTCGGATATTGGATTAAGGAAAATTTGGTATTGTTGGAAAGCTAATTATATTCTCTACAATTTGGTGGGTCTAAATCAGAAAAAATACCACAGTAACATTGAGTTATTCTCATTCAAAGATGAACCTGGAAAAATCAAACACTAAAACTTGATGGATTCAACAACTCTTAGCTTGTATTACCTTATGTGACTCATATGAACATGCTTAATGCATCATAAGCTATCCTATCAATAAGATATTCTTTCTAAGTCATGTACACAAGTATGAATCATAGGATAGGAGATTTCATACGTAGGAATACTTATTCACTTCCTAGCTTAGAAACATGTGGGGTATTATAATATCTTCCCCTTGGGAACATTCTTCCTCGAATGAGAATTTACTGAGGAGGGATACAAGACACTAGAACCTAACTTGAACCTGAAGAACTACAACTTGATCTCATGACTGACATGCTAAACATACTGAACTCGTGCATATCTAATGCACGGACAACTGACACATGAATGCATGACTGAGTATCAAACGGTTAATAGGTACTAAGTTTATATTGGAAACATGAACATGAAACTTAATAAGCTTAAGGTGAACTGTTACCTTGAGCTTGATTTGAATTTTGCGGAGAAGAGGTTAGACTAATTGGTACGCATATCTGCTTTTGCTTCCCAAGTAGCTCCCTCATGAGACTGATTTCGCCAAAGAACCTTGACTAGAGGGACTTCTTTGTTCCTCAATCTATGAGTCTGATAATCTAAGATTTCCACTGGAATCTCTTCATAAGAGAGGCTGTTCTGAATGTCGATGCTCTGAATAGGGACAACAACTACTGGATAACCTATGCACATTTTTATAAAAGAGACATGGAAGACCGGATGGACTGAGGCTAGATCTGAAGGCAACTCAAGCACATAAGCTACCTTGCCGAAGCGACAAAGAATTCTGAAGTGACCGACATACCGGGGACTGAGTTTCCCTTTCTTGACGAACCTTTTCACTCCCTTCATGGGAGTGATCTTAAGATAGACATAGTCATTGACCTTGAACTCGAGATCCTTTCTACGAACATCTGAATAGGACTTCTGTTGGCTCTGAGCACCCTGGAGTCTCTCTCTGATCAACTGAACTTTCTCTAAGGCATCGAATATTAAGTCAGGACCTATGACTGAGGCCTCACTAACTTCAAACCAACCAATCGGAGATCTACAACTCCTACCATAGAGAGCTTCGAATGGAGCCATCTGAATACTAGAATGATAGCTATTGTTGTATGCAAACTCAATCAAAGGAAAGTGGTCATCACAACTTCCCTTGAAGTTATTTGCACATGCCCTTAGCATATCTTCAAGAGTCTGAATGTTCCTCTCTGCTTGACCATCTGTCTGAGGATGAAATGCTGTGCTGAGATGGACTTGGGTATTAAGACCCTTTTGGAATGCTTTCAAAAAGTGAGAAGTGAAATGGGTACCTCTATCTAAGATGATAGATAGTGAAACACCGTGTAATCTGACTAACTCCCTGATATAGAGTTTGGCATAATCCTCGACAGAAAGGAAATGAGCTAACTTGGTCATTCTATCTATAATAACCCAGACTGAATCATGCTGATGATGAGTTTTAGGAAAACCGGTCATGAAGTCCATATTAACTTCTTCCCACTTCCAAGTAGGAATGGTGTACTCTTGCATGGAACCATTAGGTTTCTGATGCTCTATCCTAACCTGCTGACATGTAGAGCACTTAGCCACAAACTCTGCAACTTCTCTCTTCATCCCACTCCACCAATAGATCTCTCGTATGTCACGGTGCATCTTAGTGGCCCCTGGATGAATAAAGTATCGTGCACCATGCGCTTCTGCAAGTATTCGTTGCCTCAATACATCTACAACTGGAACACATAGGCGACCTTGACTACGAAGAACACCATCTCCCCCTTGGGGGAAAACCTTGACTTTATGATTCTGAATTGACTCTTTGAGCTAGACAAGGCTAGGATGCCTGCCTTGATTCTCTTTTACCTCGGAAACTAGAGATGACTCTGAACTACTATGAACACATACACCACCCTCTGAAGAATCAACTAAGCAAATGCCTAGTCTGGCAAGCTGATAGATCTCCTGAGCCATCTTTTTCTTACTATCCTCAATGTGAAAAACACTGCCCATAGGGAGTTGACTGAGAGCGTCGGCCACAACATTGGCCATGACCGAATGATAAAGAACACTCATGTCGTAATCCTTCAAGAGCTCTAACTACCTTCTCTGGCGAAGATTGAGGCCTTTCTGGGAAAAGACATACTGGAGGCTTTTATGGTCTGTGAAGACATCTACATGAACTCTATAGAGATAATGCCTCCAAAACTTCAAGGCAAAAAATACCACTGCTAACTCAAGATCATGAGTAGGATAATTCTTCTCATGTGGATTTAACTGTCTAGAGGCATAGGCTATGACCTTACTATGCTGTATGAGGACACAACATAAACCCAATATGGATGCATCACAATAGACTACAAAACTGTCTGAACCATCTGGAATAGCTAAAACTAGAGCAGAGGTGAGTTGAGTATACAACTCTTGAAAGCTCTTCTAGCATGAATCTGACCACTAAAACTTAATCTTCTTCTGAGCCAATCAGGACATTGGAGATGCAATTGAAGAAAATCCCTCGACAAACCAATTGTAATAGCCAGCAAAACCCAAGAAACTCCTAATATCCAATGGAGACACAGGTCTAGCCTAGTTTCATACTGCGTCAGCTTTCTAAGGATCTACTCTAACGCCATCACCGGAAACAATATGGCCAAGGAATGCTACTGATCTTATCCAAAATTCGCACTTGCTAAACTTAGCGAATAACTGGTGATCCCTGAGAGTCTAAAGAACAATCCTGAGATGGTTTGCATGATCATGCTCTGTGCGAGAATAGACCAGAATATCATCTATAAAGACTATGACAAACATGTCTAAGTACTATTTGAACACACGGTTTATTAAATCCATAAAAGCTGCTGGGGCATTGGTAAGACCAATTGACATGACTAAAAATTTAAAGTGACCATACTTAGTATGAAAAGCTGTCTTTAGAATGTCACATTCTCTAACTCTGAGCTGATGATAGCCTGATCTAAGGTCTATCTTAGAGAAGTAAATGGAACCCTAAAGTTGGTTGAATAGATCATCAATCCTGGGTAGAGGATATCTATTCTTCACCATGACCTTGTTGAGTTGACGGTAATCAATACACATCATTAGAGAACCATCTTTCTTGCACACGAATGATACTGGCGCACCCTATGAGGAAATGCTGGGTATGATAAATCCCTTTTCTAAGAGATCCTTCAACTGATCTTTCAGTTCCTTGAGTTCTGTCGGTGCCATTATTTATGGAGGAATAGAAATAGGTTGAGTATCCGGAAGAAGGTCTATGTCGAAGTCTATTTCCCTTTTGAGAGGAATGCCTGGGAGATCTTCGGGAAAGACATTTGAGTATTCATTAAATGCAGGGACTGTTTCGAGGCTGGGAGATTCAGACCTAGAATATTTAACATGAACGAGATGATACACATACCCCTTAGAAATCATATTCCTTGCCAGAAGGTAGGAAACAAGTTGACCCCTGAACACTGAAATGCTACCCTTGCACTCTAGGATGGGCTCATCCGGGAACTAAAACTAAACTATACTATTTCTGCAGTCGACTGAGGCATAGAAGGAATGAAGCTAATCCATGCTGAGAATGACATCAAAATCAGTCATTTATAACTCCACTAAATCTGCTGATGTGGATTTCTGAGATATCATAATCGGTCAGTTCCTGTATACATGTCGAGCTGTGATAGTTTTATGTACTGGGTTAGATACTGATAAGGGCTCTGCTAAGACTTCGGGACTGATTCTGAAATTGCCTGCTTTGTATGGAGTAATAAAAGACAAAGATGCACCTGGGTCTAGCAAAGCATAAACATGAACATGGAAAATCTGCAACATACTAGTAACGACATTAAGAGAATTTTCCTGATCCTGCTGGGACTGAAGAGATTAGACTCTGTTTGGGCGTTGCCCACACTGGTAGCACTTGAAATGGCTCCCTGCTGGTTCGGGCGAGTGGAATGAGCTGTAAAAGGATTTTGGTGACCCTGAAGACTTGACTGCAGACACTCCCTAATTCTATGGCCTGGTTTGCCACAACCAAAATAGATATCACTACCGGCTCTGCAAATGCCTTGTGGTTCTTACCACAAGTGTGACAAAGGGGATTCGCTTGGGTACTGCTAACACTGCCCGGAGATTTAGAGCCTGGCGCTTTGTATCTATTTCCATCTCTGAATATCGGCACTAGATCACTAGCAGAGGAAGGAGATGGAATGGCTAACTTGGAGTGAAATGGTGAATGATTTCATCCATCTGACTTGGGGTGAGCAAAGTTAAAATTACCTGACCTTCCTCTCTTGTTCTGCCTCTCCCTAGTCTTAAACTTTTGATCTTCTACTTTCTGGGCATGGGTCATGAGTCTTGCTAAGGTCATATCACTGATTAGCATCGTAGACCTACATTCATTTATCACACTATCGTTGACCCCTGACACAAACTTGCTCATCTTAGCTCTATTGTCTGCAACCAAATAAGGAGTATACCTAGATCGCTGAGTAAATCTGAGAGAATACTCCCTAACTATCATATTCCCCTGCCTGAGGTTAATGAACTCAAGATCTTTGGTTTCCCTCATCTCTTGGGGAAAGAATCTGTTGAAGAAGGCTGGGACAAATTCCTTCCGCTTGATAGGGCCTGAATCATCTAACCTCTCAGACTTCCACTATTTGTACCAATCCTGAGAAACATCCTATAAATGGTAGGTGGATAACTCATCACTCTCAATAGAAGTAACACCCATGATGTCAATGACCTTCTGGATTTAGTCAATGAACTCTTGAGGGTCCTCATCAGACTTAGACACATGGAAAGATGGAGGGTTCATCCGGGTGAAGTCCCGAACCCTTGATGCTTTGGGAGTGGCCACTAGATTGGCCAAAATGACTGGTGGTCATTCATTCTGTGCAGCCATGGACTGATCAAGTGTAGTAAATAGAGCTCTAAACTTTGCATGGGAAATATGTTTGCCCAAAGAATCTTCGGGCTGAGGAGCTGGCTGGTTTCTTCTCTTTGGGGCCATGGTCTAGAAGAAGAGAAGAATGGATTAGTTTGAGAGTTTAACTTGTGATTATGCTCACTAGCATGACATGAATAATAAATAAAGGGGACTGGTCCTAAAACATCTTATAGCCTTCCGCACATAAATGTGGCGCGCAACACACCCATGTACAAGACTCTACTAGATGCGGCTTTCAGATTTCCTAGACTCTATTGAACCTTAGGCTCTGATACCATGTTTGTAATACCCCAATTCATTGAACCGGAATTCCACACGGTGCTCATGACCCCGAGAGACCACAAGCTAACCCATGACTGATATCTGTACCTGTATACTGCAAATCATAATATAATAATGCAGAATACATGGAACTGTAAGGCCATAAGGTTCAACTGAATACAATAATATTGGCGAAAATACCCAAAACAACTAAATCTGGACGTAAATCTGGACGTAAATCTGAAAGTAAATCTGAAAGCCTTTAAACTGTATGAATAAGGAGTTGAAGGAACATGTCTCCAACTAACTTCATAGGACTGAATTAAAGAAAAAAATAAATGAATCAAATCATATTTTCCTCAAATCAATGAGGACTCACTGTGTCTCTACGACTGGAATGCTACCGCTACTGCTGGGCTGGAGCTCGTGTCTCGGAACATATGGTGTAACATGAAAAGGAAGAACCATAGCGTAAATACGTCAGTACACCTGGAGTACTGAGTATACGATGAAGGTAGGCTGAACATAAAGGGTTTCATGCATGAACAACACTGACTGACAAATATGAATGTGGGAGTGCAAACACACTTATATAGAAACTGGGACCATGAATACGTGATAGCATGACTTGTAAGATAATACATTGTTTACTGATAACTAATATGACTGATACTGAAACTGATAACATGGATGACTGTATCTGACATTCCTGTATATACTGAAATCTAAAGAACTATCTGAGTTCTTTTACTAGACTGATACTAAAACTGTGGGAAGTATTGTTTAACCGAGATGCCCCATGTATGTCGTTATGACTAAGCTAGGGTCCAATCTCTGCCCCGATTGGGGGGGTGTCAATACTGCGCCACTGGTAAGGACAGCTGTGAGGCCCTATACTGGCAGGTACTCAAATGAGAATGGTGGAAACCCTAAACTAACGGGTTAAGACACCTTATCAAACCTAATTTGATGGGTTAAGATGTCTCAACCTATGCTGACTACGTAGTTTTGGAACACAAGGATTACTACTAAGAATCACACCTTGAACTGGCGAGCAGTTCCCATCCTTGGGTTCACTCGGTGCTAACCTCTACTCCCATCTGGAGGGACTAGACATGAATAACTGATTGTTCATGACTTGATCTTACTGAATTCCATTGACTGACAGAATATTACTGATATCTTTACAACTGACTAAGATCATGAGGTTTTTTCCTGAGTTATATGACTGACTGAAATCTATGGAATCATAGCTTGAGTTCAGATATCATGAAACATGACATGGATCTAGGCACATAGCTACAGTTTTTGGTTACAAGTACTCCCAGGACTCGATGGAGGGAAACTGACACACATGACTGACTTGATCATAAGAGTAGAGTCCATAATATATGATATCATAAGTAGGGATCTCATACTAAGCATGGTTATCAACAATGTATTGGATGGAAAGGATTTCATATCACATGGAAGTACTTGCCCAATCTTAATATCATGTTCATTGCATAATCATATTGGCAACACATACCAATAGCATGGAAGTTCATGTGGATTGCATAGTTATCATACATCTTGTTCATAAGTAGGATTTGCAAGTAAACATAGCATAATCTCTTAAGAATAGTTCATGAGTATTCCAACAACATTTACAAGGCACATTATCAGTCATAGAAGTCATTGGAACGTAAGGGCATATCATGAATCCTTTACTTATTCACAATTTAGCTATATTGCATGATTTCTAGTTCCTTAGGCATTTTATCAAACACCTTACATGCACATCTTAAGCATAGGTGAACTCATCAAATTATACATCATGAACAACCAAATTTACATATTTCCAACTTATATGATATCATGAATTCATAAAAAAAACATATAAAGATTCCATCTTGGGAATCACCCAATATCAACAACATGATTATCAACACCCAACAATATAGAAATCATACTTTATAATGAAAAAGAGATAAGGAAACAAGTATCAACATGGGTATGATCATAGCACCACAATAAACTAAGCTTTTGTATTTTAAAGATTGATTCTTGAACTCCACGCATGAAAGGAATCCGTGGATGAACACGACGCATACCTTAGAAGGAAGATTCTTGATGATTGACGGAGGAATTTCCTTGAAATCGGATCTTCAAGCTTAATTATGCAACCCTGGTTTTTTTTATCCTTTAGTGCTCTTGGATGATGAGCTTTGAGATGAAAATAAGGATGTAATATGTTTATAAGATATATATTTCATAGGGTTAAGTTTAGGGACATATAAGGAGTATTTAAAGACTTAATTACCTTTAAAATAACTCAAGATGGAGTGTTTTTGACACCTAGAATTTACTTAGGTGGCGTCTAAGTGATCGCCTATGCTTGGGTTGGGCGGCGCATAAAGAATCGCCTATGCTTGGGTTAGGCGGCGCCTAACCAATCGCCTATGCTTACTGCCTCTCACGAAAATGGGCATAACTTTTCGCTCAAGTATTGGATTATGGAGAATTTGGTATCGTTGGAAAGCTAATTCGATTCTTTACAATTTGGTGGGTATAAATCAGCCAAAATACCACAATAAAGTTGAGTTATACTCATTCAAAGATAACCCTTGCAAAATTGAGCACTAAAACTTGATGGATTCAAAAACTCTTAGCTTGTATTACCTTAAGTGACTTATATGAACTTGCTTAATGCATCATAAGCTATCTTATCACTATGATATTCATTGTAAGTCATGTACTCAAGTATGAATCGTAGGATAGGAGATTTCATACGTAGAAATACTTATTCACTTTCTAGCTTTGGAACATGCGGGGTATTACAGACTCAATCCGTGGAAGGGATCCCATTGATGAATATCCCACATACCCGAGTTGCATTAATCTTTGAAGTAAACATGGAATTGGGACCTTGAATGGTGAATTATTGGAAAAAGCTTTGACTTTAGTTTTCTTGAAGAAAGGAGGATTTTGAGTATCATTAATTGATGGAGAATGGGGAGAATAATGCCCATCTTGGGTTTCAAGATATTAGTTAGATTTGTGGGTGAGGAGGAAAAGATAATAATGCCCCTTTAACATTTAAATGATGTGGTAGGATTTCACAGCCTCCATGTCATGGATGCTACATGGAGACTAGCCTCCGTGACATGGTCTGTATTGTCAAAACTAAGCTTCGTGATGCATAATGTATTGCGAAATGTCAGTCTCCGTGACACATCCAAAATACAATGGCATTCTGCCTCCGGGATCCAAAAACAGCCAAACCCTTTCCAAAAATTCTCAAGCTCTCTTGGATGACCGCTTTTACATCCCTAAACATAAATCAACTAATAAATAAATGTTTCGAACTCAAGATGGCCAAAAATAAAATCTTCAAAATCTCAGGGTCTTAAAAATTCCATTTCACTTGTACTTGGTGTGAATTAAATGGCTTTGAGACTTCTAAACATAGAACGAATAGCTAGAAACTCAAATAGAATCTTTCAGAGTATTACAATATATCCCCCTAGGGATCATTTATCCCCGAATGAAATCTTCTAAAATAAAATATTAAGAAGACTAAAATCTTGCACTGAATACTTATAAGGTAAAACATGATTAAGTAATAGAATTTGAAACATGATACATGTGATAAACTGAATTCATGAATGCATATTATGACATGAGGATGGATGGATAGCTGAGATAGAAAAGGAGAGAATCGATTTTGGGGTAACCATTCCCTAAAGCTGAATCTGAATTCAAAGAGAAACTACTGGGATACTTGATTGGCATCTCTACTTCTTCCTCTCAAATAGCACCCTTAATGGACTGATTTCTCTTTACAACCTTAACCAAGGGAACTTTTTTATTCCTTAGCCTATAAATATAACGATCAAGGGTCTCAAATTAGACTTCTTTGTAGGAAAATCTATCTTTCATACCTACACACTCTAGAGGAACGACAAAAGATGGGTTAACAATGCATTTCCTTAGTAAAGAAGCATAAAACACTGGATGCATTGATACAAAATCTACTAGAAATTCTAAATCATAAGCTAACTTTTAAAACTGGTTCAAAATCCTATATAGGCCAACATAGCAGGGACTGAGATTCCCCTTCTTACCAAACCTCTTCACCCCTTTCATGGGAAATTTTTTCAAAAAAACTAAGTCACAAACCTCAAACTCAATAGGGACTGAATCTTGCTCTATCAAAGCAGTCTAAGATACTTCAAAACAACCAATAGGAGATCTATAACTCCTTCTATAGAGAGCTTCAAATGAAGCCATTTGAAAACTAGAGTGATAGTTGTTGTGGTAAGAAAACTAAATCAAAGATAAATAGTCATTCTAGCTACCCTTGAAGTCGATAACAAAAGAACTCGACATATCTTCTACCGCCTGATTCATTTTCTTTACTTGACCATCTATCTGAGGATGAAAAGTCGTACTAAGATATGCTAAGTTACCATGACCCTTCTAAAAATCCCTCCAACAATGGGAGTTTAAGTCAGTAGCTCTATTTGAAATAGTAGTCAACGGAACACCATACAACCTTACCAAATCCCAAAGATAGAGTCTAGCATAATCCTCAGATGAATAATGTACGAATCGGTATAAAATTGGCTGACTTTGTCATTAAATATTTGATGACCCAAATAAAATCATCTTGTCGGTGCGCATGAGGTAAACGTAACTCAAAATCCATGTTCACCACTTCACATTTCTATGTGGGGATGCTGAACTCTGAAAGCATACCACTAGGCCTTTGGTGTTCAACCTTAACCTGCTGACTTAGCCAAAAATTTCTCAATATATTTCTTCATACCATTCCACCTATAGATTTCCCACAAATCACAATACATCTTAGTGTCTCCTGAGTGAATAGAATATAATGCAACATGCGCCTCTGCTAATATTCACTATCTCAAACTATGCACACTCGGCACACATAACTTACCCTAACCATAAAGAACACCATCTATCTCCTATGGGAGAAAAACTTGACCTTCTGATCCCGATCTGCCTCCTTCAATATGACCAAAATAGGATCCTTTTCTAGCTTTTCTTTCAATTCAACCCCTAATTAAATTCTAAACCATTCTGAATCTATATACTACCTACAACCTAATAAACCAACCAAAAACCTAATCTTTCAAGATAATGAAACTCACAAACTAACTCCTTTTTTTCCTCCTCAATATGTGTAACACTTCCCATAGATAATCTACTAAGTCCACCGACCACTAAATTAGCCTTACCCTGGGTGATACAATACACTTATATCATAATCTTTTAGTAATTATTACCACCTTCTCTGACAAAGATTTAGAACCTTATGAGTGAACACAAACTATAAACTCTAATGATCCATGAACACATTAACTTGAACCTTGAAATGGTAATACCCCCAAATCATTAAAGCAAAACAACTGTTGCTAACTCAAGATCATGGGTCGGGTAAGTCTTATCCTAGGGTTTAAGTTATCTAGAAGAATAGGCTATGACCTTATCTCTTTACATCAATATATAACCAAGACCCACCCTAAAAGCATCACAATAGACTATAAACCCATCTGAACCCTCTGGTAGAGTCAATACTAGAGCAGAAGTAAGTCAAGTCTTCAACTCATGAAAATATTTCATGTAGGAATATGACCACAAAAATTTAAATTTCTCTTGATTTAGTCGAGACAAGGTAGAAGTAATAGATGAAGATACTTCAATAAACTATCTATATTAACCAACTAAACCCAAGAAAATCCTGATATTTGATAGAGAGATGGGTCTAGGTCAGTTTCTCAATACTTTCGTATTTTGAGGATCATCTTGAATGCCATCACTGAAAATGATGTGACCAAGGAATGATACTAGTCTCCCCAAGAATTCGCACTTATTAAACTTAGAAATAATTGGTGATCCTTAAGGTTCTACAATAAAATCCTCAAATAGTCTCGATGATCACCTTCACTATGAGGATAAACGAGGATGTTATCTATGAAAACTATGACAAACATGTCAAAGTATTGCTTGAACATCCTGCTCATCAAGTCTATAAAAGCTACAGGAGAATTCGTTAGTCTAAAAGACATAACTAGAAATTCAAAGTAACCATACAGAGTTTGAAGGCTAACTTCGTGATGTCACATTCCCTGACTTTGAACTAATGATAGTTGGATCTGATGGTATAACTGATGGTAGTTAATGTAAATTTTAAGGGAACCATCTTTGTTTTGCATGAAAAGAACTGGAGTACCCCACAGAAAAATACTAGGCCTAATGAAAATCTTATATAGGAGGTATTTCAACTGATCCATTAATTCTTTAAGTTCACTGGAGCCATTCTATAAAGTTGAATTAAGATAGGTTGGGTATCTAAGAGGAGATCAATTCTGAATTCAATTTCCCTCTCGAGAGGAACTCCAAGAAGATCTTCATAGAATACTTATAGAAATTCATTTACGACTGAAACTGATGCAAGACTTGGAGTTTTCGAATTTAAGACTTTGACCCAAACAAGATGTTAAATACATCCATCGCAAATCATCTTTCTTGCCTTAATTAAGGATACAAAATCACCAGTAGGCACTGAATCACTACCCCTTCATTTAATAATAGGTTTATTAGGAAACTGGAACTGTACTATTCTATCTCGATAGTCAATAAAGGCATAACATAAGTAGAGCCAATCAAAGCTTAGAATAACATCAAAACTGAGAATTATTCCCACCATAAACTTAGGCCTATACACTGGCTAAACTTAGGCCTATACACTGGCTAAAGATGGGGCTGTAGATAAATTTTTTTGGCAGAACTGAGAATTATTCCCACCATTTATCCTTTGTTGTGAGAACTTAAAGCTATCTAATCTAACCCTCTTATTCTCCCTTTTTTATTTGAGATTTTCGTCCTCAATCTATTGTGCATAGACCATCCATCTAGAAAGGTCTATCTTCTTACCAAAATAATGATTCTGAACTCCTTAACCACATCCTTTAAAACCCCAGACATAAACTTATTCAATCCGGCTGTAGAACTATCATCGGAGCATACATTGCCAACTGGATAAACATAAGGGAGTAATATTTTAAAATCATGTTACCCTACTTCAAATTTATAAACTCCTACATTTATGAATCCCTCAACACGAGTGAGAAAAACCTTTCTAAGAAGGTCATAGCAAACTCCTCCCATTTTATAGAACATGTCTTAACACCTACGTCTTTGTTTCACTACATAAACCAAGTATGAGCCACTCCATGCAACTATTAAGTATCTAAATCATCACTCTCACTAGAAGTAACTCCATGATATCTGTCACTTTATACAAACCATTCAAAAACTCCTGCGAATCCTTCTATGATTTGGATCCAAAAGTAATGACGGACTCATTCGAGTGATATTTTGGATCCTAGCTGCTATCGTACTAAATACTATATTGGCTAGGGAAACAATTAAATACATTGGGTTTTAGAACATTTAAAAATAACCTAGATTTTTAGTTTCTGGTCAAGATACGACTAAAGGGCAGGTCGTATATTGGGGGATGGTTGCTATGTCTTGGTCATACACTAACAAGTATTGGTTGGTGGGTTGGATTGTGTTCTAGAATGGATATGACTTAGACGGTATGGTTCATATGGTTTTGGTTTTTCCTTAACTTAGTCTGAGACTTAGTAATTTAAGTTGGATCTTATTACGAGTGTCGCACTATGAGTAATAAGTAAGGATACGAGTCAAACCATTACTCTTATAGTAAACAATGTTCAAATTTCCTTTGGTTCTATTCTATTAGGGATATAGTTTAGGGGTTGTAACGACCCTAAATCTCATCTCGAGATGTTAAATGGTGTTTAAGGCAACAAGTTACCCCAAACTAACCCTTTGAGACTACTACTAAGTTTAGAACTCACTCTAATGACAAATAGAGAAAAACAAAGGTACTTTCATATCATATTTCAACTGAAATAACAAAGGAATACTATTTGAATATCACAATACTAAAAGGTCTAAAACACCACTGATTGTCTAGTCTGACAAAGCCTCTACTATTTAAACTAGAGGGCCATTAGGAACGACCCTAACTAACTTTAACGGATCTGAAAGTAAAACTCTAAACACTATGAAAGCAAAAAAAGATGCAGATATACATCCTCAAACAATGAGGACTCACCAAGGATAAATATGTAGATGACATGCTTGGAGATCACTGTCGCTGCTGAGATTGAGCACCTGAACCTATATTATGAGACAATGTAGCGCACAAACGTATATGTGGGTCAGTACTTTGAGGATGTACTGAGTATATGAGGGTGTATGCAATAATTAAAAACAACAATATCATCAATCTTTTATAGAAATCATGTATGCTGATATAACTGACTCACATAGCTTGAATAACTCAAAAATGTAAATCTCATAAATTATGAATAATGGAACATATAGTATAAATCTCATGAGTCAATACACTTGGTTCTAAAAATTGGTATTTCTAGTCTCTTCTCAAAACATATAGACTAAGTATTAAAGTTCTCACCTCTGTATCTGAAAGCTAAGACTGCAACTTGTAAACTGAAATCTCTAGTAAAACAATATTTAAATAAGCTTGTGAGCCTTTACACTCATTATTTAAAAACTTTTACTGACTAGGATATCTTTTAAACTTTAGGAAAAATACTAAAAAGCTATTTAATTACTTTTACTAGTAGGGAGGTTCTCTTAACCGACATACACCATGGGAGCTACAAGAGTCCAATGTTTTGTTCTCCTAAGGAAGAAACCTAACGCTGGGGAGAGGCGTCATACTCTTACCAGGGAATATAACCTTAAGTCAATGATCACTATCTCGGCCTCGGGCCTATAAATCTCAATCCTACGATGGCATGTAGTTCTGGGGAATAAAACCGTAGTAACTTACCCGACTCGGTTCTAAATACTACTCCCTTTAATTAGCTACGCTCATCTGATAGGAAATTTACTTTTATAATAATCTCATGGTTTATAGTGAGACTAACTACAAAATTTGTAATCTCATTTAGTGAAGTGGATTTCAAATATATTATGAACATCAATGTGAAACTTTCTCAATAATCTCAAAACAATAAAATCATGGGTTCTTGTAGCACAAAAGTTCTTAAAATTGCAATATTAAATAGGGATTAATGACCCATATAACAATCTCACGTTAATACATATCAAAATTCATACTCGATATCATAAAGATTCATAAATCATATAGAAATCTAGAAATATTTTCAGCAATATGCATTATAATCTCAACATACTCATGTACTTCAATTTCTAAAGCATTGAAAGCATCATAATCTCAAGAAATACAACATAGGGTATAGCCCATACTTTAATTTCATAAGAAAATATGTAAAACCATATATCTTTTTAATTAAAACAACTTTTGGGCACAAGGACGAAAGGAGTGTCCTTGTTCAAACCCCACATACCTTAGGTAATGAATTTAGATGAACAAACTTGCTTGTGACTCTTTTTCATACTCTTGAGTGAGGGTTCTTGAAGCTTTGGACTTGGGGACCTTGAAACTTAAATTAATTTGCATAAACTATGGTGAAATCTTAGAGAAGGAATTGGGTCTTGCTCTTGAGGGTTAGTCTTAAGAGAAAAACCCTAGTTTTTGATGCTTTGGATGAATCTGGAGTTCTATGATTCATTTTGATATATCTGGGTATTAATAGGGGTGGAAAAATACCAAAAAGCCCCTTTTGGAAACTTCTTTAAATTGCTGAACAACATCTGTGATGGCTCGTACGACGGTCCATCGGTAGCTTGATGGTCCATCGACCTGACCATTGCTCTTGGACAAGAATAGGTACTTACTGCCTTAGTTACGATGGCTTGGGCGACTGTCCGTCGCTAGCTCAATGGTCCATCAGCCTAACTGCCGCACTTGGACCATTAAAAGGGTTTACTACCTCAGTTGCAATGTCCAGAGCGATGGTTTATCGAAAGCTTAAAGGTCCATCGGCATGCCCGTCGCTCTGGTGCAATTCAGATAGTTCTCTGTAAAACGTTTATATCTTTCTACTCTGACATTGGATTTTGGTGAAGTGGATATCGTTGGAAAGCTAATTTACATTTTCACATAATAAGAAGTCAAAATTAGGGAAATTCTACATGGTTTAAACATTACTCACTTAGGAAGTCATCCCTAAATGTTTTGGAGACTAAATTAGACTTAACGAAATTTTGGGATATTACAATATCTCCCCTTTGGGAATATTCATCCTCGAATGTCACTAGTTAGGCTAAGAATAAAGAGGATGCACGACAAAAATAAAATGGATTAACTGACTCTATATCACTCTAAGCTTTTGAGTACATTAGAGAATGCATGAACTCATAGAGAAGACAACTATAGCTGAATACACATGATTAGAAAGGAATTGAATTAAGGAACAGTAGTACCTTAAGCTAAATATGAGTTTGCAGAGAAGAGATGAGGGTACTTGGCTCGCATATATACTTCGGGTTCCTAAGTAGCACCCTCAACTGACTGGTTCCACCAAAGAACTTTGACCAAGAAAACCTCTTTGTTCCTTAGCTTATGGATCTGAAGGTCTAGAATCTTGACTGGAATCTCTTCGTAAGAAAGACTTGTCTAAATATCTGAGCTCTCTGAAGGATCTACTACAATGGAATCATCGTTGTACTTTTTAATTATAGAAATGTGAAAGACGGGATGAACAACTGATAATTATTTGGGAAACTCAACCCCATAAGCTACTTTCCCAACACGACTTAGAATTCTATAAGGGCCAACGTAACGGGGACTAAGCTTTCCCTTTTTCCAAAACCTTTTCACCCCTTTTATGGGTGACATCTTCAGATATACCAAGCCATCAACTTCGAACTCAAGATCCCTTCTTCTTACATCTGCATATGACTTCTGACGACTCTGGGCTATCTTCAACCTTACCCTGATCAAGTTAACCTTCTCCATATCATCAAGTTAACCTTCTCCATAGCATCATTCACTGAATCGGGTCCAGTCAAAGAAGCTTCACCCACTTCACACTAACCTATAAGTGATCTACACCTCCTTCCATACAAAGCCTCAAATGGGACGATCTGGATGCTAGATTGGTAACTATTGTTATACACAAATTCAATCAATGGCAAATGCTCATCCCAACTACCTTTGAAAATAAGAGCACATGCCCTCAACATATCTTCCTGGATGGTCCTCTCAGCCTGACAACTTTTCTACTGATGAAAAGCGGAACTAAGAAGAAACTAGATACCGTGACCCTTTTGAAAAGCTCTCCAAAATTGAGAATTGAACTGAGTACCCTTATTTGAGATAATAGATAAGGGAACTCCATGTAACCCGAATAACTCCTGGATATACAATCTAGCATAATCCTCAACTATACATGATGTATGCACCGGTAAGAAGTGCGCTGACTTAGTCAACCTGTCTGCAACAACCCAAATAGAATTATAACAACATCATAGAAGAGGTAAACCAATCACAAAATCTATATTTACCACTTCCCACCTCCAAGTGGGGATACCAAAATCCTACATTGCACCACCAGGCCTTTGGTGCTCTACCTTAACCTATTGGCAAGTTGCACACTTTGCCACAAACTCTTCTATATCCTTCTTCATACCATTCTACCAATAGATTTCTCGTAAGTTGTGGTACGTCTATGTAGCACCAGGATGAATAGAATATCGTGGACCATACACCTCAACCATAATTCTCTATCTTAAATAATCAACTCCAGGAATACACAATCAATCCTGACATCTCAATACACCATCTCCACCCTTGGGAGAAAACCTCCACCTTTTGGCCCTTACTTGACTCCTTCAGTTTGTCCAAACTAGAATCCATGTCTTACATTTCCATTACCTCTGATACTAAAGAGGATTTAGAACTACTCTAAACCCAAATACTACCTTCATCTGAATCAAGCAACCTAACACCCAATCTAGCTAAACGATTCACTTTATGAGCTAAATCTTTCTTTTTCTTCTCTACATGAGCCACACTACCTATAGATAACCTACTAAGGGCGTCTGCCACTACATTGGCCTTTCCTGGATGAGACAACACACTCATATCATAATCCTTTAGCAACTCTAACCATCTCCTCTATCTAAGATTTAACTCTCTCTAAGTAAACATCTACTGCAAGGTTTTATGGTCAGTAAACACATCCACAGAAACACCATACAGATAGTGTCTCCTAATTTTCAATGCAAAAACACCAACAACCAATTCAAGACCATGGGTCGGGAAATTCTTTTCATGCGGCTTCAACATTCTTGAGGCATAGGGTATAACCTTACCTCTTTGCATTAAAAAACAATCCAAACCAACTCTAGAGGTATCACAATACACCACAAAATCATCTGTACCATTAGAAAAAGTCAACATAGAGGCCGAAGTGAGTCGAGTCTTCAACTCTTGAAAACCCTTTTCACAAGAATATGACCAAAGGAACTTAAATTTTTTTTAGGTCAATCTAGACATAGGTGACACAATAGATGAGAAACCTTTAATAAAACTGTGGTAATATCTATCTAGGCCTATGAAACTTCTAATCTCAGACGGAGATATAGGTGTAGGCCAATTTCTCATGGCTCTTGTCTTTTGGGGATCAACTCTAATGCCTTTGGCTGAAAGAATATGACTCAGAAAGGCTAGTGACCTTAGCCAAAATTCACACTTTTAAATTTGGCGAACAACTAATGATCTCTAAGAGTTTGCAAAACTATTCTAGGATGATCCGCATGGTCATCGTCAGTACGGGAGTACACAAGGATATTATTTATGAACAATATGAAAAATATATCAAGATACTATCTGAACACTCGATTCATGAGGTCCACGAAAGCTGCTAAAGCATTAGTTAGCTCGAAAGACATAGCTAGAAACTCAAAGTGATCATAGCGGGTTTGGAAGGCTATCTTTAGAATATAACACTCCCTTACTTTAAGCTGATGATAGATGGATCTAAGGTCTATCTTTGAGAAATAACTTGCTCCTTGAAACTGATCAAACAGGTTATTAATTCTTGGAAGAGGGTACTTGTTCTTGATTGTGACCTTATTAAGTTGACGATAGTCAATGCAAATACGCAAAGAACCATTTTTCATTTATACGAACAGGACAGGTAAACCCCAAGGAGAAACACTGTGCCTTATGAAACCTTTATCTAAAAGATATTTGAGTTTCTCTTTCAGCTCTTTAAGATTTATGGGTGCCATACGGTATGAAGGAATAGAAATAGGTTATGTATTGGGAAGAAGGTCAATCCCAAATTCTATCTATGTATTGGGAGGTACCCCTGGGAGATCTTCTTGAAAAACATCAAAAAACTCATTAACTATGCTGACTAACTGAAGAGTTGGAGCTTCAAACTTAGTGTCCCTAACTGAAACTAGATGATAGATGCAACCTTTAGATATTCGATTTTTGGCTTCGAGATAGGATATCAAATGACTCTTGGGAGATACTGAACTTATGGGCCACTCAAAACTATCTCATTTGGGAATTGAAACTTAACCATAAGGGTACAACAATCTATAGATGCATATCAAGAATGAAGCTAATCCATAACCAGAATAAGATCAATATCGACCATATCTAACTCTATTAAATTGACCTTATAAAGAATAGTAATAGGACACTTCTTGTACATTTTCTTAACAATGACTGACTCTTCTACTAGGGTATAACCCAGGATAGGCTCAGGGATCTTTTTAGAACTCATTTTAAAATTCACAGCAACTAACGGGGTAACCTAGGAGAAACTTAACCCAGGGTCCCATAACAAATAAACATCAAAGAATAAGACACAAAGTATACCGGTAATAATATTGGGAGAATCCTCCTGCTCCTGATGGCATGGTAGGGCATAGAACCTGTTTTATGGCTGTCCACCACCAGTACTGGATGAAACACCCTAAGAAGGAGTTGGGCGGGCTAATGGAGCTAGGGCGCTGGTAGCCTTAGTCTAGGGATGAATATCTCGAATCCCCTTCCTAGCATATAGACACACTCTAAGTCTATCGCCCATCTTTCCACAACTAATACAACCCCTCTGATAGGCTAAGCACTCACCAGGATGGTCCCAAATACACTTAGTAGATGAAGGATAATGAGGTCTGTTACTCAAACTATTTTGGGATGTATACTTAGAAGGCCTGTTACCCTATTCCTACCTGTATCTTGGCACAAGAGTGCTAGCTGATGAAGGCACTAGCATAGATGAACGATTCTAAAACTAGGGACGATTCTCCCTATGGGATCTAGTTTGGCCATGCTTAAACTGCTCTAATCTAGCCTTCTTATTTCCCCTTACTCTCTCTCTCTTATCTTATCTACCTTAAACTACTGAGCATGCATCATTAATCTGGATAGATCCATATCCCTATTGCGCATAGTAGTCCTACACTCTTTCAATACCAAACCAAACACACCGGTCATGAACTTACTCTCTCTCTCTCTCTCTCTCTAATCTTATCTACCTCAAACTACTGAGCATTCATTATTAATCTGGACAGATCCATATCTTTATTAGGCATAGTAGTCCTACACTCTTTCAATACCAAACCAGACACACCGGTCATGAACTTAATTATACTAGATCAGGTGTCAGCTACCAAGTCAGAGCATACTTAGATAATTGGTTGAACTTAAGGCAATACTCTTTTACTATCATAGATCCTTTCCTTAGGTTCATAAACTCCTTTATCTTTGCTTCCCTCATATCAAGTAGGAAGAACTTGTCCAGGAAAATATCTTGAAACACATTCCAAGTCATAGGAGTAGCATTCTCCGCTCTATTCTTCCTCCATGCCATAACCCAGTCATAAGTAATATCTTTCAGCCTATAAGAGGCCAGCTCTACACTCACTTCATCAAAAATTTTCATGACTTAGGTGATCTTCTTTACCTTCTCAAGATACAACTGTGGGTCTTCACCTACCTTCAACCTATAGAACTCTGGTGGATTCATCCTCATGAAATCTCAAATCCTGGCTACAGCTAAATCACCTCTTTGCTGGTGCAGAATTGTAGCCTAGTTATTGGCCTAATCGTTAGCCGTGACTTCCCAGGCTAACACCTGAAAAGCTACCCAAAACTCAACATAATACACAATTTCATTAAGAGGATTAGCAAGCTGAGGTTTCTCATTATTGTTTCTATGGGATCGATGAGGAGGCATTTTCTGTCATAAAAGAGCATGAATTAAGAGCAGAGAGAGACAACTGTAAGAACGATGGATAATAAAGGAAAGAGATGACTTTTTTCCTAAGACGTCTTGTAGCCACTTGCTCATAGATGTGGCGTGCTATACACCAATGATCAAGAATCTACATAACATGGCTTGTCAGACTCCCTAGGACTCCTTAAACCTTAGGCTCTAATACAAAGTATGTAATGACCTAAAATTTCATCCCGAGACATCATATGGTTTTTAAGGCTACAAGTAGCCCCAAGCTAACCCTTTGAGCCTTCTACTAAGTACACTAACGACAAATAGAGAAAAACAAAGGTACTTTCATATTATATTTCAACTGAAATAAGAAAGGAATACTGTCTGAATAGCATAATACTAAAAGGTTTAAAACACCACAAATTATCTAGCTGAAAAAGCCTCTACTACTCAAACTAGAGAGCCATTGGGACAGACCCCAACTGACTAAAACCGATCTAAAAGTATTACTCAAAAACCTATAAAAGCATAAAAAGCTACAAATATAGGTCCTCAAACTATGATTACTCACCAAGGATAGAGATGTAGATGCGATACTGGGAGATCACTATCGCTACTAAGTTTTAGCACCTAAACCTATGTTATGAGACAATGTAGCACACAGATGTATATGTGGATCAATAGTTTAAGGATGTACTGAGTATATGGGGGTGTATGCAATAATTAAAAACAACAATAGCATCAATTTTTTTTATAGAAATCATGCATGCTAATATAACTAACTCACATAGCTTGAACAACTCAAAAATGTAAATCTCATAAATTATGAATAATGGAACATATAGTATAGATTTCGTGAGTCAAGACACTTAATTCAAAAAATATGTATTTCTAGTCTCTTCCCAAAACATATAGATTAAGTAGTAAAGTGCTCACCTCTGTATCTAAAAGCTAAGACTGTATCTTGGAAACTGAAATCTTAAGTAAAACAATATTTGAATAAGTTTGTGATCCTTTACACTCATTATTTAAAAATCTTTACTGACTAGCATATCTTTCAAAACTTTAGGGAAAATACTCTAAAGCTATTTAATTACTTTTACTCGCAGGGAGGTTCTCTTAACCGACATACACCATGTGAGCTGCATGGAGTTCAATAATTTGTCCTCCTATGAAAGAAACCTCACATTGATGAAATATGTCATACTCTTTCCAGGGAGTATAAAGTTAACTCAGTGATCAGTATCTTAGCCTCGAGCCCATAAATCTTAATCATACGGTGGCACGTAGTTTTAGGGCATGAAACTATAGTAACTTGCTTGACTCGGTGCTAAATACTACTCCCGTTAATTAGCTATGCTCATCTCTTAGGAAATACACTTTTAAAATAATCTCAGGGTTTATAATGAAACCAACTACAAAATCTATAATCTCATTTAGTAAAGTGGATTTCAAAGTTATTATGACCATCAAGGTCAAACTTTCTCAATAATCTCAAAACAATCAAATCATGGGTGCTTATAGCATAAAAGTTCTTAAAATTACTATCTCAAATAGGGCTTAATGACCCATATATCAATCTCACGTTAAGACGTATCAAAATTCATACTCGATATCACAAAGATTCATAAATCATATAGAAATCTGTAAAATTTTCAGCAAAATGCATTATAATCTATACATACTAATGTACTTCAATTTCTAAAACATTGAAACCATCATAATCTCAATAAATACAACTTAGGGTATAACCCATACATTAATTTCATAAGAAAATATGTAAACCCATATATCTTTGTAATTAAAATAACTTTTGGGCACAAGGATGAAAGGAGTGTCCTTGTTCAAACTCCACATACCTTAGGTTATGAATTTAGATGAACAAGATTACTTGAGACTCTTTTTCATACTCTTGAGTAGGGTTCTTGAAGCTTTTGACTTGAGAACCTTGAATCTTAAATTAATTTGCAACAACTATGGTGAAATCTAGGAGAAGGAATTGGGTCTTGCTCTTGAGAGAAAAACCCTAGTTTTTGATGCTTTAGATGAATCTCAAGTTTAATGCTTCATTTTGATAATCTAGGTATTTAAAGAGGTGGAAAAAGACCAAAAAACCCCTTTTAGAAACAACTTTAAATTGTTAAACGGGATCTACGATGGTCCGTCGCTTGCTTGACGATCCATCGGCCTGACCATCGCAATTGAACCATAATAAGTACTTACTACCTTAGTTATGATGGCTTTGGCGATGGTCCGTCGCTAGCTCGACGGTTCATCAGCCTGACCATCCCACTTGGACCTGTGAAAGAGTCTACTACCTCAGTTGTGATGGCTGAAGCGATGGTCCATCGGTAACTCGATGGTTCATCAAACTACCTATCTCTACTGGGTAGTTCAGACAATTCTCTGTAAAACATCCATATCTTTCTACTCCGACATTAGATTTTGGAGAAATGGGTATTGTTGGAAAGCTAATTCAATTTCCCACATGATAAGAAGTCAAAATTAAGGAAATTATACATGGTTTAAAACTTACTCACTTAGAAAGTCATCCCTACTAAATTAGACATAAAGAAAGTTTAGGATATTACTGGGGTACTAATCATATAGTTTGGGTATGACTTGACTTATTTAAGTTGTATTCTAGATAGTGTTGGGTTCAAGGTGGAGGTCTAGGGTATGAGTGGTGGGTACCACTCATATTAGATTGTATGATTGTTGTGGACAATATAAGTTGTTTTTTTGGCATTAAATTCTTGGTTATGGTTTTCTCATGTTTTACATGCTTTAATGGTGGTTTTTACAATTGGTTGCATAGAAATAGTTAATTGGTAATTGGATTTGGTTTTGAGAATACTATGCACCCAACATGTTTGATAAAATGCCTTTTTTATTGCATTTACTATATTTTGGAACTTTTAATAGAACTATTGCATGATATAGTTTTGTAAGGAACCCTAAATAGTCTAAATAGTTAGGAATAGATAAATGGTAAGGGTTGTTATGGTTATGGTTAATTCAACTTCCTTGTTGGCTAAATGGGATTACTCAAATAAAATTAAATAAAGGAACACTTGTGGGGTACATGGGATTCCCCAAGTTATGTTGATGGAATTCAAGATTAGTGGAGATTGTATTTTAGGGTATAAATGGGGTTATATGTTCCTTATGTTGATGGGCTACGACAAAGGGTTTTGGTAGAGGTGAATGAATCACGCTATATTGTTCATCCTAGTTCAACAAAAATGTATCATAATATCAAAGAGTTGTATTTGTGGAATGTTATGAAGAGGGATGCGGCTGATTTTTTTAACAAGTGCATGGTGTGCCAGCAAGTCAAAATTGAGCACATAAAGCCTGGAGAGTTGTATCAAAAAATTAAGTTGCCTGAAGGGAAATATGAGGTAATAAATATGGATTTCATAATCGATCTTCCTCGGTCTCAAATCCAATTTTATTTAGTTTGGGTCATTGTGGATAGGATGACAACGTGTGCTCACTTTTTGCTAGTGCAGACTAACTTTTTGGCATAGGACTATGTGAGACTGTATCTTTAGGAGATTGTAAATTTGCATGGGGTACGTATTTCAATTATCTTTTATTATGGTACCTAGTTTTCATCTCACTTATAGTAGTCTTTTCAAGAAGGGATGGGTACTAGGGTTAGTCTCAATACTGATTTTCATCCGTACATAGATAGGCAAGTAGAGAGTACTATTCAAATATAGGAGGACATGATTCATACATTTGTTATTAATTATGGTGGAAATTGAGTTGAGCATTTACATTTTGTAGAGTTGCTTATAATAATAGCTATAATTCTAGAATTGAGAAGGCCCCTTTTGAGGCATCATATTGTAGGAGGTGTATATCTCCAATTGGGTGGTTCGAGCTTGGTAAGGCCGATATGTTCGGTTTGAATTTAGTTTATCAGGATATGGAGATGGTAAAGGTGATTCAGGATAGTCTTAAGGCTACCTAAAGTCACCAAAAGTCCTATACGGATGTAAGATGTAGAAACTTGGAGTTTGAAGTTGGGGATAAAGTGTTCCTAAAGGTATCTCCCATGAAGAGAGTGATGCAGTTCTATAAAAAAGGAAAGCTCAATCCCTGGTATTATGGTCCTTATGTGGTTTTGTGGAAGGTTAGTAACATGGCGTATGAATTGGAGTTGCCTTCTAGTTCTGAGCTCCATTCATCCAGTTTTTCATGTATCTATGATGAAAAAGTTTCTTAGTGATCCTTCTTCGGTAGTTCCTTTGGAAGGATTGTCTATCTTAGATGCTCTATCCTATGAAGAGGTCCCGATTGTTATATTGGATTCACAGGTTCATTGGTTACGGACCAAGGATGTGGCTACGATTAAGGTTCTATGGAGGAACCACATAGTGGAAAAGGCTACATGGGAAGCAGAAGTAGACATGATCTCTAAATATCTGCATTTATTTTCTGCTATGGATATTTGTATAGAAGATAAGTGCTCTTGATCAGGTCTTTATTTTCTAACTTTCTTAAGGGTTACAGTAAATCCTTGCATCTTTATTATATAACTTGGTTAAAGGATGGATTAATATTTGATATTGCCGATAAATCATTCTTGTGTTTGACCTACCTTGTTCATCATTCTAGACGAATGATCCTAGTGGTGAAGACTAAAACACCATAGGTTTTGAAATAATCGAAAATATCCTGGATTTCTAGTTTCTTGTCAAGATATGACTAGGGGAACAAGTAGTATGCTGGGGTGCGATTAGTAAGGGTTGGTCGTACACTAACTAGTGTTGGTTGGTGGGCTATATTGAGTTCTAGAAAATGGTATAACATGGAGGGTACGGGTTGATATGGGTTGTTTGGTTTGGGTTTTTCCTTTACTTTACTTGAGACATAGTAACTTAAGTTAGATATAAGTACGAGTATCTCACCATGAGCCTAAGATAGGGTATGAGTCATACTATTGACACGTATAGTAAATAGTATTTATGTGTTCTTTGGTTTTATTCTACTAGAGTTATAGTTTAGGGGTACTAATAATTTGGTTTGGGTAAGACTTTTTTTAGGTAAGTCGTATGTTGGAAAATGTTAGGTTTAAGAGGGGGCCTAGGGTATGAGTGGTGGGTACCACTAGTATTAAAGGGTATGACTTGTATGGGTAGTCATACCACCTGACGGGATGTTTAAGCAGTTTAAGTTGGGGTAATCTGGACATTTCCCTACTTAAACACTTAAGGCCCCATGACTTATAACCCTATTGGGACATCATATACCCTATTATTATAATCTTAAACACTTATAAAAACTCTTTAATTCTTTTTAAGGATTTTGGGTAATAGAAGGCTAGGGTTTAATCTTGAGGAGCAATTTGGGGCTTGTTTGGGTCATTTCTCTCCATCACCATCATCATCATAATCTAAGGCATGTACTCCTCCCGCATTGTTAGTTCTAACTAAAGGCACAATTTATACAATGTTTTAATGAACTGATTATTGTATGGTTTTAGGGTTTTCAAATAGATCTTATTGTTTAAGTATTAAAAGCTTGGTTATGGTTTTAAATGACTCGAGGATACCCCCTAGTCATCACATGGCGCTTATAAATTTAATACATGGTCATGCAAATGTTGAAATGCCTTAGACTTTGGATATTGCAAATTTACTACACTTTAGGCTCTCTGCCCTTCTTACGATTCACCATAAGAGTAGTATGGTGAGGTTACGGGTGAGGTGACCCCATTCATAAGTTAACTAATATGATATTGGCCATGTTCTATCCTGCTTACGAGAGACTCCTCATGAGTCGTATGATCATGTGATGAGTGGTAAAGGTCCAGTCATATGTTGTCTAGTGTCCATGAACTTTTTGTTCTATGTTGGTCACGACTTGACCATACGAGTCAAATAGTAAGGTGATGATTTGGGCAAGGGAGTCATAATTTGAACAGAATGTGGTGTCCAACCTTCTATTATGGTGATGACTTGATTGTACCAATCGTATTATATGGTGATGAGTGGAAGGGTCAACTCGTACCTACCTTGGAGTTTCTACAAGTTTTAAGTCTAGGGTATTTTGAACATTTCCTACCCAAAGACCTTAAGACCCAAAATCTTATAACATAAATTGGGAAGTCATTCTACACTTACTAAGATTGAAATACTCTCTAAACTCTCTCAAAAACATTTAAGGAAATATTGGGATAGGGTTTTCTTAAGGTGGTCATCTAGAGGCTTAAAGATAAAAATTCACTCTATGAATCTTTGTAAATAAGGGATGTCACTCTTCCTTTGTTGTTTCACTAAAATCATAAGTTTAAATCATTGTTTAGGAATCATTAATGGTGGTTTTGAAAACCATGGTTGAGGACTTGGTTGCATATTGTTTGACATTGCCTTCCCATGAATTTTAATTTTTGTTTATGCATTTTTAATGATGGTTTTGCACTTGTGGGTTCTTGGGAATTGGAATATGAACTAAGGGGTCAAGTTTAACCATAACTTAATGGTTTTTACCTTGAATAATGGCTTTATAATAATATGCCCTCAACCTATCTATGAAATTGCTAAGGAGAATGACCTTGTCACGTGTTGAATTATGTTTTCAACAAAGCAATTAACCTAATAATGTAAATGGTTGGTAAATGGTTTTATGAAAGCCTTGTTGGACATACATTGGTTTGAAATACTAAATGGGTTTGAGTACCTAAATAATTAATTGACTTGATGTATTTGTTTAGACAATGGGTTCGAGTCCAAAGTTGATTAATAATGGTTATGGCATATTGTACATTTGGAAGTGGGGTTGGTATGAACATACCCATGGGATGACTTCGGTAAGAAACTAGGTTAATGGTTGTTTATGTGTAATAAATATTTTAAATTGGTATTAAAGTGAGGTGTGCAACCTGTCCGTGAAAGTGAATACAAGGCACTAACACTAGAAACCATTCTAGACCGTGTGGGTATCTATATGATAGTAACGTTTGAGCCCCCCTAAGAAGTATATACAGATATGGATATTCTCTAGTTCATGCGGCTTCATACACTGGGGCCTTTCTATCAAGGGGAGAGCTAGGTAGATATAGCCCGTGGGTGCCTTGTTATCTGACGGTTATGCTACACAACCCAGGTTAAGGTTTCTTTAAATGAATGCTAAACATTTTTCTCTATCCTAACAGGTATATATGAATATGTATGTATGTGATTCCATATGATTATTGGGAAAAGGCATCTTTTCCATACCAAACTATACAAGAAAAGTCTAATCCACGCCTAAACTATATAAGTGACCTATTAAACACCTAAACTATAAAAAAGTGAAACTTTTTAATCCCGGTAAAGAATTATACCACTTGCATGTGGTGTGGTGTTTCACACACTCCTGGCACGTCAGTATCCATTATTGTCCAAAACCTCCATTGTTATGAGTTCAATTTTTTTTCCTTTTCTTCGATAACCAAAACCTCCATTGTTGTCCAAAATGTCCATTGATATGAACACAATTTTTTTTTCTCTCAATGTCCAATTATAGATACACTTTTCTGCATAGTGGAATCCAATTATATGTGCAGAAAAGTTTTATTCTTTTTTTTCTAACTTGGTATTTAACTTGTTTAGCAAACAAGGTGCAACACTGAAATTGTATCAATTTCATCACCGGTGATGCAGCTCCTGCGGTGATTGCTTGATACACCGCCATGCACACCTAAAATCTACACACTACCCACATAATACAAAACCTCACTAACTCAGTAGTACTAATTTCCCCCAAAACTAAAATCGTCAAAAGACCAACAACAACCTCAATCCTTAAATAACAACAACAATGGAAAGTGTCTTTTACCAACGTTTCCCCCGTATCATAATCTGCCAAGTCAAACCCGACTTCATGAAATTCAAGCTCTGACACATAGATTCCAGCATAGCTAACGCTCTTTATCGTATAGTGATAGCCAAAGTCCCAACCATAGAAATCAATCTTATAGAAATCAAAGTGAATTTTTCTATCTTAAATGACAAGTTTATTTTATATTATTTAGATTTAATACTATTAACGAGTGCACGTACTATAAGTATGAGGTTTTCACGTGATTGTGATGCTTGTGATGGTGGTGGACAATGTTTGTATTGTTCAGTTGAGTTTTATTTGAGGGTTAAGTGTTTTAGTGATCAGACACTTAGATTTGAGGTCGATAATTAGATTTGATGGTTAAATTGAATTGGGGAAGAAGAAAGAGAATAAATTTCAGCCATTTTTAATCATTCGAAATTGGAATTTTCAATATGGGGATATTTTAATGTAAAGAAGAAGATGGATGATGGATGCTGGGGCTGGGTGTGGAATATTTTAATTATTTTATGTTATTTTTGACTTAGATGCGCTATTTTTTATTTAAATAATTATGTTTTTCCATGACATAATTAGGGTGTAAAATTTTTTACTCTTTTATAGTTTAGGTGTGTAATAGGTCACTCAAATGGTTATTGGATTTGATTTTGAATGATGGCATTATTTTATTCCTTTATTTTGAGTTACATGCTAGCGCTCCAACCACTAAATATCTCCAAACGCTGTATCTCCATGCTATGCAGGTACAAGAACTTCTTTTACATTTTCTAGATAGTGATCTGTTGCTTAGGTTAGTTTGTGAGTTGACATTGAAATGGTGAGCTTCAATGTTTTGGTCCTTATTTCCTTATTCTTAGACTTTATTTTTGTTATTATTGGGTGTATGTCCCAATATTTTATTAACATTCTGTTTTGTGGAGGCTTTGTTGGATTATTATAGAATTGGGTGGTTTGGTTGATTGTTTTGATGATGGACTGATGTCTGAGTAACGGTGGATGTTATAGATACATGGTGAACCATTATTAGTTTTTTATGTTATCTTATTATTTGTTTGAAATTCATACAATTTTTTAGTTGGTGGTGTTGGTTCAGTTAGGTGAAGGTCGTGATCTCTGATCCACATGGGACTTGAGATACCGTCATGGCTAGGCCCTAGTTTAGGTCGTGACAAAGTTAGCATCAAAGACCTAGGTTCTTGGTCAATTGGGTGTCCACAAATCCGTTCCATGTAGATTCTACTTTATGAGTGTGTAGCGCTCCACACTTATAATTGAGAGGCTATGAGACATCTACTTATGTTTCCTTATTTTCTTACTTTAAGATATAGAGTCTAAGGTCATAGATTGCCATTTGATTGATTTTTCATATCTTGCCTCCCAGACAATATGAAGCTCATGGAAACTCTTCTGCCCCAATAAAGGATAATTCTAATGGGACATCCCCAGATTTTGGGGTGTAGACCCAGTTTAGGAGTCCAATTCTTGAATATCTCTTGGAGTTCCACCGATTCCCTCTATCCCAATTTGAGCTCCTCAGGCCAATGTGATGATATCTGAGGTATGTTAGTCTATTCTTATATTGGCTCAGCTTGTAGCTTTTCAATCCGAGCATAGCACTCCATCTTCTAAGGCTCCAAGGGTTGGCCAATTCATAAGGTTGAGTCCTCTAACTTTTATTGGAGTTATGGTTGAGGAGGATCCCAAAGATTTCATTAATAAAATGGATAAGATGTTCCCTATTAAGTATGCATTATATATTTAAGGTATAGAGATTGCTACCTACCAATTGAAGGATACAACATACTAGTGTTATGAAGAGTGTAAGCAGTCTAGGGAAGGTGATGCTAACTCTACACTGTAGGATGACATTTCTAGTGCGTTTTTAGACTACTTCTTTACTTAGGAGTTGAGGGAGGAAATAGTGGAATAATTTTTAAACCTAAGATAAGGTAGGATATCAATCAAGGAGTATACCTTAAAATTCCATTAGTTTTCAAGGTATGTTCCTTAGTTGGTGTCTAGAATGAGATCAAGAATGTATAAGTTTGCTTATGGTTTATCCCATGAGTTGATTCTAGAGAGTAAGGTCTCCTTGTTTAACAAGGATATGAATATTTCTCGACCTATGGTATATATGCATTATGTTGAGGAAGAAAAAAGAAGTGGGCTGAGGTTGGTGAAAGGTTGAGTAAGAAATCTAGATCTTCTGATCAGGGTAGAGTCCAGTAGAAAAGTATTGGTGATGGGATAAAATGGCCTAAGATAAATTGTGGGAATTATGGTTTTTTCTCTACAGCTAGTAATCCTTACCCAAAGTTATTGGGTGATAATTTTTCATAGCATGGTGAAGGGTATAGGTCATAAGGTGCACAAACTTAGGTTGGTGGGGCTTAATCCGCTCCATCATATCCTCCTTGTAAATCTGTGGTCATCCTCACCTTGGATAAATTTAGAAGGGAAGAAATTAATGTTTTAATTATGGTCAGAGAAGCCATATAAAATATCATTGTTCATCTAGGGTTGCTTCTGTGGCCAATAAGATTGTTGTTTCCTCTTCATTAGCTCCTGCACCAAAGGGTGTTGTTTCTGCTTTTGGTACTGGCACTAACTAGAATTGCATATATGCTCTTGTTTTTTATCAAGACTTAGAGGTGCCCCCACTGTTCTTAATGTTATGTTGAAACTCTTTTCTTATAATGTGTACTCTTTTTTTAAGCTAGGGTCTACTCTTTCTTATGTGACCCTATTTGTGGCTATGCATTTTCATTTTTATCCCGACTGTACTTTGAACTTTTTTTTATGTCTAAGCAGGTGGGTGTCTCTGTTATTGATAAAAGAGTCTATATGAGTCGTTTGATAGCTATTGGGTGTCGGGAGACTTTGGTAGATCTATTTGAATTAGACATTGTTGATTTCAATGTCATATTAGGGATGAATTGGTTACACTCATTTTATGCTTCATTAGATTGTCGGACCCTTAAGGATATCTTTAAATTTACCAATAAGTCAGTTATTGAGTAGGAGAGTTGTTCCCTATCTCCTATGGGGAGGTTCTTATCATATCTTAGAATTGGAGATTAATCTCTAAGGGTGTCTCTATCATCTTATCTAGGTTTAAGATTCTAACTCGAAGGGTTCGTTTTTAAATTAAATTCTGGTGGTGAAGGAATTTCCTGAGGTCTTCCCTGATGATCTTTTGGGTGTTCCTCTTGATAGGGAGATTGATTTTTTGATTGATGTTGTTTCAGACACTCGTCCTACTTCTATTCCCCAGTATAGATTGGCTCCAGCAGAGTTAAAAAATCTTAAGAAGCAATTAAATAATCTTTTAGACAAAGGTTTCATCGGTCCTAATGTGTCTATATGGGGTGGACCATTGTTATTTATGCGTAATCAAGATGGTTCCCTTTAGAGTATTTATTTTTGGCAACTGAATAAGGTATCCGTAAATAATAAGTACCCTCTTCAATCTTTCTTTCATTAGTTATAGTTTAGGAGATGGATATCCCTAAGACAATTATTCATATCTATTATGGGTATTTTGAGTTCTTGGTCGTGTTTGTTTTTTGACTAATTCCCTGGCGACATTTATTTATTTTATGAATAGAGTCTTTGATCATTAAGGAGGATTATGCCGATCACCTCTGCATTGTATTTCATAACTTGAAAGATCAACAATTGTATGCTAAGTTCTTTAAATGCGAGTTTTTGTTAACTGTTGTTACATTTCTAGGTAATGTTCTGCCTAGTGAAGGGATCATGGTCGACCCTCAGAAACTTCCTCTGGTTTAGAAGTGGTCTAGACACATTATTCCAACCGATATTTCAAGTTTTTTGTGTTTAGCTAGTTATTGTAGGAGGTTTGCAAAAAGTTTTTCTTCTATTACTGCTCCATTGAAAAAGTTAAATTAGAAAAAGGTAAAGTTCTTATGGTTTGATGCTTTCGAGGGTAGCTTTGAGAAGCTAAAAAATAAGTCGACTTCTGCTCTAGCATTGACTCTACCTGAGGGTACTGAGGGTTTTGTCGTCTATTATGATATATCTCGGGTTGGTTTGGGTTGTGTGTTCATGTAACATGGCAAGATGGTTTCTTATGCCTCTAGGTAGTTAAGGGTTCATGAAAAGAACTATCCAACTCAGTACCTGGAGCTGTTGGTTGAGATGTTAACGTACAAAATTTTACGTCATTGTCTCTATGAGGTACATGTTGATATCCTTTCTGATCATAAGTGCCTGCAGTGCGTGTGCACTTTGAAAGAGCTTAATCTCAATCAAAGGAGGTTGCTTGTGTTGCTGAAGAACTATTATATGATTTTTAATACAATCTAGGTAAAGCTAATGTAGTTGTTGATGCTTTTAGCATTTTATCCATGAGAAGTCTAGCTCATATGGATAAGGATAAGTGGGAATTTGTTAAAGATATTTTTCGTTTGGCTAACCTTGGAGTTCATCTGTTAAAAACTGGGATGGTAGTGTGTTTGTGCAACCGGTGGTACAATTATCTCTTTGTTAAAAAATGAAGGAGAAATAGGTGTTATTCCTTCATTTGATAAAAATCAAGGATGATGTGGATAAGTAGAAGGTTATGACCTTAGAGATCGATGGTGGCGGTATCTTAAGTTACCAAGGGAGTTTGTGTATTAAGATGTTGATAGGTTGTGAGGAAGGATTTTGGTTGAGGCCCATAAATTGCAGTATATGATTCATATCGCTTAAAAAAGATGTCTAATGATCTCAAGGATGTGTATTGGTGGAATAATATGAAGTTGGACGTTGACAAATTTATGGATAAATGTATGGTGTCTCAGCAAGTAAAGGTGGTGTACGTGTGGCCTGGTGGGATAATTCAAAAAAATAAGTTGCTTGTGTGGAAGTAGGAGATAATTAATATGCATTTAATCACCGGTCTTTTATGGTTGTAGAATAAGTATGACTCTATCTGGATCATTGTGGATAGGATGACTAAGTTTGCTCATTTTTTTCCTGTAAGGACTACATATACTACCGAGGAGTAAGAAAAGTTGTTCCTTTAGGAGGTCATGAAGTTGCATGGTGCACCTATCTCGATCATTTCAGATCATGGTACTTATTTTTCATCACAATTTGGCACTCTTTTTAGCGTGGTTTGGGGACTAAAGTATGCCTTAATACTGTCTTTCATCCTTAGTTAGATAGGCAAGAAGAAAAGTTATTCAAACTCTAGAAGATATGTTGTGAGCCTATGTAATTAACTTTGGTGGTAGTTGGTTTGACCATTTTCCTCTCATTGAATTTGCCTATGCCAATAGTTACAATTCTAGAATTGGTTTGTCTTCGTTTGAGGTAGAGTATAGTAGGAGGTGTCGATCCCCTGTTGGGTGGTTTAAGGGTTATAAAAAGGAGATGTCTGGCACAAATTTGGTTCACCAAGATATGGTTAAGGTGAAGGTGATTAGGGATATGATTAAGAATAATAAAGTCGCCAAAAGTCTTATGTGGATGTAAGGCGAAAGGACTTGGACTTTGAGGTTTTAAATTGGGTGTTATTAAATGTATCTCCCATGAAGGGAGTAATGCAGTTTGGGAATAAAGGGAAGCTTATTCCTCGATATATGGGCCCTTAAGTTATTTTGAGAAGGGTTGGTACGGTTGCATATGAGTTGGGTTTTCCCTCGAGCATGAGTTCCATTCATCCAGTATTCCATGTGTCCATCTTGCGGAAATACATGGGTGATCCTTCATTTTTTGTTCCTTTGGAGAACATTGGTATTTCCGATTAATTGTCCTATGAGGAGGTCTTGGTAAGGATCTGGGATCGACAAGTTTGTTGTTTGTTGACGAAAGACATGGCTTCGGCAAAGGTTCTACGGTAAAACTAAGAGTTTAAGAAAGCTATTTGGGAAGATGAAAAGGACATGAATACAAGGGTCTATTCCTATTCCTTTTCTAGAAATTTGTTCTTGAGGTGTGTGTGTTCTTAACTACTTTATTTTCTAACTTTGTTAAAGAAAAGATTGATTTCCTTGGCATCTTTGTTTTCTAGCTTAGCTAAAGGTATGAGTAGAGATGTTTGGGATTTAATCATGCTAGTCAATGCCATTTCCCATCATTCAAGGACGAGTGATCCTAAGTGGGGGACACTTAAATTCCCCAAAATCTTCCCTTTGCTAATTTTTCAAGCTTTAGTCTCTCTTCCCTTCTTATGAATCACCATACGAGTCTAATGGTGTGGTTATGGGTCAGTTGACCCTAGTAATAAATTAACCATTGTGTTATTGTCCAAGTTCTTTCCTAGTTACGAGAGACTCCTCACGAGTCATATGATCATGTGATGAGTGGTCAGGGCCTAGTCTTATATTGTCCAATGTCCAAGCCCTTGGTGTTCTGTGTTGGGCACTACTAGAACATACCAATCATATGGTCTAGTGATGAGTTCGTCAAGGGAGTCCTAAGTTGAACAGAGTATGGTGTCCAACAATTTATTCTGGTGATGATTGATGGTACCAATCGTATGATATGGTGATGTGTGGGAGGGTCAACATGTACCCACTGGTGGGTTTCAACAGCTTTTAAGTTGAGGGTATTTCGGACATTACCACTCTAAGCCCTTATGACCCCATGTCTTATAACACAAATTGGGCATTCATTCTACACTTAATAAGAGGAAAACACTCTCTAAACTCATTAAAAAAATACTAAAGAAAGATTGGGATAGGGTTTCTTCAAGGTGGTCATCTAGAGTCTTAACGATTAAATTTTCTCCGTGTATCTTTGGAACTCAGGCATCTGACACTTCCTTCATTGTTAGTTTACTAAAAGAATATATTTAAGGTTTGGTTCATGACTCATTAATGGTGGTTTTGAAAACAAAGTTTGAGGGTTTTGTTGTATATTGTTGGACATTGCCTACCGATTAGTGTTTATTTATGTTTTAATGATGGTTTTGCACAAGTGGCTTCTTGAGAATTGTGATATTATCTAAGGGGTCATGGTTAACCCTTACTTGATGATTTTTTGCATGAATAATGGCCTGATAATGGTATGCCCTCAACCTGTTTATGAAATTTCCAAGGATAATAACCTAGTGACATGTTTAATTATGTTTTGAACTAAGGCATTGGCACAATAAAGTAAATGGTTTTATGAAAGCCTTGTTGGCCATAAATTGGTTGGAAATACTAAATGTCTTTGTTTAGATAATGGGTTTGTTTTCTAAGTTGATTAATAATAGTTATAGCATGTTATACGCTTGCAAGTTGGGTTGGTATGACGATACCAACAGGATGCCTTTGGTAAGTAACTAGGTTAAAGGTTGTTTATGTGTAATGAATTTTTTAATTAGGTTTTAAACCGTTGGTGTGTATCCATGCCGTGAAAGTGAAGACCCAAGGACAAACAGTGGATACCTTGATATATGAATGGATATATGACCTGGAGGTTTGAGTCCCCTGAATGGGTATATGCATGGGAGGTTCAAGTCCCCTAAATTGTACACACTGGTGATTAAGTCACCTTAATTATACCGAGAGATTCGAGTCCCCAATAAAGGCATATATGTATATAGATATTATTTGGTTCATATAGCTACATGCACTAAGGCCCTTCCAGCTAGGAGAGATCTGGGACGATATAGCCCGTGGGTGCCTTGTTATATGACGGTTATGCTACACAACCCAGGTTAAGGTCATTTTAAATGCTTGCTAAACTATGTTCCCTATCCCAACACAATATACATGTATCTTTGTGATTTCATATGGTTATTTTATTTGATTTTGAATGATGGAATTATTTGATTTCTCTATCCTCGACTTACATACTAGTACTCCAACCGCTAATCATCTCCGGCCATTGTATCCCCACGTGATGTAGCTACAAAAACTCTTTCTATTTCCTGTGAAGTGATCACGTGCTTGGGGTTAATTCATGAGTTGACATTTAAATGCTGAGCTTCCATATTTCGTAAAGCTTTATTTCATGGTCTTCATTTCCTATGTCTTAGACATTTTTAGACATTGTTTTTGCTACTGTCGGGGGCCTATCCTGATATTTTATTGTCAATCAGTTTTGTTGAGGCTTTGCTGATTACTGTTGACTTTGGTAGGTTTGTTGATTATTTTGTTAATGGATGGTTGTCCAATTACTGGTGGGTAGTATACACATATGATGAACCATTATTAGTTATATTTTACGTTATCTTATAATATGTTTGGAATTCATCCGATATTTTAGTTGGTGGTGTTGGTTACGTTAGTTGAAGGGATGATCTACGATCCATGTGGGAGTTGATAAACCCATCTCGGCTAGACCCTGATTGGGTCTTGACAAATCTATCATAGTATAACATGAGTATTGAACTAAAACAATGAAAACTATCATGTAACCAACACGCCCCAATCTGAGATAATCAGGGTCCAACCTATAACCTAAGATGGAAGGATGTCACTACCTTGCCATGAGTACTAACACAAGATGGAAATGTGGATTTAATAAAGCGATGTCCCAAAGGAATACGGTGTCAGTCCTCTACCTGTGGGTGACCTCTAACAGAATGTCAGTCCTCTACTGGAGGGTGACATATCATAACCTATGCTAGATACATAGTTCTAAAACTTAGGGATTGCTACAAAAGGTTCAGTCATCAACTGGCGGATGAGCCTTTATCCCTATGTTTGATCGGTGCTAAATCCTACTCCCTACTGAACTGACAATGGTACTGATTAAACTTAACAAGACTCACAACTGATAATTGCTCAACATGAATATGATAATCTGAATATGACGATAAAAGCTTGATCCTACTGACATGAAACTTGTAAATCTAAAACATGTGAAAACATGTAGGTATCAGGTGTTCATAATCATCCAGAACTAAATAATTTTGTAAATACGATAACATCATTTCAAACACTATAACGGAATTCATGATTCGTAAACCCCAAAACATAGTATAGTTCACTAATGTGATAAAATTCCTGACTATGAATACAGGAATATGTAAACTTATGAGAACAACATGATCACATGGTTTATTTCATAACTTGAGAAATTGACATGGTATCAACTGAATGTGATGTAGGTGACTCTGATTATAAAGCATTTAAGAGTTAATTCACATGGGAAAACACAAATTCATGGTTTTTCTTCTAAACTATTAAGAATAATTTGAGTAATTTCAAAGTTAGAATTGAAATTTCATGAATTAGGGAAAAAGATTTATACTTTAAAAGCAAAGGGTTCTTGGGACTCAATGGGTGTAAGGGATCCCATTGATGAATATGCTACATACCTGAGTTGCTTGAATCTTTGAAGAAAACTTGGAATTAGGACCTTGAATGCTGAATTATTGGGAATAGTTTTAGTTTTGCGTTCTTTAGGATGGGATGATTTTTAGTATTGTTAACTATTGGAAAATGGAGAAAATAGTGCCTCTCTTAGGTTTTAAGACATCAATTGGTTGTTTAGGGTGAGGTGGAAAAGACCCAAATGCCCTTTGAATCTTAAAATGATGTTGCAAGATATTATAGTCTCCATAGCACAGAGGCTATTATGGAGACTATCCTTTGTGACATGACATTTATCGTGGAGACTAACCTCTGTGACACGTCATGTATCGACGAGGGCCAGTCTCTATGACACATCAAAAATATAGAGGCATTCTTCCTCCGAGGACCAAAACACCTCGAACCCCTTTCTAAAATGTTGAAACTCTCTCGGATGTCATTTTTAACATCCCTAAACTTATTTCAACTAATAGATCAACTTTTGGAACTTAAGAAGGCCAAAAATAAAATGTTCAAAATCTTGGGATCTTAAAAATGCCATGTCAATTTTACTTAGTGCAAATTAAATGTCTTTGGGACTTCTAAACAAGGAATTAATAGCTAGAAACTCATCTAGAATCTTGTAGGGTATTACAGACAGGAGGAGAGGACCATCCATACTTTAGGAGATATGATAAGGGCCTTGTAATCGATATTGGAGGTAGTTGGGTAGATCATTTTGCTTTCATTGAGTTTCCATACAATAACTATCACTATAGTATTGGGACGTCTCTTTTTGAAACTCTTCAGGACGAGGCTTATAGATCTAGTATCAGGTGATTTGAGGTTGGTGAGACTAGATTTTTCGGTCCAGACTTGGGTTACAAAATCATGGAGAAGGTGAAGGTGATTAGGGATACACTTAAGACCGCTCAAAGTCGTCAGAAGTCTTACGCGTATGTGAAACAAAGAGATTTGTAGTTTGAGTTTTACAATTGGGTGTTCTTGAAAATATCTCCCGTGAAAGGAGTTATGAGATTTGGGAAGAAATGAAAGCTCAGTACCCATTATGTTGGCCTATATTTTATTTTGAGGAGAGTAGGTAATATTGCTTATGAGTTTGAGTTACCTTTGAATTTAAGTTCTAATCATTCGGTGTTCCATGTTTCGATGTTGAAGAAGTGTGTGAGTGATCCTTCTTTTGTTATGCCTATTTAGAGTGTTGGTATTTTGGATTCCTTGTCTTATGAGGAAGTCCCTATAGAGATTATGGATAGATAAATCCATCATTTCAGGACTAAGGATTTGTCTTTGGTGAAGGTTCTATGGAGGAACCAAAAGGTAGAAGAAGCCATTTGGGAAGCTAAAAAGGACATGAAGTCGAAGTATCCATTCTTATTCCCACACCGGATAATTGTTCTTAAGGTATGTCTTTTCCTACTCTCTTTGTTTTCAGACTTTGTTAAAGGAATTCTGGTTTCGTTTATGTTTTAAATTAGTTCTAATGAATGCCTTAACTCCTCATTCGGGGACGAGATGATCCTACGGTGGGAAGTCACCCCAATTTTTTCTCTAAAATTTCTTAGTTTTTAGTTCACTGCACAAGGAACTACTTTATTAATGAGTCGTGATAACTTTATACGAGTCGTATAGTGTCCCGACTCGAGGATACCCTGTAGTTGTGACCACAGTGGTTACGGTCACAAGTAACTGGAAGATAACCTATAACCTAGTATCTGTTGTGAGCACTGAATAAAGAGAAATTAAACAACATATGTGGAAGATAATCTAATAAGATACCATAAATTGGAAATACTGAAATACATAATACCGACATGCCAGAAACATCTAATAAAACTAAAAGAACTGACAGATATCTAACTGATTGTCTTAAAACCTCTTAACATCATGAGAAGTTGACGGGACAAATCCTAACTAACTCCGACTGACTGAACATATGAAATTTCTAAAATAACTACAAAAGCTTATCCTTTCCTCGATGGATTAGAACTCACCACTACTACTACTTGATAATGCTGAGTTGTCTAAGAACGGTTGAGAAACTGAGCGTCCAAACTTACGTTATAATACAACATAGTGCAAAGGAAACGTATGTGGTCAGTACTTTTAATGTGCAGGTATATGAGATAAGTATTGACTAAAATGTATGAGATAATTGAGAATGAATGCATGAACATATAATATTTGTGAATACAAGACCAAGCATAAACATGTTACTGAGACAATCTGAAATATAAAGGACTGAAATTCGTATAACTGAATAACTGATAATCAGTACACTTAGTCAAGAAAACCTTAGATGAGATACATGGAAATACTAACTGATACTGTCGGAGGTATCATGTTACTGACATTCCATATTCTGAGATAATCGGGGTCCAACCTGTAACCCTATTTGGAAGGGTGTTAGTACCGTGCCATAGTTACTAGCACTGGCTATGTGGATCCACTAATCCGTTGTCCCGAAGGACCAGGACGTCAAGCCTAAACTGACAGATTACCCCTTAGAGGAAGTCAACCCTAAACTAATGGGTGACCATTCATATCCTATGCTGATACATATTTCAAGAACACAAGGAGTGCTACTAACGACTCTTCCTACACTGACGGGGAAGCCGCCATCACTGTATTTTCTCGATGCTAGATCCTACTCCTAACTGAATTGACACTAGCACTGACTTAAGTTCAACTAAACATAACAACTGATAGTTCTCAACATGATCATAAAAACTGAGTAAAAGGATAGGATTCATGGTATAACTCAGTTATTACTTGAAAATCTGAAATTATGTAAACACATTGGTATCGAGTGTTCATAACCCGACTGCGCTGAATGATCATAAAATACAATATCAAGCTTAAAACTATAGTATGGAACAATGGTTTAAATATTCATGACATAAGAATTTCACCCAATAAGTGAGAAGCATGAATTTGAACATAGATATGGGTTAGGCATGAGAAAGCAACATGATTACATGGATAAATTCATAACTTAGGGATTTGACAAGAAAACAGTGGAACATGGAATGAAATCTTCCAACGCAAAAGACAAAACAACTTAATTCACTTGTAAACCCTTGTAAACCTGACTTTTAATTGATTTTGCAAGGGATTTATGGACTAATTGCATGAATTAAAATAAGATTAATACTATCAAGTTAAAAATATGGTGTTTTGGGCGCAATAGGTGAAGGAGACCCATTGATGAATACCCTCATACCTCAATAGATAGTTTCTTGAAGATTTCTTGAGGGTTTCTTGAACATGGAAACTTGAACTCTTGATTTTTTGAGAAAGGATCTTGGATTTTTTTATTGGGAAAGATAGAGGGTTTCTTGAGAGAGAAAATAAGGGAAATGGGCAAAACATGCCCTATGGAGGTCCCCAATTGTGTTAAGGACGAATTGGGTTAAGTAAAAATAACTCAAATGCACCTTGGGATCTTAAATCATGAAGATTTATGGGAATGACCATCGCATTGTGTGTCTCTCTCTAGGGGAGGAAGCACTGCTCTGCGCCACTTACTACATGGAGAAAGAAATGCATCACGAACCCTGGCACCATGGGAGAGACTAATGCTCCGTAGGCTTATCGCATTGGCTTACTATTTTAGTCATCAAAGCACATCCCAAACCTTGTCCAAAAATCCCTAACCTCCTTAGAGACATACTATTCACCTCCTTAAACATGAATCAACTCAAAAAGCAATGTCTCAGGGACGAGAAGGACAAAATTAAAATCTGTGAAGTGTAGGGGTCTTGAAAATGACTAATTACTTAATACTTAGTGAAAATTTCAAGACTTGGACCCTTTAAGCATGCAACTACAACTGAACGAGCTTAGAATCTTATGGGGTATTACAACATCTCCCCATTAGGAATATTCATCCTTGAATGAGGGTAGTTAAACTAAGACCACTAAGGCAGCTGATATCATACACTCAATATGCATGGCATAGCACATGATTAGATAATTGTGCATGAAATGAACTATTTTCGTAAATGCATGCAATGACATGAGAATGGTTACATAGCTGAAACTGAGAATGGAAAAGAGTCAATCAAATCTTTACTTCAAGCTGAATCTGAGTTTGCAGAGAAAAGATGAGGGCACTTGACTTGCATATCTGCTTCTGTTTCCCAAGTACCTCCCTCAACAGACTGATTTTGCCATAGAACATAAACAAAGGGTACTTCTTCATTCCTTAGCCAACGAATCTAACGACTAAGGATCTAAGCATTAACATCTTCATAGGAAAGGATATCCTAAACATCAATACTTTTTAAAGGAACAATGTAAATTCAATGATTAATACATTTATTTAACTAAAAAACATGGAACACTGGATGTACTGATACCAAATCCGCAGGAAACTGAAGCTCATAAGCTAACTTGCCAAAACGAGTCCAGATTCTATAAAGTCCAACATATCGCGGAGTGAGCTTCCCTTCTTGACAAATCTCTTAACTCTTTTCATAAGAAAATTTTTAAATAAACTATGTAACTGACCTTAAACTCAGGATCCCCTCTTCTCATATTTGCATAAGATATGTGATCACTTTCGGTTAACTTCAACCTCTCCCGAATCAACTCAAATTTCTCTATTGCCTCAAATACCTAATATAGCCCTACCAAATAAGTCTCACCTGCCCCAAACCATACAATAGGAGATCTACACCTCCTTCCATAGAGAATCTCAAATAGATCTATCTGAATAATGGAGTGAAAACTATTGTTTAGGATAACTCAATTAGAGGTAAGTTGTCATCCCAACTACCTTTGAAGTAAAAAACACAGACCCTCAATATATCCTTTATATCTGAATAGTCCTCTCTGCCTAACCATCTTTCTGAGGATGAAAAGCTATACTGAGATGAACTTGGGTACCAAGACCATTCTGAAAAGCCTTCCAAAAGTAAGAGGTAAACTTAGTACCGATATCTTAAATGATGGACAAACGAAATCCCATGCAACTTAACCAACTCTCTCAGATAGAGTCTAGAATAATTCTAAACTGAATATGAGGTATGAACTGGCAATAAATGAGTTGATTTGGTCATTCTATAGACAATGACCCAAGTCAAATCATGTTGATAATGCGTACGAGGAAACGCTATCACAAAGTATATATTTACCACCTCCTATTTCCATGTAGGGATGCTGAACTCTTGAAGTTTACCACTAGGCTTTTGGTGTTAAACTTTAACCTGCTGAATGTTCGAACACTTAGCGACAAACTCTGTAATATCTTTCTTTATACCGCTCCACCATTAGATTTCCCATAATTCATAGTACATCTTAATGGCTCCAGGGTGAATACAATACTCCTCCCCATGCTCTTCTACCAAAATTCCTTATCTTAAACAATCAATACAAAGAATACATAACCTACCCTGAAAACGCAGCACACCATCTATCCTTTTGGACAAAGCCTCTACTTTCTAATCTCTAGCAGCCTCGTTTAACTGAACCAAACTGGGATCCCTACCTTGTTTTTTCTTTCACTTAGGCAACCAAATAAAATTCTTAACCATTTTGAACCCATATATTACCATCATTTGAATCAACCAACCAAACACCTAATATAGAAAACTTATGCACCTCATGGACTAACTTTCTCTTATTTCCCTCAACATGAGAAGCATTACCCATGGACTATCTACTAAGGGCATCTGCCAGAACATTGGTATTGCCTGAATAATACAATATACTCATATTGTAATCTTTTAACTACTCAAGCTATCTTCTCTGGCAAAGATTTATGTCTTTCTACATAAACATGCACTATAAACTCTTGTGATACGTGAACATATCAACATGAACCCCATAAGGATAATTCCTCCAAATCTTTAAGGCAAAGACAACAGCTGCCAACTCAAGATCATGGGTAGGATAATTCCGTTCATGGGGTATAAGTTTTCTAGAGGTGTAGGATATGACCTTACATCTCTATCAACACGCAACCAAGTCCGTCTATTGAAGCATCACAGTAAACTACAATCCATTTAAACGATCTAGCAAGTGCAAGACTGGGGCTAAGGTAAGTCAATTCTTCAACTCCCGAAAACTCTTCTCACCAGAATTTGACCACTGAAATTTGACCTTCTTCTGAGTTAATCGGGATATGGGGGAAGAAATAAAAGAAAATCCTTCAACAAACAATCTCTAATAGCCATCCCAAACTAAGAAACTCTTGATGTCTAATGTAGAGATAGGTCTGGGCTAGTTTCTCACTACTTTTGTATTTTAAGGGTCAACATTGATGCCATCACCGGAAATTATATGGCCAAGGAAAGCTATTGTCTTAGCCAAAATTCTCACTTACTGAACTTAGCGAATAACTAATGATATCTAAAGATCTACAGCACAACCCTTAGATTATTTTCCTGAACATTCTCATTATGAGAATAGACAAGGATATCATCAATGAAGACTATGATGAACAAGTCCAAGTACTAATTAAACACCTGAAGACTAGGACGAACAAGTCCAAGTACTAATTAAACACCTTATTCATCAAGTCCATGAAAGTTGAAAGGGTATTTGTTAGTCCGAAGGACATAACTAGGAATTCAATGTGACCATTTCTGAATGTTGTCTTTAGGATGTCACATTATTTGACTCTAAGATGATGATAACTAGATCTGAGGTCTATCTTTGAGAAAAAACTTGCACCCTAAAGTTGGTTGAACAAGTCATCAGTTCTGGGGAGTGGATACTTATTCTTTAAGGTGACTTTATTCAACTGATGGTGGTCGATGCATATTCTGAGAGAACCGTCTTTCTTATGCATGAACAGGAATGGATCACCCCATAGAGACCTAGTCCTAATGAAAACCTTATTTAAGAGGTCTTTTAATTGTTTATTTAATTCCTCAAGATCAGCTGAAGCCATTATGTAAGGTGGAATAGAGAAGGGTTGGGTGTTAGGAAGGAGACCTAATTTGAAGTCGATTTCCCTCTCGGGTTGAACTCTAGGAAGATCTTCAGGGAACATTAGTGAAAATTCATTTACCACTGGAACTGAGTCAACACTTGGATCCTCAGAATTTGAGTCTTTGATCCAAACAAGATGGTAAATACACCCCTTAAATATTATCTTTTTTGCTCTAAGATAGGAAACAAACTAACATTTAGGTATTAAAGTACTACCCCTCTATTGAATAATTGGTTCATTAGGAAACCAAAAATGAATGAATCTAATTCCAAAGTCAATAGAGACTAGCATGAGTGGAGACAAACCATACCAAGAATGACATAAAAATAGTCATGTTTAACTCCATAAGAGCAACTAAAAAAATTTTCTGAGATACTGTGACTGGGCCATTTTTGTATACCCGTAAGGCTATAATAGATTGACCCACTGAGGTAGACACAAAGAAAAGTTCTGTTAATATTTTGAGAATGACATCGAAATTGATGAATATATAATGTTTCACAAAATAAAGTGAAGCTTTGGGGTCTAATAAAACATAAACATAAAGATAACGACATGTAACACACTTGTAACCACATCAGGAGAACTTTCCTGATAATGCTGAGTATGGAGATCATACAATCGACTTTGGTGCTGCCTAAATATGGTACTGGACATGGCACCCTACTGAGCTTGGCGAACAACCAGTGCAGATGAAGAATTAGTCTGGCTCTGCTAGCGATCAAATTTTCCCCTTTAAGAAACCACTAGACACTCCCAGATCCTATGGCAGGGCTTGCCACATCAAAAACACTTATCACTTCCTGATATACACTCAACGTGAAGGTTCCTACCATATTTTCTATAGAGAGGATTTTTATGACCAATCTTCAGACTACCTTGGGACTTACAGCTCAGTGTTCTATCTCGACTGTCTTGCGTGAATTTAGGCCCTGGGGCACTAGCTAAATATGGATATGGGGATGAAATTTTTTGATAGAACTGAGAATAGTTACCGACTCCTGACATTGGCTGGGAAAAGTTGAAACTACCTATTATGGATCTTTTATTCTGTCATTATTTTTCCTTAAGCTTCTCTTTGATAATATACTTAGCATGAACCGTAAGTGTAGATAAGTCCATCTCCTTATTAATATGGTAGTCCTACCCTCCTTGACCATACTATCAAATACACCAGACATAAACTTACTCATAATAGACCTATTATCTTCCACCATTGAAGGAGCACACCTTACCAATTGAGTAAACTTTAGCGAGTACGCCTTCATTGTCATATTACCTTGCTTCAAATTGATGAAATCATGAATGTTAGATACCCTCAACTTTAGGGGAAAGAACCTATCTAAAAATGATGTGGCAAACTCCTTCTTATATTTAGGACCTGCATCAACACCTTAGTCCTCATTCCCCTACCTAAACAAGGTGTGAGCTACATCCTGAAAGTGATATATGACCAACTCTGCACTCTTATTTGAAGTGACACACATGATATCTTCCACCTTCTGCACCATAGCCAAAAACTCCTATGGATTCTCCTAAAACTTGGATCCTGAAAGTAGAGAGGGATTTATTTGAGTAAAATAATGAATCATAACTACAACTATATTTGCTAATTAATTAGCTCGGGAAACAATCTGTTGGTTGTTCTGAGAAGCTACAGAAGGGATAGGGTAAAAAAACTTCCCTAAATTAAGTGTAAGAGATATGCTCATTTAGGGGATCTTTCTGAACCGATGGTGGTGCAGGATGATCCCAGTTCCTTCTTTTTTTGTTTCATATGGGATGAATTGTCTATAAAAAATGAAGAATGGGTTAGAAAAATGAATTTAATAGAGCTAATTCTTTTTTGCATGACATAGACATTAAAAGAAGGAAAAATTTCCTAAAATATCATATAGCCTTTGGTCTATAAGTGTGGCACACTTCACATCCATGCACAATACTCTACTCAGCACTACTTTCAGACTATTTAGGACACTTTAAAATCATAGGCTCTGATACAAAGTTTTGTCATGACATGAAGCTACCCCCTAATTGCAACAACGGTGTTTACATTTACAAGTGACCACAAGCTAACGTATGAGCTGGTACCTATTGTGAGCACTAAATAAAAGAGTTATTAAGCAACATATGTGGATGATAATCTAATAAGATACCATAAATTGGAAATACGTAAATACGTAATACTGACAGGCCTGAAATAACTGATAAAATTGAAAGAACTGACTAATTTTCTGAAAGCCTCTAAACATTATGAGAAGTTGATAGGAAAAATCCCAACTAACTCCGACTGACTGAACATAAGAAATTGCTGAAATAACTATAAAAACATATCCGATACTTAATGGGTGAGTGCTCAGCACTAATACTTCTATATAAGCTGAGAGATCTAAGAATGGTCGGGAAATTGAGCATCTAAACTTATATTATAGTCAACATAAAATAAAGAAAAAATATGTGGTCAGTACATTGAATATACTAGAATGTGAGTTGAGGACTGACTAAAATGCATAAGTTAACTGAGCATGAATGCATGAACATATAAATCTGAGAATGCAAGACCAAGCATATACATTTTACCAAGATAATCTAAAATTGGAAAGACTGTAATCTCTTTAATTGAATAACTGACAATTTTTACACTTGGTTAATAAAACCTATGTTGAGATACATTTTAATACTATCCAAAATTGTAGGAGGTATTATGTAACAAACGTACCCCAATAAGAGCTAATTGGGGTCCAACCTATAACCCCAATTGAAAGAGTGTCAGTACTGTGCCACGGGTACTACCACTGGCTATGTGGATCTACTAATCTGTTGTCTCAAAAGACTAGGGTGTCAAGCCTAAACTGATGAGTGAACCTTGTAAGGAAGTAGGGCCTAAATTGATGGTTGGACACTCATATCCTACATTGGCTACACAGTTACGGAACTAAGGGACTGCTACTAATGACTCTACCTAAACAGATGGGGAAGACGTCATTCCTGCATTTGCTTAATGCTAGTTCCTTCTCCCAACTAAACTGACACTGGAACTGACCTAAGTTTAATTGAACATAACAGTTTATAGTGATCAACATGATTATAAAAACTGAGTAGAATGGTAGGATTCATGGTTTAACTAACTTATTACTTAAAACTCTAAAATAGTGTAAACACATAGGTATCGGGTGTTTATAATGCATCACCACTGAATGATAATAAAATACAATATCAAGCTTAAAACTGTAGTATGGAATCATGGTTCAAAGACTCAAGACATAAATATTTCACCCAATACGTGAGAAACATGAATTTGAACATTGGGATGGGTTAGGCAAGAGAAAACAAGATGATTACATGACTAAATTCATAACTTTAAGATTTGACATAAAAACAATAGAACATACCATAAAATCTTGCAACTCAAAACATAAAATAACTTAATTCACTTTTAAACACTTCTAAACATTACTTTTAATTAATTTGCCAAGGGATTCATGGATTAATCACATGAAGTAGAATAGGATTAATACTCTTAAGTTAAAAATAGTGTTTATGGGCTCAATGGGTGAAAGGGATGCATTGATGAATACCAACATACCTCAATAGATAGTTTCTTGAATATTTCTTGAGGGTTTCTCAAACATGGAAACTTTAACTCTTGATTTCTTGAGAAAGGAGCTTAAATTTTTTTCTTAGGAAAGAAAAAGGGTTTCTTGAGAGAGATTTTGAGAGAACGGGGTAAATAATGCCCCTATGGATGTCCCCAATTGTGTTAAGGACGAATTGGATTATGGGAAAATTACTCAACTAGACCTTGGGCTCTGAAATAATAAAATTGTGCAGGAATGACCAACGCACTGCATCTCTCTCTTTGGGGGAGGAAGCAACGTGTTGTGTCACTTACCACAGGGGAGATAGCAGCGTGTCAAAGACCGTGGCACCTTTCACATTGGCTCACTGTTTTAGCCATCTAAACATGTCGTAAACCTCATCCGAAAATCCCAAAAGTCTTTCGAGACATATAATTAACCTTCCTAAACATGAATCAACTAAAATACCAATGTCTCGATGTCGGGAAGGACAAAATTAAAATTAGTGGAGTATAGGGATCTTGAAAATCACTAATTCCTTACCACTTAGTAGAAATTTCAAGCCTCGGACCCCTTAAGAATGCACCTATAAATTAACTAAGTTTAGAATCTTACAGGGTATTACATATAGCTTTATCCATAACCAAACTACTTTTGGTTCCCTAAGTTTCTATCCTTATCATGATTGGTACCTAACGAGCCATAAGGTGAGGTCATGAGTCGTAGGGTAGGACTCATGACCAAACTAGTGAGATTGTTCAATTTTACAATCTTGTTAATGGATAAGACTTCACAAGTCATAAGGTATAGTAAAGAGTCGTAGGGTGTGACTCATAACCAAACCTGTATATGTGCCCTGAGTTATTATCTAGACCATGAGTCATGGTGACGACTCATAATGTATCCTCATGAGTCGTAAGGTGACTTATAGTCCCTGGCAGTAGTCTTCAGTATTTTACTAGCAAATAAAGAACAATATGATCTCATGATTACAAGATAATTCTTTAATCAACAGATGTTTTAATGATACGAACTTAACCCCAAAGGGCCTCTCTTAGTCTCTCTTACTATATGGCCAACTAAACAAAGTCTAAAGAGTATTTATAGATTACAAGAAACCCTAGCAATAAAATCCTAAATAAAATAGGAAAACGTTGACTAAATATACATAATAATGACTAAAAACATCATAGGAGTGTATGTAGGTTATATGTAAACCCTAGGAAATGATTTCAGAATTATCAAAAAATACTTGCAGCGGTGGCCACTAACTTTGGCCACATACAGAACGTATGTATCACATACAAACCATATGTGGACCCAGGTAAGTGCAAAAAATTCTGTGTAGAACCTAGAACTCTCAAAATTTTTTAGCTCTGCACATACCTTGGTCACATACAGTACATATGTGCTACATACAGATAGTTTGTACCCTTAGTATGTAATAGAGTCTTCTTTCTCTTGCTCTTGAGTCTCTGGATTTCATGTTTTTTGATCTACATAGGTCACCTATGCCCAATAAGTGGTACATATTCCCAAAATTACCTCGGTAAGTTGCCAAAATCATCAAAATTTTTCATTTTCTTCCATTTTCATCAAAAACAATCATTTTCTTCCATTTAGCAATCAATAGTTGGTTTCCTACTAAATCACTCAAAAAAACACATCAAATCGGACAAAATAGCCATAAGTACATACATATCCTCCAATTTTAAGCATCGTAAGTGCTATAAATTTATAGCACATCAAGACCCTAAACTTAAAGCGTTGTATGTCCTCAAGTAACAACAGCACAACACAATCTTTGACAATGCTTAACCACAAGAAATCTAAGATACCTATGGCAGTTAATCATCAAATTTATCTCAGAACATATTACCCACTTAAAGTTAAATACTTTAAGACAAACTGTGTGTATACATAAACCATAATGATGTGACACAAAGAAATCAAGCTATGGTATAAAATTAGCAACAAATAACGATGAATATGTACAAGTTACATTACCCAAATAAGCAAACAACTAGCACGGTAATCAATGTTCCCTCATACCTAAGAAGTGTCACTCACTAATATGAAATAATGCATACAATGCAGTGATGGTCAAGAGACACTCATGCTTAAAAGAGAAGTTCCGCAAATGCACATCAAATACCATAGGCTTTCCCTTATTTTCTTTATCTTGGTTATCAAATAGTCAAGTTAGGATCACCGTAGGACATTATTCAGATTGTAATGTGGGCTTGAGGGGCTATTATTGTACTTATGGATATCAAGTGACTAAGCCTTCTTGGCACAACACTAACTTTGTAGTCCACACTTTAACCAATTTTCTTTTATTTTGCCTTTTGTTCTTTATTGCACAATTCGGGTGCGTGTGGTTTTTTTTATTCTTTCTTTTTCAACTTTTTCAACCATTATTTCTTATTCGTTTTGTTTGATAACACACCTAACCTTACTTTCTTTCTATATTATTTAACCCTTCTTCAAAACCTCTTAATATTATGCACCTCTATGATAGCCACCATCAACTTAGGCAAATTACCTGAGTTGAGGTGTGCAATGTCCAAGGATGACCAGGGCCAAAATAGGTTAATTCTAACAAAATTGAAAGACAAAAAGGTAAAAATAAAGAAATAGGTTATATAGGCTCAAAGACAGTGATCAAGGGACATTTAGGCTCATAAGGAAAGACATTTAGGCTAAAAGTAGACTAATATTAAAATATACCTGTGATTCTTTCCTAACCAACTATCTTATATCCTAGATAGGACTAACTTGGCAAGTTTTGAATTTAACGCACAATGGGAACTAAATAGCATCTCACTCACACATGGCACAGGGACACATCACAAGCTACTACCTATCCGATTCATGAACATGTTAGGAATGATTAACATGTCCCTAATTCTAATAACATAGGGAGATACATAATTTTCACACACACATATATATATCACATAGTTCTAAAACATAGGCTTGGAGTTCTCAAAAATCAATAAAAACATGTAACTAGCCTAAATACTCACTTTTCTCCTTGTTAAACACAAAACATCATGAAACAAAACACAATGCACAAAAATATACAGGTTCTACTAGGAAATGAAATACGAAAAAAAGATCCAATAATAAAAAATCCAAGAGGAAATCAAGACCCGTAAGTAGCCTTACTCTTAACTTAAAATCATGCATTGTACCCAATGCGTTAGACTGCTTGAAAAAAAGGGAGTTAGGAAAATAACTTTGGATCCGTAGGTGTGGAGACATGACAATAATCACAAATACAAATAGAAACAGAAAAAATCTTGGCTTGTCTCCCTAGCAGTATCTAATTTAATGTCACGTCATGACAAGGTTTGGTTTGTTACTTAGACTTCACGAACACGCTTATGGATTCCTTGATTACTCAAACTTCATTAAGGTATCCCAAGAGTTAGCTTCCAGTTTTCTCTTTCCACTTTGAACTTATGAATTTCACCCCTAATTATTTTTCTAATTTTCTACAATGCTCCTAGGGTAGTGGTATAAAAATAAAAGGCCCCAAGAAATACATAAGACATGTTGTTCTTCTTGGGCCTTAGTGACGAATGAAATTCTTTAATTTTTGCCATGCAAATTAAATATTGTAGACTTTTGTTTCCTCCTTCTTGCACTCTTCTTCAGGTTCTAATGGCCTAATCATTATCTGACTATCAAAACAAAATGTGGTATAAAAATAAAATGCCCCAAGCAATACATAAGACATGTTGTTCTTCTTGGGCCTTAGTGACGAATGAAATTCTTTAATTTTTTCCATGCAAATTAAATATTGTAGACTTTGTCTCCTCCTTCTTGCACTCTTCTTCAGGTTCTAATGGCCTAATCATGATCTGACTATCAAAACACAATGTGGAAAAATTCTTCGAATGAGTCCAATATACCTTAACTCAAGAATTGTAGTTTTATTAACATCCCCATATAATTCTAGTATCCTCTGCTTAAGAGTGACACTATCCATAAGAGTATGAGAAATTTTAGACTCTTACAGTTGTAGCTACTTAAGTTGTCTTTTAATAATACTTTCAATCTATTACCACACATAAATAAATTGTTGGGAATTATACGCGACAACTTTTGCATTAAATTCTACTTATTATTGGTAAATATCCAATCCAAACCTATCATCCTTTTGACTAAGGTCATGATTATTTTGGATAAGGTGTGTCGGTGTTTCCAATTGCCTATCCTTGTGCTCACATGCTATATCTTCCACACTTCTGCAATACCGCACCATATCAAAAGGATAAGGATCAATAACAAAGAATTCTTCATCATACCATACTTCCTCTGGAAAAGTTGTCATATGAAGAAAATTATGCATCACTAGCCTAGTTTGGGCACCCTATTTATTAGGACCCCTACTTGTCTGAAATAGACAATCACCATTTCACTACGTATAATGAGTACTAGCTGAAGAATATGAACAAGGATTTCACCAAGTCTTCTTCTTTCTTTACTGTCTGCATTGTTTTCCACTATTCGGATGGTCCGTAACCTACTTTGAATACTTGAACTTCTTATTTTGCCTTTCTCTTATCTCTTCCTATTACTTTTTCTCATCCTCAACTTTCTACATACAAAGCACAAGTCTAGAGATATCTATATCATTTCTCAACATTTTAACCTTACATTCTAATATCAAGTTATGAGCCAAACTAATAGAAAACTTTCTTATTTTGGACCTAATACTAGACACCTACTTTAGAGAATAATGAGACAACTGATGTAACTTCAAAACATTCTCCTTCACACTCACCTTTTCCTATTTAGATTTACAAAATCCTCTGCCTTTGCATCCTTTAAATTCAGAGGACAGAAATGATCAATGAAGGTACAAGAGAACCCATCTCATGTACTTGGCTCAGCATCATCAATTCTCAACTGATCCCAAACATTAAACTACTGATATGTATAATCTTTCTACTGATATGCAATAAACTCCACACCCTAAAAAATGAAAGCATAGATCACCCTAAGGACTGTCTCTATCTCATTAATAAACTCTTAAGGATCCTCTTCAATAGAAGAACCAGCAAAGGTTGGAGATTCATCTTCATAAATTAACCAACCCGTGTATCCCCAAAAGAAGGAGTTATAGGACCACTCTGACCTAACTGGCGAGACTAGAAGCTCACCAACTGAGTGAACATATGCATAGAATGTCATAACTACGCAGTAGGGATGTCCGCATGAGGTGATTAAGCATGAGGTCACTAATAGGAAACAAACTAGTGGGACTAGTGGTACCTAAGTGGAGCAGCACAATAAGAAGCATGCACCTTAGACCGGGTATGTACTCTATGAACAGGGCAAGTCCGCTCCACATTTCCCTCAAGTGGGCAAAAGGTTAAGGAAGAGTTCCTCTGAACATCAAATTTTTGAGGTGGCATAATCTGAAATGCGAGCATACTAGGAGTTAGAGAAATTTGGTAACCCTAGACTCTATAGTCCTTAATAGAATACATGAATGGGAAACATTCTTAAATGCCTTGTAGCACGCCCCTATAAATTTGGCATTCTATACACCTATAAGGAACACGTTCCAAACTTTTACACATGTTGAATGGGCACCTCAAGAACACATGTACCAGAGGTCGCCCTGTAACCTAACCTCATCACCTCATCATATCATAGTATTCAAAGGAACTCCAATTCAGAAGTTAAAATAGCGGGATAATATCATAAGTCAAAATTAGATTCATAATAATAATAGTTACGACCATGATCATAGTTGTTCATAATACCTATATACAAAACCAAATTCTATAGGTATATATGTCGAGACAAGCCACCGACTATAGCTAAACCAATTCTTAAAGAGACTAAACTTAAAGATAAGGACTAAGAGTCAAACGTCTTCTGGATATAAGGAAGATTTCCCCTTTAAGTCAATGCAAGAACCTCCTGATAATCTAATTACTATGAAGTTAAAAAAGAAGATTCTCTATGTCTAATGTCACATGGGGACGTAGCATCTAGAGATGGTTAGCAGTTAGAACGCTAGCAGGTAACTCAAGGATAAGGGATAAAGTACAAGAGTATACAACGACAAATCAATATATCATATTGTCTCGCATTCATCCATTTAACCATACATACATATATATATATATATATATCACATGTAAATAAGTATGTCAAATCTTATCAACATTCTCAAACATTCATTCATTAGGCATGAAATATGGGACTCTGACCCTCTATACTTATAGGTTCAATATTTCACACTATGCATAGGAATCTAACCACAATACCATATACTTAGACCAAAGGACTTCAACCATTCCAATTCATTAATTAACTAAAGACTTTAACCACATACACAATCATTCAAACAAAAGGGATCTATCCATAAACACATCCAATTGGACACGTAACCTTAAGCACATGTCCTTACATTCAAATGGGAATGGGACTTTAACCTCATGATACCACATTAAACAAGGGATTCAAACCTCATGCCATAATTGGACTTTAGCCACAAGTGGTTCTATTCGGCGAGGTTCTTTAAATTTAAGAGATCTCTTTAAGTAAGGGACTTTAATATCTAGAGTTTTCATTGGGCAAGAGACTTTGACCTACAAGCCTCTTTATAAGAGAAGGTACTTCGACCTCAAGTCATCACAACCATCATTAGTTGACATTTTGAACTTTACCTTATGACATGCATCATCGTCCATTTAATACAACATTTTAAAGACTTTATCCACTATAACTAATTCAACATTATTCATAAGCACATGGTTCTTATGGTAGCCTTCATTCCTCAACCATTTCAATAGGACGATTCCTTCATTCAAATTATCACAAAATTTATTTTATGGTCATTAAGACCCTCATAAGACATTCATTTTTTACTTGCATTCTTATACCATACTTTAGTTCAATACACCATTCAGGTTTATATTTTATGTTGAGGGACTTCAACCTCTTATTCATCATTAACTTAACAAGGTTATCATTATACTTTACATGGCTTACGATACACTTAAAAACATCATTATCAATCATTTCTACTTATTAGGACATTGCTCTGGCTTAATACAACAACAATATATTACTAGACAACCCAATTAGATATTTTTACAAACACCTTTTGTGTGTACCTTCTACAAGGCTATTTTCATGGTAGGAATCATCAAGATTAGGTTTACAGAATTCCCTGATGTTAAATAATATATAATAATCACACATGTAAGCAATCTACCATCAATAAAATGTGTCAACACAAATATAAGCAAGAATCACTGTTATTCAATGTTTGGTAGCAAAGCCTTTCTCATTTGATTCAAAACCACCATGTAGACTTACTAATCCAAGTGTTAAATACATAGGTGTAGACTTATTTAAAGAGGGGAAAAGATACATACCTTAAAAATGATGACACACCAAAAATCTTGACTCTTCCTTGACACTAGATGAACACTTCTAATCCCTAGCCTCCAAATCTTGCTTCAAGAATCCTTTTGGATGTTTTGGAATCTCAGAGTCTTATAAATAAAGAGTTAGCAGGATACAATGCTTATACAGTTAGAGGGTTTAGGGTTTAGGAAAGTGAAATAACAAAAAAAGTTCTTAGTTAAAAGCTGGAAAGTCCACTCGTGCAGGGGTATGACTCCCCCTTATGGTTCCTTGAGCAATCGTACCCTAGTGTATGAGTTGTACCCTAAATCATACCCTAGGACTCTCCTAGGTCAACGAAACTATTGTGGTTACGAGCGGGCACCCTTTATCCATAACCAAGTGTACAACTAATGTGCCAATCATGAGTTCCATCCATTACAAAAATAGTCCACTAGGCTTGGAGACTTCACCCTATAAGGTTGAGTAATGTACGACTCGTATGAATGGTTACAACAAAGGGATGACCTTGTCTTTTGTAGGACAGTATGCTATATTAAAATACTTCTCAACATACATAAAGGCAGTGGGAGGAGTGTACGAATTGTGACCAAGGGTACGACTTAAAGCCCCAAGTTGAACCCAACTCAAAAGCACCAAAAGTTGTTGATTCTCAATGGCTCAAAATCTAGGTGTTTCAAATCTTCGCCACTTGTGATCATGCGTCCACAAATGAAGGGTAAGGCAAGCATTTACACAAGTTAACACATCAATATAAATTATTCCACATTAACATAAGTTAGAACCAAATGAACAAGGATACAACATAACATATACTATTATCATCATCGACCAACCACTTCATTTAATTGGTCTTGGGACTCAAACACATTACTTATCGAACACTTAATCATTTCACTACTTAGGGACTCCAACCCATCAACTCATCAAGGATATAGAGAAACTCAAAGATTTTGGCACTTTACCCATTCATCTACTAAGAACATAAATCAACTCAAGGTACTAGAGACTTAAACTCATTATAACACTACACACATGATTTCAAAGTATTAGGGTCTGAAATCTATGTCCAAAAAGACATAAATAAATTCACATATTGGGAATTTTAATCCATTGTCTAACAAAGATAAATAAATTCAAAGCTTAGGGACTCCAACCCAATGCCTATAAAGATGTACATCAAGGTAAGGAGATTAACAAATACCTCCATCACAAGCTTCCACAATGATAAATAAATGGGGATACTAGGAGTTCATGTCCTCTTTCTCTTCCCAAGTAAATTCCTCACACTTTTGGATCCTCCATAGAAATTTAACCTAATCCACTTCTTTTGTTTGTAACCGATGAACTTGGCAATCCAAGATCCTCACCGAGATCTCTACATATGATAAAGAGTTTGGATACCAATATCTTCCGAGGGAACAACCAAGAAAGGGTGACCCACATATTTTCGCAACATAGACACATAGAAAACTGGGTGAATGGAGTTCATACTAGGAGGAAAATCAAAATCGTAAGCAACATTGCCAACCCACTTCACAATCAAGTAGGGACCAATATAGCGGGGATTAAGTTTCCCCTTTTTACAAAACCGCATCACTCTTTTTATGGGAGACACTTATAAGGATACCCAATTGCCCTCATTAAACTCCAAGTTCCTACACCTTACATATGCATAGGACTTTTGGCAATTTTGAGTGGTTTTCAATCAATCACGGATCACCTTTACCTTCTTTAAGGCTTGGAGAATTAAATCAGTCCCAAGCAACTTAGCCTCGCCAACTTTATACCCCCCGATAGGATATCGACATCTCTTATAATATAATGCCTCAAAAGGTGCCATGCCAATGCTAGAGTTGAAACTATTATTATAAGCAAATTCAAAAAAGGTGAAGTGGTCATACCAACTACCACCATAATTTATTACACAAACCCATAACAGACCCTCCAATATTTGGATAGTTCTCTCCGCTTAAAAATCTTTTTTTGGGTGAAAAGTAGTACTAAGGCACACCTTACTACCAAAACCTATTTGGAATGATTTCTAAAAGTCAAATAAAAATAAAGGACCACAATTCGAGATAATAGATACTAGAGAACCGTGCTACTTTATGATCATCACAAGATACAACATAGCGCAATGTTTTGCCGAGTAATCAGTTCTCATAGGAAATAAATGGGTAGACTTGGTCATTCTATCAACAATGACTTAAATAGAATCACATTGATTTGGATACATATGAAGACGGGTAGTGAAATCCATAATAATCAACTCACACTCAGGCAATGCAATCTCTTGGTATAAAGCACCGGGACTCATGTGCTCAACTTTCACTTGTGGACACACCATATACTTTGCTTCATGGCTAGCAATATAACGCTTCATATTATTCCACAAATGGAACTCTCTAATGTCATGATACATTTTGGTGGAACCAGGATGAATATCATAACGGGCTTCATGAGCCTCCGCCATGACAGTTTCCCTTAATCCATCGACATTGGTAACACATAGCCTACCTTGGTGTCTCAAGACATCATCACCCATAATCACAAAGCCCACAACCTTTTGTTAACCCACATTACTCTTGATCTTCATCAAGTTGGTATCCAAAACATGTTTTTTATTATCTAAACAACAAGAGATGATTAAGATACCTGATGCTAAAGTACACCACTATCCTAGAAGTCTGCAAGTCGAACTTCAAGATTCACCAAATGGTGAATATCTTTAACAAACTCTTTTATATCCTCATCAACATGGGCCAAACTCCCCATATACAACCTACTAAGAGCACCAGTAACTACTTTTGCCTTACTGAGATGGTAATGAAGACATATATAATAGTTTTTCTATGGATCAGGCCACTTTCTTTGTTGGAATTCAAATACTAAGCACATATTGGAGGATATTATGATTGGAAAAGATAACAACATGAACACCATAAATATAATGCAACCAAATTTTCAAAGAAAATACCACAGATAACAATTCTAAGTCATGGGTGGGGAAGTTATTTTCATGAACTTTCAATTGTCTAGAAGCATGGGCCACCACCCTGCCATGTAGCATCAACACAAAACCAAGATAGACATGAGAAATGTCACAATAAACCACAAAACCATTATTACCTTCAGGGAACATCAAAACCAGAGACAAAGTAAATTTATCTTTCAACTTCTCAAAACTACCCTCACACGCATCGAACCACGAGAACTTGACCTTCTTTTGGGTCAAATTTTTCAACGGGGAAGATATAGAGGAGAAAATCTCCATAAATCTTTTATAATAATTAGCTACACCTAAGAAGCTCCGAATATAAGTTAGAGTTATAGGTCTAGGCCACTTCTTAACCGTCAAAATCTTTTGGGTATCTACCATAATCCCTTTATTAGAGATCATGACCAAGAAAAGCTAAGAGTTTAAAAAGAACTCAAACTTGGAGAACTTGGCATTCAAATGATAATCCTTAAAGGTTTCCAACCCAACACAAAGGTGATCTACATGATCCAACTCAATCTTTGAGTATACAAAGAATCATCAGTGAAGGTAATGACAAATTGTCCAAAAACAGATAAATGACCCTATTAACCCAGTCCATGAATGCCATCGGGGTATTGGTCAACCCAAAGGACATGACAAGGAACTCATCATGACAATATTGAGTTCTAAAGGCTATCTTAGGGATACATGCATCCCTAATTTTAATTTGATGATAACCCAATCTAAGATCAATGTTAGAGAAACACTTCTCACCTTGAAGTTCATCAAAAAAATCATCGATCCTAGGAAGGGGATACTTATTATTTATAGTAAATTTGTTCATCTAACGATAATCAATGCACATATAAAGGGAACCATCCTACTTGCACCCGAAAAATATGGGGGCACCCTAAGGAGACACATTTATATAGATAAAACATTTAGCTAAGAGTTTTTGCAATTGCTTCTAAAGTTCTTTCAAGTCAGTCGGGGCCATTCTATAAAGAGGAATAGAGATCGGATGAGTTTCTGAAACTAGATCAATCCCAAAATTATTTTCCATGTCAGGAGGAACTCCGATAAGATCATCAGAAAACACCCTGGGAAACTCACTTACCACGGGGATGGATCCTAGAGAAGGCTCTTCTTAGTTAGATTCTTTAACTTAGACAAAATGATACAAAAAACCCTTTGAAATTAATGTTCGGGATTTGAGCTAAGAAACAAACCTCCCCTTAGGAACTAAGGAACCCCCTTCCTATAAAATGACTGGCTTATTAATGAATTTAAACATGACCATATGGGTCCGAAAATTTAAAGAAGTATAACATGAATACAACTAATCCATCCTCAGAATAACATCAAAATCAACTATGTATAACTCTGTCAAGTCAAAAAGAGTATCTCTACTTTCAATAGATATCACACACCCCTTTTAGACATTATTAACAATCATAGTGTCTCCTACAGATGTAAAAATAGAAAATGAAACCGAATGACTCTCGAAACCATAATCAAGATGTCCGGCACATAGAGGGTCACAAAAGAAAGAGTACACCCTGGTCAAGCTAGTAATAAACATTATAGGAGAATAGTCTCAACATACCCATGACAATATTAGGGCAAACCTCATAATCATAGCGAGTAGCAAGTGCATACAAGAAGTTCTTGCCAGTGCTAAAGCCAAAAGCAGAAGCAGTAATAGACATAGCACCCTCTGGTATAGAAGTAGAAGGTGTAGCAACAGAGGCTCTTTTGGCCTAAGAAGCTGCAAGAATGGGGCACTCACGTAGCATGTTCCCAACCTGGCAATAATGAAAATAACTATTTTTCCCTTACTCACACTGATCCTGATGACTGTGACCACTGAATCTTCAAGGAGGGTAGGGTGGAGCCGAATGGGTACCACTAGCCTAAAATTAGGCACCCTGTGCCCAAAATTAGCCACTAAACTGGGAGTTATGATCACCCAAAAATATTGGGTAAGTAGATGGAACATTAGCCATGGATAATGAACCCGAATTCCCCCACTTCTTTTATAGACACTTGACACCATCACCTCTATTACTTTCAGAAGGCCTAAACTTTCTTCCTTGCTTCTCACTAAGATCAACTTACTTTTTCTTCTCATCCTTTGCTTGTTACATATACACAATCAATCTAAAGATATCCTTTTCCTCAAGCAACAAGAATTCCTTGATTTAGATTACTAACTCATGGGACAATCCCAAGATAAACTTGTGCATTCTAGACCTCATCTAGAAATCATCTCGGGAGCATACCTTAAAAATTGATAAAATTTCAAGGCATACTCTTGAACGAACATCCTCTCTTACTTTAAGTTCACGAACTTTTATACCTTTGCCTCCCTCAAATCTTATGGAAAGAAGCGGTACAGTAAAACCTTGGAGAAATCCTCTAAAGAAGCTGGACTAGAACCAATTCCCCTAGATAACTCCCATCCTTCATACCACTAGTAAGCTACATCTTTCAATTGGAAGGAAGCATGCTCAACACCCTCAATTTCCAAAGCATACATGAGTCACAGAATATTCTCAATTTCATCCACGAAGCAACAAACCTTTACATTAGTAGAATCTTTTTGAGGGGATGAGTCAGGGTTGGTTGGTAAAACCCTATGATGGCCAGATGCTGTAGCCCTAGCTCAAGTCTTAACTCCAAAAGTTGGATGAGATTCATCCATAGGAACCTAAGTAGTGTTTGCCTGAGTATCAGATCTCTATTGAGGCATGATCTAAAGAATAGCAAATAGAATCAAAGTAATCTGAGACCTTATATTTTGTAGATTGAGATTTAAATAAAAGAAAAGGAAGTATTTTCCTAAAATATCTCATAGCTTCTTCTTTAAAAGTGTGGCGTGCTTCACACACTTAAAAGAGATTTTACTTGACATGATATTATGAACACACAACTAATCATTAACCAAGGTATTGATACAAACTTGACATGCCCTAAAATTTAGGCCATGTCGTATGGGCACCTCAAGCACACATGTAATGGAAATCGCCCCATAACCCAATCTAAACACATCATATATCATAGGTGTCAAAAGAACTCATATTCAGAAGTTAAGATTGTGGCATAATATCATAATTCAATATTAGATTCATAATAATAATAACTATGCCCGAGTTCACAGCTTTTCCTAATACCTCTATACAAAACCAAAGTTAATAGATATATATGATGGGAAAAAACCCCAACTATAGTCAAACAAATTCTTAAAGAGACTAATAATAAAGATAAGGACTAAGACATGAACATCTTTCCGATGTAAGGAAGCTCACCCCTTTAAGTCAATGCATGAACTACCTGATCTTCTAATCACTGTGCAAGTAAAGAAGAAGATACTCTAGCCCCTACTTCGTGTGGGAACGTAGAATCCGATGATGGTTAATGTTATCAAATCATGATGAGTCTTCACAACTTGTAACCTGAGTCATACCTGATAGGCCCATATTACACCTTTCTTACGAGAGAGTAAGCGGTCTCTGTCAAATGTAGAACTCAACTAGATTGGGTGTCGAATCCCATAGGGAATACTGTGTTCACTATGTATTGTGATTGTTAAAAGAATATTGATCAAATGATCCTGAATAAAAGGAGTTTTAATTTATGAATTGTATTCTAAATTAAGACAATCCATTAAGGTTTACCAAGATGCTTCAGCAGCTAGGGTTGTGACTTACTATAGAGTTTCAATTAATAACATCAATTACAAGAGTAGTTTAATTCTATTGTTTACCCATTAGTTCTCAACCTTAATGGATAGTTTATCCTTTAATTCTCTCAAATTTAAAGAAATTATTGATTATTCAACCAGTTTCTCATGCAGGTCAATCTTGTTAAGGAATTTTATATTTATCCAAAGGTTTAGGCCTCTAGATTCCATGTAAACCCTTTCTTTTCCCAACAAACACTTTTCTATTCAAACAAGTTATGTTCTTGGGCTCACCTTTCAAGTTTGCAACCAAGAAAAGGCATTAAAGTGAAGAAGGGTTTATGTAACAATAATTACCTATAAAAACTCAATTGGAATCAAACCCACATCAGCTATTCACATCAAGGTTCCCATAACCCGAGTTATAGGATCTTAGAAACTAATATCCTTAGAAAAAAAAGAAAGAAAATTTGTATTATTCATTAATAAATTTAGAATTCACTTACAAAAGCTACGAGAATTAGTTCTTGAATCTTCAATAGGAATGGACTGGTTAGATCCACAAGATTATCTTGATACATAAATTACAATGTTACAAAGAGTTTCAAAGATGGAAAAACTAAGGTAAAATTATCCATAGAAATAAAATCCTAACTGGGTATTTATATTCTCCCAGGTAAAAAGGACTTAAAACTTGAATTCAGAAAAACTGCATCTAAGTTGACGGTCACATCAATGGTCTGTCGGTAGACTAACAGTCCATCGGGTGGACCATCGCTAGAGGTTCCATAAAGTCAAGTTTTGGTAAGTGTCGATGTCCAACTTGGTGGTCCATAACTGGTCTAATGGTCCGCTGATTGGGCCATCTCTTGACTCTCCAAATTTCCAGATTCTGTTTAGACCAGATAGACAAGTTGGCGATCCATCAGACATTTGACGGTCCGTCAATTAGACTATCACAGGGGTATCTCATTTGATCCTTTCTGTTATACTCTTACGGACACCCCGGTGGTCCGTCGTATGGTTGACGATTTGACAGTTGGACTGTCAGTGACCTTTTCTGTTACTTTTCAAGATTTTTTTCTTCACCTAACTCCTTAACCTGAAAATACTCAAATCCTGTATTAAATACACCTTTAGTTGTTTAAAAACACACCATTTTCCCAAGAAAAATATGAAAAGTATTCCGTAAAATGGCAGAACATCAACACCCTCAACTAAAGATGATTGCTTGTCCTCTAGCAACGAAGCATCAAATTGCAAATATGAACAATATAATGACAGACATTCAACTTACTGAACCAATTTTAACACAGCCATTCACTTGTCATCCTAGTCATATCGCACAAAATATCAGGATTAGTAATCGGCATTTTTTTAAAATCCATTCATATACATAAACATGGATACAAGAATCTATAGAGATATGCCAAATTAAGTGTAACTCAGGTTTCCCTCATAGTTAATGAAATCCACCATTCATTATATTTTGTGGATAAAAATCAAAACTCTCACACTCATTAAAAAAGTAACAAATATAGTCTACATACCCATAGGCTTACTCTTATCATCTAACGCTCTTTTATAGTTAATTCGTCAAGATCAAAAAGGTTTTTCCCAGGCTTGTAATGAGGCTTCGAGGCTAGGCAAGGAAGGACTTTTTTAGGAAAAGTGACTTAACACTAAGGTTTAACTCTCTTTGCATTAAGTTCTACTTACCAAGGCCATTACTGAGCTATCTTACTTACCCTTTTCTCATTCATTCACACTTTAACATAACAACCCTCCCCCCCTTTTTTTTATATTCACACAAGCATCAGCCACCCTCAACTTGTGCTGATGCAATTAGTCAAGGTGCACAGTGTCTTGAATGGAGCATGGCCAGATGCTCTAAATCAAACTCTAAACCAACTTTCCCTTAGACAGCTAACAACTTGATAATAGCCACCCTCATACATAGGTATTTTTCCTAAGTTTAGGTTTATAATGCCCACTATTGGGCCTTGTCCAGATACTAAGTGTTATCAACTTAAAGAGATTTACTAGAGTGATTGGTGAATAAGAAAAATTGACAAAGGCTCAAAGAAGGGTTCAAAAATGGAAAATTATTTTTTGTGGGGGTGAATCATTTTGTCTAAGTGGACTAAAAGTACAAGGCGGCCTGCTATCTTTTCTTATTTCATAAGCTACAAAACAACATCAATTGAACCAGGAATGTTCTAGGTACTACACTATGTAAGAACAAACACAAATACTCACACAGACATGCAATTACAGATTCACTAACAGTTATTCACATATGCTAGATGACAAAAGTAAATAGTTGCACAAACATATTTATATCCTTATGCCAACATCATTCATCATCCATATTCACAACAAGGTGCTAACATAAATGGCACTTTTATTTAATAAACTAACATTAACAAATAGAACAAGACTTAAGAAAATAAAAATGCAAACCTAAACATTATCGTAGAAAAGAATAATGCAAAATTAAATATAATCCTAGACATATCAATTCTCCTAGATAGCACATGGGAGAAAAATAATATCAGCAACACAACCCCCATGGTATAATCATATCCCCCCCATAGAATAATACATTATTTGTCCTCAAATACATAAAATTTAAGAACAAATGAGGGGAAATACTTGTAATACCTCTTATTCATCAGAGATGTCTATGAAATATAGTAAGGCTCTAGTGTCCACACTTGGTGCAATGTTGACCCCCATGGTGGTGACGGTACTCACAAACTCCCCCTTCAAAATTGGAGGTACCACATCCGGGAATAGGTTTGAAGTCGGCCCCCTAACTGGGACGGAATTGGTAGATACTCCAGTTGCTTAATTGTCTATACTATTCCTTATTCTCTATCTATATCTCCTTGATATTTTTGAGGATTTATCGATATCATAGTATTCTCACTCTTCCAGTATTATATCCTCTCTCTTTCTTCTCTTTTTAGCTTTCCTTTCAGCACGTTTATCAACTAGTTACTTTCCCTTGTCTTTAACTAGTCTTCCCATCAGTTCAAAAATTTTCTCATCTTCATCACTAATTACTAAGGTCACATCAAAAGTATGCTGTTGTAGCTTCCTGAACTTTAACTCTTTGATGTAATCTTGACCTCTTATAACTTCTACCATGAACTTAGCCAAGTCTAGAATGGATAGTGAATCCAGCCTTTTGCTGATTTTCTCCTCCTTGGGATGCATCCCCATCTGAATGTCTTAGAATGGATGGATTTCTTCAACTATAATTGTATTAACAAAAGGATTGAACTCTGCAGCCCAAGTGTCAAGCTTCTTCTTGAATTTCTTTTGTAATTTCATAGACTTGGTGATGTTTTCATACGTCAACCTATATTCTTCAAATTCTGCCCTACCCATTTGTGGTGCGAATTTTGACCCTGTGGATGCACTTGATGATACATAATCAGGTCATACATAGGTGGTAATCATCAATATCATACCTATTGGAATTTCAGAAGTATCTGGGGCTAGTGCTGACTAAGTATAATAGGTTGGAGGTTTGGTAACCCTCATTTTAAGCTTCTAGTCATCCTTGGACTTTTCAATATCATGCGTATGTGTCATATGGATATCATTATCCACCCCACAAATCAGAGATGCACATGTCTACAAACATAATTAATAGACCCCAAAAAATTCTCTCATAGTCTAAGCCTTAGAGCGTGTTCTGTGAAGTGTTAATTCGGCCCTAAAATATTGAGAAGTGTCTTCCTAAGTGAGACATATTTTAAACCATGTTGAATTTCCCTAATATCAAATTTTTGTCATGTAGAGAATTGAATACACTTTCCATCGGTACCAAATTTTCCCAAATTTGACACTCGGAAAAAGAGTTAGAGCTATTTTAGTGAGACAGTGTACCACTTACAACTTTAGCGCGTCGTGGATACAAACAAAATGGCAGTCATCAAAATCCAGTGATCCTCTGCAATTATGGTGCGTCATACCAAATCTTAATTTTAGAGTTGTCAATTTCCAGTGCTCCAACGCAATTCCACTACGTCGTAGTGCCTTTCAGTTTCCAATCAAGGTGGCAACGTGATTTCCACTGTATTGTGCCATCAAGTAATTTCACAATGTCCAATTTCTAGTGAGCCGGCGTGATTCCATTACTTCGTACCAATATGTAAAATTGAGATTTTTCAGTTTAATTCCAGAGGCGAAAAGGTTCATTTTGCTACCCCTATATATACTCCTTAAGATGATATTTGGCCTTATTTTAACCTAAAAATACTAGTTTTCTCTAAAAGTTGTTCAAGAACAAGAGCTAGGGTTTCAGAAAAATCAAAACCCTTTTTTCTTCTTCAAGAGAAATCAAGAATCTGTCCAAGAGCTTTCAACAAAGAGTTTCTCTAAGGTATGTAGATGTTGATTCTTGAGTCCCTTTCATCCAAGAAGCTCAAGAACCCTTTTCCAAATTTTCAAGCTTTTATGATTATAAGTTATCATGATTCATATGAGTTAAAATTGATGTTCATTCTATTATTTAGTTTTGATTCATGTTTGTTTACAAGGTTTTGAAGCTTGACCCTAGTATGTGATTTTCATGTGATGTTCATGATAAACCCACTTCAAGTTGCTTGTCAAGTGATGTGTTCATATTAATTATGTGTATAAATTATTGAATAATCAAAGCATGCTCTCTATATGTTTGATAAAATGCATTTGTGAAGGAATTAGAGCCTTTCTAGCTTGTTGATTAGAAATCCCCAATTGTGTGTAAGCCCATGAACGCCAAGTATTTATTGAAAAGCCTTAGTGAATGAATTATTACATGATAGCATGAAATTCCCTAGTTATGTGCTCTTTGATACATGCTAAGACTTTAATACATAATAAGTGTTTGATGCAAGATCTTGTTGAATGGAGTATGAGCCAATAGCATGTCTTCCTATACTATCACATGTTTATGATTCCCAAATGCTTGAAAAGATACTGTAGTGATTGTGATAGTGAAAGAATTTCCATTGTCTTGATAATTCAATAATGGTTATTCTTTAATTTTATGTTATCGAGTCTTGGGGTTATTTATACTCAAAAATTTAGCTGTAGTCTAGAGATCGTGTTAGTTTTCACGATAATCTCAGTTAAGCCACGATTCTAATAACCTAGTGAGTTATAGAACTCCGTACTCTCAGATAGATACAAAACGTAAGTAATCTCAGTAATCTCTGTAATCTCGGTATCGCTAGTAATCTAGCATCAGTGTTGTACTTAACTCAGATCTAGTAGTATACAAGTGTTCAGTTTAGTCCTTTGTAGTATTCAAGTGATCTATCCCAAGATCTGTGCCTGTAACGCCCCAATTTCCTAAACCAGAATGTCATACGGTGCTCATGACCTCGAGGGACCACAAGATAACTCAGGACTGATATCTGTACCTATACACTGCATAATATACGAATATAAATGAAGAAACCTATACTAAAGGCCATATGGTTCAATACTGAACATAATCTGAGTAATAACAATGTCTGAATAAAGAGGTATCACAATACCAAAACAAACCTGAAATACTGAAGCCTGAATCTAGTCTCTAATCTAGTCTGAAAGCCTCTAACTGCCTGAAGTAGGGAGTGAAAGGAACATGTCTCCAACTAACTCCCGACTACTGAAAGCCAAACTTAAATACAGAAGTAATAAAGTAGTAATCATTTCCTTAGAGAATGAGGACTCACTGCTAACTCTGACTGCTGAAATCTACAATTCTACTGCTGCTCTTGAACTCATGCCTCTGAACCTATGGTGTAACATAAGATAAAGAACCATAGCACAAAAGCATCAGTACGTCTTAATATACTGAGTATACAAGTGAGGTAGGCTAAATGATAAGGGGTTTATATGCAAGAACAATGCTAACTAATATGAACATGAGAATACGTACATGCGTATGTAATTGAAATTGAACTCGTGGTGATACTTAGTCTGAATACAGACAACATGAGTTTAATAATACTGAGATACTAAATAGGCAAATGACTATGCCTGATAGTTCAAATTATGAAGAACTGGTCTAATTGACTATGTCTAACAAACATGAACTGAATACTAATAATGTAAGCCATAATGACTGATATAACTGATATGTCTCTGATGAGCCTAACCGATGTAATTGATACTGAGTGACTATATGTGACAATCTAAATCTTCTAATAATAATTAAGAGTGACTAATCTTGAGATCAGGCTTAACTAATGGGTGATATTTTGGACTGATATTGAGAATACTCAATTGAATATAAGACTGAGATCAAGAGTATCTAAATGGTGACCTTTGTAAGTACTGATACTGAATAACTTTATGTTAGATCAAGCCTATCTAGAGGGTGGTCTATGAATCTGCAGAACTATCTGAGTTTCTTATTGAGATTGATAACTGTATCTGACAGTCCTGATTTTTGAGTGCTACTCTAAAGACTGATACTGAAACTTCAACTATGGGAGTGCTCACTTAACTGACATGCCTGAAATCTAGACTGGTGGGGTCGAACCTGTAACCCCAGTTGGAAGGGTGTCAATACCGTGCCAAAGGTAAAAACCTCTCTAGTCAAGCCTATCTGACGGGTAAACCACGTAGGAAGTCAAGCCTAAGGAACTATAATAGTCAAGCCTCTCTGACGGGTGACAAGACTTTTTCTAATAGGTGAATCCTATATCCTACGCTGGCTACACAATTTTGGAGTTCAAGGATTTCTCGTTACGAATCTGCCTCTCTAACGAGGATCCGCCATCCCTGCACTTGCTCGGTGATAGCTCCTACTCCTTAATGAAAGACTCTGAACTAATTCTTAGAACTTGTACTTGAACTAAATTGAAGTTGTTACTGAGTTTCTTACTTGACTGAGCTGACTAAGTTCACTTATTTCCATTATCTGACGGAATACTACTGAATCAATTATTTGACTTTATGATACTAATTTCTGAATAGATTTCTTGAATGTTATTGAGATCTGGCCTGGGTACTGAACTGAAGATGGAATGTTAACGATACTTAGATTACTGAGATTTCTTAAGTTCTACAACTATCTGAGAGTTTTGAATTCTATTACTGATTGAGTTCTACTGATCATAGCATGATTGAGATTATCTTGAGACTGACTCGGCTATAGGCACACAGTTATATTTTTTGGGTACATGTACCCCCCAAGACTTGATGGAAGGAAATTGACACACATGATACTTTTTGATCATAGGAATAGAATATACAATTCATAATATCATAAATAGAGGATTTCATACTACAATGTTTCGCAACATCTTGTACATAAAAGGGAATGCGTATAACATGTAAATACTTCCATGATTCAAATTTCATGAGCATTCCATTTCACAACAACAATACACAACAATTTTCTTGGAATTTATGTTGAGTCATAAGGAATAGAGCATGGACTTGTCATTTACGTTCTATTTAGCTATAATACATGATTTCTACTTTCTTCGGTAGTTTATCAAACATCTTGCATGCACACTTTATGGCATAGGCATATTCATCACATTAATGATTCAAACCACCAAAAATTCATATATTTCAATTTACATGTCATCCTAGTTTCATAAAATCACATAAAGATTCTAACTTTGGAGTTGTATAACAATCAATCATTGAAACATAATCAACCCACAACATAACTTCATGATTCATAATTTAAAAAATGGCTCTTGAACTCCACGGATGAAAGGACTCCGTGGATGAACACTATGCATACCTTAGTGATTGAATCTTGAAAGAGATATAATGTTTCTTGAAGGATCTTGAAGAAATTCTTAGGCTTGCTCTTGATTTTTTCTAGAATAGGGTTTACCCCACTTGGGAGAGAATGTTCTTGTTCTTGAGGAGATGATCTTGAGAGAAAACACTAATCTTGAGGTTGAGGTTTATGAGAGAATATTTGAGATGTTTAACTGAAGAAAAATAGGAGAAAGTTACGTCCCTTGAGGGTTTAAAGTTATGGGATGTGGAGGAAAAATACCAAAATATTCTTACTAAACCGCTTCCCAAATTCTAAAAATCTAAGGGTAACGACATTTGTGATAAGACATCAGACTTGTGATAAGTCATCATAAATATCGTTACTGGGGGGTTGGAATTGATAAATTTCTGCCTAAGGCCGATGAAATTTGTGATAAGTCATCACACTTGTGATAAATTATCACAAAATATCATCACTGGGGGTGGATTTCGATCTAAGGCTGACAACATTTGTGATAAGTCGTCACACTTGTGAAAACATTTCACAAAATGTTATCAGTCATTTTTCAAGGCAGACATATTGGAGTAAAATAGGCATTACTTTTGCTCCGATAATGGATTTGGGAGAAATTGTTTTAGTTGGAAAGATAATTCAAAGATATTTCATTTGATATATAGTAGGTACTCTAATTAGATATATACAAGGAGTTATGGTCGATTGAATTTGACCTATGTTTTGACGCTTAATAAAACTTGAACAATAGGAAAGCTCTCAACTTGTCCTTGAGTTAGGGGACCTCTATAATCTTAATTCACACTCAAATAGATTTACACACTACATAATTGATTAACACACTAAATTTACATAGGATTCGAGGCTTTTGGAACATCTACGCATATGAATGATGGATTTTTATTCTAGTCGAAAATATGGGGTGTTGCATTTTGTCCTCCTTGGAATCAATCATCCCTGAATGAAACTTTATAGACTAAGAATAATGATAGACTGAACTAACTTAAAAGATGTGAATATCTAAAACATGACTATATGATGGAAATTACTGACACACTGAATTTTTCACTAGAGTATGCATACATAGCTAATGCATAGAATACCCGGATGAGACTATTGATAAGTTGAATCCTCATGATGGACATACATAATTGATGCATGGATAGTTGACTGAGTTGTTCTCATGAACGTATGATTGAATACACTGATAAGCTAAACTTTCTCTACTGAACATGATATCTAATGCATAGAGGTCTAATTGAACTTACTCTTGAAAGCATGATGGACTGTGCAATGATAACTGACGCTAACTCGTAATAGGAATCTATGCATGAAACTGAAATGGTTTATGGAATTGATAATTTCGGGAAGTTATATAGCATCTCCCCCTTGGGACACTATGTCCTTTTAAAAACACTTACTTTCCTGGTATACATGAGCATTACTAAGGCGGTGCACAAGGTATCTATGAATTTGATCATATCTAAACATCTGAGAGCTGAAGATAATGCATGATACATGAACCGAGTTATACTCGCAACTACTAAGGTACTCCGTCTTAGAATAGTTTCCATACTGAGATTTCTGATAGTATGACTAGTGGGAAAGATATGAAAAAAAAACTATACGAATCTGATTTTCTGACTGCTAAACTGAACCGCTGGCTTTATAGACTATCCTATGTTGAGAACTTAAGCTTAACTAAAATGATACTTCTGCATTCTTTCAACTAAACCTTCCACCTTATCCTCAAGTCATCATCATAAGTCTGGGAACACTTCACTAAACTATTAACTGAACTAAAATTATTCTACTCTAGGATCTATGGTACAATAATGTACCTAAATGATAACTCATCCTGAAATACTGCACCTGAAAGTATAAGGCTCACTGCTAATACTAAAGAAAAATTAACTGCGGGGACTGCCTGAGAAAGCTCTATCTGTAGGACTTTGGCCTTCAATACTTCTTCTACCTTAAGAGTAAGGTAAATCTGACATGAATGGAACATGATGAGAATCCGCATAAGTTTCTTAGAAAACTTTCTATAGCATGATCCGACACATTAAAGAAGGGAAATTGTTCCTAAAATATGTTATAGCCTCCTGCACATAAATGTGGCGCACAACACATCCATGTACAAGACTCTACTAGATGTGGCTTTCAAACTTCCTAGGACACTATTGAACCTTAGGCTCTGATACCAAATTTTTAACTCCCTAATTTTTTTAAACGGAATGCTACACGGTGCTCATGACCTCGAGGGACCACAAGCTAACCTATGACTGATATCTGTACCTGTACACTGCATAATATATGACTATAAGTGTTGAAACCTGAACTGAAGGCCATAAGATTCAATAAATGAACATAATTTGAGTAATAACAATGTCTGAATAAACAGGTATCACATTACCATAACAAAATTGAAATACTAAAGTATGAATCTATTCTGTAATGCAGTCTGAAAGCCTCTAACTATCTGAAGTAGGGAGTGGAAGGAACATGTCTCCAACTAACTCCCTTCTACTGAAAGCCAAACTGAAATACTAAAGTAATAAAATAGTAATCTTGTCTTCAGAGAATGATGACTCACTTCTAACTCTGACTGCTAAAATTTGTAATGTTACTGCTGCTCTAAACTCGTACCTCTGAACCTATGGTGTAATATAAGTGAAAACACCATAGCACAAATGAGTCAGTATGTCTGAATGTACTGAGTATATGAGTGAGGTAGGCTAACTGCAAAGGGGTTTATATGCATGAACAATGCTGAATAATATGAACGTAAGAATACGTACATGCGTATGTAACTGAAATTGAACTCGTGGTGATACTGAGTCTGAATACTGACAACATGAGTTTACTAATACTGAGATACTGAATAGATAAATGACTATGCATGACAGTTCAAATTATGAAGGACTGGTCTGATTGACTATGTCTAATTGACCTGACCAAAATACTGATAACGTAAGCTATGACGACTGATATAACTGATATATCTATGATAATCGGCCTAACCGATGTAACTGATACTCAGTTATTGTATCTGATAGTCTAAATCTTCTAATAATGATTAAGAGTGACTAATCTTGAGATCAAGACTAACTAAAGGGTGATCTCTAAAATTGATATTGAGAATACTGAACTAAATATGAGACTGAGATCAAGCCTATCTTATGTTAGACCAAGCCTATCCAGTGCGTAGTCTATGAATCTATAGAGCTATTTGATTTCATTACTGAGATTGATGACTGTATCTGACAGTCCTAATTTTTGAGTTATACTCTAAAGACTGATATTGAAACCACAAATGTGGGAGTGCTTAGTTAATTGACATGCCTCGAATCTGAAATGGTGAGGTCCAACCTGTAACCCTAGCTGGAAGGTTGTCAATATCATGCCATGGGTAAAGGCCTCTTCTTTCAAACCTATTAAATGGGTGAACCTCGTAGGACGTCAAGACTAAGGCAGTATAATAGTCAAGCCTTTCTGATGGGTGACAAGCCTTTTTCTAATGTGTGGCTCCTACATCATGCGCTGGCTATGAAATTTTGGAGTTTAGGGATTACTCCTAATGACACTGTCTCTCTGATGGGGATCCTCCATCCCCTCACTTGTTCAGTGCTAGCTCCTACTCCCAACTAGTAGACTCTAAACTTATTCTTAGAACTTGTACTTGAACTGAACTAATGATGTTACTGAGTTTCTTACTTGACCGAGCTGACTGATTTCACTTAGTTCCATTATCTGATGGAATACTACTGAATCTATTATCTTAAATAATGATACTAAGTTCCAAATTAACTTCTTAAATGCTACTGAGATCTAAGTGGAGTACTAAACTGAAGCTGGAATGTTAATGATACTTAGATTACTTAGGTTTCTTAAGTTCTATACTTGTTTGAGAGTTCTGAATTCTATAACTGACTGAGTTCTACTGATCACAACACGGCAGAGATTATCTTGAGACTAACTTGGCTCTAGGCACACAACTATACTTTTGGGTAGAAGTGCCCCCAGATTCGATGGAAGGAAATTGACACACATGATACTTCTTGATGATAGGAATAGAATCCACAATTCATAATACCATAAATAGAGGATTTGATACTACACATGGTTCTCAACATCTTATACATAAAAGAGAATACGTTTAATATGTAAATATTTGCAGGATTCCAATTTCACAAGCATTGGATATCACAACAACAATACACAACAATTAGCATAGAATTCATGTTGAGTCATAAGGAATAGATAATGGACTTGTCATTTAAGTTCTATTTAGCTATAGTACATGATTTCTACTTTCTTTGGTATTTTGTCAAACACGTTGAATGCATATTTTATGGCATAGGCATATTCATCACATTAATGATTCAAACCACCCAAAATTCATGTATTTCAATTTATATGTCATCCAAGTTTCATAAAATCACATAAACATTCTAACTTGGGAGTTGTATAACTATCAATCACACAAACATAATCAACCCACAACATAACTTCATGATTGATAATTTAAAAGAGGGTTCTTAAACTCCACGGATGAAAGGAATCTGTGGATTGACATTTGATGATAGGCGAATTTACACGCCTATATCAATATATTTTGCCCATATTTGTGCCATGTTTTGAGAACAAATTATATATTTCATGCACTTTTAGTCCTTTTTCCTGTTACTGAGCTAACGAACATGATTAGCAAAGTTTCAGGTATAAATGATGTAGAAATCAGCATTTTATGGCTTACTTGACGCCAAAGAAAGCTCACGAAGGAAGGAAAGGGAGCTTGGACGCCTAAAGGACCAAAAGTGATGCATGGAAAATCTGTCCCGGGCTAAAACAATATTTAAGAAGACTTTGGGGACTTGCAGTAACTTATTTGGATTAGGATAATAATACATTAACCTAGTACAATTGGGTTAAGTATTTCATTAGTTTATTTGGATTTGGAGAATGTTACATTAACCTAGTACAATTGGGTTAAGTATTTCATTAGCTCAGTAGGATTTGGTTAAGTATTTCATTAGCTTAGTAGGATTAGGATATGGGCATTATAAATACCCTATCATGCTATTCATCTTCTTACAATCCTCCCTTAGTGGAGAGATACATTCTACTTCTCAATTACAACTCTTCTAATCTTCCCATTAATTCTATTTTTCTTCTTCTATTCATCTATTCAATTCTTAATTTCCGCAACAAGAGAAACGTTACTTTGCTAAGGAATTCACGCCTAACGCCTACCACTTTTGTGATACACGAAATTCATCATTATTGTGGTATAACAACAATGTCAATAGTGATCTCCTTCGCAATCATGGGTAACTAAACTTCTCTGTTAGGGTTATGGAAGCCAACTGAGATACTATCTATTGCTATGAGTTTGTGAGTTTGTGACACGTATGATGCTTATATCATTATTCTCTTCATCTTAATCTACATTCTTTGTGGTTGCAAACACAAGAATACGCCAGTATAACATTTAACTTGTTCGAAAGAAAGGTTATTTGTCTGGAAAAGAGATAATGTCAAGGTAGTAGGGTCACCCCCTAAAATTCCCTACTAAACAGTTAGTGCCGTAACTGGATTAACCTCTTGGAGAATTTGTACCGTTAGATACGCTTTAAGCTCGAAAGAGTTAAAGTGAAATAATCCTCGAATAGGTCGAAAGACGCCTGGATTTACCATCGAATACAATTCTCTATAAGCACATGCATGTCGGAATTCTACACACTCATAGTCAATAGAGACGTATAACTCAGAAGGTGGACATAACCCCAACGCTTCAATTCTCATTGTTTACAACTTACGTAACAATCCTTCTCTTTTTACTTTGCTATTTTCAGCTTTTACTTTATTGTTTTGGTTACACATTGCAATCCCCCCTCATTACGAGACTTGCACTAAAAGTCTAGTAATTCTGCTTACTTGTTGACCAAGCTATTCTCTGTGGGATCGATACCCAACCCAGTTGGGTTCTATATTTGCTAACGACCGCTTTACACTCCTACGAGAGCTATAGATTGAGCGTTATCAACATTACGTATACCTTAGTGATTGAATCTTGGAAGAGATCTAATGTTTCTTGAAGATTCTTGAAGAAATCGTTAGGATTGCTCTTCATTTTTTCTTCACTACGATTTAACCCCTTTGGGAGATAATGTTCTTGTTCTTGAGGAGATGATATTGAGATTCAGTATCTGATGGAATACTATTGAATCTCATTATCCGACTAAACGATACTATAACACCCCACATTTTGGATGAGAATAAAAAGCCAGCATTCATATGTGTATTTATTCCAAAAGCCTCGAATCCTATGTAAATTTGTGTATTAATAAATTATGTAGTGTGGGAATCTATTTGAGCATTAATTAAGATCATAGATGTGCGTTAACTCAAGGACAAGTTGAGATTTGGGGCATGTCGATTAAGTGACCACTTCCCACAGTTGCAGTTTTAGTATCAATCTTTAGAAATCAGGACTATTAGATACAATCATCTATCTCAGTGAGGAACTCATATAGTTCCATTGATTCATGAACCTCCCGTCAGATAGGGTTTATCCTATATAAATTTATTCAGTATCAGATCTAGATATCACCCATCATATAGGCTTGATCTCAGTCTCATATTCAGTTGAGTAATCTCATTATCAGATCTTGAGATCACCCATTAGATTGGATTTATCCCAGTCTCAGATTCAATTGAGTATTCTTGTTATCAGATCTAGAGATCACCCATCAGATAGGCTTAATCTCAATATTATATTCAGTTGAGTAATATCATTATCAGATTCATAGATCACCCTTTAGACAGGCTTGATCTTAGTCTCATATTTAGTTGAGTAATATCATTATCTGATCAAGAGATCACCCGCTAGATAGGCTTGATCTCAATCTCAGATTTAGTTGAGTATTCTTATTATCAGATCCCGAGATCACCTGCTAGATAGGGTTGATCTCATTCTCAGATTCAGTTGAGTATTTTTGTTATCAGATCTAGAGATCACCCGTCAGATAGGTTTGATCTCAATCTCATATTCAGGTGAGTAATCTCATTATCAACTCCCGAGATCACCCATCAGATATGCTTGATCTCAGTCTCAGATTCAGTTGAGTATTCATATTACCAGATCTAGAGATTACCTATCAGATAGGCTTGATGTTAGTCTCATATTTAATTTACTAATCTAATTATCAGATCCAAAGATCACCCATCAGATAGTCCTGATCTTAGTCTCAGATTTAGTTTAGTATTCTTGTTATCGGATCTAGAGATCACCCATCAGATAGGCTTGATCTCAGTCTCAGATTCAGTTGAATATTCTTGTTATCAGATCTAGAGATCACCCGTCAGATAGGCTTGATCTTAATCTCAAATTTAGTTGAGTATTCTTGTTGTTAGATTCGGAAATGATCATTTCTTATCATTGATAGTATATTCCGAAATCATCCATTAGAGAGGTTTGATCTCCGATACAGTCAGTCGAGAGTAGAAAGCTCAGAATTCAATCATTGATATGAGAAGAAGCAGTTAATCAATTTCAATATCATCAATTTTTGAAATAACTCACTATATAATACTAATCTCAACTCTAATACTCAGTTATCAATATTAGATGATTCAGTGTTCAGTATCTCAGGCATTAGTAGTGAGTTTAGATGGCAGTAAAGTGGTATCCGAGTTTCAGTATTTTGAGTCACAATGATTTTAGTTATGGTTGATGCATTCATGCATACGTTCTTATTCATTCCTCTCATGATTATTCAGTTAAGTAATTGTTCATGCATAAGCCTTTACATTTAGCCTTACGTCATCTTCATACTCGGTACATTCTCGTACTGACGTATGTATGCTATGGTGTTTTATTTGACACAATAGGTTTAGAGGTACAAGATCCAGAGTACCCTTAGTAGCTCAGTCTAGTCAGCAACAGTAGACATAGCAGTGAGTCCTCTTCAGTCAAGGATAATCCTTATTTTTATTATTATATTATGAAATTTTGTTTAATTCTAGTAGACGAAGTAAGTTGGGGACATGTCCCATCAACTCTATAGTTCAGACAGTTTAGAGGCTTTTCGAATAGGTGTATCAGTATTTAGTTTTTAATTTTGTGTATTTTTTGATGTTTTGAACCTTATGAATAGTTTTCGTAGTTATTATCTATATTATGCAGTGTTCAAGTACAGATATCAGCAGAGGGTTGGCTTGGGGTCCTTAGAGATCATCAGCACTGTGTGATGCCCGGGTCCAGAAAATTGGGTCATTACAAAGTTGGTATCAGAGTTTAAGTTTCTATAGTGTCCTAGGGATTCTTAAAAGCCGCATCTAATAGCGTCTTTTGCATAGGTGTATTGCACGCCACAGTTATATACAAGAGGACATAAGATGTTTTAGGAGTAGGTTCGCTTCTTTTAGTAATCATGTCGTGCGAGTAGGCATGAGCTCAAGTTGATCCTCAGTCTAATACACTGTTTCTTCAATTAACAGAGTATGCCTCCTCATAGAGATAGTGCCCATAGGGTTGATGACCAGCCACCTCAGCTAGTAGATCTTGAGAATGAGAATGTGTCACATACAGAGTTTTGGGCAACTTTTCAAGCACCAGCCTAAACTGTGACTAATGTTCAGGATAACCATCAGGATATGGCCCCACCCCAGTAAGATAGGATGGGGTTCCTCCACAACCAGAATTAAAGATTTCATAAGAATGAACCCACCAGAGTTCTATGGGTCAGTAGCAGGTGAGGAGCCACAACTTTATCTTGAGGAGGTGAAGAAGATCACCCAGGTTATGCATCTTTCTAAGGATGAGAGTGTAGAGTTATCATCCTATAGGTTGAGTGATATCACACGTGATTGGGTTGTGATATGGAAGAAGGGTAGAGGGGAGGATGCAATTCCCGTGACTTTGCAGGAGTTTCAGGATGGATTTTTAGATAAGTTTTTCCTGCTAGAGATGAGAGAGGACAAGGTAGAAGATTTTATGAACCTAAGGCAAGGCACAATGATGGTGAAAGAGTATTGTCTTAGGTTTAACCAGTTAGCTAAGTATGCCCCTGACTTGATAGCTGACCCTAGAGCAAGTATGAGTAAGTTTGTGACTGGTGTATCTGGGTTAGTGTTGAAAGAGTGTAGGCCTTCTATGCTCAATAGAGATATGGACCTTTCTAGGCTGATGATGCATGCACAATAGATTGAGGCAAATAAAATAAAAGAAAGAGAGAGAGAGTAAGAGAGCCAGAGTAGGTAGTAAGGATTTCTCTCAGGGTCCTATGATGGTAGCCGTTATCAACAGAGTTATAAGATTTTATTCCCAACTCCATCTTCAGCAAGTGTACCCACATCGAAGTTCGGGGATGTCAGTTATCATGGGGCACAAGGCTCCAAAGCCCAGAGTAGGTCTAGTGGTGTTCGTACCTATCCACATTGTAGAGAGTATGAAAAGAGTCACCTAAGCGTGTGTAGGGCTGGCAGTAATGCGTACTTTGGGTATGGTAGGCTAGACCACAGAATGCGAGAGTGCAGATTTCTAGCTCAGAGAGGTAGAGAGTTTCGTCAGTAGGGTGCCCATTTTAGTGCCAATCGTGGTTAGCGTTAGAACAAACTTCATGCGCTTCAGACCCATTATGGTCAAGAAAGATTCCGTGATATATATTTGGGTAGGTCATAAGTCCTTCATATTTATGAAAAGCATTGTAATATCCTTCGTTCCTATTTTGAGTTTATATGTTAGCATGAGTCATGCATTAGTTTCAGATCTCAATCGGTCAATCATGACCCAGTTCGTAGGTGCCCTTTGCACTGTCCCAGTATTTCAGCGAAGTATGTTTAAAGGGACATAGAGTCCCAATGGGGAGATATCCCATGATATTGAAATAATTTCATGTCCTTAGACTTATTCAACTGCATGTTCACACTCTCCTTACGAAGTTAATATTAGTGGTCATTGCATAGCCATTCATGCTTTTGAGAGTCAGTACAGTCAGACATTCATGAATTAGATATGCATGTTTAGTAGAAAGAGTTCAGTTTTTCACCGTATTCATTCATACATTCATTAGATCAACTCAGTTACGCATCCATGCATTACATGTACATGTCTATTATAAGAATTCAGCTTATGAGTAGCTTCAGTCATGTATTCCATACATCTGATATGAATGTCCAATATGAGAACTCGGAGTATCAGTGGTTCCAGTTTCATAGTCATGTTTCAGATGTTCCCATTACTTAAGTAAGTTTAGTCGATCAGTATTCTTAGCTTATCAAGAGACATTTGAGGATGAACGTTTCCAAGGGGGAGATATTGTATTACCCCGCAAAATTCTCTCAAAGTTAGAGCCTTAGAGCATGTTCAGTGGAGTGTTAATCCGACCTTAAAAGGTTGAGAAGTGTCTTCCCAAGTGAGAAGTATTTTAAACCATGTAGAATTTACCTAACATAGACTTTTCTCCATGTAAAGAATTGAATAATCTTTTCATTGATACCAAATTCGCCCAAATCTAACACTCTGGCAAATAGTTAGAGCTATTTCTATGAGACAGTGTGCCACCGGGAACTTAAGCGCGTCGTGGATCCAACCAAAATGGCAATCTTCAAAAATGAAAAATTCTTTTTGGTGGGGTTAAATATTTTGGCTAAGTGGACTAAAAGTACAAGGCGGCTTGCTATCTTTTCTTGTTTAATCAACTACAAAACAACATCAATTGAACTAGGAATGTTCTAGGTACTACACTATGTAAGAACTAACATAAATACTCGCACACACATAGGCAACTAAGTCAAACTATTCTACTGTTCATAAGATTAACATAACATGTCACGTATATTTTATAAGTTAATGCCAATTATAGATTCACTAACACTTATTCAGATATGCCTGAAGACAAAAGTAAACCGTCATACAAACATATTCATAGCCTTATGCCAACATCATTTATCATCCATATTCACAACAAGGTGCTAACATAAACGACACTTTTATTTAATAAACCAACATTAACAAATAGAATAGGACTTAAGAAAAGAACAATACAAACTTGAACTTAATTGTAGAAAAGAATAATGTGAAATTAAACATAATCCTAGATATACCGATTCTCCTAGATAGAACATGGGAGGAAAAGAATATAGGCAACACAACCCCCATGGTATAATCATATCCCACCCACAGAATAAAATATGATTTGTCCTCAAATACATAAAATTTAAGTACAAATGAGGGGAAATACTTGTAATGCCTCTTATTCATCAGAGGCGTCGGTAAAATATAGTGAGGCTCCAGTGTCCTCACCTGGTGGAATGTTGACCACCATGGTGGTGGGGGCACTCACAAACTCTCCATTCAGAATCGGAGGTACCACATCCTGGAATGGGTTTGAAGTCAGCCCCCTGAATGGGACGGAATGGGTAGACACTTCAGTCGCTTCATCTTCTAATCTTTTCCTTATTCTCTATGCATATATCTTTGATATTTTAGAGGATTTCTCCATATCATAGTACTCTCACTCCTTCGGCATCATAGCCTCTCTTTTTCTTCTCTTTTTAGCTTTTTTTTGGCACGTTTATCAACCAGTTGCTTTCCCTTGTCATTAACTAGTTTTCCCATGAGGTCAAAAATTCCCTCAACTTCATCACTCATTACTAAGGTTGGATCAAAAGTGGTATGTTGTCTCTACCCATACTTAAACTCTTTCATAAACTCTACCATGAACTTATCGAAGTCTTGAATAGACAATGAATCCAGCCTTTTGTTGATTCACTCCTCCTTGTGATCCATACTCATCTGAATGTTTTGGAATGGACAAATTTCTTCATCTATAATTATATGAACAAAAGTCTTGAACTCTGCAGCCTAATTGTCAAGCTTCTTCTTGAATTTCTTTTGTAATTTCAAAGACTTGGTGATGTTTTCATACGTCAACCTATATTCTGCAAATTCTTCCCTACCCATTAGTGGTGCAAATTCAAACCCTGCAGATGCACTTGATGGTATATAATCATGTGGTACATAGGTGGTGATCAACAACATCATAAATGTCTGAATTTTAGAAGTATCTAGGGTGGTACTGACTATGTCTGATAGGCTGGATGTTTTGTGACCCTCATCTTGAGCTTCGAGTCATCCTTGGACTTCTCAATATCATGCATATATGTCGCATAGACCTCATTATCCACCCCATGAATCAGAGATGCACCTTTCTACCTACATAATTGTAAGACCCCGCAAAATTCTCTCAAAGTCTAAGCCTTAGAGCGTGTTCAGTGAAGTGTTAATCCATCCCTAAAAGGTTGAGAAGTTTCTTCCTAAGTTAGAACTATTTTAAACCATGTAGAATTTCCCTAATATCAACTTTTTTCATGTAGATAATTGAATAAAATTTTCGTCGATACCAAATTTTCCCAAATTCAGCACTCGGACAAAGAGTCAGAGCTATTTTAGTGAGATAGTATACCACCTATCACTTTAGCTCATCGCAGATTCAGCCAAAATGGCAATCATCAAAATCCAGTAAGCCTCCGTGATTATGGCGCATCGCACCAAAGTTTAATTTTAGAGTTGTCAATTTCTAGTGCACCAAGGCTATTCCACCGCGTTGCGGTGCCTTTCTAGTTCTCAACCAAGGTGGCAACGTGATTTTGACCACGTCGCTCCATCAAACAGTTTCTCAATTGTCTAATTTCCAGTGATCTAGCGTGATTCCACCACGCACGCTAGCATGTAAAATCAGGATTTTTTAGTTTAATTCTAGGGGCGAAAAGGGTCATTTTGATACCCCTATATATAATCCTTAACATGTGATTTGGCCTCATTTTAACCTTAAAATACTATTTTTCTCACAAAGTTGTTCAAGAACAAGAGCTAGGGTTTCTACAAAATCAAAACCCTTCCTTCTTCTTCAAGAGAAATGAAGAAATCAAGAATCTCTCCAAGAGCTTTCAAGAAAGAGTTTCTCTAAGGTATGCAAATGTTGATTCTTGGGTCCCTTTCATCTAAAAAGCTTAAGAACCCTTATCTAAATTTTAAAGCTTTTATATTTATGAGTTCTCATGATTCATATGAGTTGAAATTGATGTTCATGCTATTATTGAATTATGATTCATGTTTCTTTACAAGGTTTTCAAGCTTGACCCTAGTATGTGATATTCATGAGATGTTCATGATAAACTCTCTTCAAGTTGTTTTTAAGTGATGTGTTCATGTCAATTAGGTGTAGAAATTGTTTAATAAGCAAAGCACGCTCCCCATATGTGTGATAAAATGCTCATGTGAAGGAATTAGAGCCATTGTAGCATATTGATTAGAAATCCCCAATTATGTGCAAGCGCATGCATGCCAAGTGTTTGTTGAAAATCCTTAGTGAATGAATTGTGACATGATAGCATGAAATTACCCAATTATGTGCTTTTTGATACATGCTAAAACTTTAAAACATGCTAACTGTTTGATGCAAGATCTTGTTGATTGGAGTATGAGCCAATAGCATGTCTCCCTATAGTATCACATGTTTATGATTCTTAAATTTTTGAAGAGATGTTGTAGTGATTGTGATGTTGAACGAATGTCCATGGTCTTGATAATTCAAGAATGGTTATGCTTTACTTTTATGTTATAGAGTCCTAGGGGTATTTATACCCAATAATTTAGCTATAGTCTAGAGCCCGTATTTGTTTTCACAATAATCTCAGTTAAACCACGATACTCAGAACTCAGTGAGTTATAGAACTCTGTACTCTCAAAAAGATACAGAACTTAAGTAATCTCATTAATCTCCCTAATCTCGGTACCGCTAGTAATCTAGCCTCAGTTATATACGAAACTCAGATCTAGTAGTATTCAAGTGTTTAGTTCAGTCATAAGTAGTATTCCAGTAATCTATCCCAAGATTAGTTTCTTTCAGTCAGATAACGAGATTCAGTAGTATTTTGTCAGATATGAAACCAAGTGAGTTTAGCTTAACTCAGTCAGATCATTCAAAAAACATGATAAGTATCAAATTTATTTTAGTTTGTGTTCAGTTAAGAATAAGTTCAGAGTCTTTCAGTTAGGAGTAGGAGCTAGCACCGAGCGAGGGCAGGGATGGTGGCTCCCCATCAGAGAGGCAGAGTCGTTAGGAACAATCCCTAAACTCTAGAACTACATAGCCTGTGTAGGATACAGGATTCAACCTTCAGAAAAAGCTGGTCACCCATCAGAAAGGCTTGACTATTATATTGCCTTAGGCTTGACTTCCTGCGAGGTTCACCCGTCAGATAGGATTGACCAGAGAGATCTTTACACATGGCACGATATTAACACCATTCCAACTGCGGTTACAGGTAGAATTTAACTAGTTGATATTCAAGGCATGTCGGTTAAGTGACTATCCCGCAGTTGCAGTTTTAGTATCAATCTTCAGAAATTAGAACTGTCAGATATAGTCATCTATCTAAGTGAGGAACTTGGATAGTTCCATTGATTCATGGACCACCCACTAGATAGTCTTAGTCCCATATAAAGTTATTCTGTATCATATCTAGAGATCACCCATCAGATAGGTTTGATCTCAGTCTCATATTTAGTTGAGTAATATCATTATCAGATCCTGAGATCACCCGTCAGATACGTTTGATCTTAATCTCAAATTTAGTTGTGTATTCTTGTTATCAGATCTAGAGATCACCCATCAGTTAGGCTTGATCTCAGTCTCATATTCAGTTAATTGATCTCATTATCAGTGTAACGACTCGATTTGATAAATCGGAATGCTACACGGTTCTCAAGACCCCAAAGGACCACAAGCTAACCCATGACTGATATTTGTACCTGTATACTGCATAAGATAACATAATAAAGCAGAAACATGCACTGAAAGACCATAAGGTTTTATTATGAACGTAACTGCATAACGTAACATCTGTCGGGGTAATGAAATACCTAAAACAAAACTGAAAATACTGAAGTCTGAACATGATAGTCTGTACCTAGTCTATATCTAGTTTGAAAAACTCCACTGTCTGAAGAATCTAAATAAGTAGTTGATGGGACATGTTCTCAACTAACTCCGACTAATAAGCTAATCAATGAGATAATAGAAAATCATTATGTACTTGAAGGATGAGGACTCACTTCTACTCAGACTGCTAAAACTAGAATCTACTGCTGATCTAGAACTCATGTCTCTGAACCTATGGTGTAACATAAAAAGAAAGCACCATAGCACGAATGCGTCAGTACATATGTACCAAGTATACATGTGAGGTAGGCTATATGTAAGGGTTTACATGCATGATCAATACTAACTGATTGTATAATATAAACATGATAATTCATACATAAATACACAATTGTAACTGACAATGTGATAACATAATACTGTTACTTTGGTAGTATAACTACTGAGTCTGGATACTGGTAACATGACATAACAGATAACATGAATTATTGTATCTGAATATAACTGATAACATGGGTGACTGTAGCTGACAGTACTGAATCTAATAGAACTATTTGAGTTTCGTGTTGTATCTAACTTGACTGTATCTGACAGTCCTGAAATTTGAAACACTATCTGAGTTCTATTACTGAGATTGATTGACTGTATCTCACAGTCCTGATTCTATAACATAAAACTGTGGGAAGTAGTATCTAACTGATATGCCTCAAAGGTGCTATAATAGTTGAGTTAGGGTCCAATCTATACACTGATTAGATGGGTGTCAATACCGCACCATTGGTAAGGACAACATTTGATTAACCCTCATATAAGAGGTAAGTCTAGAGAGAATGGAGGAAACCCTCACATAACAGGTTAAGACATATCATCTACCCTCTTATAGTAGGCAAGGATGTCACAACCTATGATGGCTACATAGTTTCTAGAATGCAAGAATTGCTTCTAAGAATCTCACCCTCGTATAACAGGAGTGTCCCTATCCTTGGGTTCACTCGGTTTTAATTTTTACTCCCATCTAAATTGATACTGAACATGATTTATTGAACTGAATTGAGCATGGACTGAGTTACTAGATTTTCGTAGCTGATGGAATACTACTGATATCTTACAACTGACTGAGTCATAATACTATCTGAAGTCTAAGAGTTCATAGCTTGATTGAGAGTATTGTTTAAACATGTCATGGATCTACATACAAAACTAATATTTCGGGTACAAGTACCCCAGGACTCGATGGAAGGAAAGTGACATAACTTGATATTCTTTAATACATGATAATCACCACAATACATTTGTTCAAGCATTTTGTCACACTTCTAATAGGCATAATCTTGTACATTTATGGAGATTTTCATGATATCATGCTAGTTAGGCAAATTTCCTTCATCTAGGCATTTTATCAAACATATGGTAGGCATAGTACATGTAAATATCATGGTATGGGAATTAAACATCGTGGTTCAATTTCAATTTCATCATACAAGGTTTTAGTCCTGAGATTTCGTAAATCTTTATCTAAACTAATCAACCCTGATGGAATTTATCATCAAATCATGGAATAGAAACTAATTCCTCATTTATCAATATAAAAGAGAACATACAAAGCATGAACACATGAAGAAAATTCATAACTTGTATTTGAATAAGGATTCTTGGACTTCATGGATGAAAGGAGACTATGAACGAACTCTATGCATACCTTAGATCATGATTTTGTGAAGATTCATGGTGAAACCTTCTTGATTGGACCTTCTATGAAAACCCTTGCTTGAGTTCTTGAGAGTATTTGAGCAAAACATCAATATTTTGGATGAATGAGGGCTAAATCACGTGTTTGGAAGCTTATATAGGGGGCCAAATTGACCCTTTTAACCCTGGATACATAAATAAATATTCCGTAAAATTTCCCGAATCGGCGCATTGGCATGATGCGGCATTATCGCTTTATGTCACTGGAAATTGTCAATTGGTAAACTATATGGTGGCGTAACATGGAGCTATCACGTTTCCACCTTATCTACAACCTAGAAGTTTTGAGCAACACGCTAGTATCATGAAGAAACTCAGGAAATTTACAATTGCCATTTGAGCTATCTCCGTGACACGTTGAAGGCTCAGGTCAAATAATATCTCACTAAAAAGTCTCTAAATTTTTGCCCCGGGGGTCGAATTTGGGCGAATTTATATCGATGGAAAGCTTATTCAAATTCTCACGTGATAGGAAGTGAAATTGTTGAAATACCACATGTATAAGAATAAAGTTTTATTTCAAAGCAAGTTCTAACATTCTTGAGATGATTTTTGAGCTTAGAAAAAGCACAGGTATTACAATATCTCCTCCTTGAGAACATTCATTCTCGAATAAGACTGACTGAGAGGGGAAACAATGAGCCGAACATGAATAACTAGAACATGATCTCATGATGGACGTGACTAACAGAATGAACATAACATACAGAACAAGAATATCTGATGTATGCATAACTGATTCATAAATACATAACTAAAATTTCTTAAGAACTAAGTTTTCTCACAATGAGTATGCATGTCTGATGCATAACTATTTAACTGATATGATAGACGAATACATGACTAAATATGCGGTGGTACTTCATACCAAGTTTATCATGGGAACATGAGCATGAGACTGCATGCTAAGTTAGTGATGTACACTAGTCATGAAACAGAGTAAGCTTAAGGAGAACTGTTACCTTAAGCTTGATCTGAGTTGGCGGGGAAGAGGTGAGGATACTTGGCACGCATATTTTCTTCTGTTTCCCAAGTAGCTCCCTCGACGGACTGATTTGGCCAAAGAAATTTAACTAGAGGGACTTCTTTGTTCCTCAATCTATGAGTTTGATAGTCGAAGATTTCAACATGAATATATTCATAAGAGAGGTTGTTCTGAACATCAATGCTCTGAATAGGGACTATGACTGATGGGTCAGCTATACACTTCTTCAGCAAAGAGACATGAAATATTAGATAAACTGAGGTTAGATCTGAAGGTAATTCGAGCTCATACGCTACCTTGTCGAAATGACTGAGAATCTTGAAGGGATCGACATATCAGGGACTGAGCTTTCCCTTTTTGCCGAATCTTTTCACTCCTTTTATGGGAGAGATCTTTAGATAGACGTGATCACCCACCTCAAACTTAAGGTCTTTTCTATGATAATCTGCTTAAGACTTCTGTCAGCTCTAAGCAGCCAAGAGTCTTTCTCTAATTAACTGAGCTTTCTTTAAGGTGTCAAATACTAAGTCAGTATCTATGACTAAGGCATCACTAACTTAGAACCAATCAATTGGAGATCTATATCTCCTTTCATAGAGAGCATTGAATGGAGCCATCTGAATACTGGAATGATTGCTGTTGTTGTATGCAAACTCAATCAAAGGCCAGTGGTCATCCCAACTTCCCTTGAAATCAAGACCTTTTTGGAATGCCTTCCAGAAATGAGACGTGAACTAGGTCCCTCTATATGAGAATAGATAATGGAACACTGCGCAATCTGACCAACTCTTTGAAGTAGAGTTTGGAATAATCCTCAGCTAAATAAGATGTATGAATTGGAAGGAAAAGATCTGATTTGGTCATTCTGTCTACTGTGACCCATACTGAATCATGCTGACGACGAGTTCGAGGCAAACCCATCACGAAGTCCATGTTTACAACTTTCCACTTCCAAGTAGGCATACTGAACTCCTGTATAGAACCAGTAGGTTTCTGATGCTCTATCTTAACTTGCTGACATGTAGAGCACTTAGCCATAAATTCTACAATATCACTCTTCATCCCACTCCACCAATAGATCTCCCACAAGTTATGGTACATCGTAGTGGCCCCTAGATGAATAGAGTAACACGCGCCATGCACTTTTACAAGAATTTGCTACCATATGTCATCTACTCCTTAAACACAGAGACGACCCTGGCAACAAAGGACGCCATCCCCCCTTGGAAGAAAACCTCTATTTTCTGATTCTAAACTGACTCTTTTATCTTGACAAGGCTAGGATCCTTATCTTTCTTTTCTTTCACCTCTGAAACTAGAGTGTATTCTGAACTACTCTGAACACATAAACCGCCCTCTAAAGAGTTGACCTAGTGAATGCCAAGTCTAGCAAGCTGGTGTACTTCTTGTGCTAACTTCTTCTTACTATCCTCACCATGAGAAACACTACCCATAGAGAGTCTACTGAGAGCGTTGGCCACTACATTAGCCTTGCCCAAAAGATAGAGGACACTCATGTCATAATCTTCTAAGAGCTTTAACCACCTTTTCTGATGAGTATTAAGATCTCTTTGAGAAAATACATACTGAAGGATCTTATGATCTGTGAAGACGTCTACATGAACTTCATAGAGATAATGCCTCTAATTATTTAAGGCAAAGACTATGGTTCATAACTAAAGGTCATAAGTAGGTTAATTACACTCAAAGGGTATAAGATGTTTGGAGGTGTAGGATATGACCTTACCATGCTTCATGAGGACACAATCTAAACCCACTCTAGATGCATCACAATATTCTACAAAACCCTCTGAACCATGTGGTAAGGCTAGAACTAGAGTTGTGGTGAGTTGAGTCTTTAATTCTTTAAAACTCTTCTCACATGGATTTGACCACTGAAACTTGAATTTCTTCTAAGTAAATCTAGACATAGGGGGATGCAATAGAAGAAAATCCTTCAAAAAACCATTTGTAATAGCTAGCCAGACCCAAGAAACTCCTAATATCTAATGGAGAGAGAAGGTAAGGCCAGTTCCTTACCACTTTAGTATTTTGAGGATCTACTCTAATTCCATGACCAAAAATAATATGGCTAAGGAATGCAATTGATCTTAGAAAAAAAATGCACTTATTAAATTTGGTAAATAACTGATGATCTCTTAGAGTCTGGAGTACTATTCTGAGATGGTCGGCATGATCGTGATCAGTGCGGGAATAGAACAGAATATCATCTATGAAGACTATGATGAACATGTCCGAGTGCTGCTTGAATGCACGGTTCATCAAGTCCATGAAAGCGGCTGGGGCATTGGGAAGACCAAATAACATGACTAGAAATTCAAAGTGACCATACCGCATACGAAAAGCTTTCTTTGGGATGTCATATTCTCTAACTCTGAGCTGATGATAGCCGAATCTGAGGCCTGTCTTAGAGAAATAATTGGAACCCTGAAGTTGGTCAAACAGGTCATCAATTCTTGAAAGAAGATACTTCTTCTTGACCGTATCGTTATTGAGTTGATGGTAATTAATGCACATTCTGAGTGAACCATCTTTCTTGCGCACGAATAAGACTAGTGAACCTTATGGGGAAATGCTGTGTTTGATGAATCCCTTATCTAAGAGATACTTCAAATGATCTTTCAGTTCTTTGAGTTCTGATGGTGCCATTATGTATGGAGGAATAGAGATAGACTGAGTGTCTGAAAGAAGTTCAATACCGATGTCTATTTCGCTTTCAAGAGGAATTCCTTGAAGATCTTTGGGAAAGACATCTGAATATTCAATAACTACTGGGACTGATTCGAGATGGAACACTCGAAACTGGAATCTCTAACATGAACTAGATGATAAACACATCCCTTAGATATCATTTTCCTTGCCCGAAGGTAGGAAGCAAGTTTACCCCTGAAAGCGGATACACTCCCCATCCACTCTAGGATGGGTTCATTCAGGAATTAAAACTGAACTGTTTTATTTTTGCAGTCGACCGAGGCATAGAAAGAATGAAGGCAATCCATACCAAGAATGATATCAAAATAAGTCATCTCTAACTCGACTAAATCTGATGATATGACTTTCTTAAATATCATAATTAGGTAGTTCCTGTATACCCGTTGGGCTATGATAGTTTCACCCACTGGGGTAGAGACTAAAAAGGGCTCTGCTAGAATTTTGGGATTGATTCTAAAATCAACTGCTATATAAGGAGTAACAAAAGACAAGGAAGCTCCTGGATCTAGAAAAGCGTAAATATGCATATGAGAGATCTATAACGTACCAGTAACTACATTAGGAGAACTTTCCTGATCTTATCGAGTCTGAAAAGCATAGAGACGATTTGGGTGTTGCCCATTAGTAGGACTGGAAGTAGCAACCTACTGATTTGGTAAACTAAACTAAGCTGAAGAGTGATTCTGTTGACCTTGAGGACCTAGCTGCGGACAGTCTCTAACTCTATGGCCTAGCTTGCCACAACCAAAACAAATGGAACTACCTTCTCTACACATATCCTGATGGTGCTTACCGTAAGTCTGGCAAAGAGGATAGGTGCAGGCACTAAAAACACTACCCTAGGTCTTAGAGCCTGGCACTTTATATTTGTTACCCTCTTTAAACTTAGGAACAGGAGCACTGGCTGTAGAGGGAGCTGGAACTGATGACTTGGGATGACAATGAGAATGGTTTCCTCCTTCTGATTTAAGCTGAGGAAAGTTGAAACTACCCGTCTTTGCTTTCTTATTCTGCTTCTCCTTCTACTTAATTTTTTGGTCTTGTATCTACTGAGCATATGTCATACGTCTAGCTAAGGTTATGTCACTATTTAGCATGGTGGATCTACACTCATTAACCATACTGTCGTTCACCCCTGAAACGAACTTACTCATCATTGATCTAATGTCTACAAACACATAAGGGGCATACATAGCTAATTGAGTAAACTTAAAAGAATACTCTTTCACTGTCATATTGCCCTTCCTGAGGTTGATGAACTCTAGTACCTTAGCTTATCTAAGCTCTTGGGGAAATAATCTATCTAAGAATGCAGTGACAAACTCCTCCCACTCTATAGGACCTGCATCATCCTTTTAGACTTCCACTGCTTGAACCAACCATGAGCCACATCCTGCAATTGGTATGCAACTAGCTCAAAACTCTCTACAGTAGTCAACCAGATGGCGTTTGTCACTTTCTGAACTTGATCTAAGAATTTCTGAGGGTCTTTATCTACCTTAGACCCAAGGAAGGTTGGAGCATTCATTTGGGTGAAGTCCCGAATTCTAGCTGCGATTGAGTTGGCCACTGGGTTGGCTGAAATAACTGTTGGCCGTTCATTATGAGCAGCTATTGATTTAGCAAGAGTGGTAAATGTGGTCCTGAAATCCGCATGAGAATCATGATCGCCCAAATGTTCTTCGGACTGAGGGGCTGACTGATTTTTTCTTTTAGGAGGCATGTTCTAAAATATAGAGAAAAAGCGGATTAGACTGAGAAACTGACTGGTGATTATGCTCATAGGCATGACATGAATACTGAAAGAAGGGAAACTATTCTTAAACGTCTCATAGCCTTTTTCACATAAATGAGGCGCGCAACACACCCATGTACAAGACTCTACTAGATGTGTCTTTCAGACTTCCTAGGATTTTATTAAACCTTAGGCTCTAATACCAAGTTTTTAATGACCAGATTTGTTTAACCGGAATGGTACATGGTTCTCATGACACCGAAGGACCACAAGCTAACTAATGACTGATGTCTGTTCCTGTATACTGCATAAGATAACATAATAATGCAGAAATATGCACTAAAAGGCCATAAGGTTCGATCATAAACATAATTGAATAAAGTAACATCTGTGTGGGTTAATAAAATGACCAAAACAAAACTAAAAAATACTGAAGTCTGAACATTATAGTCTGTATCTAGTCTATATCTAGTCTGAAACCTCAACAGTCTGAAGAATCTGAATAAGAAGTTAATTGGACATGTCCCTAACTAACTCTAACTAATAAGATAATCAATGAGATAGTATAAAATCATTATGTCCTCAAAGTATGAGGACTCACTTTTACTTTAACTTTTGAAACTGGAATCTACTACAGGTCTGGAACTCGTGTCTCTGAACCTATGGTGTAACATAAAAAGAAAGCACTATATCTCTAATTCTTCAATACATATATACCGAGTATACATGTGAGATAGGCTATATTCAAGGGTTTTCATGCATGATCCATACTAACTGACTGGCTAACATGAATGTGAGAATGCATACATAAATATACCATTATAACTGAAAATGTGATAACATGATCCTGATATCGTGGCGGCATGATTACTGAGTCTGGATACTGATAACATGAATGACTATATCTAAATATAACTGATAACATGGGTGACTGTAGCCGACAGTCCTGAATCTAATTGAACTATCTGAATTTTGTACTGTATCTGAGTTGATTCTATCTAATATTCTTGTAATCTGAAGAACTATCTGAGTTTTATTACTAAGACTGATTGACTATATCTAACAGTCCTGATTCTGTAAAATGAAACTGTGGGAAGTAATATCTAACCAACATTACCCAAAGGTGCTATAATAGCTGAGCTGCGGGTCCAATCTATACCTTAATTGAAAGGGTGTTAATACCGCACCACTGGTAAGGACAACATGTGATTAACCCGCATATAATAGGTAAATCTAGCGAGAATGGTGGGAACCCTCATATAATAGGTTAAGCCACCTCATCTACCCTCATATAGCAGACTACGATGTCTAAACCTATGCTAGCTACATAGTTCTGAAACACAAGGATTGTTTTTAGGAATCTCACCATCGTATAAAAGGTGAGTCCCTATCCTTGGGTTCACTCGTTGCTAATTCCTACTCCCATCTTAATGGACACTAAACATGATTCGCTGAACTGAACTGACCATGGACTGAGTTACTGAATTTCCATGGCTGACAGAATACTACTGATATCTGACAACTGACTGAGTCATGAGATCATGGAGATTTTTCCTGATTCATAAGACTATCTGAAGTCTAAGAGTTCATACATTGACTGAGATTATCATAAAAACATGACATGGATCTAGGCAGACATCTAATATTTCTGTCATAAGTACTTCCAGGACTCGATCGAAGGATACTAACATAACTAGATATTCTTAAATACATGATTATCGCCACAATACGTTAATTGAAGCATTTCATCAAATGTCTAATAGCCATAGGCTTGTACATTTATGGGGATTTTCATGATATCATGCTAGTTTGGCAAATTTCCTTCATCTAGGCATTTTATCAAATATATGGCAGGCATAGTACATGTAAACATCATGGTATAGCAAATAAGCATCATGGTTCAATTCCAATTTCCTCATAAATGGTTTTAGTCATGAGATTTCATAAATCTTTATCTACACTTATCAATCCACATGGAATTTATCATCAAATCATGGAACAAAAATCAATTCCTCATTTATCAACATGAAAGAGAACATACAAAGCATGAACACATGAACAAAATCCATAACATGTAGTTGAAAAGGGATTCTTGGACTTCATGGATAAAAGGATCCCATGAATGAACACTATGAATACCTTAAATTGTGATTTTTTAAGGATTGATGGTGAAACCTTCTTGAAATTGGACCTTCTATGAAAACCCTAGCTTGAGTTCTAGAGAGTATTTGAGAAAAACATCTATATTTTGGATGAATTAGGGCTAAATTCCGTGTTTGGAAGCTTATATAGGGGGAAAATTGACCCTTTTAACCCTAGACACGTAATTAAATTTTTAGTAAAATTTCCTAAATTAGGCCCATGGCACGACGCGGCGTTATCACCTCATGTCATAGGAAATCGACAATTGGGAAACTTCACGGTGGCGCGATGCGGAGCTATCACATTGCCACCTTGTCTATGACCTGGAATTATGGAGCGACACGCCAGTATCATGGAGAAACATAGGAAATTGACAATTGCCGTTTGAGCTATCTCCGCGATGCGCTGAAGGCTTAAGTCAAACACTGTCTCACTAAAAAGGCTCTAGCTTGTTGCCCGATTGTTAAATTTGGACGAATTATATTTTTATGGAAAGCTTATTCAATTTCCCATATGATAGGACGTGAAATTTTTGGAATACTACATGCATAAGAATAATTTTTTATTTCAAAGAAATTTCTAACATCCTTGTGATGATTTTCGAGTTAAAAAAAGAATAGGTATTACAATATCTCAACCTTGAGAAAATTTGTCCTCGATTGAGATTGACTATGAGGGGAAGCAATGAATCGAGCATGAATAACGGGAACATGATCTCATGACAGACATCACTGACAAACTGAACATAACATACTAAACATGCATATTTGATACATGCGTAACTGATTGATAAATACATAACTGAAAATTCTTAAGAACTAAGTTTTCTCACAATGAGTATGCATGTCTGATGCATGAATATATAACTAATCAGATACATGGATGCATGACTGAATATACGGTGGTGTTTGATACCAAGTTTATCATGGAAATATAAACATGAAACTGAATACTAAGTTAGTGATGTACACTAATAATAAAACTGAGTAATATTAAGGAGAACTGTTACCTTGAGTTTGATCTGTGTTCACGGGGAAGAGGTGAGAATACTTGATATGCATATTTTCTACTATTTCCCAAGTAGCTCCCTCGACGGACTGATTTGTCCAAAGAACTTTAACCAGATGGACTTCTTTGTTCCTCAATCTATGAGTTTGATAGTCTAACATTTCAACTAGAATCTCTCCATAAGAGAAGCTGTTTTGAACATCAATTCTCTGAATAGGGACCACGACCGATGGGTCACCTATACACTTCTTGAGAAAAGGGACATGAAAGACTAAATGAAGTGAGGCTAGAATTGAAGGCAATTGGAGCTCATAAGCTACCTTGCCAAAATGAATGAGAATGTTGAAGGGACCAACATATTGGGGACTGAGCTTTCCCTTCTTGCCAAATCTCTTCACTCCCTTTATGGGAGAGATCTTTAGATAGACGCAATCACCAACCTCAAACTCGAACTCTTTTCTACGAATATCTGTATAAGACTTTTGTCAGCTCTGTGCATCCTAGAGTCTTTCTCAAATTAACTGAACTTTCTTTAAGGCATCGAATACTAAGTCAGGTCCTATGACTAAGGCCTCAGTAACTTTTCACCAACCAATTGGATATTATATCTCCTATCATAGAGAGCTTTAAATGGAGCCATCTGAATACTATAATGATAGATGTTGTTGTATGCAAACTCACTCAAAGTCAAGTGGTCATCCCAACTTCCTTGAAATCAATTGCACATACCCTTAGCATATCTTCTAACATTTGAATGATCCTTTCTGCTTGACCATATCTCTAGGGATGAAAGGCCATATTGAGATGAATTTGGGTACCAAGACCCCTTTGGAATGCTTTTTAGAAATGAGAGGTGAGCTGGGTACCTCTGTCTGAGATAATAGATAACAGAACACCATTCAATCTGACCAACTCTTTGATGTAGAGTTTGGCATAATCCTAGGTTAAATAAGAGGTATAAACTAGAAGGAAAAGAGATGATTTGGTCATTATATTTATAATGAACCATACTAAATCATGCCGACGATGAGTTCGAGGCAAACTCATCACGAAGTCCATGTCTACAACTTCCTACTTCCAAGTAGGAATACTGAAATCTTGCATAGGAACACTAGGCTTCTGATGCACTATCTTAACTTGCCGATATGTAGCACACTTAGCCATAAATTCTTCAATATCTTTCTTCATCCCAGTCATCTAATAGATCTCCTACAAGTCGCGGTACTTCTTAGTGGCCACTGGATGAATAGAGTAACACGCACCATGCGCTTTTGCAAGAATTCGCTGCCTTATGTTATCTATGCCTGGAACACAAAGACGACCCTGACAATGAAGGAATCCATCTCCCCCAAGGGAGAAAACCTCTTTCTTCTAATTCTGAACTGACTGTTTTATCTTGACAAGGCTAGGATCCTTATATTGCTTTTCTTTTACCTTGTCAACTAGAGATGATTCTAAACTACTCTGAACACATACACCACCCTCTGAAGAGTCAACTAAGCGAACGCCAAGTCTAGCAAGCTGGTGTACTTCTTGATCTAACTTTTTCTTACTATCCTAAACATGAGAAACACTACCCATAGAGAGTCTACTGAGAGCGTCGGCCACTACATTGGCCTTGCCCGGATGATAGAGGACACTCATGTCATAATCTTTAAAGATCTCTAACCACCATTTTTGATGAAGATTGAGATATTTTTGAGAAAAGACATACTGAAGGCTCTTATGATCTGTTAAGACATCTACATAAACTCCGTACAGATAAAGTGTCCAAATCTTTAAGGCAAAGACTATGGCTGCTAACTCAAGGTCATGAGTAGGATAGTTCCTTTCATGGAATTGAAGTTGTCTGTAGGCGTAGGCTATCACCTTACTATGCTGCATGAGGACACAACCTAAAATCACTCTAGATGCATCACAATATACTATGAAACCACTTGAACTATCTGGTAATGCTTGAACTGGATCTAAGGTGAGTCGAGTCTTTCATTCTTAAAACCTCTTCTCGCAAGGATATGACCACTGAAACTTGACTTTCTTCTGAGTCAATCTGGGCATAGGGGATGCATCAGAAGAAACTCCCTTAACAAGACATCTGTAATAGCCAGACAGACCTATGAAACTCCTAATATCTTATGGAGAGATAGGGCAAGGCCAGTTCCTTACCACTTCAATCTTTTGAGGATCTACTCTAATGCTATCAACTGAAACAATATGGATAAGGAATTCTACTAATATTAGCCAAAATTTGTACTTATTGAATTTGGTGAATAACAGATGATCTCTAAGAGTCTGGAGTACTATTTTGAGATTGTCTAAATGATTGCACGAAGTATGGGAATAGACCAAAATATCATCTATGAAGACTATGGCAAACATGTCCAAGTACTTCTTGAACACACAGTTCATCAAGTCCATGAAAGCGGCTGGGGTATTGGCAAGACCAAAAGACATGACCAGAAATTTGAAGTTACCATACCGCATACAGAAAACTATCTTCGGGATATGACATTCTATAACTCTAAGATGATAATAGCCGAATCTGAGGTCTATCTTAGAGAAATAACTGTCACCCTGAAGTTGGTCAAAAAAGTCATCGATTCTGGGAAGAGGATACTTGTTATTGATCGTAACCTTATTGAGTTGACAGTAATCAATACACATTCTTAGTGAACCATCTTTCTTGCACACGAATAAGACTGGTGGGCCCTATGAGAAAATGCGGGTCTAATGAATCCCTTATCTGAGAGGTCTTTTAACTAATCTTTTAGTAATCTAAGTTTTTGTGGTGCCATTTTGAATGAAAAAACAAAGATAGGCTGAGTGTCTGAAAGAAGATCAATACCAAAGTCTATTTTCCTTTCGGGAGAAACTCCTGAAAGACCTTCGGGAAAGACATCTAAATATTCATTCACTACTATGATTGATTCAGAACTAGGGGCCTCGAAACTAAAATCTATAACATGAACTAATGATAAACATATCCCTTAGATATCATTTTCCTTTCCCAAAGGTAGGAAACAAGCTCAACCCTAAAAGTGGATACATTACCCTTCCACTCTAGGACGGGTCCATTCGAGAACTAAAATTGAACTATTCTATTTTTGCATTCGATTGTGGCATAGCAGAAATGAAGCCAATCCATATCGAGAATGACATTAAAATAAGTCATCTCTAACTTGACTAAATCTGCTGACGTGACTTTCTAAAATATCATAACCGGGCAGTTCTTGTATACCCATCAGGATATGATAGTTTTACCCACTAGGGTAGATACTGAAAAGTTCTCTACTAGTATTTTATGACTGATTCTGAAATCAACTGCTATATAAGGAGTAACAAAAGACAATAAACCTCTTGGATCTATCAAAGCATAAACATACATATGAAAGATCTATAACTTACCAGTAACTACATCAAGAAAAATTTCCTGATTGTGTCAAGTTTGAAGGGCATAGAGAAGATTTGGTCATTGCCCGCTAGTAGCACTGGAAGTGGCACCCTGTTGATTTGGGTGACCAGACTATGCTGAATAACCATTTTTGTTACCCTGAGGACCTGGCTGTGAATAGTTTCTAACTCTATGTCCTGGGTTTCCACAACCAAAACAAATGCCACTACCTGCTCTACACACACCCTGATGGTGCTTATCATAAGTCTGGCAAAGAGGATAGGTGCGGGCACTACAAACACTACCCTGGATCTTAGATCCGAGTACTCTATCTTTGTTACCCTCTCTAAACTTAGGAACTGGAGCACTGACTATAGAGGAAGCTGAAACTGATGACTGAGGATGAAACTAAGAATGGTTTCCTCCTTCAGATTTGGGGTAAGTAAAGTTTAAACTACCTGGCTTCGTTCTATTATTTTTCTTTTCCCACTACTTAATTTTTTGCTCTTCTATCTGCTGAGCATGGGTCATAAGTCTAGCTATGGTCATTTCACTGTTCAGCATAGCGGATTTGAAATCATTAACCACATGTCGTTCACCCCTAAAGCAAACTTACTCATCTTGTATCTACTGTCTGCAACCACATAAGGGGCATACCTGGCTAATTGAGTAAACTTAAAATAATACTCTTTCATTGTCATATTGCCCTACCTAAGGTTAATGAACTCTAGCACCTTGGATTCTCTAAGATATTGGGAAAAGAATCTATCTAAGAATGCATTGAAAAACTCCTCCCACTTTATAGGACCTACATCATCTGATCTTTCAAACTTTCACTGTTTGAACAAAGCATGAGCCACATCCTACAGCTGGTATCCAGCTTGCTCAGCACTCTCAATAGTAGTCACCCCTATGGCGTATGTCAGTTTATAAAATTTATCTAAGAATTCCTGAGGGTCTTAATCTACATTATACCCAAGGAAGGTTGGAGGATTAATTCGGGTGAAGTACCGAATTCTAGCTGAAGTTGAGTTAGCCACTGGGTTGGCCGAAATGACTGTTGGCCATTCATTATGAGCAACAACTGATTGGGCAAGAGTGATAAATGTGGTCCAAAATTCCGCATGATGAATATGATTGCCCAAAGGTTCTTCAGGTTGAGGGGATGACTAATTTCTTCTCTTAGGAGGCATGTTCTGAAATAAAAAGAAGAAGTGGATTAGACTGACATACTAACTTGTGATTATGCTCAGAATCACGACATGAATACTGAACGAAGGGAAACTATTCTTAAACATCTTATAGCCTCTTCTACATAAATGTTGCGCGCAACATACCCATGTACAAGACTCTACTACATGCGGGTTTTAGACTCCCTAGGATTCTATTGAACCTTAGGCTCTGATACTAAGTTTGTAATGACCCGATTTGCTGAACTGGAATGCTAACAGTGCTCATTACCTCAAAGGACAACAAGCCAACCCATGACTCATATCTGTACCTATATTCTGCATAAGATAACATAATAATGCAGAAACATACGCAAAAGGCCATATGGTTCGATCATAAACATAACTGAATAATGTAACGTATGTGTGGGATAACGAAATACCCCAAAAAACTAAAAATATTAAAGTTTGAACATGATAGTCTGTATCTAGTCTGAATCTAGTCTGAAGGCCTCTACCATCTTAAGAATCTGAATAAGGAGTGGATAGGACATGTCCCCAACTAACTCCACCTAATAAGCTAATCAATGAGATAATAGAAAATCTTTATATCATCAAAGAATTTGGACTCACTTATACTTTGACTGTTGAAATTGGCATCTATTGCTATTCTGGAAATCGTGTCTCTAAACCTATGGTTTAACATAAAAAGAAAGCCCATAGCACGAATGTGTCAGTACATATATACCGAATATACATGTGAGGTAGGCAATATGCAAGGTTATGTATGCATGATCAATAATAACTGACTTTCTAACATGAACATGAGAATGTATACATAAATATACAACTGTAACTGACAATATGATAACATGATACTGACACCGTGGTTGCATGACTACTGAGTCTGGATACTGATAACATGACCTAACAGATAACATAAATGACTGTATCTGAATAAAATTGATAACATGGGTGACTTTTGCTGACAATCCTAAATTTGATAGAACTATCTGAGTTCCATAATGTATCTGAGTTAACTATTTCTTACAGTCCACAAATCTGAAGAACTATCTGAGTTTTATTACTGAGACTGATTGACTGTATCTAACAGTCCTGATTCTGTAACATGAAATTATGGGAAGTAGTATCTAACCGACATGCCGCAAAAGTGCTATAATAGCTGAGCTAGGGTCCAATATATGCCCTAATTGGAAGGTTGTCAATATCGCACCACTGGTAAGGACAACATGTGATTCACCCTCATGTAATAGGTAACTCTAGTGAGAATGGTGGGAACCCTCATATAACAGGTTAATCCACCTTACCTACCCTCATATAGCAGGCTATGATCTCTTAACCTATGGTGGCTACATAGTTCTAGAATGCAATGATTGTTTCTAGGAATCACACCTTCGTATAACAGGTGAGCCCCCATCCTTGGGCTCACTCGGTGGTAATTTCTACTCCTATCTGAATGGACACTGAACATAATTTACTAAACTAAACTGAGCATGGAATGAGTTACTGAATTTCTATGGCTGATGGAATACTACTGATACCTGACAACTGACTGAGTCATGAGATAATGGAAATTTTTCCTGAGTCATAAGACTATTTGAAGTCTAGGAGGTCATAGCTTGACTTAGATTATTGTGAAAACATGACATGGATATACATACACAACTAATATTTCTGGTACAAGTACCCGCAGGACTCGATGAAAGGAAACTGATGTAACTTGATATTCTTGAATATATGATTATCACCACAATACATTTATAAAAGCATTTCATCAAACATCTAAATGGGATAAGCTTGTACATTTATGGGAATTTTCATGAAATCATGCTAGTTTGGCAAACTTCCTTCATCTAGGAATTTTATTAAACATATGGCAAGCATAGTACATGTAAACATAATGGTAAAAAAATTAAACATCATGGTTCAATTTCAATTTCATCATACATGGTTTTACTCATGAGATTTTGTAAATCTTTATCTAAACTAATCAACCCACATGGTGTTTATCATCAAATCATGGAATAGAAATCAATTCCTCATTTATCAACATGAAAGAGAACATACAAACCATACCTTAGATCGTGATTTCATGAAGATTGATGGTGAAACCTTCTTGAAATTGGACCTTCTATGAAAACCTTAGCTTGAGTTCTTGAGAGTATTTGTGAAAAATATCAATATTTTGGATGAATAACGGCTAAATCCTATGTTTGGAAGCTTATATCGGGGGAAAATTGACCCTTTTAACCCTAGACACGTAGTTAAATATTCAATAAAATTTCCCAAATTGGGCACTTGGTGCGACTCGGTGTTATCACGCCGTGTCACTGGAAATTAACAATTGCAAAACTGTACTGTGGCGCGATGCAGAGCTATCGCATTGCCACCTTGTCTATGACCTGGAAGTTTGGCGCGGCGTGGTAGTATCATGGAGAAACACTAGAAATTGACAATTTCCATTTGACCTATCTCTGCAATGCATTGAAGGCTCAGGTCAAACACTGTCTCACTAAAAATGCTCTAACTCTTCCCCCCGGGTGTCAGATTTGGGCGAGTTATATATCGATGGAAAGCGTATTCAATTTCCCTCGTGATAGAAAGTGAAAATTATGGAAATACCATACGTATAGGAATAAATTATTATTTCAAAGCATGATCTGACATCCTTGAGATGATTTTTGAGCTAAGAAAAAGCACGAGTATTACAATCAGATCCTGAGATCACCTATTAGAATGGATTGATCTCAGTCTTAGATTCATTTGAGTAATCTCATTATCATATCTTGAGATTACCCGATAGATATGCTTGAACTTAGTATCAGGTTTAGTTGAGAATTCCTATTATCAGATCCCGATATCACCCACTAGATAGTCTTGATCTCAGTGTCAGATTCAGTTGAGTATTCTTGTTATCAGATCTAGAGATCACCCATCGGATAGGCTTGATCTTAGTCTCATATTCAGTTGAGTAATCTTATTATCAGATCCTAAGATCCCTCGTCAGAGAGGCTTGATCTCAGTCTCAAATTCTGTTGAGTATTTTTGTTATCAGATCTAGAGATTACCTATCAGATAGGCTTGATCTCAATCTCATATTCACTTTAGTAATACTATTATCAGACCCAGAGATCACCCATCAGGTAGGCTTGATCTCAGTCTCAGATTCAATTGATTATTTTTGTTATCAGATCTAGAGATCACCCATCGGATAGGCTTGATCTCAGTCCTAGATTCAGTTGAGTATTCTTGTTATCAGATCTAGAGATCACCCGTTTGATAGGCTTGATCTCAGTCTCATATTCAGTTGATTATTATTGTTGTCATATTCGAACATTATTATTTCTTATCATTGATAGTAGATTCTAGAATCATCCATTAGAGAGGTTTGATCTTCGATGTAGTTAGTGGAGAGTAGAAAGATCAGAATTCAGTTATTGATATAAGTAGATTTAGTTAATCAGTTTCAGTATCATCAGATTTTGAGATCAATCGCTAGATAAAACTGATCTCAACTACATTAATTAGTTATCAGTATTAGATGATTCAGTGTTCAGTATCTCAAGCATTAGTAGTGATTTCAAATGGCAGTAAAGTAGTATTGAGTTCTAGTATTTTGAGTCATGATGATTTTAGTTGTGGTTCATTCATTCATTTATGTGTTCTCGTTCAGTACTCTCATGACTATTCAGTTATGTAATTGTTTATGCATAAGCCCTTACATTTAGCCTTACCTCATCTTCATACTCGATCCATTCCTGTACTAAAGCTTTTGTACTATGGTGTTTTATTTGATACCATAGGTTCAGAGGCACGAGATTCAGAGTACCCTTAGCTGCTCAGTCCCAGTCAAGAGTAGTAGACATAGCAGTGAGTCCTCTTTAGTCGAGGTTGATCCTTATTTTTATTATTATAGTATTAAATTTGGTTTAATTTAAGTAGACGGAGTTAGTTGGGGACATGTCCCATCAACTACACAGTTCAAACAGTTTAGAGGCTTTTCGGATAGGTGTATCAGTATTTAGTTTTAAATTTTTAGTATATTTAGATATTTTGAACCTTATGGCCCGTTTCTACATTTATTATCTATATTATACAGTGTTCAGGTACAGATATTAGTAGAGGGTTGGCTTGTGGTCCTTTGGGATCATTAGTACCGTGTGACGTTCTGGTTCAAAAAAAATTGGGTCATTACAATAATTTTGTGATTAAACATGGAAATAATAATGCACTGGCCAACTTATATGCTCTCACAAATAGATCATCGGCAATGATCTAAACAAAATCAAACTTCAATCCTGAAAGAAAACTAGAAACAAGTATAGCCCAGTGACTATCAAGATTAGCATTACCTCTAGTTGTCATAAGTCTCAATCAAACCACAACCCACAAAAATTTAGCCCTGAAGCTAAGAAAACACTTTACTATATGCTTATGTGGGTTTGTTACCTAGGAAGGATTACCATCATCAGTCAACAACCCTGCCAACCAGGGCCTTTAGGTCGATGCAGAACACAGACGATATTCGTGTTTTGGAATAGCAGGTGGGGCTCCATAGTCTGGGCCAAAAAACATACTGTTGATTGTTTGGGCTGATATGTCAATGGTAACTCCCCGGACTAGAAATGACTCCCTGTTCGACAAATCTGAAATCTTCAAGACCTTTGAAATATCTTTTTATTCCAATAACAAATAATTTGAAAAGAATTCCCTTACCAAATTTGGATGATATGATCTAGGAGGCTTGCTCATACATGCCAATTCATACTAATTAAAGCGATGCTCCAACATAGGATATTCATGCAAATCTGTCATTACAATATGAAACTTCTAAAAAAATGGCCTTTTGATTGCCTATTTTTCCTCGGTGCTAATATATCATAGAACCTATCCTATGCTCTCTCGAGTTTCTATCTGATGGATTCCCTTATTTGAGGATCCTTACCTATGATCAAGTTAGGATCCTCAGTCTCAGTCTCCACATCAGTCGCTTCAATTTGTGCCTCTACATTGGTAGCCTCAATTTTGGGCTCAACTAGTTTGGGACAAGACGTGACCACTCTTGCCTCACCGGGGCTTAAGCTTGTAATGTTGGTGCTTCTATAACTCTACTCTTCAAAATGGGAGAGTGTAGAAAGTAATCGGTCTATTTTGCTAGTATTAAAGGTTGGTACCTCCTTACTCTTGGCAGGTTTACGTCATCCACTTGCCCGACCACCACCTATAGTCAATGGGAGTTTTTGTGGCATGGTTCTTTAAAAAGGAGTAAGGAATCTGTTTGCAAAAAAAATCAGCCAAAAGAAAGAAATATTTGTCTTGACGGTCAACTCGAAGGTCCGTCGTAGGATCGATGGTTCATCAGTCTGGCCGTTGGGCCTTATCCAGTGAGTACCATCCTTAGTGTCTTTGAGTACGTCAAGGTTACCATCCGCAACACCTTTCAGTTAAAAACTTGACTTTGGAATTTTATCAAACACCAAGTGTGTAAAACTAATTTTTAGCACAAAAAGACACCATTTTCAAATTTACGCACAAATTATCTCACTTTAAACATATGGGTCACTCAGACTTCACCCAATCACAGAGCATACCAAAGTCTAGAAGTCAAAACATCAAAAATTTAGGCAACAAATGAAAGCAAGATGAAATTTTATAAAGCACAACTTATTCACTTCATATTTGCAATTTAACAAAGTAAGAAAAGGGTTACAATCATACCTTGATAATGGAGAAATTTCACTCTACTTGATTGCAACTTCAAAAAATAAAATTAGTTGACACTTTAGTCAGTGATTGTTTCTTTTGTTGTGATGAAGAAAAAGAGAAGAATGGATTTTTTGAAATAGGAGAGACGGAAGAAGATGAAGAGTCATAGAGGTAGTAATTACCTTTAGATAATTTGAATCCAGAGGGAGTTAGACAATTGTAGAATTTGAAGAGGTTACAACCTATGTAACCTCCCTATTTTATCTCTTTAAAAGCCTTTGGGTAATGTACGGGTCATTTAAATAAGCATCAGATTTAACCCAGCCCGACCCATAACTAAGGTTACGTTAACGGTTAACCCAATGGTCCATCAGTTTTTCAATGATCTGCCGGGTTGACCATCAAATCTTACAAGAGACATGCCTTCCATGTCTTTCTATTATGGTTACTCCGACGATTTGTCTATGCTATGACAGTCCGTCGAGTGGTCCATCAGCCTATTCTAGAAACTCAAAATTTCATCTTCAGGATAACGGTTTGTCCAGCAGTCCGTCGGTTTAATGATGGTTTGCCAACTCGACCATCAACCCTTATCCAGAATGTTCAACTTTTTACCATGGTTGTAAAGGTGCAAGTGGCAGTTCTTCAAGACCTTGACGGTTTGTTAGTTATCCCATCAACCACCTATAAACTGTAAAACTCTTCTCTTTCAACAATCTCAGTCCTACACACTTCACAAAGACATCAGATTGCACAAAAAATAACAAATAATCTTTGACTATTATTGAAACAACACTTAGTGGGTTGACTCCCACTAGCGCTTGATTTAATGTCGTTGCACGATGCATTTACCTCAACTACTTAGACTTCATCAAGATAGATAGTAACTATACATTTTATCGAGTCCATTGGACCGATATACAACTCCAGTCTTTTCCTATTAACTTTGAAGACACTCTCATCTTCCTTAGCAACTTCGACTACTCCAGAGGAGTAGACTTGATTAACTTGAAATGGATCCGACCATTTTGATTTAAGCTTACCTGGAAACAACTTCATATTGGAGTTAAAGAGAAACACCTCATCACCCTTCTAAAAAACTCTTTTTACAATCCTCCGGTCATGGTACTTCTTCATCTTCTCTTTGTAAATATCAATTCTTTCATAATCTCCGAGACAGAACTCATCCATCTCATTCAGTTGTCCTAATCTCAACTGAACTACCTCATTCCAATTCAAATTCAGCCTCCTAAGTGCCCACAACTCCTTATGCTTCAATTTAATTAGAAAATGGCATGCCTTTCCATAAACAAACTGGTACAATGACATGCTAATTGGTCTCTTGAAAGCTTTTCTATATGCCTATAAGGAATCATCAAGCTTCCTAGACCAGTCTTGTGTCTAGCATTCACTATTTTAGCAATTATTTCTTTAATTCCTCTATTCAAAATTTTGATTTTCCCACTATTTTGTGGGTGGTATGGAGTTGTTACCTTGTGTTTCTTAGGACCATACTTTTCCAAAGTAGCTAGATACACTCGATTGCGAAAGTGAGATCCACCATCGCTTATAACGATGCGTGGCACCCCAAATCAAGAGAAAATATTCCTTTAGTAGAACATAACTACTCTCTTCCCTTTGTTGTCAGTAAAAGCAATGGCTTCAAACCATTTCAATACATAATCAACAACAACTAGAATGTATTTCATCCTGTATGAGCCCATAAAAGGCCCCATAAATTTGATGACCCAGACGTCAAATAATTCTACCTCTATCATATTTGTCGAAGACATTTTATGGCGCTTGGAGATTGACCCCAGTCTCTAACATTGGTCACATCTTCTCACAAACACATAAGCATTTTTGAATAAAGTCGGCAAATAGTAGCCGTTTTGTAGCACCTTTCTAGTAGTACGGTCACCTACTTGGTGACCTCCAATTGGGGAAGCATGAACACATCTCCTTATGATATTGTGAGCATATCTCCGAAATAGATATGACTCATCCCAGAAGTATTGTGTCACATCGGTCACCACATAATTTGCGAAATCAGCATAGCAAGGTATGTTTTCCATAACATCAGCCAAGATTTCCTCATCAAAAAATTCATCATTGATCTTAAATTCATCTCTAACTGTTTACTCCCCTTCCATCCTAGATAGATGGTCCGCAACCTAGTTTTTGTAACCTTTCCCATATTTGACTTCAAAGTCAAATTCTTGAAGAAACAACACTCATCTAATCAACCATGGTTTCGTATCCTTTTTTTCCATCAAATATCTCAAGGTTGTGTGGTCAGTTTGGACCCCTACCATCGTTCATGGCAAATAATCCTGGAACCTCTTAAAAGCATAGAATATTGCAAGAATTTCCTGTTCAGTTTCTGTAGTTCTTTTGGGCCTCATTTACTTATTTTCTTCCATAATAGGTGGGATGAAATAGCTTATCCCTCTTTTGCCCAAGTAAAGCTCCAACTGCAACACCGCTTGCATCACATATAATCTGAAATAGCTTTGACCAATTTGGTGCAACAATAATAGGTGCGTCAACTATCTTCTCTTTAAGGCATTCGAATGCCTTCGAGAAATCATTATTAAAGTTGAACTTAACCTCCTTCTCCAAAAGTTTGCAAAGTAGATTTGCAATTTTTGAGAAGTCCTTTATTAATCTCCGATAGAAGCCCGCATGACCAATAAAATTGCGCACTATTTTTACTAAAATAGTTGGTGGTAGCTTCCCTATAACCTTGAATTTATCTCATTAAACCTCAATCCCTTTTGTTGAAATTTTGTGACTAAGGACAATGCCCTCCTTCACCATGAAGTGTCAACTTTCCTAATTTGGCACAAGGTTAAACTCTTTACATAGCTGCAAGGCCCTACTTAGAATCACCAAACACAGCTCAAATGAATCTCCTACCACAGAAAAATCATACATAAACACCTCCAAGGTGTCTTCAACTATATCTGAGAAAATAGACATCATGCATCATTGAAAAGTAGCGGGTGCATTACACAATCAAAATGGCATCCACATGAACACTAAAGTACCATAAGGGAAAATGAATATCATTTTATCCTGATCCTTCATGGCTATAGAAATCTAATTATATCTAGAATGCCCATCCAGAAAATAGTACGAACCTCTTCCCACCAACCAACCAAGCATCTGAGACATAAAAGGCATTGGGAAGTGATTTTTCAATGTCCATGAGTTGAATTTTCAATAATCCATGCAAACTCTCCACCTAGTGACAGGTTTGAGTGGTATCAACTCATTCTTCTCATTTTCTATAACTGTCATGCCCCTTTTTTTGGGCACTCATTGTACGGGAATCACCTACATACTATTAGAAATGGGATATACAACTCCTATATCAAGCTATTTGATGATTTACTTCTTCACCACCTCTTGCATAGGTAGGTTAAGATGGCATTGATGCTTAATTATTGGTGTGCAATCCTCCACCGACTGAATTTTATGAGTGCAAATACTTGGAGGGATGCCAATAATATCTGCGATAGTCCATTCGATCGCCTTTTTATACCTCCAAAGCATAGAAATAACTGCCTGTACCTGCTGGTCACAAAAATCAGCCACAATGATGACAAGTAAGTGTTTTCACTGCATAGAAATACATATCATAGATGACCTGGCAATTCTTTCCACTCCAACATCGGTGGATCCTCAATAGATGGCTTAGTTGGTGGTTTTGGGCATTATTTTGAATCTAGATCAAGCTTCTTGGGAGAATAACAATATGATCCCATTCCTATCAAAACACAAATAGACTCCTCATACTCCCCAGTGACCTCACTATCAAAATTTGTTAGAACTACAGTAAAAGGCTCAACAACAAATTTCACCTCTATCGACACTTTCTGCTCATCCTTATAATAAATATCAACAATAGATAAAACACTCATCTACTTATGATTTTTCATAGATTGGAACATATCAAATTGCACCACTTCATTATTCAGCCTGAATAAAAGCTTATTAGCTCACAAATCAATAAGCACGCTTCCAGTTGTGAGGAAAGGTCGACCCAAGATTATGGGCACCTCAAAATCCACCTCACATTCCAAAATAACGATATCCATAAGAAATTTAAAGCTAGCCACCTTCCCTAGCACATCATATAAAATACCAACCAATCTCTTTATAGACCTATCTGCCATTACCAGTCATATATTTATGGGTGTGGGATTTCCCAAAACCAACTTCTTATAAATAGCTAGACGTATCTGGTTGATGTTCGATCCCATATCACATAAGGCCTTAGAAAAGTCAAGAGACCCAATGGTACAAGGAATGGTGAATGATACTAGGTCTGCCTTCTTCTGCACCAAGGATCTTGTAGAGATAGAACTACAATAGTGGAGATTATCCACCGGTTCATAGCTTACTTCTCTCTTTTCTGTAACAAGATCTTTCATAAATTTCACATATTATTGAATCTGCTTAATTGCCTCCACCAAAGGCATATTCACTGTCAGCTACATTAACATTGCTATGAATTTACTAAACTTTGTATCATCGACCTTCTTCTTTAATATATGAGGAAAGAGAGGTAATGGTTTTGAGAGACTAGTCACCACTGCTTTCTTTTCCTTGTCTTTCCCTTTTCTTAACTCATACACCTACTGATTATTAAAAGGGATATCAATGCCATCCCGCTTCTTAGATTCTACTATATTACCTTATACATACTCAACATCTTCTTTGCTCACCTCTTCAATCGCATCTTTTCCCACAAAAGGGCCTGGTAATACTTTACCACTATGTATGGTGACTGCTATGCAGGAGCCATCATTACGGAGATTCTAGACTATTTCACTTGACAAAGTTCTTCTCTTCTGCTGATTCAATTCTGTTGAGAGTTGTCTCATTTGTTGCTCTAACTATTTGATAGAAGTGGAGTATGAGTTTACCAACTGACTCATGGAATATAAATCACTCTTCATAGTAGTGACCTAGAGTTTGTATACTCTACTCCTTTTAACAGCTTCTCCATCATGTCCTTTATGGACATTTTGCTCGAGCTTTTTTTAGAATTATCTTGACTTCCTGGAGGTACATATAGCACACTCCAGTCGCTTTTTGTCTTCCAGTTTCCTTGATCCCTATCCTTACAACCGGCCTTGTAAAAATAGTTCCGACTTTGATTTCCATGTCCATTGCCTCAGAAACTCCCTAATTATTTAGATACTTTGCCTTTTCTTCAAAAGTAGAGTCAACTCTACCTTCTGATGCAACATCTTTCAACTTCTCTATTTTTCCAAACAATAGATACTTAGTCAACAAATCCATCAGTGTATTCAGGTGTGCCATGTCCTGGTCATGTTCCTCCTTCTTTTTGCATTGCTCTACAGTTATACCACTAGATATAATTGGTCTTGCTACTATAGAATCCCTAATATGTGCCGATGTACTTTGTTTGGTCATCCAATCAAGCGTATTTGAAGCCTCTGGAAAAGTGAGATCCATAAATGATCCTCCAATAGTATTATCCATGATTGACTTCGTAATAGAGTTCAAGGCTCTATAGAGAGATTCTATTAAATGAATATCATTCACATTATGATTCGGGCATTGCATCAGCTTCTTTTTAAATCTCTCCCAAGTCTCTTGAAGAGCTTCAGTTGGAAGCTGCAAAAAGTTGTTGATCCCATCTTTAAAATGTACCCTCCTATAAGGTGGAAAGAATCTTTCTAGGAAATCCTCTTTTAGCTATCTCCAGTTGGTGGTAGAGTCGGGAGTTAGCCCATTAAGCTATATTGTCGCCTTCTTAGATAGAGATAATGGAAATAAATGCAAGTGGATGGCATTCTAACCCACTACTGGGTTATCAAAAGACTTTCAAATGGTGACAAAGTTCACCAAATGCATATTAGGATCATCACACGGAAGCCCACCGAACAACCCCTTAAGATGAAGAAGTTGAATCATCGTACTAGTAATATTGAATTTAGCTCCAGATGCTAGAAGTGGAGTAATTATAGTTCCAGTTGCAACTGCTCCATCCATTCCATCTTCGTCATCATTAAGATCAAACTGCACAGGTTGGCAATCTTGCCTCGCCCTAAAGGGATGATTTCAATTTGCATTGTGGTTTACTGGTGCAGCCACATTCTCTGCATACCTCAGGTTAGGAGGATCCAACAAATCATCATTATTAGGATTAGGATGACATATTGGTTGGCCATCATTCTACTAATTAAGTTAGGCTCTATCCAAAGCGTCTAGTCATTTAGCATCTTGGGGATCTACCATTCTATCAATCAATTGCGGTTCTGGATGTACTGGTAATAATGGTGCACCTGATCTCTGTGTACTAGGCATACATAATAACTACCCTGCATAGAACAAAAACAACAAACAAAGGTAAAATTTGGGAAATATGACCATAAGGTCAATTAACAAACACAAACTTAATTGACAATCGTATTCTTCGGTAACGGTGCCAAAATTTGATACGCCCAAATTACACCTCTCTTACGAGTGAGTAAGAGGTTTCTTTCAAATATAGAACCCTACTATGTCGGGTTATAAATCCCATAGGAAATACTGTGTTCACTAAGTATTGTGATTGTTATCAGACTGTTGGTCAAAGGTTCCTGAATAAAAGGTGTTTTAATTTATGAATTGTATTCTAAATAATTGTAACAAAGTTGTTTCAAATAATGATTCTTTTTGCAAGTAGTAATTCAATGATATTAAATAAACTAGATTTATGGTTACGAAGATGTTTCAGCATCTAGGGTTGTGACTTACAATAGAGTTCCAATTAATAACATCAATAGCAAGAGTGGCTGAATTTTATTGCTAACCCATTAGTTTCTCAACCTTAATGGATAGTTTCTTCTTTAATTCTCTCAAACTTAAAGAATGTATTGATTATTCACCCAGTTTCTCATGTAGGTCAATCCTATTAAGGTATTTTCCATTAATCCAAAGGTTTAGGCCTCTAGATTCCATGTAAACCCTTTTTTTTTCAAAAACAATTTTTTATTTGAACAAGTGATGTTCTTGGGCTCACCTTTCAAGTTTGCAACCAAAAAAAGTCATTAAAGTGAAGAAGGGTTTATGAAACAACAATTACCTATGGAAACTCAATTGGAATCATAACCCACATCAACTATTCACATCAAGGCTCCCATAACCCTAGTTATAAGAGCTTAGCCACTAATATTCATAGTAGAAAGAGAAATAATATTTGTATTACTCATAAATTAATTGAAAATTCATTTACAAAAGTTAGAAGAATTAGTTTTTGAATCATTAATTAAAATGGAATGATTAGATACTCAAGTTTAGCTTGATTCACAAATTACTACATTACAAAGAGTTTCAAAGATGGAAAAACTAAGGTAACAATACCTAAGATAATAGAAATGAAACCCTAAATAGGTATTTATATACTCTCAGGTAAAAAGGACTTAAAATTCGAATTTAGAAAAACCACATCCAAGTTGACGGTCACATCGACGGTCAGTCGAGTGGATGGTCGCGGGATGTTTCATAAAGTCAGGTTTTATTAAGTGTTGACGTCCAACTCAGCGGTCCTTAACTAACGGTCCATCGCTTGACTCTCCAAATTTATAGATTCTTTTTAGACCCGATGGCCAAGTTGGTGGTCTATCGGATATTTGACGGTCTGCCAATTGGACTATTGTAGGTGTTTCTCATTTTATCCTTTCCAGTTTACTCTGATGGCCACCCCGGTGGTCCGTCGCATGGCTGACGGTCCCCTAGTTGGACCATCAGTAACCGTTTCTATTAGTTTTCCTGGTTTTCTTCTTCATCTAACTCCTTAACCTGTAAACACTTAAATCCAGCATTAAATACAACTTTAATTGCTTGAAAACACATAATTTTCCTATGAAAAAGATGCAAAATTTTTCTTCAAATGATGGAACATCAGTACCTTGACCAGTAAACTAAATGTTGAGAAAAATTAGAGTTAAAAACCTAGGGTATTACATAAATTAGAGACTCAAACTCTAAGAGCTTACCTTTTCTTCAAAAATCAATCACCGCACGAACATCAATCAATAAAAATAACTAGTAGTCGGATCTGCACCAAAAATTTATAGAAGTGTAGTATAAGAACCAAAATAATGGGTACTAAGTAGGCATCATCCACTCACTAAGCTAAATCATGATATAAGCATGGTAAAATAACATAAGTAAGTCAAGGTACAAAAATGAACTTGAATCTCCAACATCGCTGTTAATAATAAGTAATAAAACTTAGTAATAATATAACATAAGGTATCAACACATGCCAATATTGTTATACATTATAAGCAAATAATTCATAATAATAACTTATCATGAAACATCAACACAAGCAAACATAACTAGAAAATTGTGTACCGTACATCAATGGGTGTCAAAAAGTAAATAACCCATCACAAACTCTTATATGCCTAGGTACACTCAAGGGTACGTTAAATCTATCAATAAACATTATAAATAACCTTCATTATCATTTAAAATTATTTCACAATTATCATAACCAGTCATTTACAACCATTCTCAACTTAGAAACCTTGATAATATGAGCACATTCCATATTATAATAAGCATTTACAACATTATTGTTGATACTCATATTCACCATTTAGTAGCTAACCATCTCTTATTAACTAATCAATTTAATAACTAGTCATTATATAACTTCTAGTCATCATTTAGTAATTAGTAACCATATAAATACTAATAACCATAATGAAATGTGGGGGTTACACCACACTATTAAGGACTGGTCCCATAAAGCCAGTCACAAGCAATCAAATAGTATGGTATCAGAAAGCTAAACATTTTGTAAAAATATAAAAACACTAAGATTTGACATTGAAACCTCCTTCCCTAGGAAGGAAATACCACAGCTTGCACTCACAAACACCTAACAATTCACTATAATTAACCTCTTGATTACAGACTCTAAATTAACTTAACTCTAGGTTCCTCCTACTTATAATAACTCTACTCTAATCCTTACTTGACAACTCTGCCTAGAACATATATTGATATTAATTGACTATAACAAATATGAACCTTAGGTAAGTTTGCCTTAGATCACTCAAGAAAACAAAGAAAACATTATTCATATAGCATGAGTAATCTAGTTACAATTAAAAACAAAAATCCAGAACATTGAAACAACCTAGGTTCTAGTCCTTCAACAAATTCTTGGGTTTGAGCCTTCTATTTATCATACAACTCACCATACCACTAATATAGTATGGATATGGGTTTAGGGACCCTATTCATATGTTGGTTAGTGTGATGTTTGCCAAATTTTATTCTTAGTAGAAGGAGACTTTGTAAGATTCATATGGGAATTTTATGAGAGGTAGAGTCCAACCGTATGTTTTCCAGTATCTTTCCTAGAAGTTTTTGCTTAGGATACAGTTTGAGGATACTAGTCAAAGAGTAGGGTTCAATTTAGGATAATGAGTCATAAATTTGAAAAAATATGATGTCTAACATTTTGATCAACATACTAGTGAAGGATACCACTCGTATGATATGGGTATGAGTGAGGAGTCTAACTATACCCACCGAGGGGATTTTACTGTTTAAGTTAGGGGTATTCTAGACATTCTCCTCTTAACTTCTTTTGACCCCATGACTTAAAACACTCTTGGGACTTTATTAACCTACTATTCCTTTATCAAACACACTCAAATAACTCTTAAATCTCTCTTAAGCTCTTGGTTCAAAAAGAGGCTAGGTTTTCTCAAGGTGGTCAATTAAGTCTCTCATAGGTGGTTTCTCATCATCTTTTTTGTTATAAATGGAATGATACTCCTCTCTATTTTTTAGTTCAGCTAAAAGTATCTTTTTATTAATGAAATATATGTCAGGGGTTGTAGTTGTTCTTTGTGGGATAATGTTTTACACAATTTTCTTATGGCTTTTGTATTATAATACTGGTTTGAGCATGTGGTTGGATGCGAATGGTCAAATGATACATTATTTGGTTTTGGAAAACTATATGCCCTCAAATTTTTTGTTAAAATCCCAATGAGAATGTTTTTGTCACATAGTTTGACTTTTATTGAAAAATTTATATTGCATAATAACCTAAATGGTTTTATTGAAATAAATAATTTGGAAAGGCCTTGGTGTCCATGGTTCTTATTTATTTGAAATCCTATGGGGTACATGGAAATTCCTTGAGTAATGTCTAATGACATTGCTTATAAGCTATAGTCAGTATGTCGATACCACTTTATAATACCTTGTTAATTAACTCTAGAATTGGTGGTTTGGTTATGTTCTAAAGGTTTTAATTGGGCAATAATGGCTAGTTGTGATATCTAACTGTGAAGGTGTGAGTCCAATGTATGGAGACTGGATTTTTCAATAGTAATATTAGTCATGGTGATTATATACTTGTGGGGTATAAGAGAATCCCCTAAATTATTCTTGTATATATGTATCATGGAGGGCGAAGGGTACACGAGAATCCTAGCTCCTATGATATCTCCAATTCATATGGCTACACCTATTGGGGCCCGTTTATGAGGAAATACTTGACAGATGTAGATCGTGGGTGGTTTCAGGATAATAAATCTGTACAGTTAGGTTAAAGATATAAATTTATGCTAAACTCGGTTCCCTTTCCCATCACGGTATATATGTATATAAGTAAATGATTGTATATGATTATTTACTTTCGTATTAAATGATGGTATTATTTTATCCTTATACCTGAGTACACAATAGCGTTCACCCACTAAATTTTCATTGGGAGATGTATCCCCAAGTGATGCAGGAATTGGCCATACTACTCCTCCTGCTCAGTAACTTGGATTCAGGGATAACATAGATTCATATTTAAGTGGTGAGATTCCTTACTTTGGAAGATTCTATTTCATGTTATTGATATATTTTCATACTTTTGAATATTTTTTGGACTTTGGTTTTGGCTAAGATCAGGGGCATATCCCAATCTGATGTTCTTTATTTTTCGTTAGAGGCATTTTGTTACTATTTGAGCATGGGTGATGTCAGTATTGGTATTGGGATTAGGCTTAAAACTGGTTGGATATATGATTACATTAGTTGTTGGTAATGGTTATAGATTCAATTATTTTCTTTGATTATTAATTGTTTTATCTTGTTCTATGTTTGAAATTCATCCGACATAGGGTACGGGGCAGTTATTATTAGGTATTAGAGGTGGTCTCTGGTCCCGATTAGACTTGAGGTACCTAATATGTCTAGTCCTTATTTTAGGTTTTCTCAGATTGGTATCCGAACACTAGGTTCGTTGTCACTTCGTAGTCCACAAAGCCATGTTGAGTAGAGTCTCTTTTAAGGATGTGTAGCACGCCACACTCATAAGGGAGAGGCTACAAGGCACTTAAGAATATTTTTTTTGTGTTCTATTTTCATGATGTAGAGTCTACAGTCCGATATTGTCCTCTAATTCTTATTTTTTTGGTTTTTAGATCATACCTCAATGTTTTGAAGATTATGGAAACAACTCAGCCACAATAGAGGACAATGTTGATAAGAGCCATTTTACTTATGAGGTCCATACCCAGTCTAAGGTCCTAGTTATAGATTGTTCTAGAGTTTTACTAGTTCCCTATAGTCCATCTCAAACTCCTTGAGATAAAGTGACGAACACTGAGTTTTTTCAGTCTATTCAAATGTTGGCATAGTTGGTGGCTACTTATTAAGAGAGTAGTATTCCTATAACTCTATCTTATGAGGCAACAAGGGTTGGATAATTAATGAGGTTGAACCCTCTGAACTTTGATGGTGTTATGGTAGAGGAGGATCCTCAATGATTTTTGGATGAGATTGAAAAGATCTTTCGTGTTATGCATGCCACGAATGTGGAGCGTGTAGAGTTTAACACTTACCAGCTGAATGTTGTGGCATACTAATGGTACGATGAATAGGATCAGTCAAGGGGTGACTATGTTGAGTCATCTCTATGGGAGTATTTTGCTAATGCTTTTCTAGACCTCTTCTTTCCTCAATAGCTGAAGAAAGCTAAGGCAAAAGATTTTTTGACTCTGAAGCAAGGACAGATGTTAGTTAAGAAGTATGCGTTAAAGTTTTACCACTTGTCTCAGTAAGATTAGGAGATGGTTTCTAGTATGAGTCCTAGACTGATGATGTTTTCTTTTGGGTTGTCCAAAGATTTGATATTAGAGAGTAAGGTTATCTTATTAATTAATGACATGGATATCTCTAGGTTTGTTGTCTCTGAGCAATAAGTAGAGTAAAAGCAAAAGTAGAAAGCTAAAATAGGAATGAGGCAGGGAAAGAAGTTTAGGTTCTCTAAGTAGGATGGTGGCCAAAAGTAGAGTGGCAGGGATAGTATAAGTGATCCAAGAAGAAGTCGGTCAATTTTGGGTCTTACTCAATGGAAAGTGCTCCCTACCCAAAGCTGTTGGGTGATAGACATTTCTATGGTGGCGACAAATTTATGGCACAAGTTTCCAATCTCAGACAAGTGGAACCCAAGCAACTTCATTATATCCTCCTTATAGGTTTTATAGTGGATTACACTAAGGTTTTTATGATGATGCGGGACAAATGCTTCAACTATGGTTAGTAAGGGCATATGCTTAGAGATTGACCTATTGGTAAGGTTAATTCAGGGGTGATAAGATTTGAGTTACTTCATCATAAGCTACGACACCAAAGGGTTCACCATTTAGTTTCGGCACTAGTCGAAATCATCTCTATGCTCTCACTACCCAGCAGGAGTTTGAGGCATCACCTGATGTCATGACTAGTATGTTGAAGTCATTTTCTTATGATATTTACTGCTTACTTAATCTAGGGTCCACTCTCTTTTATGTTACCCCATTTGTTTATGTGTATTTTGATTTTGGTCCAAAGTGTGTTTTAGACCTTTTTTTACAGTCTACCCAAGTAGGTGACTCTATGATTGCTAAAAAATTCTATAGAAGGTGTGTGGCATGTGTTGGTAGTAAAAAAGCTTTGGTGGATCTATTTGAATTAGATATGGTGGATTTCGATGTTATATTGAGGCTGGATTGGTTGCAATTATGCTATGCTTCTCTAGATCGTTGGAACCGTAAGGTTATATTTAAATACCTTAATGAGTTGGTTATTGAGTAGGAGGGTGGTTCCCTATCTCTTAAAAGGGAATTCATATCATATATTAGAGCTCGAAGATTAATCTCCAAGAGGTGTCTCTATCATCTAATTTGGGTTAAAGATTCTTCATCAGATGGTTCCTCTTTGCATTCCTTCCCGGTGGTGAATGAAACTTCGGATGTATTAACTAATGACCTTCCCGGTATTCCTCTTGATAGGGTGATTGAGTTTGGGATTGATATTGTTCTTGACACTAGTCCGATCTCTATTCCTACCTATAGAATGGCTCTAGCTGATTTAAAGAAGATTAAGGAGCAACTAAAGGATCTTTTAGATAATGACTTCTTCCATTCTAGTGTGTACCCATGGGTTACACCAGTGTTATTCATGCATAAGAAGGATGGTTCCCTTGGGATGTGCATTGATTATGAGCAGTTAAACAAGGTCATGGAAAAGAAAAAGTATCCTTTTCCAAGTGTAAATGATTTGTTTGATCAGTTATAGGGTACTATGTTTTTCTCCAAAATTGATCTATAATCCGGGTATCATCAGTTAACGATTAGGTTTGTGGATAACCCTAAGACTGCTTTTTGAACCTTATATGGGCATTTTGATTTTCTTGTTATATCTCTTAGGTAAATGAATGCCCATGCGACATTCATGGACTTGATGAATAGGGTCCTCTATCAGTTTCATTACTTGTTCATCATTGTTTTCATAGCAATATTCTTTTGCATTCTAATAGGGATTTTGTTCATGTGAATGACCTCTGTACTATATTGTAGACCTTATAGGAGCTGCAGTTGTATTCCAAATTTGTCAAATGTGAATTCTGGTTGAACGCTATCACTTTTTTAGTTCATATCATTTCTAGTGAAGATATCATGGTGGATCAGCAGAAGGTTGCAGTGGTGAAGATGTTCCGTAGACCCATGACACCAACTAATATTCAGAGCTTCTTAGGCTTATCTGGTTACGACAAGAGGTTTCTAAAGAGTTTTTTGACTATAGTTTCCGCATTGACAAAATTATCTCAAAAGAAAGTAAAGTTATTGCGGTCATATGCTTGTTAGGGTAGTTTTGAGAAGCTGAAGGATAAGCTCAGTTTAGGTTTGGTCTTAACTTTGCTTAAAGGCACAAATGGCTTTGTGGTCTATTGTGATGCATCTCGTATAGGACTTTGTTGCATTAAGATACAACATAGAAATATAATAGATTAAGATTCCAGGCAGTTAAAGGTGCATGAGAGGAATTGTCCAACTCATGACTTGGAACTGTTGGCTATGGTATTCATATTTATATCTGGCATCACTATTTATATGGGGTGAATGTGGATATCTTTTCTTATTATAAGAGCCTGCAATATGTGTTTACTCTAAAAGAGCTTAACCTCAGTAAAAAGAGATGTCTTGAGATTCTCAAGGATTTTGACATGAGTCTTCACTACCATCAAGGTAAACCCAATGTGGTTGTGATGGTTTTAGCAGGTTATCCATGTAAAATCTAGCTCATGTGGATATGGAGAAGCGGGAGCTAGTAAAGGACATTTACCATTTGGCTAACCTTGGTGTTCCCCTCTTTGACTTTAAGGATGGTGGTGTATTTGTACAGGAAGTTGTGCGGTCATCTCTTGGCACTAAAATCAAAGAGAAGAAGAAGTTAGATCCTTCCTTAATGGGGATCAAGGGTGACATTGGTCGGTAGATGGTGATGGACTTACAGACACAAAGCTGGATTTTGACAATGATACATTAACCTAGTACAAGTGGGTTATGTATTTCATTAGTTTATTTGGATTAGGAGAATGTTACATTAACCTAGTACAAATGGGTTAAGTATTTCCTTAGTTTAGTAGGATTTGGTTATTTATTTCATTAGAATAGTAGGAGTAGGATAGGAGTATTATAAATACCCTATCATGCTAGAGATTTTGAGGGAAGTCCTCCCTTAGTGGAGAGGCAAGTCCTCCCTTAGTGGAGAGGCAACTCCTCCCTTAGTGGAGAGATTCATTCATTCTTCACTTAATTCAACAATTAATTTTCTTCCATCCCTCTCATCTTCCACCACAAACACTTCTAATCTATTCTTCTATTCTTAAATTCCACAACAAGAGAATCGTTACTTGCTAGGGAATCACCAAAACCACACGCCTATCACCTACTTCTCACGCCATCAACCATGCAAATCGTGATATCCTTCGCATTCATGGGTAACTAAACCTCTTAGTTGGGGTTATGGAAGTCGAATGAGTTACTATCAATTGCTGTGAGTTTGTGAGTTCAAGACACGTATATTGCTTATATCATTATTCTCTTCATCTTAATATACATTCTTTGCGGTTGCAAACGCAAGAATACGCCAGTCTAACATTTAACTTGCTCGCGAGAAAGGTTATTTGTCTGGAAAAGAGATAATGTCAAGGTAGTAGGACACCCTTTCCTATTAAAAAGCTAGTGCCGTAACTGGACTAACTTCTTGGAGAATTCGTACCGTTAGACACGCTTTAAGCTCGCGAGAGTTAAAGTGAAATAGTCCTTGTTTAGGTCGCGAGACGCTTGGATTTACCATCGACTACAATTCTCTATAAGCAATTGCATGTCAAGACTCTACACACTCATAGCCAATAGAGACGTATACATCAGAAGGTGGACATAACCCCAACTCTTCAATTCTCATTGTTTCACAAACTACGAAATACTCTCTTTTTACTTTGCTATTTTCAGCTTTTATTTCATTACTTTGGTTACTTATTACAATCCCCCCTTCTTACGAGACTTGCACCAAAAGTCTATTAATTTTGCTTACTTGTTGACCAAGCTATTCCCTGTGGGATCGACACCCAACCCAGGTTGGGTTCTATATTTGCTAACGACTGCTTTACACTCAAACGAGAGCTGTAGATTGAGCGTTATCAAAAATTGGCGCCGTTGCCGGGGAATACGAGTGTCAATCAAGTTCGTGATAATTACTAGACCCTTTGGTCAAAGATTCTCGTACTTTTACTTTTAGTTGTTGTTTTTGTTTTATTTAGGGTTATTCAGTGCATCAATGGAGGCACAACGTGAAATTGAAAGGATGGCTGCTCAAGTGCATCAACAGAATATTGATAATCGTAGGCGAGCAACAAATCCTGACGATGAGGATCTGGGCGATGAAGAGCTACTAAACCCACGGCATACTGCTGAGATGGCGGCACCCATGCAGAGGAGAGATCGTCAAGCGCAATTGAGGCCTGATCGCCGAGTTATCCAAATTCCTTTTGATGACGAAGAGGACAATCTAGACGGACCTGGTGCCACCGGAGCTATTATTCTTCCGCCATTAGCACCTGGAGCAAAGTTCAATATCACTAGCGCCATGATTCAGCTTTTGCAACTCAAGGGATTATTTGGTGGACTAGCAGGCGATGATCCGAATATGCATCTGATCAACTTTATTTCTACATGCAAGTCATTCGACAATCCTGGCGTTGGACAGAATGCAATTCTACTACGCTTATTTCCATTGTCTTTGTCTGGGGAGGCAACTCTATGGTTGAATGGGCTGACTCCTGATTCGATTACAAATTGGAGGCAATTGAAAGACGCTTTCCTAGAAAGATTCTTTCCGCCATCCAAAAGAGCACAGTTGAGAGATGAGATCACCAATTTTCGACAGCTTCCAACTGAAGCTCTCCACGTTACATGGGAGAGGTTCAAGACGAAGCTAATACAGTGCCCAAACCATCATATGACCAATGTCCACTTGATGGAGATATTATACAGAGCTTTGAATTCGGGGACTAAGCCAGTGGTTGATAATGCGGCTGGAGGATCATTTATGGACCTCACCTTTGTTCAGGCAAGCAATATGCTAGACCGGATGACAAAACAAAGTAGAGCTTGGCATACCAGGGATTCTGAGGTAGCAAGCCCCACTTTATCTATTGGCATGTCTGCAGACCAAAGAAGAAGAGAAGAAGAACATGAGCAAGACATGGCGCACATGAAAACACAATTGGATCTTCTGACAAAGCACTTATTAACAGGGAAGACCGAAAAAGTGAAAGCTGTAGCGCTAAAAGGAAGAGACGAATCTGATTCTGAAGAGGAGGCTAACTACTTGAACAATCAGGGGGTTTCCGTGGGAATGCCCAAGGAAACCAAGGTCGGAACTATTATGATAAATCTGGAAGCAAAGACCAAGGTAGTTGGAAGAAAAATAATGAAAAGAGTGGTTTGCACGTTCCCCCTGGTAGACGTGATGCCACCACATCTAATTCTGGGAGTATGGAAGACATGATGGCTAAGTTATTGAAAGGAGTGGAAGCAACGAGCGCAGGAGTTAAGGAGGTGATTGATGATTTGTCCTCCATGAAGCAACTAGTTGATTCTCATTCCACTTCTATCAGGCAAATAGAGCAGCAATTGAGCCAACTTTCAGCAGCATTCAATCAAAGAAAGGCTGGCACCTTACCAAGCGATACTGTTCAAAACCCAAAGAATGATGGGTCATGCATGGCCATCACTACCAGAAGTGGTAAGGTGCTGGAAACTTCAGCAAAAGGCAAGCAAGTGGTTGACGAAGTTGCGGACATGGACATTACACCTAGTGACGTTACAAAAGGAGAAGAAGCCGCAACAACTACTCCCACCGTCAGGGACGTTTCACCTAGTGACGTGCAGCCTGAAAAAGTGGTAAAATAGAAGCAAGAGAAAAAAAACTGTGGAGAGAATACTTCCATACCCACCACCACCTTTTCCCCAAAGATTGAAGAAGGTGGCGGATGACAAAAAGTTCAGCAAATTCATGAATATGTTAAAGCAACTCACCATTAATGTTCCATTGGTGGAGGCACTTGAACAAATGCCTGGGTATGCGAAATTTATGAAGGATCTCTTGACAAAGAATCGGGTAGCAAGTTATGACTTGGTGGATAATGTTCATCATTGTAGTGCAATCGCTACAAGATTGCTAGTTCAAAAAAAGGCAGATCCTGGAGCTTTCACTATTCCTTGCACAATTGGATCGTTGGATTTTGCTAAGGCATTGTGCGATTTGGGAGCTAGCATCAATTTGATGCCACTATCTATCTACAGAAAGTTGGGGTTGGGAGACCCTACACCAACCAATATGAGGCTCGTGATGGCTGATAGGTCGGTAAAATGACCTGTGGGTATCTTGAATGATGTGTTGGTGAAGGTTTCTTCATTCATCTTTCCTGCAGACTTCGTTATTCTAGATTGTAAGGAGGATTCTGAAGTTCCCATCATCTTGGGATGTCCCTTCCTTGCAACTGGAAGTGTGGTTATTGACATGAAAGATAATGAGCTTTTGTTTCGAATTAATGACGAAGTGGTACGGTTTGATATATGCAAAACAATGAAGCAGCCCAGCGATATGAATGAGTTATATGTTCATCATGAGGATATGAAAGAATTATCTATAGAGAAACAGCCTACTGTTGAGCCATTGTTTGCTGTGCCACTGAAAGTTGAGCATGAAGATAATGAAGGTTATGAAGAACTTATGATTGCTCTAACAGAAATAGAGCCTTATACTCCTAAGAAACCAGATTGTGATCTCAAGAATCAACCAACAGCGAAGACTCCCATTGACGAGCCACCAATGCTAGAATCGCAAGAGCTTCCCAATTATCTAAGGTATGTGTTCTTGGAAAGTGGAAGTATACTTCCGATAAGTGTGGTGGATGATTTAAGTGAACAGCACGTGGAGGCTCTCATCTCTGCTCTGATGAGGTATAAGAGAGCTATGGGTTAGACTATTGATGATATAATTGGTGACTCTCTGGAGAAACGTAGGAGCCATCTCGAAAAAGATCGCATGCCCACAGGTAAGCCTCACTGTCGTCTAAATCCTTTCAGAAAACGATCCATCACTTACCTCGATGAAGTATGAGTACTCGAGGTAGCCATGTCGTGCCATGACAATAAATAAGGCGCTAGATGGGAGGCAACCCATCGTTTTATTGTTTTATCATTTTATCGTTTTATCATTTCATCGTTTGTCTTTCGTTCTAGTACTTGATAAATGAAAATCCAAAAATAAGAGTCGTGCCACAACCAAAACTAAGGCGCTTGGTGGGAGGCAACCCATCGTACTAATCGTTTTCATTTGTTTTGAGCAAAAATAGGTGCAAGAAGTATTCAACGAGGAGATTGATTTCAATTGCCGATTTGGATGCATTGTATGGTAAAGTTGGTAAGTTAGGAATGGTGATGCATAAGGCTATGGATTGAGCATTTCTCACGCCAAAATAGTCATCGAGAAAGGCTAGGCCTTGGTAAAACTAGGCCAAGAACTATGCACAACCTATCCTATAGCCTAAGGTCTCGGAATCTAGTGTGCTATACACTATGCGCTGCCTATTCCTAGGTATGCTTTTGACTATGCGCCACCTACGCTATGGCATTTGGTCTCAGTATCTCATATGCCATAGACTATGCGGCGCATATGTCTGCAAATGCCATAGACTATGCGGCGCATATGTCCCATTATGCTATAGACAATGCGCCGCATATGTCATTGATATGCTAAGCATTATGCACCGCATATATGGGAATTTTGTCTCCAAAACCGATTGTAAATGGGTCATAACCCGACCCATACTCTTCCTATATAAAGGGGACATAGTTTTATAACACAACCACACTAAAAATTGACCTAAGGGCGCCGCATATACATCCAAATCCTCTCAAAATTTTCTTCTTTTGCTCTTCCAATTCACAAAACCATCTCCACAAGCTTCAAGCAAGTAAGTACAATCTTATTCTTCATTTATTCCTCGTAAGTACTACGTTGATATGTCTATTATGAATTGCTAAATCGTATAAGATTGTTGGTGATGTTCAAGTGTTTGGATTGTTGATACAAAATCATGTGAGTGAACATGTACGTAGGAAAATTTTAACTTGTTTCCGACTTGAAATTGGTTTTAATAGCATTGTTATACTATTTGCGGAATTACTATGGCTATGAATAGTGCTTAAGATTGTTGTTTGGATACTTACATGTTAGAATATCCCGTTCATCGGAATAAGACTTATAACTACCTACCGACATAGGAGGTTGAGTTTATTGATAGAAACTATACCATGTGGTTACCCCTATGTAGTAGTGTTGTTATATCTACCATGAAAGTAGTCCAATGGATGAAAGTAAGTGATGCATTTCTGAGTTTCTTGTCAGAATATAATCCTAAAACATATGTCGATGAAGTCTAAGTAATCGACCACTTTCACTTCACTGATTTGTATCAACAAAACTAAGTGTGGGGTGGTACCCCTACTGCTTGTGTATAGATTGTAACCATTGAGATTGTGCTACCATTAACACTATTTCTAGTCTCAGGTACAATGGCACCCAAAGCAAGACAAGGCAAAGAAAAGGCTACCACTTCACAAAAAGGCAAGAAAAGAGGCCAAAGAGAGCAAGGAGAACCCTCCTTGATGCAAACACCTCAACTCACTCTTGAAATTAAGTGGGATACTTATGAGGAACTTCTAAGGATGATGACTCTGATGATGATTCCGATGCAAGGGGTATGACCCAAGACATAGAGAATGAGTCTGACTAACCAGGTTCTTCTTATTTATTTTCCACTGAGGACAGAGTGCCCCGTCTAAGTGTGGGGTGATGGTATTTGCATGCTATACTTCTCGATCCGCATTTGCATTTATTCATGTTTGTTTGCTTAGTTTTTTTAGTAGTAAATTTTTTTTAGCTTCGCATGAAATAATTCTAATAGGCAGCATGAGATTATAACAAGAGTATGTGCTACAATTATGACTATTGAGACGTTTAGGCTCTAGTTGTGACTCATTATGTGATATTGAGTGGTTCAATTCTTTCACTCGTTGGGTCGAGAGTCTATATTACTTCCAATCAAGTCGACCATATGCCTTGTGTGTGTGAGATAACAGTATATTCTATGTATGTGGCTGATGCTAGAACTTTCCTGGTATGTATGCAAAGCGAAAATAAGGAGTGTAAGTTTAGGATATGATTGAGGCATTTCTTTGGCAACCTATATTTGTTTACCTTCAGTTTTACCTACCCATGAACATCATCCTAGTTAACCCTTTTTGAGCTTTTAGCCTATTTCTTTGACAACCTTGTATGTAAGCCTAATCCATTTCTTTCAAGACCATAATTTGATCCAAATTCCTGAGTGCTTTAAAGTGAAAAAGCCATGTGACAACATAAGAGGAAATTGGGTGAGTATGATGTTGTAAATTGTAATGGTGCTTGAATGTGTTATGAAAAAGAAAGTGCTATCATAAGAGGTATGTTGTGTAAAGAAAAAGGAAAAGAAAGCTGAAAAGTGAGTTGTGCTTAAAATTGAAAAATAAAAGATGAGAACAAGGGTGGAAGAATAAAATAAAGAAAGGTTGAAAGAAAAAAGTGTCAATGATACAATGTGATGTATTAAAGTGCTTAGGAACTTAGTCACTATTTCTGGCCAAAATAGCTGATCCTACCCGTCCCTTAGCCTACATTACAACCATCAAAAGACCTACTTGATCCTAAGCTTAACATTCTGACATTTAGTGGAGTACTACACTAAGGGCAAGCCTATGGTCATTAGTTGCTACATATGAATTCTTTGTGAGAGTGAGAGCAAGGACATTTTGATACCCATGTTTGAAAAATATGCTATATTTGTGAGTAATTATGGGTACTATATTGTGAAACACACATGGTTGATGATCTTTGGATAGTTGTATATGATTCTATGTACCTTAACGTTTGCATGCGAGTTGATCACCATCACTAGTCTACGCTAGAGGTTAAACTGTTTCTACTTATAATCGGGAAGCTACTCTTTGTTGATAATTTTTGTGCTTATCTTGAAGAATGTTTTGTGTTGTTGCTGTAAAAACCCTAAGTTGATGCTTAGAAGGACATGATATTTTGTTCGAGGACGAACAAAGCTGCAAGTGTGGGGTGTTGATGATAGGCGAATTTACACGCCTATATCAATATATTTTGCCCATATTTTAGCCTAGTTTTGAGAACAAATTATATATTTCATGCACTTTTAGTCCTTTTTCCTATAAATGAGCTAACGAACATGATTAGTAAAGTTTCAGGTATAAATGATGCAAAATACAGCATTTTATGGCTTACTTGACGCAAAAGAAAGCTCACAAAGGAAGGGAAGAAAGTCTACACGCCTAAGGACCAAAACTGCTGCATGGAAAATCTGTCCCGGGCTAAAACAACACTTCTGAAGACTTTGGGGACTTACAGACACAAAGCTGGATTTTGACAATGATACATTAACCTAGTACAATTGGGTTATGTATTTCATTAGTTTATTTGGATTAGGAGAATGTTACATTAACCTAGTACAAATGGGTTAAGTATTTCCTTAGTTTAGTAGGATTTGGTTATTTATTTCATTAGCATAGTAGGAGTAGGATAGGAGTATTATAAATACCCTATCATGCTAGAGATTTTGAGGGAAGTCCTCCCTTAGTGGAGAGGCAAGTCCTCCCTTAGTGGAGAGGCAACTCCTCCCTTAGCGGAGAGATTCATTCATTCTTCACTTAATTCAACAATTAATTTTCTTCCATCCCTCTCATCTTCCACCATAAACACTTCTAATCTATTCTTCTATTCTTAAACCACAACAAGAGAATCGTTACTTGCTAGGGAATCACCAAAACCACATGCCTATCAGCTACTTCTCACGCCATCAACCATGCAAATCGTGATATCCTTCGCATTCATGGGTAACTAAACCTCTTAGTTGGGGTTATGGAAGCCGAATGAGTTACTATCTATTGTTGTGAGTTTGTGAGTTCAAGACACGTATATTGCTTATATCATTATTCTCTTCATCTTAATCTACATTCTTTGCGGTTGCAAACGCAAGAATACGCCAGTCTAACATTTAACTTGTTCGCGAGAAAGGTTATTTGTCTGGAAAAGAGATAATGTCAAGGTAGTAGGACACCCTTTCCTATTAAAAAGCTAGTGCCGTAACTGGACTAACCTCTTGGAGAATTCGTACCGTTAGACACGCTTTAAGCTCGCGAGAGTTAAAGTGAAATAGTCCTTGTTTAGGTCGCGAGACGCTTGGATTTACCATCGACTACAGTTCTCTATAAGCAATTGCATGTCAAGACTCTACACACTCATAGCCAATAGAGACGTATACCTCAGAAGGTGGACATAACCCCAACGCTTCAATTCTCATTGTTTCACAAACTACGAAATACTCTCTTTTTACTTTGATATTTTCAGCTTTTATTTCATTACTTTGGTTACTTATTACAATCCCCCCTTCTTACGAGACTTGCACCAAAAGTCTATTAATTCTACTTACTTGTTGACCAAGCTATTCCCTGTGGGATCGACACCCAACCCAGGTTGGGTTCTATAATTGCTAACGACTGCTTTACACTCAAACGAGAGCTGTAGATTGAGCGTTATCATACATATCTCGCTTGCGCAGTTTGTTACAGTAAAAGAAAAAACTGAATGGGCTATATGACAGTTGTATGTTTCCCTTATTGTCAGCTTCTCATCATCAAAACAAGAGATTACATACCATTTATCATAAAACCATCAATTATCAACTAACGTCATTTATTAACTAATCACCATTTACCAACTAGTCCTCATTTATCAAATATTCATTATTTTTCACTTAAGAAATATCGACAACTAATCTATTATTTCACACTAATCATCAACAATACCACTTTCTAAATATTAATAACTATTGCACTATAAACAACATCCCTAATATAAACATCATACCCAGACTATATATAAATATATGCATATGTATAAAATTTCCATACATAGAGCATAGACAGACATAAACTGGTAGAAACACACATAGGCACATATGTATAATCATCCTCCGGCCTTGGCGGGGATCAATGCATCATTATAACTGTCCTCTAGCCTTGTCGGGTATTAATATATCATCACAATATCCTTCGGCCTTGTTGGGTATCAATATATCATCACAATATTCTCTGGACTTATTGGGTATCAATATATTATCACAATATCCTCTATCCTTACCATGTATCAATAAATCATTATAAATATTTGGACTCAAACTGGTAGCCACATCATCATAGTCGGTGGTAAAACCAATAGCTTAAGTTATCGTACAATCAAAAGTCATGAATTCAAGCATAATTATAGCATAACCAACCATATAATCAATAAGCATGCCTTCTAGTATCACTAACACCATAATCTCTAATATCATCAATAAGAATAATTTGTAGGATAATAATTAAGATTGATTATAAGCATGAGTGCTAGCATAGTATATGGCCTAAATAATAGCCAAATCAATGGCTTAATCTACAATATTATAAGGAGCTTATTTTATAGCATAATAAAGAGATAATAACATCATATCATAATCAGTAATCTAGTCAATTACACCATGGACATTACTTGAATTTCATTATCACCATAATCCATCATCATGATTCTCGATATTGCCTAAAAAGGGCATTCTCTTGATACTTAGTAAGCATAGAATAGTTTTAAGAGAACTACATCAATCTTGGCTTAAGGTGGGTCAAGAGAAAACTTCTAAATCAAAATACATTCTTAGTCAAATTCTACCCTGTACTATGATAAGCTATTAAAATCCACTCTTACATGTATAGAAATCCCCAATTAGCCTTAGGATAAAGATTGTACTCAAATATTTTAACTATGTATAATGGAAACTAAGGTAAATTCTATTAGTGTGAGAAACTAAGACCAAACTTACACTAAGCATGAGTGATAAAGCTACTCCCATCTAACTAGAATAATTTAGATCATTCTTATCCTAAGCATAATGAATAAAATCTAATTCAATAAGGTTTAAGGCAACAAGCTAAGTATTACAATTCTATGGTTTCAAATGTCTTAACCAATACAACTAGTGCTATGTATTACATATCAAAAGCCTATACCTAAAACCCATACCAATAAAAGGAGATATAATAAATATTCTATAACATAGCTCAGGGTAAGAAAGGATAAACCTAGCCTACCTCGATGCCGAAGAAAGCACAACAAAGTATTAAACCAACATTTTTCCATTTTGAGAAGACCTCTAAAGATTCCAAGATATCAAAACATATTCTAATAATAAATATGAGAATATCTATACCCATATTTCATCACTTTGATTTGGGTGAAAAATAACCTTAAAAACATTATATGGGTCCCACTTTAAAAAATTGTGTTTTCAAAACCAACCCAACATTCATAAAAACTAAAGGAATTATTACCCTAAAAATTGTTACAAATCAAGCTAAACTGCAGAAAAAATAATGTCTTAAAGTTTTTGGGGTTTGTTGCAATAAATCAAGAAAGTCCACTAAGAAAAAGGGTGACTTCTTAGCTTAAATCGAAATATAACCACAAAAATAAATGCTACTCTAGGTTCCCATGTCACCTACAAGATTTAATATCACCTAATCTTTATATTAAGGGTTTATGATCTTAAGAAAGAGGTGAGAAATGGCTAAAATTGTGGACTAAGTAGCCCTTTTTATACCTGTCTACCTACTTGAGAATTGCTATTGCAACCTCGAGCAGTATGATCGCAGTACCGCTTATCTATTATAATATTCACGATCGCAACACCCCTTACACAATTTTGGCATCTCGTTAAGATAAAGAGTTTTGATCATGTACCAAGGTGCCACTATCGCGGTGCATGAGAAAACTTAGTGCACAAGAATTTTGCATACCCAAAAATAGGCTGAGTCAGGTGCTGGAGATTCCTTTGGAATCCAATATGCACAAAAAAATTATTTAAACATTATAAATTAGATATTCTTGACTCAAAGTGGCACTTGAATTTTCCATTCGAGGTCATTTTGACTAAATATGGGTCCCATACCCATATTTCATTTTCTTAACTTTCTGACCAAAAGGCTGAAATTAACCTGGGTACCTCAGGACTGGACCAAAGGTATACCTAGTCTAAGTTAGGTATTCTAGAATTTTTGGCATAGTCAGAATTTGCAACCAAGATCATTTTCCTAAACTTTTATCACTGTGGCCCTTTGCAACCAATGAACACTTCAAAATTGAATGTTGCTTCTAAAAAATATGGAAAATGACCTGAAGGATCATTACAATTCAAACAAGGTCCTTCAACTTAGGCTTTCCCTCAAATTCCCCAACTTGATCATTTCCTATATAGTTTAATAATTAAGAGAAGTAAGTTACATTATAATGATGCAATGTTATTACCTTAATAATGAGAATTCATCAGGCACTCTAGAAAATTGCCTCACTAACCCTATTTAAAAACTTGAGCATTTTTAATTGAAAAATAATATTTTAATTTAGTATTTAACATTGTATTGCATCAGATCTACCAAAGAAGGATGGTTCCTGCTATAACAGAGGTACTATGGTGGGATTCCTCTTGGTGTAGAGGTTTAAGTTAAACCAAACTATTGTTGCAGCGACCTATATGCCTCCCTAGAAAGACTTCTAGTGGCACTAAGGTAATACTTTTAGAAGTTTAAAGTTGTAGTTCATTTAACAACACATTGGTCGGTGTTCAAGTTTATGACTCAATCTCGTTATGTCAAATTTTGAAACTTTATGTCTGATTTCTGTTACATATGTTCCTATGGATTTACATAACCTCTTGGCTACCATAATACAATACTAAATTCATGTAACACTACACCAATAATCATTACACTCACTTATACCATACAACTCTAAAATTTATCAAAAACAAGCCTAGTTGGAAATTTACATAATGTTCATCCGTGGATAACATAACCAAAAATTTTGCATGCTAGGCCATGCCATAATAACAAAGAGCATTGTTATATTAGATACCAATTTATCCATCACATGTCTCCAAACAACAACAATAATGAAAATAACAAATCTAGGAATCAATATACTTGAAACATCAAAAAAATGAGGGTACTTGCTAGGTATGTCCACTTCCATCTCACAAGTGGCCTCCCCAACAAGACAGTTCTTCTAATGAACCTTCACGAACATGGTCTCCTGAGTTTTCAATTTTTTAACATCCCAATAAAGTATATCAATTAGTTTCTCCTTATAGTAGAAAGAGATGTATCTGGTAACACTAATTCCCAATACTTTACACTATCTACATAGTATATCTTGAGCATAAAACTATGGCACAATGGATGGACTATCAGAAAAATTAGAGGTAATTCAACCCTTTAAGCTACTAGGCCCACCTTCTAGAGAACCCTAAATAAACTATTATGCTCGATGCTAAACTTGCCCTGCTTGGCAAACCACATCACACCCTTCATAGGTGAAACTTTACATAATACCTTCTAATCTTTCTTGAAAAACACGTCCCTCACTTTTCGATCTGCATACTTTTTTATCGACTTTAAACTGCTAATGACTTCCCCTAAATGAACCTCATCTAGTCTTTTGATTCCCATAACAATTTAGTGCCTAAATACTTCACATCACTACCTCGAAATAACCTACACGAGATCTATATCTCTTCCATATAGATTATCAAGTAGAGTCATCTCAATATTTGAGTGCTAAGTATTATTGTACATGAATTCACACAACAACGAAAACTAATCCCAATGACTACAAAAGATAGTCATAAAATACCCAAAGCATGCCTTCCAAAACATGAATCATCATGTCTAGTTGCCTGTCAATCTGAGGATGGAAGACAGTACTGAGATCTAACTTAGTACGCAACTCCTTATGCAACTTGTGCCAAAACTTTAAGGTAAATTGTGTTCCTCTAAAAAATATAATGGAGACTAGACTCCATGCAACCATATTATATCCTTAATATATATCTAGGCAAAATTATTTTCCTTGTACCCTTGCGTTAAATTGAAACAAATGCATGAACTTAGTTATCCTATCAATAAAAACCCGGATGGGGTGTAATTAACCTGGGGTCTTTAGGAGATTTACTGCAAAGTCCATATTAATACTTTTCTATTTCTTTTAAGAAATGTACACTTTAAAGTTGTCCTACAGGATTTTGGACTTTATACTTAACCTATTAATGACATTGTCACTTCACCACATAATGCACTATGTCTCCCTTTATTTGGGTCTATTAATAAAGTTGTCTAAATATATGTTTCATCTAGGATGCACCAAAATATATAGAATATCTTGAGCCGTGAGTTTCTACTAGTAAAGTATAATTTAAGTTATCAATAAATAGTACTCATACATGCCCTTTAACTTTTAAAACTCCACCAGCATCAAGAGTGTCCTCTCAGGCCTCACTATGCACCACCTTATTATCAAGCTTATTCAACTTCTCATCTTCAAACTATCTGACCTTTATGAGATCAAGGAATGCCGACCTTGCTTTATTAATAGCCAATACTTATTATTTTTCTGATTCCCTAAGATAAATAAACTAATTTTCTAGATCCTAAACTCCCTAGCTATCAGATACTTGGTCATATTCAAACAAGACAAACTTCCCATACTTAAAAAAGTCTTGTTCAATATATCAGCCACTACATTGGCATTTCTTGTAGGGTGTTGGATACTGACGTCCAAATCATTCAACGTCTTCATCCATCATTATTCACTCAAATTTAAATGGTTTAGAGTGAATTTATGATGAAAGTTGCAATGATCCATAAACATGTCATAACTAACACCATATAATTAGTTCCTTCATATCTTAATTACAAAGACTTGGAGACTTTAAAATAAATTTTATTCTTCTAAACACATTCAAAATAATATGCAGATGTCCTAAATATGCTTCCTTACTCTTAAACCACATTAATCACATCACTAAAACCATAACAAGAAAATCAATGAATGACATAAAAATACCATTCATTAATATTTTAAAGATCTTTGATGCAGTAATCAACTCAAATGACATCACCAAGAAGTAATAATATTCTTAACTAGTCCAAAAGTATGTCTTATGAATATCTTCAGGATAGATCGTTAATTAATAGTACCCCTACCTTAGATCTATCTTAGATAATACTAAAGCACTCAATAATTGAGTAAACAAGTCATTGATCTAGGGAAGTAGGTACTTATTACATATGGTAACCTTACTTAATTATCAATAATCAATGCATATTAAAAGACTACCATTTTTTTCTTAACATATAAAACTAAAGTACGTCATGGTGAAGTACTAGGACGAATAACACATTTGTCAAGTAAACCGGACTATTAATACTTATGGTCTCTTAACTCAGTTGGAACCATTATATGTGGAAGAATAGAAATGGGATCAGTGGCCCCAACTCTAAGTTGATTCAAAAATTAATATCTTGATACAGAGGAAAATCAGGAAAAAATTAATGGGGAACGCTTCCTGAAACACATTGAACGTAGAAACTAACTCAAGAATCGGACTTCAACACTTGTGTCTAAATAATGAGCAAAGTAATCTGAACATTTTTTTATGAACTTCTTGGCATGAATATAACAAACGAGTTTCATAGAAGCAGGCTTATAGTTACCCTCTAACTCTAGCCTATAAATCTATGGCATAACTAATGTTACATGTCAATATGAGGAGACCACCAAGTCATACAAAGAAAGTTTCAAATTACAGCATCTCAAATATCACCAAGTCAATTGGTAAGTTATAAATTGGATGATTTTCTAGCAACTTTTAAGCCTAAACTAACATGCTTTAACATTGATTTTATGTTAATCTCTTACCTATTGCTCATTTGGGCTAAAAAAGTTTAAAAGGAAAGATGAGAAAGTCATTCAAGTTAAAAAGAGAAGAAATGTGAGCAAAAAGAATTAAAGTTGAACTGTAGGCCCAGAAATCAACCCTCAGTTACCACGATCGTAGCTTGAGGGTAGTGATTGCATCCAGTCAACAGCCAACATAAGGACAATCACGAAATGACTATCAAGATCGCGGATGTCTCAAACGTGGTCAAGGAGTGCCGATCGTAGTTAAGCGGAAAAGATTTAAGGGAAAAATTGTATTTCATCTAAAGAGACCAAGAGCAATGTGGCATTTTTGTAATATTAATCAAATGTAGAATTAGGGATAATTTAAGGGATTTTGTAGCTCATTCTAATTTATCCATCATTCTATCACGTATATCCCATCCTTAGTTTAGGATTTTTGTAATTTCTTGGAGCTTGGAGAAAGACTTGTACTAATTTTGAGCTAACAAGACATTAGAGTTGCTTTTAAGTGTAGATTTGCCTTCACCAATTGAAGAATCATTGAATTCTAAAGTTGGATTTGCCCTCTTTTTATTTTATTATGGATAAATTTTACGGAAATATTGGTTTATTTGTGTCTATTATCATTACGAGTTGGTAGATCGACCTCTTGGGATTATGCTTGATTAGTGTGCAATTGTGTATGGATTGTGATTATTTTTTGTAGATTTGAGATTGTTAATGATGGGTTCTATTATTGTTTGACTAAACTGATTGGGATTTTATGGGGGAAAGCCCCAAATATCCAAATGGGTTTGATGGGTGAAAGCTCCAAACTCTAGAAAGATCGATGCTATTTTCGAAAGAAGCGTTTTGGGTGAACTTTAGGAATCCATATCATCTTTGAAAGAGGGATGTGGAGACCAAATAAATGATCTCAAATTATGTCCATATTTTGCTAATGTATCACTATTTTAGACATAAGGGTACTTGTGAACTTAACTATACCATGGTACGATCCTAGAAATAGGGATTCCTTGATTAAGGTATTGGGTGGTTTTGATTGACACACTTGTTAGGTGCTCGAAAGAGAAAATGGCTGAACTCCTTGTGTTTTTCTTGAAAACCTAGATGCAACGACATTAGACCTAGCCTACAATATCATCAATGATTAGAATTTACATTGAATTATCATGTTCCCATGCACATCTTGCTTATAGGAATGTAAGATCCCAAGATCCATTTTTATTAATTACACTGTAATTGTTCTTAGTTTCTAATTAGTTCCTTAGAAGCTAAATATTTGCATTCGCATTAGACGTGATTGAAAACCCCCAAACCATTTTGTACCTAGGTTTGAGTTTTAGCAAGAACTTCTATTTTGAATTTGCTAAATTGCCACTTACATAGTTCCTCATGGATTTGACCCCTACTCTTGTTGGATAAATATATTGACAATGACCTCCTTGTACTAAATTGATGTGCAAGTTGTGCATTATCATCAACCCAAGTATAAAAATCCATAATCACTACTGAACCAGCAAGTAAACTTGGGTTACTATAATAGAATCCCCAACTAGTGTTGACATATACAAAGTGCATCGAGCAAGTCACAAACAAGATTTAACCCAAAAGAAAATGTAAATGATATATATATATAAGTAGAAATTGGGTCAAATAAACCTGAAGCCATTTGCTCAAAAACAAAAATGAAACCTGTGATAATTGTATCTAATGCCTCAACCGTAGATTTGTTTAGAAGGCATAAAAATATGTCCTTTAATCAATCAGGGTGTATACCTTAGCTGGATTTCCACCAACTATACCAGTATTTCTATCTTAATTATTACTACCTCAAACTACCTGATAACTTCCAATTCCACCATATCAATAATCCATAACATTCCCTCTTCCCCTACTACCAAAAACTAAAGCTCTAGATGACTATTTTTAAATTTTAAATCTTGACTATTTAAAAGTACGAGAATTATTTTTATATATCCAATTTCAACATAAGAATTACATGCATGATCCACGAAAGGTCGATGAGTAGAAGAGTAAGAAGCCACCTGATTATCTACACCTGAAGACTATTTAATTATTCTTGATGAATATTCTATCAAAAGAGGAAAACATGATTAAATAGGATGTAATGGTAAGCTTTAGAACTCTGGCCTTTATAGTATGAACCACTAAAACTTCCATATTACGCTTTTTCCCCATCCATCCTTGCATACCCTCCTATCCTACTCCCTCTACCTTTTACCAACTCAAACATATCTTGAAGTGTATTACCCAAGGAAATCATTTTAAGTGGTAGAATCTAAAGGTAACTGCTAAAAACATTCTAAATATGGAAAATATGCTTCTCCTCTACATCCAACATATGAGAAGAAAATCATGATAGGGCATGAAACATGGTATCATAAGCTATTAAAGACATGTATAACTTATTTAAGTTCAATGAACTTTTTAATCTTCTTATCACGTAGTGTGTCACATAGTTATTTAGAATCTTGGTTTAAAACCGGCTTTAAGTTGATGGATGAAATAAAGAAGATCTACACTCAAATATGCCCTCTACCATTTCTTGGTATCCCCTTATTATTGGAAGATCACAAACTCTACCATATTCTTCTGTACTAAATCTATCTTATAGAATCACTCATGACAATTCACAATGAATTCAAAAGCATATTTAGTGTTTGTACCAAGGAAAACTAACGGCTTCATTTTTAAGAAGTTACGTAACAACTATTGTACATTTTTTGTCATTGCAAAACCTATTATTAGATAGGAAAAAACACCCATCTTTCGAAGATCATCCATTCTAGGGGATACAATGTTAGCATGTTGCATCACCAGCTACTAGTAAATCAAAAATTTATCAATTTCCTTATACCAATAATGCCGCTCAAGATATCCAAGACATGTTATATTAACTCTAAAGACATCTAAAAAGGGTTCATACCTTTCTGCACTAGTACAACATTATCTTACATTAATAACTCCTTATTCACTACCTCTTCGTGATAATGATACAACAGGGGAGGTGACTTTTACCTAAATCTAGCTATATTAGTTGTAGCCTAGGCTCCAACCCTAGTGGGTGTTAACCTACTATTTCATCAAGTGCACACACAATTGTACGTGGTTAAACCAAGTAATACAGTGGCCTTATAAAAATCTGAATATTAATCCCTTTGAGAGTTGTGCTGAAAACTATTCAATTTTAGTTCACTAGTGAGATTAATCAAGTTCAAAGGTAAACAAAAAGGGTTTGAGAGTTATAATTAAAAGTAAAGTAAACATTGTGATAGAGTAAAGTGCTTTGACAATCAATGGGAGAAATCAGAGCTAAGGTTTTGTAAATAATCATACATTCCATGGAACATAATTGGTTGATTAATTATGTTTGCTGTTATTTATAGGGTTGATATTACGACTATAGTCTTTTGAGCCTCTATTCACCTATTTAACTTAGACCCGCAACGACATTCTTAAGCAGAGAAGTGTGGAATAAGATAAATGCATTCATATTTCATCTTAGAAGAAAACCAAATATTTCACTTAGGTATATTCCTATACTAAATTCAAATTATAACTTCATTTCATAAAAGATTGTAATCATATTCATTTATCACAATGTTCTGTCTTCTTGTTCCTCCATCCAGGCTAACAAGATGGTAATGGATGTATTCTAAGGGTCGTGAATCCTCAAATTAGTTATAACAAGGATAAGTAAATAATAAAATATGATAAGAAATAAAAACCAAATCAATTAAAATCAAGAATAATCATGTTCTTGGCCTTAACCCCGAAAAGAGGACTTTTAGTCGCTCATGGTAATAACCGTAATTGCAATAATAGAATACATGATAAAGTCCATAAAAAACTAAATTAAATAAATCAAAACCCTATTTTATGTCTTATCCAATATCCAGAAAGGTTTAAAGTTCATCCAAGGTTTATAGCCTCAACTTTAAGTGTCCTCTTTATATGAGGTCAAATCTATTGAAATTGGACTAGGGTCCGTTTCACGGCCTAATCGCAGTATATTGGGTGTGAGATGCTCCCTAATAACATATGCACGCTTTTTTGGGATCCTTAGGAAGATTCCAAGGATTGAAACTATCCCTATAGTAGTGGCTATGCTCCGCAATTACCCAGTGACATCAAATCATCCATTTTTACGTCAAGTCTGGTCCAGTGCTTTTGTCCATCCATTCCAATCCTTGTGATGTTATTTAAAATTGATTTCCATATTTTTTATAATACATATATTTTCACCATAATCTCATAATTCTTCATATATAATCATACTCCACGAATTAGAGTTCAAAACATCACACAATCCGAAACGGTGAACTAGAAACTTAATCTAACAACTAGTTTTGCCCTTTCAATCTTTAACTTAGTTTTTTGACTCTTGTCTTGTTTCAATTGAACCTTAAACATTATAAAAATATTGTTACTAACATAATTAAACAATCATATCATTAGGAACTCATCACAAACATTAGAATCTATTGAGATCAACTAGAACAACACCTAGCTAAAGGTAGTAACACTAGTTTTCTTGTTTGAACTCTAAGTGACCAAATTAAGTACAAACTTCTTTCATAAACACCTTAAACATTGTAATAAAGTACTTAAATACTTATATGCTTAATTATATCATTATCAACACATTAAGTAGACATGGAGTCCTCAAAATAAGACTAAATAAGCTTGGATAACAACACAGACGTGATAAATCCACCTTAAATCACAACCCAACAATTAAAGCCTTATTCTTCCTCAAACATCTCTTTACTATAAGCATCATCATCTTAGACGAATCTACACTTATACTAAAATCAAGACACTCAAGATAGTACTACACTTACTACACAAAATGCAAGTTTATATAATAAGCATGTTATACACACAATTGAAAGCTCAAGACTACTTCTCCAAAACATCCTAGACTCAAGAATTGACTAAAAAAATTTGCAAGCTCATACGTATTGCTCAATCAAATACATCATTCAAATCACACATCAATCATCAAACATATTCCTCACCACAAGAGAGTTACCCATACTCACTCAGATAGATGTAGTTTTTCACAAAATGGGTATAAAAATAAAATTATGCTCACTCTCTCAAAGAATTTACATATTACACAATATGAACCATATGTATTCCTTTGGTGTAGTACTCTACTAATGTCAGTGTTTTAAAGCTCAGGATCAAGTATGTCATTAAGGTTTGTAATGTAGACCAAGGGACGGGTAGGAATAATTTTTATTAAGAATAGTGACTATCTTCCCCAAGTGCTTTAATACATCACACTTTTCATCGAATTCACTTTTAACAACTAATGTCCACCTCTAATGTCTACCCTAATATTTTGTTTTGCTCCACCTTCTTAAGCTTATTCACATACAATATGGAAGGGAGTATAGTCTATTAATTTATGATTCAAGTTTAGCATAAATTTTCTTTTCACTCCCAATCATAACACATTAATTATACACACTAATAACTACTACATTGGGGCTTTAATTTCACCTTTCTCCTACTTGAATTTCAAACTCCTTAACTAAATTAATTTTAAACTAAAGAGCATGTGAGATTTTGATCAAATTATGGTCAATTAAGAACAGAATACATGCTACATATGAGGCTAGCAAAGAATATAAGCTAAAGGCTCAATGGGCCTAACTAGGATTATGCACAAGGGTAGGTAAACGTGGGAATGAACCTAGCTATCAAAGAAATGCCTATATAATCTCCTGAACCCACACTCTTTATTTTTCATTTCATACACTAGGCACGTTCTAGACATCAAAGTAACAAGGAATACACAAAAACATCACACACATACGGCACATGCTCAAATAAAGTAGGATCATTATAGACTCTTAACAAAACAATCACATAAATTCAAAATTAAGCCAACAATTACAAAAGTCATAAAGTAGAGCCTAGGAGTCTCAAAAGTAATAATTCACACAATCAAAATCCTCTTTAAAATAAATACACTTGCATCACGCGATCACATATAGCACTAACAAGAATATTCCACTTATTCCTAATACAAAAATTTTTAAAATTACCCCTAAAAAGATTAGGAATTTCCCCACCCCACACTTAAATCTATATTTTTCATCATTTTATTTAAAAGTAGAGATAGAAATTCTCCTTCAGGACTCTAGGCCTAGCTAGTTTCAATAGGGTTCAAGGATCCCACACTTGGTCTTTTCCCTGCTCCTTAGCTCAAATTCCTAGTACTCAAACTTTATATCAACCTATGACTCAACAAAAACAATAACTATGTGAAGCAAAAAATCACAAAATATGAAAAATAACACCTATCTTAACTTGGGTTTTCTCTCTAGCAGTGCCCAATATAGTCTCATGGCATAACCCATAACACACCTAATCATTTTCCATCATCATCTTCCACCTAATTAGAGTCCATCTTCTTACTTATTTCTGACATCGTTAGTGTGAAATCTTAAGGTCAACAACTTTATCAACAACACCCTTTTTAGGATCATTAATTAGCATGCTTTCGGGCTTAGGTATTGGTGGCTTACGTGGTGGCTGAGGCTCTACCACCCCACACTCATCCACTTTCATCATTGTAATCATGCACAAATCTTTGTAATGGGATAGTTTTTTGAGTTATTTATAAACATTGAAGTTTGCCTCTTCATCATCCAACCTCATAAGCATGCCCTCTTTCACATCTATCAATGCTCCTCCCATTGCCAAAAATAGATGTCCCAAGATAATCGGCACCCTATCATATGCCTTAAAATCCAAAACAATAAAAGCCAAAGAAATAATAAACTTACCAACCTTGCTGAGAATGTCCTCGATGATTTCTTCTTGACGGACTAAGGTTTTATTTTCCATTTGAAGTATATCACAGGTCGGTATTAACATTAACAAGACTAAGGTATTGAACATTGATAGGTGTATCAAATTAATGCTTTCCCTAAAATCACTCTGTGTGTGGACCACCTTACTATTGCCAATATGAAAAGGGATAGTGAAACTCTTTGAGTCCTTAAGATTTTTGGGCATCTTCTATATCACCATAGAGATATACTCCGTAGTGATTGCTACTATATCAACATTCTTTAGCTTAATTATATTGGAGACCCTGTGCTTCAAGTACTTAGCATACTTAGGCATTCATTGACAAACATCTAAAAGAGAAAGGTTAATGTGAAGCTCTCTAAAAGTGTCAAAGAATTTATCGAAGCCTATACCCTCTTTTTATTTTCTAAACCTCTGTAGAAATAGTGGTGTTGTTCTCTCCTTAACCTATTCAAAAACCTTTTTTTTGGGTATTCAAACATCCCTGAATAATCAACAACTTTGTCAACAACTTATCGAGGAATTAGTTCTACATCTACCTCCTTGTTTTCTTTGGAGACTTATGAATAAAATATTTACCACCCATCAAAGAGATTTCCATTACTATTTTAGGAGGTTTATTTTAACTTGGGAAACCACCTCGAGGCTTGGTATTTTGTGCATGTTGTAATTGTCCCAACTAATGCTCCAACTACTTTTGAAGCACTTACTGATTCTTGTGTTCAAAATCCATCTATTCTTGGGTCTCTATGATCTTCATTAACATCTCTACATTACTGGAATGCATGTTTTTCTACTGTTGTTGTTGGTTGTTGTTCCATAAGTAATTTGGTTGCTGAGTCTGCACGTTTTGATATAGGCATTACCATGATATGGCCTTTGTGCATTGCCCACAAAATTGATTGATTTAGGATTTGCACAACACATATCTACAGAGTGTCCACTCTTTTTAGAAACATCACACGATGTTGGACTCTATTGTATTACATTAACCTGAGCTTGTGACTCCTACAAATCCAACTTGCTGAGTTATGTCAACATTTTGTTTTGGAGAGCTGATAGTTGGGAGGCTAAAAATGTAACACTACAGACTTCAATCAGTCTTGCAGCCTTTTTAATTGAGCTTCTTGAGATACCACCATGCCAATGTAGATTTCCTTGTGCAATCCAGTTCAATAAGGTGTATAGCTTATCATAGGTCTTTTCCAAAGCTTGACCACCTATAGTTAAATATAGAAAAAATTTGGTATTATGGTTAAGTTCCTCAAAAAAGGATTATGCTAGTACCTCATTAGACTGTTGATGTTATGGAAAGCCCTAAAGAACAACGTATAACCTCTCCCAAATAGGATGTAGGTTCTTATTTGGACTCTATTTGAAACTCACGATGTCACTGTGGAGTCTCAAAATCTTTTGAGATGGAAAGAAGTAGATGAAAAAGTTTCAAGATATGTCATCCCTTGTTGTGATTGAACCTTCCAGCTCAGCATTCAACCACTTCTTCATTTCCCTAAAAAGTAAATGGGAAGAGTGTCAGCCTCACATAATTAATTGATACCCCTATATGGATGAATGTGTCGCTGATCTCCAAAAAGTTCTGGAAGTGGACTTATGGATCTTCATGTAAAAGGCCAGTTAATTTTCTACTACTATGAAAGAGCTGCACCATGTTTTACTTCAGCTCAAATTTACCTCCAGTAGCCAGTAATTTAATAAGGGAGGTCAAATTTATCACAAGTGGGATTGCCACTTTGCGAACTGTATTACGAGCTAGTGGATCCTTATCTATGGGAGCAGGAATGTCTTGTTGTTCATTGATTTACTGTATGCAGTAGAGAAGTACTGCTTCTCTCCTTCTTAGGTGTAAAATTTATTCGTGCTCAGGGTCAGGGTCAACCAACTCCTTATCCCTTTCTATCTTACTAATTTATTAATCCTTGCCTGCAAATTCAAAACCAGGACCAAGTTAAAAGAACCAAAGAAATACAAAATGTAAAACTAAAACTAAAGCAGTTGCCAATTTACATGTCCCCGACAATGTTGTCAAAAACTTGTTGACTTCACCCAAGCGCATATGCAAGAGTACTATAATGCCCTGTAATTCAGGCTATAATATAGACCATTATTTTGATGCGTTATTAATACTGAAGCCATAAAATCCTATGTCAATATGGCATGTTAATTATTATATAGAATGTGGGACCACTCAATCTTGAATTTAGACCATAGAGGTCTTTCAACTCAAGGACGAGTTGAAACTATTTCGATCGAATAAGTTTTAGTGGATGTTGTAAAGTGTGTCAGCTTCCATCAACCATAAATCTCTGCATATGTTGAATTAAGAAGCCTACTAACTGACAAATGATAGGTATTCGAGTTAGCTTTCCAACGATACCAATTTGGCTAAAATCTGACACCCGAGCAAGAAGTTATGGCCCTTCAAAGTGATAAGCGTCACCTAACCAATTGCCCATGGCCACTGGAAAGCATAGGCAATAGCCTAGGAAGCGCCTATGTAAACATAGGCGATAGCCTAGGTGGATCCTATGTGAACATAGGCAATGGGATGGGAGGAGCCTATGTAAAGAAATCTAGTGACTTAAACATTCTGTGTTGAGGACAAAGTTTTCCTTTTCCACCCTTACTTACCCCTAAAACATGAGATTTAGTTCTAAGGACCCCAAAATAGATATTCATTCATCAAAAGTGCTCAAATATTCTCCTTATGGTTTTAAAATAAAAATCCAAATAGTTCAAGATTTGACTGTAGGTTTTCAAAGATAATTACATATTCGGAATCACCAATCCGCAAGCTTCAAGAAACATCTATTATCCTTGGAAATAGAGGTACGTAGGGTTATCCAAAAATCTCATGGGTGTAGTTTTTTATGAACATGCATGCTTTTAAATGGGGGTTTTTAATCAAATGTTAATATCTTGCTTTAAAAATGATTTCTAAGTCATTTACTTTATTTCATGGGAATTGTTTGCCTATATATTTCAATAGTTGAAACCATGCATATGTGATTTGAGATTTTCCATGGGAGTTTGATAAATATAAATGATAAATTAATTTCAAATTCCCATGATAATATTTCGATACTCCATATTATATTGTGATGAACAAAAGAGAGCATGAATTTGAAATAAATATTGTTCACCACTTGTAAATGATGCAGCACCTTGGTTTTTACATGATTATGCATATGCGGATGTGTTATTGATGACTTGCAAGTTGGGAATGACGATATCCTACAGAATATGATATGTGATTGACTAAGATGAAATTTGAATGCATTGATTATACATGGGCAAGGTGGATGCCCAAAGAACGCGTTTGAGATATAAGGGCTCATTGCTGGAAAATGTGTTTGTCGACACAGAATATTGGTACCAGGCTAAGTGATCTTGTGTACTTGACTTTATGACATTCCCAAATTGGGAATATAGGTAAGAGCCCGGGCTACATGATCTTGGCAACTACCATTGGGTCGAGACACCATGCTATGTGACCTTGTGTGTCTCTCCCTCACTTATACTCAAATCTCGGCGGCAACCAAGGTTAGATAGTTGGTGTAAATTATGTAGCATATTACACCTATTTTAGTTACATTTCATTGATTGTTGATAAAACTATTGCATTACACCCATTTTCTTTCATATGGTTTGATACGAAATTGTTTTATAATGGCTCTCTACTATATTTTGTAAAATAATTATGTTTTGTTTTGATATCTCTGCGTGCCAATAATTTTGTGTTGACCCCCTCCCCTCTTTAACCTCTCAGGTTTAGAGGCCTAGTCTACGGGTCAAGAAAATCAGTATTTCATTTAGATAGAATTACAGAGACAAGTGTGCGCCTTCTATGTTTCGGAAGGTATTATGTCCTGCAGTTCTTTTATCTTATATTCAGTTTTGGGGGGACTACTGGGGGCCTTGTCCCATTTTATATACAGTTGCTTCACTCAGTCATTTGTTAGATATTTTTGCAGACAATTGTTTAGAGGTTAATTTATGTTGAGGGAATCTTATCTCACTGTTATTTTTTCCTTTCATATTTATGACCATGTTTCTGAATTATTGTGTTTTTTTGCACTACTATAATCATAATAATTAGGTGCATGATTACCAGATAGATACGGGTGTTTTGGGCCTCCATGGTTTGAAATGCTCGTCATGGCCAGACACCGATTTGGGTTGTGAAAAACTTAGTATTAAATCATGGTTAATGGTCCCAGGGTGTCTACAAAATCGTGTTAGCTAGAGTCTTGCTTTTGGGTGCGTAGTGCGCCATACTTTTAAGCAGGAGGCTGCTAGAAGTTTAGGAAATGTTTCCCTTTTTTGTGATTTAGTTCATGCTTTAAAGTCTAAACTATCCAATAATCAATAATAACTTGTGTTTCTAAAACACAATTGTGCCTCCACATCATATCATCGATTAGAATACTCAGGCAGATGAGGTCCGTCCCACCTATGGGATGTGGACCCGTAACAAGGCTCACACTCTAGAATTTGTCCCTACTCCGGGAGTCTCTCAAGTCCCAACCAATCTACCTCGGGATCTGCAAAATAATGCTAACCGTTCCCCAACTGCTCAGAGAGATATTTCAAATGAAAAATTCAGTCGGTCCATTTATATGTTGACACAGTTGGTAGCTAACAAGGTTCAACGATCAGAAGGTGTTGGGTCTGCATCTGTTACGTCTAAGGCTACTAGAGTCGGACATTTCATGAAGATAAACCCACCTAAATTCACAGGCACCAAGGTGGAGGAGGATCCATAGGTGTTCATTGATGAGATGGAAAAGATCTTTAAGGTGATACATATGGATGAGGTTGAAGGTCTAGAGCTAGAAACCTATCAGCTCAAGGACGTTGTGAATCAGTTGTATGCCGACTGGCAAGATAAAAAAGGTGAAAGTGCTCAGCCCACAGTTTGGGGCGAATATGTGGAAGCTTTTCTTGATCAATTCTTTCCTCTAGGGTTGAGGGTAACCAAAGAGGTAGGGTTTATGAATCTGAAGTAGGGAAGTATGAGTGTCCAGGAGTACCCTTTGAAGTTTAATAAACTAGCCCGCTATGCACAAGAGTTGACTTGTAATATGAGAGCCCGGATGAGAAAATCTACATCTGGTTTGTTGATAGCCTAGTACTTGAGTGCTAGGGGTATACGTTAAATAAGGAGTTAGTCTTTGCTCGACAGACCGTTCATATGCAACAGGTGAATGAGAAGAAGAAAAAGATTGCTAAATCTAGAGAGAAAGACAGACAGGCTAAGAGAGCTAGATCTGCAGACCAGCACCAGAGTCAGCCGCAGAGTGGTAACTGGGGTAATAAGTGGTCGAAGAAGAATAAGTTTTGGAATAATGCATAGTCAGTATCGAACGCCCCAGCACCCAGACCACTGACAGCTAAACAAACTCAGAGTTTTCAGACTCCTCATGGGTCCAAAGCTCTAGGTACACAGTCTCAGGGAAGTGTGGCCCAGTAACATCATACTTATCTGTGGTGTGAGGTTTGCAGAAGGAATCATCTAGGGAAGTGCTGGTTTGAGGGAAGAAACTGCTACACTTGTGGCAAAGTGTGGCACTTTCAGAGAAATTATCCTTCGTCTAGAGTAAAGGTGGGGGAAGGGGGGGGCTAAGTCCCAAGCTGCTTCAACAGGTCCTTTTCCTAAGGGTGCTGCTTCAGCTACCGGAAGCGGTCGTAACCGGTTATATTCTTTGACTAACCTCTAGGAGGCGGAAGCTTCACCGAATGTTATCACCGATATGTTATGAATCTTTTCTCGTGATGTTTATGTATTCCTTGATCCTGGGTCTAGTTTATCTTATGTGACCCCTTATGTCGCTGTTGGTTTCGGGTTTGAGGCGGAACTTATTCTAGAACCCTTCTCTGTTTATACTCCTGTAGGTGATTCTGTTGTTGCTAGAAGGGTATATAAAAATTGTGTAGTGTCTATTCATAGTAGGGAAACTGTGGCAGACCTTATAGAATTGGATATGATAGATTTTGATGCCATCCTTGGGATGGACTGGCTCCATTCGTGTTATGACACCCTTGATTGCAGAACCTGAAAGGTCACTTTTTCTTTCCCGAATGAGACACCAATTGTATGGGTAGGTGGTTCTGTGGAACCTAGAGGTCAATTTATCTCTTATTTTAGATACTAGAGGCTTATCTCCAAAGGTTGTATGTATCATCTAATCTGAGTAAAAGATTCAAAAGTTGGAAACCTTTCTCAGTAGTCAGTCCCTATAGTGAGTGAATTCCCAGAAGTCTTTCCCAAAGATCTCCCAGGGATACCCCTGATAGGGAGATAGATTTTAGCATTGACGTGTTGCCAGACACTCATCCTATTTCTGTTCCGCCATATAGAATGGCTCCGGTGGAACTAAAGGAGTTAAAGGAATAGCTTGCAGACCTCCTACACAAAGGTTTTATTTGTCCTAGTGTTTCCCCATGGGGTGCACCCGTGCTCTTCGTGCGGAAGAAGGATGGGTCCCTTCAGATGTGCATAGACTACTATCAACTGAATAAGGTTATGATTAAAAACAAATATCCTCTTCCCAGGATTGACGACCTTTTTTACCAGCTTCAGGGTGCCAAGTGTTTTTCAAAAATAGACCTTCGCTCGGGTTATCATCAGTTGAAAGTTACGGAGTTAGACATACCCAAGACAGCCTTCCGAACCAGATATGGTCACTACAAATTTCTAGTGATGTCCTTCTGGTTGACTAAAGCCCCTGCAGCCTTCATGGATCTTATGAATAGAGTGTTCCATCAGTTTCTTGACTTGTTCGTCATTATATTTATTGATGATATTCTGATCTATTCTAAGAGCAAAGAGGATTACGCCAATCAGCTCTGAATCATCCTTCAAACCCTTAAGGATCATCAGTTGTATGCCAAATTTTCTAAGTGTGAATTCTTGTTAGATGCTATTGCCTTCCTGGGGCATACTGTGTCAAGTGATGGGATAAGAGTGGATCCCCAGAAATTTGAAGTAGTGAGAAAATAGCCCAGACCCATGACTCTAACCGATATCCGAAGATTCCTCGTAGAGAGTTTTTCTTGCATAGCTGTTTTGCTTACTAAACTGACTCAAAAAAGATGAAGTTTGTGTGGTCTGACTTGTGTGAAAATAGTTTTGAGAAATTAAAGGACAAACTGACTACTGCTCCTATTTTGACCCTTCCCGAGGGTGTAGATAATTTTATGGTTTATTGTGATACATCCCGTGTGGGACTTGGTTGTGTATTGATGCAGCAGCATAAGGTGATAGCTTATACATATAGGCAGTTAAAGGTGCATGAGCGCAATTACCCCACTCATGACTTGGAGTTAGCAGTCGTGATGTTTGTACTTATAATCTGGAGGCACTGTATCTATGGAGTGCATGTTGATATTTATACTGACCATAAGAGTTTACGGTATATTTTCTCGCAGAAAGAATTAAACCCAAGGCAGAGGCATTGGATGGATCTTTTGAAAGACTATGATATGAGTCTACATTACCATCCGGGCAAGGCAAATGTTATAGTCGATGTTGTCAGCAGGTTGTCTATGGGAAGCCTTTCTCATGTAGAAGAAGGAAAGAAAGAGATGGCAAAGGATATTCCCCTCCTTGCAAATCTGGGAGTGCGACTCATAGATTCCAAATATGGAGGGGTGATTGTTCATGAGTTAGAAAAGTCATCTCTTTGTGCTGAAGTTAAGGAGAAGCAGGTTGAAGATCTCATCCTAGTGCAAATCAAGAAAGATGTGGGTCAACAAAAGGTTATGTCATTTGAAATTAGTGGTGATGGTATTTTCAGATTTCAGGGGAGGTTGTGCACTCCAAATGTCGATAGGCTATGGTAAAGAATCCTTAATCAGGTGCACACTTTGAGATATGTCATTCACCTAGGCTCTACTAAGATGTACCAGGATCTGAAAACCTTGTATTGGTGGAATAACATGAAGCGTGATGTAGCTAATTTTGTGTCCAAATGTTTAAACTGTCAAAAACTAAAGGTGTAACACATGAGGCCAGGTGGTACTTCCGAAGAGATAACCTTGCCTTTATGGAAGTGGGAGATGATAAACATGGACTTTATTATTGGACTTCCGAGATCCTGAAACCAGTATGATTCTATATGGGTGATTGTAGATCGGTTGACCAAGTCATCCCACTTTTTGCCTGTGAGGACTAATTATTTAGAGAGGTTTATGCCAAGATTTACATTGAGGAGATAGTTCGATTGCATAGGGCACCAGTGTCCATTATATCCGATAGACGTATGCAGTTTTCATCTCAGTTTTGGAGATCCTTTTTGAAGGGTTTAGGTACACAATTGAATTTGAGCACAGCTTTCCACCCTTAGACGGATGGTCAAGCTGAGTGTACCATTTAGACCCTCAAAGATATGTTGAGGTCATGCGTCATTGATTTCAAAGGTAGTTGGGTAGATCACCTGCCACTGGTTGAATTCGCATACAATAATAGCTATTATGCCAGCATCAAGATGACCCCTTTTGAGGCTTTGTATGGGAGGAGATGTAGGTCTCTGATAGAATGATATGAAGTGGGTGAGACTCAGTTGTATGGGCCTGATCTTTTTCATCAAGCGATGGAAAAAGTGAAGATCATTAGAGAACGACTCAAGACTGCTCAGCGTCGTCTGAAGTCTTATGTTGATGTTTGGAGAAGAGAAATAGAGTTTGAAATTGGTTATTGGGTGTTTCTCAAGGTTTCTCCTATGAAAGGAGTTATGCGGTATGGAAAAAGGGGTAAATTAAGCCCTCATTACATAGGGCCATATCAGATTTTGAAAAAGATTGGTACAGTTACATATGAGTTAGAATTGCCTACAAGTTTGGGTTCCGTTCATCCGGTATTCCATGTATCCATGTTGAATAAATGCATTGGAGATTATTCTATGGTGTTGTCAGTAGAGGGTATCAAAGTGACAGACTCCTTGTCTTACGAAGAAGAGCCCATTGAAATTTTAGATCGCCAAGTTCAAAAGCTGAGGAGCAAAGAGATAGCCTCAGTAAAGGTACTGTGGAGGAATCAGAAAGTAGAAGAAGCAACTTGGGAGTCAAAAGATGACATGAGAATTAGATATCCCAATTTGTTAGCTTCAATAGAAGAGGAGACAAAAGGCACTATTCCTATCTTATCTTTCCTAGTCCTTTATTATTCTTGAAATTGTATCTCTCTTTATCCCGCATCATCATTTGGGGACGAATAATCCTAAGGGGGGGATAATGTAATGCCCCGCAATTTGGGCTATAATATAGACCATGATTTCGATGCGTTGTTAATCCCTAAGCCATAAAATGTTATGCCAATACGGCATGTTAATTATTGTGTAGCATGTGAATTCACTCAAGCTTGAATTTAGACCATAGAGGTCCTTCAACTTAAGGACGAGTTGAAACTATTTCGATCAACTAAGTTTTAGTGGATGTTGTAAAGTGTGTTAGATTCCATCGAACATAACTCTCTGTATAAGTCGAATTAGGAAGCCTACTAAGTGTCAAATGATAGGTATTCGAATTAGCTTTCCAATAATACAAATTGGCTAAAATCCGACAGCCGAGCAACAAGTTATGGCCCTTCAAAGTGATAAGCGTCACCTAACCAATCGCCCATGGCCACTGGAAAGCATAGGAAATAGCCTAGGCGGTGACTATGTAAACATAGGCAATAGCCTAGGTGGCGCCTATGTGAACATAGGCAATGGGATGGGCGGCGCCTATTTACAGAAATCTAGTGACTTAAACACTCCGTGTTGGGGACAAAATGGTCCTTTTCCACCCTTACTCAGTGCTAAAACACGAGATTTAGTTCAAAGGACCCAAAAATACATATTCATTCATCAAAAGTGCTCAAAGATTCTCCTTAGGGTTTCAGAATAAAAACCCAAATAGTTCAAGATTTGATTGTAGGCTTCCAAAGATAATTACATATTCGGAATCACCAATCCGCAAACTTCAAGAAACATCCATTATCTTTGGAAATAGAGGTACGTGGGGTTATCCAAAAATCTCATGGGTGTAGTTTTTATGAACATGCATTCTTTTCAATGGGGGTTTTCAATCAAATGCTAATATCTTGCTTTCAATATGATTTCTAAGCCATTTACTTTATGTCATGGGAATTGTTTGCCTATATACTGCAATGGTTGAAACCATGCATATGTGATTTGAGATTTTCCATGGGAGTTTGATAAATATGAATGATAAATTGTTTTCACATTCCTATGATAATGTTTCGATACTCCATATTATATTGTGATCAACAAAAGAGAGCATGAATTTTAAATAAATATTGTTCACCACTTGTAAATGATGACGCACCTTGGTTTTTACATGATTATACATATGTGGATGTGATATTGATGACTTGCAGGTCGGGTATGATGATACCCTACATAATATGATATGTGCTTGAATAAGATGAAATTTGAATGCATTGATTTTACATGAGAAGGGTGGATGCCCGAAGAAGGCGTTTGAGATATAAGGGCTCATCACTGGTAAACGTGTTTGCCTACATGGAATATTGGTACCAGGCTAAGTGATCTCGTGTACTTGACTTCATGTCATTCCTAAATTGGGACTATAGGTAAGAGCCCGGGCTAAGTGATCTTGGACACTACCATTGGGTCGAGACACTATGGTATGTGATCTTCTGTGTCTCTCCCTCACTTATACTCAAATCTCGACGGCAACCGAAGTTAGACAGTAGGTGTAAATTACGTAGGGTATTACACCTAGCTCAGTTGCGTTTCATTGATTGTTGAGAAAACTACTGCATTACACCCATGTGCTTTCTAATGGTTTGATATGAAATTGCTTTATAATGGCTCTCAACTATATTTTGTAAAAATATTATGTTTTGTTTTGATATCTCTACGTGCCAGTACTTTTGTGTTGACCCCCTCCCCTCTCCAACCTCTCAGGTTCAGAGGCCCAGTCTAGGGGTCAAGAGAATCAGTAGATCATTCAGACAGAGTTGCAGAGACAAGTAGTGAGCCTTCTATGTTTCGGAAGGTCTTATGTCCTGCTGTCCTTTTATCTTATATTCAGTTTTGGGCGTCTACTGGGGGCATTGTCCCAGTTTATATACAGTTACTTGACTCAGTCATTTGTTAGAGATTTTCGCAGATAGTTGTTTAGAGGTTAATTCATGTTGAGGGAATCTTATCTCCCTGTTATTGTTTTCTTTCATATTTATGACCATGTTTTCGAATTATAATGTTTTTCCGTATTACTTTGATCATATGAATTAGGTGCATGATTACCAGACAGATAGGGGTGTTTCGGGCCTCCATGGTTCGAAATGCTCATCATGGCCAGGCCTCGGTTCAGGTCGTGACATGTACGTGTCTCACCAAGTAATAAGTAACCTTATAAAAATCCAAATATCAATCCTTTGACTTGTGTTGACAGCTATTCAATTCTAGTTCACTATTGAGATTAATCAAGTGAAACCATAAGTGAAAAAGGTTTGAGAGTTATAATTAAAAATAAAGTAAACAGTGTGATAAAGTAAAGTTCTTGCAAAATCAATGAAGCGAAATTCAAGGCTAAGGCTCTATAAATAATTATACTACTCAATTGAACTTCATTGGTTAGTTTAATTCTCTTGCTTGTTGATTCAATAGGTTCATATTATGACTATGGTCTTTTGAGCCTGTAGTCACCTGTCTAACTTAGAACCATAACTACATCATTGAGGGGGAATGTTAGAACAAAGTTAAATACATTAAAATTTTATCCCACAAGACAACAAAATATGTCACTTAGTCATATTCCTATGGTAAGTGCAAATTATATCTTCATTATATAAAATATTACAGTCATATTCCAATTATCCCCACGTTTTATCCTCTTGTTCCTCCTTTTGGGCTCACAAGATGGAAATGGATGTATTATAAGGGTCATGAATCCTTAAAATAGTGATAACAATGATTAATAAGAAGAAAAATATGATAATCAATAAAAACAAAATCAATTCAAAATAAGAGTAATCATGTTCTTTGCATTAACCCCCGAAAGGGGGCTTTTAGTCGCTCATGGATATAAACGTAATTGCAATAATAGAATACATGATAAAATCTATAAAAAAAAAACAAATATAAACAGGTCCTAACCCTATTTAAAGTGTTATCCATCCTCTCTCAATGTTTCAAGTTCTTCCAAGGTGTATAGCCTCGTATTTAGGTGTCTTATTTACAGGAGGTTAAATCTGCTAAAATTGGACTAGGGTCTGCGTTGCAGCCTAATTACGGTACCTAGGGTGTTATACGTGCCCTAATCATGGATAAAATCAGTTTTGGGTCCCTTACGAATCTCCCAAGGTGTGTCACATGCCATATTATTTATGCTCCATGATGCACTAGTGACACCAAATCGTCCATTTTTACGTTAAGTCGTGTCCCATGATTTTGTCCATCCATTCTAAGACTTGTGATGTTTTCTTACAACTGATTTATAGATTGTATATCATCCATACATTCTTTTAATCATATCACCAAGTATCCTATATAATAAAAATGCTTGAATTAGAGTTCAAAACATTGCACAATCCAAGACGGTGAACTCGAAACTTAACCTATGAACTAGTTTTGCCCTTTCAAACTTTAACATAGTGTTTTGACTCTTGACTTGATTCAATTGAACCTTAAATAATATAATAAAGTTGTTTCACACATAAATACACAATCATAACATTAGGAACTCATTACACATATTAGAATCTATCGAGATGAACTATAACAACACCTAGCTCAAGCTAGTAACACTAGTTTTCTCATTTTAACACTGGCCAAATTAAGTACAAACTTGTTTGGAAAACACCTTAAACATTGTAATCAACTACATTAACACTTATATGCTTAATTGTATCATTATTAACTCATTAAGTATATAAGAAGTCCTCCAAATAAGACTAAATAAGCTTGGACAACAACACTGAAAGCATAAATCCACCTCAATCACCATCTCTTCTCTTTTCTATTTCCCTCACTTTTCCCAGGCCCCTAATTATGGCCTCATCAACTTGGGAAGCAACCATAGGAACCTAGACCCTCTTCTTACCATCTATAAGAAATAGAATGAAAAAGTGTAGATACCGAATTGGATCACTTAATACCAATTCTAATCAGCTCATAACATTAAATAAAGAAAAAAGAAAAGTTTTTCCTATGTCCTATACCCTCTCAAAGAAAAGGACAAACATCTCTGTACCATTTCACAAGATTCTACTAACTCATTTTGGTATGATGAGACAAATGAACCTAGGATTTAGATTCAAACTTTATCAATACCCAACCCATGATGAGTTTCTTCCATTCTAACATTCGGATGGGAGAACCATCTAACCCAAAATCAAATAATTCACTTATCCTATTTAATAAATAAAACAATAATTCATTAACAAAAGTTGACACTTAATCATTCGGAATAATTGGAGAAAAAAACATCATGAAAATATCCCTAGAAATTAAATGTCATCATACAATAATTCAATCTAAAAATTCTACGAGTACAACCCATGGAATCCCTCTCTTGAAGTGAATTTATTTTAAATGTTCAAATGACGTAAATTGTTTGAAAATATCTTGAAAATCAAGACATGAAATATTTTGAGAATTGTTATGATTTTGACTTGAAAATGAGAGGGCTATTTCTGTGGAAACATGTTGAATACAATGGTTGAATGAGAATAATGATGTCATATTAATGGCTTGCAAGCCTGGTATGACGATACCCTACAAAATATGATATGTGATTGAATCAAATGAAATTTGAATGCATTGATTTTACATGAGATAGGTGGATGTCCGAAGAAGGCATTTGAGTATAAGGGCTCATCGCTGGAAATCGTGTTTGCCGACATGGGAATTTGGTACCCTGCTTTGTGATCTTGCGTACCTGACTTTATGTCATTCCCAAGTTGGGACTATGGTTAGGAGCCCTGCTTTGTGATCTTTTTCACTACCATTGGGTCGAGACACCTTGCTGTGTGATCTTGTGTGTCTTCCCCTCACTTATACTCTAATCTCGATGGCAACCGAGGTTTGATAGGTTTTGTAAATGTGATATGCTGGGTATTACACCTAGCTCAGCTGCATCACATTGTTGTTGAAAACATTTACATTACGCCCATGTTTTTTCAAATAATTTGATATGAAACTTCTTTATAATGGATCTTAACTATATTTTGTAAAAATATTATGTTTTGTTTTGATATCTCTGCGTACCAGTATTTTTGTATTGACCCCCTTCCCTCCTAGGTTTGTAAGCGCAGTCTAGGGGTCCAAAAAATTAGTATATTCCTCAGACAGTTTTGCAGAGCCTCTTGGTAAGCCTTTTATATTTCGGAAGGCCTGATATTTGGCAGTTTCAGTTATCATTTATTAGTTTTGGGTCTACAGGTGGCCTTGTCCCAGTTTTCAGATAGATATTTATTTCAGTCATGTAGTAGAGATTTCGCAGACGTTATAGAGATGTTGTGTTGAGATTGTGGGACATTATTCTTCATTAGTGATTTCATATGATTCTTGACCATATTTTCGTAATATTGTTTATCTTCTGCATTTCTTTTATCATATGAGTTATCTGCATGATTATCAGACAAATAAGGGTGTTTTGGGCCTTCATTGTTCGTAATGCTCGTCACGCCCAGGGCCCCAGTTTGAGTCGTGATAGTGAGTCTACTTACTTTTAGCATGCATGTTTTATGATTATGTATGAAATTAATATTACTTTTTGCATTTACACCTGAATACTCAGTACATTCCATAAGTACCAATCCACACATTCGTTTGTGTGGCTACATTGTTTCATAATGTAGGTACTAGTTGTAGCCCACACATCAGGATCAGATAGTTGAAGATTCTAGCTAGTAGGTGATGAGTTCTCTTACTTCGGGAACTCTAGACAGCTTTAGTTTATGTACAGTTCATTTACTTTCATGTGTATCGATTAGTTGTAGTTGGAGGCATTTCCCAGCTATCTATATTCAGTATAGTAGAGGCATCATAGATGCCAGTCAGTGTCAGTCATGTAATTTCAGTTTCATCCTTCAGATTTCTCATATTGTAAAGCTTTATCAATATTGTATCTATTTTACATTTTCAGTATGATTATGTTTCCGCACAACAAACAACCATTTATTATGTTATAATTCAGTTGCTTAATAGTATGCAAGTTCATGGGTTAGCTTGAGATCACTTGTGGTTTCAAGCATCGTGTGACGACTTGGGGGTAGTCTCGGGTCGTTAATAAAATCAATCATTTATCATTACTTATAAGTATGCCATGACAACAAGTAAATAGACATTTATAAAATGAGCAAATACATAATAAAAATATGTCTTAATTCCAATTCACCCTTAACCTACCTCTAACAAAGCCTTGCAATACCCTAAATCACATAATCCTTGCCTTTTTTTGCCGCTTCAACTTCATCTCGGTCTAAAAATAACAAACAAAGAACCATTAAACTAATAATCTACTAATTCTGGGCGTTATAAACATAATTCCACTACTTTTAACCATATTCATAACAATTTCTCCATCAAAGGATTTACTACCCATTATTCAACTAAAATTTCCCATAATTTTGTATTAATGAAAAAATATTTAATCTAGAGAGCATAATCTATCAAACTTGACTTAATAATAAGCAACTCTAACCTCTCTGTCGTTATTCAATACTAGGTCCTTCAACTTAGACTTAACCCAAAATTCCTCACCATGATCAATCTCATGAAATTTTTAAAGATTAAATTAAGTAATATACATTAGCATGGGGGAATTTACTTCTCTCAATATTGAGAATTATCAGGAACTTCAAAAAATTTCCTCTCTAACCATATATCAATACTTGTGAATTTTAGAATAACATTTGTTTAGAAAATGATATTATACTATATCGAGCCTGTTACACAAACATACTTTTTGTTATAGTAGTAATGTTATAGTGGGATCCCACCCATTGCAGTGGTATGACTTAAACCAATCTACCACAATCTTGGACCATATCACACCATATCGAAATGGCTATAATGGCCTTTAATCTAGATATAGAGGCAATAAGGCAGTAACTCAGGGATGTTTTTCTGTCGATACCAAACTAATCAAATTATATGGGCACCTGTTCTAATCTACCTAGATAGAAGAAACCTTTCAACCCATTACAAAAGACATGCACAAGTAATAAGAAGCAATAAAATACCTTTGTATTATATCTCATTTACAAAACTTTAGATACAACGATGAATACTTTACCCAATGAACTAGAATAAACAGGTATAAGAGCTACTATGAGAAGATACAAAATGATACACACAACCCAGCTTCTGCCATAGGAACAATGATTGAAGTTATTGGTGATCTTTATCTCTTCAATATGGAATATCTACTTATCTTGTAACTAAACTATACCCCAAAAAAGGTTATAGCAAGAGTAGTATCAATACAAATAATGTGTATTGGTAAGCATCATTGATCAACCCAAATTAAATCATATATACATTACGTAAATATTTAGAAGGAAGTATGTAACTTTAGGGTTTATATTTTCAAAGATCACCCATCTCCTAATTGCTTATCTCCTTTAGTGTTTACTAGCCTTACTAATTGTGAGACAACTTTTACTTATCACATTCAGCCCTAATCACCACCATCTCACGGCATCTTTTAGTTGGAACTTATTCGTAATTAATTAAAAATCAAACAATACTTAACCCCTAGAGTTCCTACCCGTAACCACCCATTTCATAATCTTACAAAATACTTAAGCTTGTCAATCTATGCAGTATATGCATTAAATCTCTAGTGGCTTGTCATTAATTTGAGGCTATGAAAAGTTAAATAGAAAGACAACAACACCTTTCCTACCCAATTTCAGATAGTCAAACCAGTAGATCATTGACAATATACATACCATAACCACAACCATGAACACCTTTTGATTACTTCAATTAATTTATCACTTAGCGTTCCATAACAAAAACCAATAATTCGTTCAACTATAGGTCAATATAGAAAATACACCAAGTCAAGACCATCGCTACCAATAGTTGACCCAGTTAATAATTTGTTCAAGTCTAAGTCAATATAGACAATATACCAAGTCAAGACCATCAGTACCAATAATAGACCCAGTCAACAAACCGTGACTAACCAAAATAATCAATGTTAATAGAACTATGATATGATGATAAATTATACTATGTATCAAATACACCAATAAGTAGACAATAAATATATGTCATTCTTTTGTAACTTAGCCCATAATAGGCAAGTATCCATTCCGACAACATCTATATTAATAATCATATACCCTAGTTCACTCAAGAAATTAATTATAACAAGTATACATATAAGCATGATTTACCTAATAAACCAAATTTAACAAGTCAACAATACAATTATAATAACTCCACAAGGAACCTAGCCCACTTAAGAAACCAAATATAATATCAGATAATACATAGACCTAGTTTGCTCAAGAATTAATATACTATAATAATAATAATAATAATAATAATAATAATTAAATAGATAAACTTGTTTTACTCGAGGAACCGTCACTCTCAGCAATACCTATATACACATGAGAAGGATCATATGATCGCCCACTAACCATTACCTATAGGGGATGAACTCTTATATATGCACCAAAATCTCAGACATCTAGTCCCATCAAATCATGTATCATCCAATCTCGTAAAGATGACAAAATTTTAGAATATGTCAGAATAATAATATAAATTCATCAAGATGCCCAAATATCGGTACATCCCACAATAATAATAAGTGTTACAATAAATCACAACCATAATATAACAATAATCACACATGTAAATCAAACAACTTTTAATATACTTTCATTGCATATGATAAACACTTACATATAAAACAATTGTTCATTTTTCTTGAAATTTATTCAATATGAATACGAAGAAATAGTGATCATACATATATAAACAAAGTGGCTTTCTGCACATTAAGCCCTTACCTATAATTTGTACCTTAGTTCTAACTTGGTTAGGAGATGCAACGTCTCATATTAACCTCCGCACCTATGGTCTGCACCATAATTCACCCAACCTTCATCCTAACATTGGTAACTTACAAAACTTTTAGTCCTTTAGTTACTATAATATATTCATCATAATCGACCAACACTAGCCATCATTGGTTCCTCAAAATCTGCCAACACCAACCACCTTTGATTAGTCATTTAACTGGGTTCCAAACTAGTTTTCGAGTACAACACCATTTTTTATCGTACAAGGGAAAATAACCTAAATAACACCGCATATTCAATAATTGACATATATTAATATCACAAGAAATAACAAATTCCCATCTAAAAAACTATTTTTCCCTTTTTGTCCATACAAACACTGTGACCTGTAAGCTTAAGGATGAAATATCCCCTTAATTTATGACATGTCATGCTTTCTAATTCATGTTAAAGTACTCAATTAATCTAGCCTACCTAGATACCAAGTAGTTGTTATAGAGGTAGGAACACACGCTTCTGACTCCGTGCTAGTAAATTTTGGTGTGAATTCTTCAAAAAAATCATGGATTTTACCCAATTTGAGCGTATTTTCCCCCTCTCAATTGCTCCACGGTTCCTTGAAGTAATCCAAGGTTTTTTAAGAAACCTCCTTCATCCTTTATACAACTTAAAAAGAGAAACAAGATTAAATAAAATGAGGTCTAATCTTTTCTTTCAGCATCCCATTGTAGCAGTCGATCGGGCACAATCATGATGATGATATAGCAAGAAAATTCCTACTATAGTGGGATAACGTCAACCCTGTCTGACAAAGACAAGAAATTTAGAAAAAATATGGAAAGACCTATCAATTAATCATTAGATCTAAACCAAGCTAGAAGTTGATGAAATCACACCATGAAATTCTTTCCAATATTCAAGAAGTGGTTCATAAAGAAATAAAAGAAATAACCCTAAGCAAACATCGAAGACACACAATATGCAAAAGTTAACTAATCCTAGTATGAAAAACTTAGGACTATTTATACTAGTCTTCCAAAATAGTAAAATTTCAAATTTGAACAAATAAAAAATATGAAAAAATTAAAAATATGACAAAATTATAAAAATGATAACCACTTGATCCCTTTATCATCTCATAGTCTATCACCATTTTTTATAGATCCATTTGAGCTTGTTATGTATTTTAAAAATTGTTTTGATGATCCTTCCATAATAATTAAATCCTTTGTGGGTCATTAAAAGCTTTCATAATCAAAATAATTCATATCGTGACTTTTGCTATCAATGTCCATCTCGATTTGCATTATTTTTTGTTTGTTGTAAAGAACTCATCCTCGAATTCATGCCCTTAAAAAAAGAGTGAACAACAAGACAAAAAATTATCAAAGTCCTTTAACAAACTGTCAATTCTATTATATGCAGCCCCTAGATCAAAAAACAATTAATCCTCTAAGAACATCAAAAATTACTATCTGAGTATTCAAAAACATCATATAAGAAATCATCATCCCAATTTGATGATGATCTGATACATCTGAGGTTGTCACATAACCTCCGTATTTACCTATCAAGCTCAGAGCCTGAAGGATACAAGGGGTATTTTGCAACCCATATATTATCCAATAATCAATACCAATACCAATCCAATATATAACTCTTCTCTATCACATGATATTTGACATAGAATTTTTAAAGGTGCCATATTTTCATTAAAAACTAGTCTTTCCCCATTAGTACCAATTCCATATGAATTTATATATGATATGCGGATGTAATTATTACATTCAAACAAAAATAAGAATTTCAATTCTAAACAATACATAAGCATGTGAGCTAAAATCAATTTAATAGGCCAATCATCCATGATCCAATATGGTCTATGTACCAGTAGTGTAAGATATGCAATAATATGGTATTTATCTCATATAAATCCCAACTAATGAACTTTCCACCAAGAAGAAAACAACCAAATATATACGCACAAGGCCAACAACACCACATAGGACCCTCACATGGATCACACATAGCAAGTAATGTCTTAAACCATCACTAACAATAATATAGGCCCAAACAGGAGAACATAACAGTAATAACACCATTTTTATTATTAATACCCATACCCATAGAATGCTTTTACATCATTATTAACTACCCATCAAAGTATGAAGAAAGTTAAGTCATATCCAGCCTCAAATAAAGAATATTTAGTCCAAAAGACTTCAACATTGATCCTATCCCTTTCGAACAGTCTCGATATCAACTAAAATATTCAAACATAGAATCTACGTGTTAAAAGAAATTCAATGATACAAATATTGTCCATTTTTAGTCAAAATCAAAATGAACCCTTAAAATGAATTTTCTAATAAGAAGAGCTAAAACAAAAATTTTAGTTCAGAAATACATTACCTATAATTAAAGAAAGGAATACAATAAAACCCAAGTGAAAATAGATTAAAAATAAAGTTTAGATTTGAAGAAAACCACTTTGTCCATTCAAGCCAAAATTCTAAAATTTAACTTTGAAAATTATTTTTGAAAAACTTTAGATGAAAATAATCAAAGTAAAATAATTGAAATAGAGATGTGGAGCTTACCCAACCTTGAAAATAAAAAAAATCACCCAAAAACACTAATACTCGAAACTAAAAGTCTAAAATATGGTAGAAAATAGAGAAAAATAATTTTTTATATAGTACCAGCATTGACCGCTAAAGTGGTCAAGTAATTTTTTTGAGGTACCTATGTGTGTGCTAGTCTACTAAAGAGGACGAAGGGACGCTTTAGTGGCCACTGCTAAAGTGGAAAAAGCCTGCTAAAATGCTCTTTTCCAGCCGAAGTTAGTCGTTACTGCGACCAAAATGATGCTTTCATGTCCACCGCTAAAGCATCCAAAATGGTGTTAGCGATTGGACTAGCAGAGTTGTGCACTGGTTGGACTAGAAAATTTTTCAAGTCTCCGTTAACCTTTCGACATTCATCAAAAATCCCGAGAACGCAAAAAATGTAGGGGACCCTATTAAATTTCATGCTCCAAAATCAATGGAGATATCGAATTTTTTAAAAACTTTGTTTACAAAATTGAACCTTGAGACCTAATTTCACAAATTTTCAAATCGAGGATAGAAATGAGATACAACAACCATAAAATCACAACAACTATGTTACTAGTCAAGAATTGACGTTCCTAATTAACTGGCATAGTCTATTTTATCATTTGGTGCACAAAATAATTAAGATTGATCACAGACAACTATAAAGCCTTATAACCTCCAAAAATCACAAACTTGAAGAAAATACACCATAATGCATTGAAAATCATCTCAATCATCCCCACACCCCAGAATTAACACGTAGCAACCGCTGTAACAAGTAAAATGGACAAATTATAAATATATATAATTCACAAAAATTACGTCAATACAAATTCTAACATTATTAGTGGGCAAAAATTTAAGCTCACTAAAATTGATTAATTTTGTCTTGAACTTTAACTCCACTAGTGGAGTAAAGTCAAGATAGAATAAGTAATCACTACCTTCAATGAGACACACATCACCACCAACATCATGAATTTCATCAAATAAAATCAAAGTAAAATCAGAAATATATTTTTTATCTTTATCAAACAGAGATGGAGTGTTATATTTCAAATCTTCATTCTTTTTAAAAATAACCGACAACACTTCACCCACATTTTTATTATATAATACTAATTTGGGGAAATCATAATCTAAATCAAAGATCAATAAAAGCTTTTAATTAATTTTATTATTTTATCATAAATTTTTACCTTTAAAACTCATGAAATCCCTTTGGTCAACGAGATTCATGAGTAGCAGAACCTTAAAATTTCTACTATGTTGGTTGAACATTAATGTCGTGGCTTTAATATCATATTATCTATTTCAATTTCAATGTACTGATTTTCTAATTCATTCTAGCTTTGATTATTTGTTTGATTTATCACCTTGAGAATATTAACAAATGCTTGTTTGTAGGACCTGAATTAGGGAATGACAAGTGCAAAAAAAGGAAATAGGGCTAGTTTGTGAACCTTCTAGTGTTTTAAAGGAAATCAATTTGTCATAAGGAATGAAATATATCATGTTACCTAGCTTAGTTCATATAGTCACGTCGTCTTAGACTTGTTAAAAAATTGTAATGCCCCAATTTTCTAGAATCGGAATGTCACACGATGCTCATGATCCTGAAGGACCACAAGCAAACCCTCTAATTATATCTGTACCTGAGCACTACATAATATAATATAATAAATGCGGAAAATTGGAGAAAACTTGCCATAAGGTTCAAATATCTAAAAATACTCAATACTGAAAATTGAATACTAATACATCCATTCGAAAAGCCTCTAAATATGTTTGAACTATGGAGTTGATGGGACATGTCCCAAACTAAATCCGTCTACTAAAAATAAACTAATTCTAATACCATGATAAAATAAGGATTATCCTCGAATAAAGAGGACTCACTACTACATCTACTGCTGCTGACTGAGTCTGGACTGCTAAGGGTGCTCTAGATCTCGCACTTCTGAACATATGGTATAAGACACCATAGCACAAGAGAAAAGTATGCATCAGTACTTTGAATGTACTTTTATGCTAGATGAGGTAAGGCTAAATGCAAGGGCTTAAGCATGAACAGTTACTTATCTAAATAACATGAGAGTACTAAAGGAAGACAGATACATAAATGCATATACCAAAATTAGAATCGCAGTAACACTGAATACAAACTCTGCATATTGGTTTTTGAATACTGACTTACTAATGACTAAGTCAACTAGTACTGATGTCTGAGTTTACTAATACTAATTGATTGAATAACTAGGTCTATTAAGATTGATATCTAATCTTGCTGATACTAATACTGATTTATTCTATCTGAGATCAAGCCTATATAATGGGTGACCTCTCATTTTACTAGTAATGATGTCCAATCCTTGATAAACTTAATCTAAGATCAAGCCTATATAATAGGTGATCTTTGAGTCTACTGATAATGAATATGATTTTCTAAATCTAAGATCAAGACTATATAATGGGTGATCCCTAAGTCTACTGATATTGAATATCATTGTTTGAATTTGAGGTCAAGCCTATATAATGGGTGATATCTGAGAGGTAGTCAAGCCTAGTATAATGGGTGAATCCTCAGCGGACTTCTATTACTAAGACTGAATCTGAAACTGAGACTGTGAGAGGTATTCATATAATCGACATGCCCCGACTAGCTAGTTGGGGTCCAACCTTGACCCAGTTTGAAGTGTGTCAGTACCGTGCCATGGGTAAAGACACTTCTGTCTGAACCCAGGATGTCATGCCTAATAAAATGGGTGGCACTTGGTTGGATCCAAGACTAATTTAACAGGTGATTCCTAGGAGGTATTAAAGCCTAATATAATGGGTGACTTCTCATCCTATACTGTCTATGCAGTTCTGGAGGTATAGGGATTTCTACTAAAGACTCTGCGTAAATAACGGGGAAGCTTCTATCCTTTTCCTCGCTCGGTGATGAATCCTACTCCCAACTGAATAGACACTAAACTAATTCTGAGACTGTACTAGACTGAGCTAAATCTATTAGTGATCATACTTATTAACTGAGTTAAGATGAGTTCACTTGGTTCCTCTATCTGATGGAATACTACTGAATTCTTGTTATCTGACTGAATGATACTGAATTCTTAACTGAGTTATTAATTGATTACTTGAATTTTACCGAGGTCTGAATTGAACACTTGAATACTACTATGATCTAAGCTTAGTAATAAACTGAATTTGAAAGGTTAATGATACTTTGATTACTGAGATTTCTTAAGTTCTGTAGCTGTCTGAGAGAACTGAGTTCTGTAACTCACTGAGTTCTAAGAATCGTGGCTTCATTGAGATTATCATCAAAACTGATACGAGCTCTAAACTTACAACTAAATTATCGGGTATAAATACCCTCAGGACTAGATAACATAAAAGTAAAACATTAACATTATTAAATAATCATGATCATAGATATTCATTCACCATTACAATCATTAAAGCATCTCTTCAAGCACTTGGAAATCATAAACAAGTGATAGTATAGGGAGACATGCTATTGGCTCATACTCCATTCTAAAATGTCTTGCAACAAACATTTAATATGCATTGAGGAGCATATAGTTGGTCGGTTTCATGATAACATGTCACAATTCATTCATTAAGGCTTTTCAGCAAACGCTTGGCATGCATGAGTTTGCACACAGTTGGAGATTTCTATTAAACATGCTATAGTGGCTCTAATTCCTTCACATAAGAATTTTATAAAACATATGGGGAGCATGCTTTTGTTATTCAACAATATCTACAATCAATTAACATAAACACATCACTTAACATGCAACTTGAAAGGGTTTGTCATGAACATCATACGATTCATCACATACTAGAATCAACTCTTGAGATTTTATAAACAAAACATGAATTTAACTCAATAATAACATGAATTTCAATTTCAATTCACATGAATCATGAAAACTCATAAATATAAGATCTTTGAATTTAGAAAAAAGGAGTCTTGAACTTCTTTAATGGAAGGAACCCAAGAATCAACATCTAACATACCTTTTTATATGATTCTCAAAAAATTTATGGAGGAATTTTGATGACTTGGGTCTTGGATTAGAGACCCTATGTCTTGCTCTTGAAGAAAATTGAGAGAAACAAATAATATTTGGGTATAAATATGTTGAATCTCGTGTAAAAGAGTATATACACGGGTTGGGAAAAGACCTTTTCTACCCTTGGAATTAAAATCAGAAACTGGAATAATCCCGATTTTACGTGCTGGCGCGACACGCCATAATCGCGCCAGCTTACTGGAAATTGGACAATTGGAAAACTGAACCTTGGCGCGATGTGGTGGAAATTGTGTTTCCACCTTGGTTGCTTGAAATACACCGTGATGTGGTGGAATCACGGAGGCTCCCTAGAATTTGATAATTATCATTTTGGCTGACTTCGCGATGCGTTAAAGTGCCAGGTGGCACACTAACTCACTAAAATGCCTCTAACTCTTATCCCGAATGTTGGATTTGGGTGAATTTTATATCGACGGAAATCTTATTCAATTCTCTAAATGATAAAAAGTCGATATAGGGAAATTCTACATGGTTTAAAGTATTTCTCACTTTGGAAGTCACTTCTCAATCTTTTATAGCTAGAATTATACTTCACTTGACATGCTCTACGGCTCAAACTATGAGAGAACTTTGCGGGGTCTTAGAATATCTCCCCCTTGGAAACATTTGTCCTAGAATGAGACTGATTTAGGTAAGAATTCTAGAAGGCTGAACATACTTACTGGACATAAGTATGAGAAACATGACTATATGATTGGAACTACTGATATACTTAGATTCCATACTGTACATGCATATCTGATGTATAAAATACATGATCGAAGCTACTTATAAACTGAATTCTCAAAATAAAGATACATATCTGATGCATGGATGCGTAACAGAGTTGATCGCATGAATGCATGACTGAATACACCGAAAAGCTAAAATTTTCCTACTGAACATGCATATCTAATGCATGAATACTTAACAGAACTTTCTTTTGAATGCTTGACAAATTATACTATCATAACTAGTTTTAACTTCGTAAGGAGAGTATGAACATGCAACTGAATAAGTCTAAGGACATGAAAGCATTGTAATATTATAGGGTATATCCCCCTTGGACTCAATATCCCTCTAAGAATGCTTACTTTACCAACCTACTTGAGAAAATTGAGGCGATGCACAAGGCATTTACGAACTTGATCATAACTAAAGATCTAGGAGCTAAAACTAATGGATTACTCACAAACTTAACTTATCTTGCAAATGCTAGGACTTTCTACCTTGGAATAGTTATCATTCCTTGAGATTTCAGATACCATGAATACATGGAAAGATAAGAAAACAAACTACATAGATCTGACTATCCGACTACTAAACTGACTTGTTGTCTTTATTGACTAACTCATTCTAAAACTTATACTTAACCGAAGTACTTCTTCTGTAATTTTTCAACTAAAATCTCCTTTTTATCTTCAATTCATCACCATAAGTCTGAGAACACTTTACTAAACTCTGAATTGAACTACAATTAATCTACTATAGAGTCTGGGGCATAATAATGCACATGAATGATAAATTTATCCAAAAAGTCTGCACCTAAAAGTATAAAACTCACTGCTAACATTCTTTAGTTTCTTCTATCATCATCACATGCCTACACCCCTTTTCAACACATACTTGACCCACTAAACATAACATCTACATCTGTTTCTTTATAGACTACTAAGATCACATCTTCTGACTTGCATACACACCTTTCTACTTAGTTCAAATTAACAAACTTAATGTCTTGCATGCATTGTTCAAGCCTTCTGAAATCTCTGAAAGGTTTATATATATAGCCACTTACACATCAACATGACATCCAAGCCTATTTTTGTGACCAGAGCCTCATGTAAAGTAAGCATGCAACTTTGTGTCCTTAATACAAAACACTTAATCTCTCCCAATTAAGCAACTACCCAACACTAAGTAGGGTTTACTTAAAGGTTAAGAACATGGGAGCCTGAAGTATGAATGGGCACTATACTGAATTGGGCACATAACTAAAGTCTCGAGATTTAACTAAGAACAAACATAAAGATGAAATACCCATCTATACCCATAATTATATCTGGAGAACTTTCCTGATCTTATTTGGACTGAAGTGCATAGAGTCAGTTCTGACGCTGACCACTGGTGGTACTTGGAGTGGCAGCCTACTGACGCGAATCTCTACCCTTCTGAGATAGAACTCTACACTCCCGCATTATGTGGCCTAGCTTACCACACCTAAAACATACATCACTTCCTGCTCTACAAGCTCTCTTATGGTTCCTACCACATTCTCGATAAGGCTGATTAGTACGAACACCCTTCCCATGCCTTTGGGACTTAGAGTATGATCCTTTCACTCGATTGACATCCTTAAACTTAGATACTATTGCCCGTACTGAAAGCTGAACTGATGTTGTGAATCTTTGCTAGAACAGGGAGTGGTTATGACCTCTTCATCTTGGCATAGAGTTATTTACTATAGCCCTCTTATTCACCCTATGCTCCCCTCCCTCATTATGATTAGTGCAAGTCAAAAGCCTAGATAGGACAAAATTTTATAAATTATTCTGAGCAACTGCTGCATAAGCTAAGGTAGTAAAAGCATCTCTGAATTCTACATGAGAAACAAGCTCATCCAGGGGATCTGCTTGAAAGGGATGAGGAGCTGACTGGTTTTCATTACTTCTATCGTTGGCTTCTCCATAAAACATGTTTTGTAAATCAAAGAGAGAAGCAGATTAGACTGAGGGTTTAACTTGAGCTCAGGTTCACTCGCACGACATTGATACTGAAAGAAGGTAAACTGTTCCTAAAATATCTTATAACGTTCTGTACATAAATGTGGCACGCAATATACCCAAGCACAATACTCTACTAGATGTGGCTTTTAGACTTCCTAGGACACTATTAAACCTAAGGCTTTCATACTACATTTGTAACACCCTAATTTTCTAGAACCAGAATTCCACACGGTGCTCATGATCTCGAAGGACCATAATCTAACCCTCTACTGATATATTTACCTGAGACCTGCATAATATAATATAATAAATGTAGAAAACTGGAAAAACCTTGCAATAAGGTTTAAATATCTAAAAATACTCAATCTTGAAAATTGAATACTAATACATTCATCCAAAAAGCTGCTAAACTTGTCTGATCTGCGGAGTTGATGGTATATATCCCCAACTATGTCCGTCTACTTAAATAAACTGAGTCTAATACCATAATAAAATAATAATCATCCTTGAATGAAGAGGACTTACTTCTACGTCTACTGCTTTTGACTGAGTCTGGACTGCTAAGGGTTCTTTGGGTCTCACACTTCTGAACCTATGGTATAAGACACCATAGTGCAAGATAAGAGTATACGCCAGTACTTTGAATGTACTTGTAAGCTAGATGAGGTAAGGCTTAATACAAGGGCTTATGCATGAATAGTTACTTATCTGAATAACATGAGAGTACTGAATGAGGACATATATATGAATGCACAAACCAAAATTGGAATTGTAGTAACACTTAATACAAACACTGAATGATAGTTTCTAAATACTGACTTACTAATGACTGAGTCAACTAGTGCTGATGTTTGAGTTTTCTAATACTGAGAGACTGAATAGTTGTGTCTATTGAGATTGATGTCTAATCTTACTGATACTGATACTGATTTATTATTCCTGAGATTAAGCTTATATAAAGGGTGACCTCTGAGTTTTCTAGTAATGACGTCTGATACTTGATAAACTAAATCTTAGATCAAGCATATATAATGGGTGATGCCTGAGTCTACTAATAATGAATATGATTGTCTGAATTTGAGGTCAAGCCTATATAGTTGGTGATCCCTGAGTCTACTGATATTGAATATGATTGTCTAAATATGAAATAAGTGCAAGATAGGAATTTTGATTCTGAACCTACATTATAAGTCAATATAGAACAAAAGAGAGTATGCGATCATTACTTTGTACTGGTATGTGAGATAGGAAACTGATTAAGATACATATATATACTGAACATGCACGCATGACCATAAAAATTGAATTCCATATGAAGTATAAATATATGTTGTGTGTCTGAACAACTGATTACTGAATACTAAACACTTGGTTATGTGAACCTAAAATGCACATAATCTAAATACGAAACTATAATTATCGGCTATAACAATAACCAACATGCCCCAATCTAGGCTAATTGGGGTCCAATATATGACCCTAGTTTGAAAGGTATTCGTACATTAGCAAGGGTACCAACACTTGATGGCATGGATCCACTAAACTAATGTCTTAAAGGACTTGGGTATCAGTCCTCTACTGGCAGGTGATGCTTCTTAGGTTGTCAGTCCTGTACTGAAGGGTAACCCTTCATAACCTACACTTGCAACATAGTTCTCTTGAGAATGATGGGAATCATTTTATTTTTTGAAGTCTATGAGGTTATAAGGTAGTTTTAATCGACCAATAATTGATGTTGGGGTACCTAAAGGACGTGGATTTGGGGTTAAAATAGGTGAAACATCCAAAAAATCCCTTATTAAAAATGTACAGGAATTTTGTTTCCAATCACTAAGATTCACCTCACGACTCTTTTTGACTTGTCACAAGTTATGGTTTATGTCGTAACCTGAAACCCTAAGGTCTGGGGTGCTTTCTTCTATGACTATGACCTTACCCTATGACTCATTACGACTGACTTTTAGTCATTAGGTAGAGTCACAGTCTGAGGCTAGATTCTTGGATCCATTATTGGTCATGCTATGGGTCCATGCAATTTCTCATAATGTTTGACTACGAGAAATATTCAAGACTCGTAACTACTAGAATATATTCGTGGTTGAACACTGTTGTAACTATGAGTCCCTGATAGGGACTGGTAATATCTGATCATGAGTCTTGCAGTATAGTTGTGGTTGCTTGGCTTAAATTAAAAGTTCTTTCTATTGTGACTACGATTACTTTTAACGTCTGATTATGGGTTTTTATATGGTCATGGCCATTGGTAGCTGACTTACACTTAAAGGGAAAATTACATTACTTCTTTCCATGATATCAGATCGAGGCGAGACTTATAGCATTGGAAAGCCAACTTAGTGGCCTAACTTTTGAGGTGTTCAAAGCTTGAAAATTTAGGGTATTATAATATCACCCTTTGGGATCATTCATCCCCAAATTAAAATTTCTGAGCTAGGGTATGAGGATAAACTGAGATCATGCACAGAACACTTATGAGCTGAATCATGACTAAATATTTGGATCTGAAACATGATGCATAGATTGAACTGAACTCATGAATGCATACTATGAAATAATGATGGTTAGATAACTGAGACATAAAATGAGAGAATTACTTAATTTAGGAAACCATTACCTCATGTTGAATCTAGATTCTAAGAGAAAAATAGGGGTACTTAGCTCACATATCAGCTTCTACTTCCCAAGTGTAATACCCCGCAAAGTCCTATTCTAGTCTGAGCCTTAGAGCGTGTTCAGTAAAGTGGAAATCCAAGTCTAAATGTTTCGAAAATATCTTTCTAAGTATGAAATACTTTGAATCATGTTGAATTTCCCTAATATCTACTTATTACCATGTAGAGCATTGAATAAGATTTCCATCGATACAAAATTCGCACAAATCGGACACTTGGGTGAAGAGTTAGAGCCATTTTACTTAGACAGTGTGCCACCTGGCACTTTAGTGCATCGCGGAGCCAACCAAAATGGCAATCGTCAAAATTCAGTGAGCCTACACGGTTATAGCACATCACGCCAAAGCTTAATTTAAAAATTTGTCAATTTCTAGTGATCTTCCGCGATTCCACCACGTCGCAGTATAGTTCCTGTTCGTAATCAAGCGGGCAATGCAATTTCCACCACGTTGCACTGCCGTGCAGTTTCCCAATTGTCCAAATTACAGTGAGCTTATATGATTATGGCACGTCGCACTAGCATGTAAAATAAGGGATTTTTTAGTTTAATTCCAAGGGATTTTTGGTCTTTTCCCCTTTTCCCCATCGACTATAAATACCCGGCCAAGGGATCTTAGCCTCACTTTTCTCTTCCACTCCAAAAACTAGGGTTTCCAAAATCAAAACCTTCTCTTTTTCTTCAACAAAAACAAAAAGAGAGTCAAGAAGAAACAAGAAATCTCTCCAAAGGCCTTCAAGAAAAGAGTTTTCCCTAGGTATGCGGATTTTGATTCTTGGGTTCCTTTCATCCAAGAAGCTCAAGTACTCTTTTCTAAAACTCAAATATTCTATATTTATGAGTTGTTAATGATTCATGTGAGTTGAAATTGATGTTACATGTGTTGTTGAGTTTTGATTTATGTTTTTTTACAAGATTCATGATCTTTGACCCTAGTATGTAGAATTCATGTGATGTTTGTGATAAACCCTCTTGAAGTTGTTTTCTATGTGATGTGTTTATGTATTTTGGGTGTAGAAATGGTGGAATAAGCGAAGCATGTCCCCCCATAGGTTTGATAAAAAACTTAGGTGAAGCATAAGGGCCATTATAGTATGTTGAATAGGAAACCCCAAATTAGGAGCTAGTCCATGCATGCCTAGTGTTTGATAAAATATTTTAGTGAGTGAAATGTGACATGATAGTATGAAATCCCCAAGTAGGTGTAAACCCGTATTTTCTTAGTGTTGTTGAATGACCTTAGTGAACAAGTAGAGAAATGATGGTCGTAAATTCCCCAATTATGTGCTCTCTGATATATGCTAAAATTTTAATACATGCCAAGTGGTTAGCAGGTAAGTTGAGACGTGATAGTATAAGGTTTTCCCCAAATCATGTGATGTCCAAATACATGTCAAGACTGATTTATGTGTAAAGTAATTGAGGTAAGACCTTGTTGAATGGAGTATGATCTAGTCGCATATTTCCCCTACGCTATTATATGTTTATGTTCCATAAATGTTCGAAGTGATGCCTTGGTGATTGTGATGATGAATAGGTGTTTATAATCCGTAAATGTTTGAAATGATGTCTTAATGATTGTAAGGATGAACATATGATATGATTCCTAAATACTTGAAGAGATGCTTTAATGATAATGATGATGAATGTATGACTGTGATGATGAATGAATGATTTTGATAATAAGGATGAATGAAGGGTTGTGATGATGGAGGAATGATTATGCTTTACCTTATGTATCAAGTCCTGGGGGTATTTACACCCGATAATTTAGCTGTGGTCTAGTGCCCGTGTCAGTTTCACGATAATTCCAGTCGAACCATGATTCTTAGAATTCAATGAAATATAGAACTTTGTATCCTCAGACAGTTATAGAACTTAAGACATCTCAGTAATCTTAGTTACCTCTGTAATCTCCGTATCGCTAGTAATCTAGCCCCAGTCCTGTGATCGGCTCATATCTAATAGTATTCAAGTTTTCAACTCTAATCCCAGAAGAGATTCGAGTAATCTATTCAAGCTCTATATAGTCAATCAGATTCCATGATTTGATACCATTTCCATCAGATATAGAACTAAGTGATCTTAGCGTAGCTTAGTCAGATCTTTTGATAAACATAATCAGCCTCAGATTCAGTTTAGTTGTGTTCAGTTAAGAATTCAGTCAGAGTCTTTCAGTTGAGAGCAGAAATTAGCACTAAGCGAGGGAATGGATGGCGGCTCCTCCTTTCAAAGAGAGAGAGGTCAGAGTCGTTAGTAGCATTCCCTGACCTCCAGAACTGTGTAGCCAACGCAAGATTTAGGAGTCACCATCAGGAAAAGAGGGTCACCTCCAGAGAGAGAGTATTTGACTATTATATTGCCTTAGGTTGACTTCCGGGTAAGGTCTATCCGCTAGAGAGGATTGACCAGAGAGATGTCTTTACCCATGGCATAGTATTGACACCCTTCCAGCTAGGGTTACAGGTTGGACCCCACCTGTGGTATGTTGGGGCATGTCGGTTAAGTAACTACTACCAATAGTTTTAGTTTCTGTTTCAGATTCAGTCTAAGTATCAATCTTCAAAAATCAGGACTGTCAGATACAGTCATCTATCTCTATTAGGAACTCAGATAGTTCCATTCATTGATGGACCATCCGTCAGATAGGCTTTTTCTCATATACAGTTATTTAAAAACACATTCAGAGATATGCCGCCAGACAGGCATGATCATAATCTAGGATCTTATTGAGTATTGTTGTTGTCAGATTCAGATATGACCATTTCCCTACCATTGATAATAGCTTCGTTAATCATCCGATAGAGAGGTTGATCTTTAATCTTTTCAGTCGAGAGCAGTAAGCTCAGAATTCAATCATTGATGTAAGTACATCCAGTTTCTCAGTCATCAGTATCAGATGAGTCAGTGTCTTAGTGTCTTAGTATTAGTAGTTCAGTCTGTAGTAGGGCAGTATTTGAGTTTCAGTCGCTAGAGTTGTGATGATTGTGACTATCGTCTATGTATTCATGTATGTGTATGTGTTCTCATGTTGTATTTTCATAATTATTCGGTTTAGATATTATGTATGCATGAGCTCTTGCATTTAGACTTACCCCATCTACATACTCAGTACATCCCTGTAGTGATGCATTTACGCTATGGTGTTTTATTTGGCACCATAGGTTTAGAGGCATAGGATCCAGAGTATCCTCAGTAGTTCAGTCCCATCCAGCAGTTGTGGCCATGACTCCTCTTCTTTCGAGGACAAATCTCAGTTTACTATTATTGCATCAGACTTTGTTTATATTTCTAGTAGACGGAGTTAGTTGGGGACCTGTCCCATCAACTCCAGAGTTCAGACAGTTTAGAGACTTTTCAGATGGATGTATTAGTATTCAGTTTTAACTTTTAAGTATTCATAGATGTTCTGAACCTTATGGCTAGTTTTTGTATTTACTTCAGATATTATGTAGTGCACAGGAACAGATACCAGTAAAGGGTTAGCTTGTGGTCCTTTGGGGACATAAGCACGATGTGATGTCTCGAGATGGGATCTCAGGGCGTTACACCAAGTATCTCCATCAACTTTATGATTTCTCCATAAATATTTCACTTAAGAAACTTCTTTATTCCTGAACCTACAAATCTGACAGTCAAGGATCTTAACTGGGACTTCTTCATAAGAGAGGCTATCAGCTATGCCCACACTCTCTAAAGGAATGAGTGAAGCTAGATCACTAATGTATTTCTTTAGCAAAGAGTGATGGAATATTGGATGCGCTGATGCTAACTCTACAGACAACTCTAAATCATAAGCTACCTTCCCAAAATGGCACAAAATTATATATGGGAAAAAATAGCGGTGTCTAAACTTCCCTTTCTTACTAAATCTCCTCACCTCTTTCATTAGTAAAATTTTCAACTACTCTAAATTACCAATATCAAACTCAAGCTCCCCCTTTCTCATATCTTCATAGGATTTTTGTCAACTATGGGTTGTCTTCAACCTTTCTCAAATCAACTAAACTATCTCTGTTGCCTCATACATTTAGTCTAACCCTATTAAAGTAGCTTCACAAACCTCAAATAAACCAATAGGATACCTACACCTTCTACCATATAGAGCCTCAAATGAGTTATTAGAATATTAGAGAGATGACTGTTATTATAGGCAAACTCAATAAAAGGTAAGTGATCATCCCAACTACCCTTAAAATTTAAAACACAAGACCTCAATATGTCCTCTAAGGTCTGAATAGTCCTCTACCTGACCATCTATCTAAGGTAAAACACCATACTGAATAAACTTGGGTATCAAGATCTATCAGAAAAGCCATCAAAAAATGAGACGTAAACTGAGTACCTTTATCTGAAATATTGGTCAATGGGACTCTATGGAACTTTAGCAAATTCCTGATATAAATTCTACTGTATTTCATGGCAGAATATGAAGTATAGACTGGCAAGAAATGAGCTGACTTGGTAATTCTATTCACAAACCCCAAAATAGAATCATGAAGATGAGGCATATGAGGTAACCCTATAACAAAGTCCATATTCACCACTTCTCACTTCCAAGTGGGATGCTGAAATTCCTGAAGCATACCACTAGGCTTCTGTTTCTCAACCTTAACTTATTGAAAATTTATACTCTTAGCCACGAATTCTGCAATATCCTTCTTTATACCATTCCACCAATAGACTTCCCACAAATCAAGGTACATCTTAATGGCTCCTAGGTGAATTGAATACCACAAACTATGCATCTTTGCTAATTTTTGCTTCCTCACAATATCCATCTGCAGAGCACATAACCTGCCATTAATACGAAGTATATCGTCCCCCCCTAGGAGAAACCTTGACCCTCTGATCCCAAATAACCGCTTTCAACCTAACTAAAATTAGATCTTTGTCTAGTTTCTCTTTTACCTCGGAAACCAAGGAAGATTCCAAACCATTCTTAACATATATAATACCTTCGGATGAAACAACCAACCATACACCTAATGTAGCATGCAGATGAACCTCACAAACTTAACTCTTTCTTATTATACTCAACATAGGAAACAATTACCATTGATAATCTACTAAGGGCATCAGCCACATTATTGGCCTTACTCAGATGATATAGAAAACTCATATCAGTCTTTTAAGAATTCTAGCCTCTTTCTATAATGAGGATTTAGATCTTTCAGCATAAATACATAATGTAAACTCTTGTAATAAGTAAACACATCCACATGACCCATAAATGTAATGCCTCCAAATCTTTAAGGAAAAACAATTGTAGCCAACTCAAGATCGTGAGTCGAGTAGTTCTTATAATGAGGTTTGAGCTTTCTAGAGGCATACGCTATAACCTTTCTCCACTATATCAACACACAACCAAGACCAACTCTTGAAATATCATAGTACACTACAAAGCCATTCAATCCCTCTTGTATGATAAAAACTAAAATGGAAGTGAGTTCAGTCTTCATCTCCTGAAACCTTTTCTTATAGGGATTAGAACACTAAAATTTGACTTTCTTCCGAATCTATACGAACATGGGAGAAGCAATAGAGGAAAATCCCAAAATAAATAATTTTTAGTAATTGGGTAAACCCAAGAAACTCTTGATATTAGATGGAGAGATAGGTCTGGGAAAGTTTTGTACTACCTCGATCTTTTGAGGATCAACTCGAATGCTATAACCAAAAATGATGTGGACGATGAAAGCAACTGATTTCAACTAGAATTCACACTTTCTGAGCTTACCGAGTAACTGGTAGTCCTTAAGGGTCTGCAAAACAATCCTCAAATGGTCTACATGTTCACTTTCACTACGAAAATAGATGAGGATTTCATCTATGGAAACTATGATGAATATGCCCAAGTACTGCTTGAATACTCTATTCTTCAAGTCCATAAAAGTTGTAGAAGAATTCTTTAATCCAAAAGACATAACTACAAATTTGAAGTGGGCATACAAAGTTTTGAAGGTAGTCTTCGGAATGTCATATTCTCTAAGTCCGAGCTAATGATAGTCGAATCTAAGGTCTATCCTAGTGAAACAATGTCAACCTTGAAGCTAGTCAAACAAGTAATCAATCCTTGGGAGAGGATACTTATTCATGATTGTGACTTTGTTCAGCTGATGGTAGTCGATGAACATTTTAAAAGAACCATGTTTCTTGCGCACGAAGTGAACTGGGGTACACCTCTTGGGAAACACTACACCTTATAAATCCCTGATCAAAGCGATCTTTTAATTGTCCTTTCATTTACTTAAATCTTGACTGCAGCCTTTTTTATGGTGGAATTTTAATATGCTGGGTCTTTATGAGGAGATCTATTCCGAAATCAATTTTCCTCTCGAGAGTAACTCTGGGAAGATCTTCAGGAAATACTTTCAAAAACACATTAACTATTCAAAATAATTAAAGACTTGGAATCTTAAATTTTGGGTCATTGATTCGGACAAGATAGATTCAACCCTTTTTAATGACCCAAACTAGGGCCTAGCCGTAACGGGTATCTCAAGTCTACCAAGGACCAGAAACCACCCTTGTTAAACTAGCTAACCAAAACACAGTACATATTGCAGTGGATGAATTCTGAACATATAACAAATAGAGATGAGTTCCAAACATATAACAAGATAGATAAATCAACTAAATAGGATATAAGAGTATACAATACCAAATCCACCCACATCCTGTCCTTGAAGCCCTTAAGAAACCAAACATCAACCAAAGTTGGAACATGCCCCTAACAATATAAAAAAAAACAACAAAAATAGTCTAAGAAATAAGTAAAGACAAGACCATGAAATGTGGGTCTTCTAGAGAATGGAAGCTCACATTATCGAAATTAGGTGAATATAAAATAAAATTAAAGGCAAATCCAATTCATAAGTGACGTTGCCCACTTTTCTGTAAATCAAGTACTAACCAACATAATAGGGAATGAGCTTCCCCTTCTTCCCAAACCTCATCATTCACTTCATATGAGATACCTTAAAGAACCCCCAATCACCATCCTCGAACTCTACTCTCTTCACCTCAAATCATCATCGGACTTCTGGCGACTATGAGTAGTCTCAATCCTATCTCATATAACCTTCACCTTCTCCAAATATTGCTGAACTATACTTCAACCAACCAATATTGTCTCACTAACCTCAAACTATCCGACAGAAGATATAAACCTCCTCCTATAATATGCATCAAAAGGATCCATTCAAATGCTAAATGATAAATATAATTGTACACAAACTAAATGATAGGAAAATGGTAAACCTAAATAACACCAAAATAAATCATGCAATCCCTTAGCAAATCTTCCATAGTCTAAATATTTCTTTCATGTTGCCCATCCGTCTAATGGTGGAACGCAGGCACTGCTAAGGCTTACCCCTAAGCCTAAACCATTTTTAAACGAACGCCAAAAGTAAGAAGAGAATTGCGTACCTCGATCCAAAAACTGGAGTACCATACATTTTGACTATCTCCTGGATAAACAACTTAGCATAAACCTCTACAGAGTAAGTAGTATTCACAGGAAAAAGGTGAGAAGACTTAGACATCCTATCAACGATGACCCAAATCAAATCAGTCTGATTTCGAGACCACCGAAGAATAGTAATAAAATCCATGTTGATTATCTCCCATTTTCACATAGGAAACTCAATATCTTAGGGCATACCACCAGGCCTCAACTGCTCAATTTTCACTTGCTGAAAAATTATACACTTTAACGTAAAGTTGGCCATATGTTTCTTCATGTTGTTCAACCACTAGATCTTTTTCATGTCATGATACATATTGGTCGAACCCAAATGAATAGTATACGTTAACTCAAAAGCCTCAGTCAAAAACCTCTCTTATATCACATCAATAGTCAAAACACATAATCTATGTCAGTACCTCAAGATACCATCACCACTAATATCAGAAGCCATAACCATTTGTTAACCCATATCAGTCTTAATATACATAAAAGAGGATCCAAAATCAGCTTCTCCTTCATCTCAGTACCAAAAGATGACTTCACCACCTCCTAAAAAATCACACCTGCATTCTCAGAATGTATTAGAAGAACTCTAAGATTAACCAACCAGTGAATATCCTTCACCAATCCTCACTTATCCTTATTTACATGAGACAAGCTACACATAGACAAACTGCTAAGAGCATCAACAACCACATTAGCTTTACCTAGGTGATATTAAAGACTTCTGTCATAATATTTGAGCAACTCAAGCCATCTCTTATGCCTAAGATTCAACTCTTTCTGGGTGAGAACATATTGTAAGAGTTTATGGTCTGAATAAAATATTACCATGAACTCCACACAAGTAATGGCGCCAAATCTTTAACGCAAACACCTTAATCTCAAACTCTAGATCATGAGTTGGATAATTTCTTTCAGGGACCCTAAGCTTCCTAGAAGCATAAGTAACAACCTTACCATGCTACATAAAGACACAACCTATTCCTACATGAGACGTATCATAATAACAACAAAACCATCAGTACCCTTGGGAAAGGTCAAAACCAGAGTAAAAGTCAGCTTATCCTTCAGTTTTTAACACTACTCTCATAAGTATTGGACCACAAAAACTTTAACTTTTTCTGATTCAACATAGTTAATGAAGAAGCAATAGAAGAGAATCTATCCACAAACCTCTTATCATAGCTATTAACCCAAGAAACTTGGAATTTCAGTCGGAGACGTGGGATTAGGCCACTTCATAACCGCCTCAACTTTCTATGGATCTACCATGATGACCTCACTAGAAACAACATGACCTAGAAATGTTAAAAGATTTAACAAAAGCTCACACTTCAAAAACTTGGCATACAATCACTGGTCCTTAAGACTCTCCAACACTATTCTAAGGTGATTGGTATGATCCTCCTTACTATTAGAGTATACAAAGATATCATCAATAAAATAGATCACAAACAAATCCAAAAATTATTTGAACACCCAATTCATAAGAATAATAAATATAGTCGTAGCATTAGTCTAACTGAATGACATAACCACAAACTCATAGTTGCCATATCATGTATGAAAAGCAGTCATAGGGATATCTACCTCCGTAATCATCAACTGATGATCAACCGTAGAGAATTATCTAGAACCCTGAAGTTGATCAAAAAGGTTATCAAATCTTAGGAGAGGGTACTTATTTATCATAGTTACCTTATTCAACTATTAATAGTATAAACATACTTAAAGGAAAACATTTTTTTATGCACAAAAATATTAGGAGTACCCCATAAGGACAACTATGATAGATGAAACCCTTATCAAGAAATTCATTAGTTGCACCTTAACTTCTTTCAACTCAGCTGAAGCCATTTTAAATGGTAGAATAGAGATAGGATGGGTAACTAACATAAGATCAATCCCAATGTCTATTTATCTATCAGGAGGAGTGCCAGGAAGATCATCAGGAAATACCTTGAGAAACTTATTAACAAAAGAAATAGATTATAAAAAAGTAACCTCAGCACTAGAATCTCTAACCCAAAATAGATGATAAAGACACCCCTTGTAAATCAACTTTCGAGATCTAAGATATGAAATAAATCTTCCAGTATTTACTAAGGAGCTTCCTTTCTATTTTATTACTAGTTAGTAAGGGAATTGGAAATTTACTATATAGTTTCTATAATCTAGAGAAGCGTAGCATGAATGGAGTCAATCTATCCCTAAGATAAAATCAAAATCTACCATATCCAACTCAATCAGATCCACTAATGTCTCCTTACCACACATAGGCACTATGCAACCCCTATAAAACTTTCTAGACATAATAGATTACCCATTAGGGTACACATAGAGAAGCAATAAAAATGTATTTAGGACCAAAACCAAAATAATAACCATATAAGGGGTCATAAAATAAAAGGTGGACCCCAGATTAAAAGGACAATATACATCATCAAAGATAAGTTGTAAAGTACCAATAAAAACTTCAAGATATGACTCAGATTCCTAATGGGTTGCACGAGCACGAAGATTTTTCTGACAAGTACCATTTCTTGAAGTAGCAACCTTTGGCACAGGAGCTGAAGAAATAGAAACTAAAACCTTATTAGCTTTAGTACCAATATTTTCTAATGGACAGTTCCTCTAAATATGTCTAGTATGGCTATATTTGAAACATAAATTCCGTCTCTCATCATAGTAACCATGGTACATCTGTCCAATTAATCTAGAAAGAGGATAAGACAGGCATGACTAAGCTCTATTAGCCTGAGACTAGGCACTTTGTACCCTAGACCCACTGTTAGTCTAAAAGCAACGTAACTAGATATCTTAACATAAAACAACCATCGAATGTGAACCAAAGTTTTCACAAGACATTTTCCTGCCCCACTACCTACCATCTCTTCCACTATTCTACTAGCCTCCACCCTACTCTTAATATCGGAACTTCGTATTTTGCCTCTATTTTGTTTCTACTTTTTTCATATTTTCATATTCAATCTAATGAATATACACTACAGGTCTTGAGATGTCCAATACATTATTTAATATTGCAGCCTTAAACTTTAGTACCAAGTCTCGAGATAAACTTGAAGAAAATTTACCCATTCTCGCCCTCATACTAGACACAATCTCTGGGGTATAATGAGACAGTTGGTGAAACTTCAAAGCATACTTCTTCATAGTCATTCTTTCTTACTTCAAATTTATAATTTCCTGGGCCTTAGCTTTACAGCGCACACGCAAGTAGACGTGGTCTACCAAGTAATATAGTGGCCTTTAAGAAAGATGACTTATCGATCCTATAGACACTTGATTTAGAAATGATTTGATTTTAGTTCACAATTTAGATTGAATTGATGTGAGAGTAACCAAAAAGAGTTTGGAAGTTTTTAATTGCAATAAAATTAAACAACGAATAAAGTAAAAGGTCTTAAGACAATCAATGAGAGAAAACCCAGGGTGGAAGCACTCTGAACAATCATATTGTGCTATTGAATTTAATTCTTTAACTTACTTATATTGGTTGTTGATTCGTAGGGTTTATTTGATGATTATGGTTTCCCAACATCGTATCTTTTATCTATGTTTAACCTTACACTTACATCATTGTGCGGAGATGTAATAGTTTATATAAGTTCTTTACAAACATCATCCTAAATATGAATCAAGTAAGGAATCTAAGTACATTCCTGTCCTAGATACTAATTCAAGTTTCTAATTTTATAAAGAATCAAGAAATATTCTCTGCTTATACCCATGTTCTATCTCCCTATTCCCTCTCCCGAGTTCAAAAGGTCGACAATATATATATTCTATGGGTGATCAATCCTCACAATAATTAAAATAGGAATAAATAAACAACCAATAGTGATAAGCAAATAAAACAAACTTAATCATAGCAATAATACTCATGTTCTTGGCTTCAACCCAAGAAAAAGGGTGTTTAGCCTCGCATAGTCATAATCGTATTAACAAGGTTATAATTAATAACTAAAAAGATGTATGAACTAAATAAATTTAATAAAAACCTAAAACTAAAATTGTAGTAGCCCCTTGATCTCCAAAATACATCAAAAGATATGCAAAAATGTGATTGAACATGTATATATAGCATAAGGGCAAGCAAAGTCCGTGTAGGAGTTAAATTAGCTTGAAAAACCTAGGTGTGGAATGGAGCGTGTGTCTCATGCTCTATTCCGATGGAATAGAGCTTTTGTGTCCCATGCTAATTGCATGCACCCTCTGTAAATTGTCTTCAGAATGTTTTCTACGGCAAGGGAGCACCGAAATAAGCCTACATAGCAGACGAATCGCCTTTAGGACCACAACGCGCCTATTGGTTACTATTTTGGGACTCTTCTAAATCCAATGGTGTTTTGAAAGCGTCCATTGGACTGTCCTACAGTCCACACTCCCCCAAGATATTTCAGGGGTCCAAAAGTGCATCAATCTGCATACTCTGCCTTTTTTGAGCCACTCTGAGCCTTTTTGAGGTGTTCCCACTTGATTTGAAGCTTGTATATACATCATATATAACCCTAATACATTAAAAAAGAATTCTATAACATTAAAAACAACAATTAAAACTCAAAACTACACAACATCCAACACAACGAACTAGAAACACGAGCTAAGTATAGGCTAATTTTACTTTGATCTTTTAACTCATTGTTTTAACCCTTGTCTTGATCCAATTGACACTTAAGAATCATCAACAAGTTTTTTCACATATAATTACGCATAAAAACCATTTGTAACACTTTAAAACCAATAGAATTCACCATAATAAACTAGACAAGCTCCTAGCTCAAGCTAGTAACGCTAGTTTTTCGGGTTGAACTCTAATTGAATCTTTTATGTACAAATTTGTTTGAAACTCACATAGAACATCATAAACACATTATTTAACACTATGATACATATTTATCTCATTATCCACCCATATATCACATGAATCATCCTCAAAACAAGGGTAAAAAGGCTGGAATAGTGATGCCAGAATACATAAATACACCAAACATCACCAGCCCATACTTAAATCCTTGTTCATCCTCTAACAACTCTTAACTATATTCACCACCTACTAAGGATACTCTACACTTATACTAAATTCAAAACACTCAAGCTAGCACTACAATGACTACATAGAATGCAAGTTACTAAGCTAAGCATGTTATTTATACAATTGAAAGCTCATGAACACTACTCCATAACATTCCAGCCTCAAGAATGGACTCACCAAGTTGGAAAAATCATGTGTATCATTCACTCAAAGACATTATACAAATAACCTAAATTCATCAAACATGTGCCCTCACAATAAGAGAGTTACCCATAATTACACATAATTAAGCGATTTAGTAATATGATGGGTACACAAATCAAATTGTGCTCACTCTTCCAATGAATTCATAAGTTATACACAATGAACCATTGGCTTTCCCTTAGTGTAATGCTCCTCTAATAGTTGAATGTAAAACATAGAATCAATTAGGTCTTTTTGGGTTGTAATGTAGGATATGGGATGAGTAGGAACAATTTGGGAATAGTGACTAACCTATCAAAGTACTTTAATACACTACATTAACCATTTAAAACCAATCTCTAACACCCAAATTACCTGTTTTATCCACCCCTATCCTTTATTCTTGCCACATCTCTTTCAAGCATTTTCACAAACACATGGTGAGCGTATTGCTTATTCCTTCATGATTCTATTTTTTCATTTTCTACAATCATGGGAATATTTCTAAAACAATTTATAACAATACAAACCACTACACATCAAATATAAACACCAATAGCAATTACCTTGGGGCATTAATTTCACCTTTTTCTTCTTCAATTTTTCAAACTCCTTTCTCAATTATTTCTTTTCTTCAATTAAAGAACTTAGGAGCTTTTGGATGAATTATAGTCTATCAAAGAATAGGATTAGGCTACATATGAGGCTACCAAAGAAAAGGCTAAAGGCTCAATAGAGGTTAACTAGGATAATGCACAAGGGTAGGACAAATAGAAGGTACAAAATAAGGCTATCAAAGAAATGCCTAAATCATCTCCTAAACCCACATTCTTTATTTCACATCACACACACTTCGGGAAAGTTCTAGACATCACATGCAACAAGAAATCTACAAAAAGTCTCACACACACATGGCAAATGCTCAACTCCATAGGATCATCATAGACTCCTAACCAATAATAACGTGAATTCAAATTTAAGACAAAAAGTACAAGAGTCACAAACATGAGCCAAAGAGTATCAAAAATAGCAATTAACATCAATCAACATGCTTTTACAAACAAACCTACTTGCATAATGTAATAAAAAATATCACCAATCAAGAATATCTCACTTATTCCTAACCGAAATATTTTTAAATTGAGCAAAAATTTGGGAATTTTCCGATCCCACACTTAAAAATCTACTTTGTCCCCAAATTGAATTTAAAATTTAAATGATATAAATACTCTCTAAGGTCTCTAAGCCTAGCTAGTAGTATCGTTTTGCTTAAAAAAAACCCATAGGACCCCACACTCAATTTTGCCATGCTCTAAGCTCATGTTTTTTGTACTAAGACTTCCCAATAACCTATGACTCAAAAAAAAAAAATAACTACGTGAAATAAAAATAAAAAATAAATAGAAAAGAAAACATACCTATTTAACTTAGTTTACATCCTAAGAAATGCCCAATTTAGTGCCGCGGCATGACCCATATCAACTTAACCATATTCCTTCGACCTTTTACTCACATTTGGTCTCCATCTTCTTATTCTCTTCAACCCTTTTGGATGTAAATTATTTAAAGCAGCAGGTTTCTCAACTCTAGCCTTTTCAGGCTCATCAACTTCCATCATGTATGGTCTATAAGATAGCGTCTTAGTCTGCTCAATCAGGTAGTTTGAAGAGGTCTTTTATGGACTAGCCACCTAACACTAGTCCCTTTTAATAGCATTTATCACACTCTAATCTTTAATTTAGGGTTTTACAATGGGTGCTTTGTACATATCAAATACCACCTCTTCGTTATCTACTCTCATCTTGAGTGTGCCCTCTCTAACATCAATTAAGGCCCCTCAATTTTATAAGAATAGACGCCTTAATATGATTGGTACCTATTTATCTGCCTCAAAATCAAGAACAATAAATCAGCAAGTATACCAAATCTATTAACTTTATGAGGACATCCTCAATTATTTCATCCATGTGTGTAAATGTCCCATCTGCCAGCTGCAACACCATAGTAGTAGTTCATGTTTCTCCTAAGCCTAATGTTTTAAACAGTGATATAGTTATCAAATTTATTCTTTCCCCAAGTCAGTAAGGGAATGAAACTCTTTATTCCAAATTTGAATAGGGATAGCAAAAATCCATTGATTTTTCAATTCCTTGGGGATTTTTTGTTTCATTACCACACTACACTCTTCAGTGAGTGTAATTGCTCCCACATCCTATAGTTTCACCTTCTTCGCCACCACATCACTCAATTACTTTGTATACTTAGTCATACTCCACAAAACATCTTAAAGAAGTAAATTAATATGAACTCTGTGAATGTATCAATGAACTTTTTGAACAAGGCACCCTCCTTCACTTTTAGTTCCCTCTGAGAAAAGTGTAGTGGCATCGTCTTCTAAACTTCTTCTTCAGTCACTTTTTCTTTCAAGTACTCAAACTTCCTTTAATTTCTAGCAACTCTGTTATTTTGCTATCGGGTCACCACATCAGCATTTACCTCATTTGTTGCCTTGGGAGGTTCTTCTTCAACCTCCTTACCACTTTTCAAGGTCATTGCCATAACCTTTTTTATATTTTTTGTATCTGCTATCAACCCACCTTGTAGTATGGTATTTCGTGCTTGTGATAATTATCCCATTTGCAACTCTAAAATTCTTGTGGTCGCTTTCTGATTCTTTAAGTCTATAGAAAATGATGTCTAATTAGCTAGTATCTGCATTAACATCTCCTCTGTATTGCTAGTTGACTTACTAGGTTGGGCTTGTGGTTGTTGGGCGTTCAATAGCTGATTTGTTGGCTAAGTCTGCCCCTTCATGTTGTAGGCATTACAATAATTTGGCCTTTGAGCATTGCCTACATGCATCACAGATTTCAGATTTGAAGCATACATGGTGGCTGAATGGCCATTATTTCTACATACCTTAGACCAACCTGTGGCTTGTTGGATGGCATGGACTTTGGCTGCAGTTTGTGCTGCTCCCAACCTAATGATGCTGAAGGTTGTGTTGATCAAATTCTATAGTGCAGAAACCTTAGATGATAAGGCTGTGAATTAGTCTACCTCCAATACACCTGCAATTCTTTTTGTGGAACTTCTAGAATCTTAATGTCAATCTGGATTTCCTTGTGCTATCCGATTCAACAATGTGTACGGGTTATCATAAGTTAGCACCAATGCTTGACCACCTGCAGTTGAATCAAGAAAAATTGTCATATTATGATCAAGAGCTAAAACAAAAGTGTGAGAAAGTACCTCATTGGACTATTGGTGGTGTGGACACTCCCTAAAAAGAGCCTTGAAGCATTACCAAGCATGATAGAGGTTTTCATCAAGCTTTTATTTGAAGCTCAGTATCTTACAGTAAAGTCTGGCAGTACTGCCTGATGGAAAGAATCTAATAAGGATTTTCTTACCTAAGTCATCGCATGATGTGATTGAATTGGTTGGATCAACATTCAACCACCTTTTCACTACCCCCATAGGTGAATGGGGAAACAGTGTCAGCCTCACATAATTTGGAGTCACCTCAGTCGGAGTGATTGTATCAGTAAGATCTATGAAGGTCTGCAAGTAAACTTGTGGATTCTCGTATGAAAGCCTGGCAAATTGTCCACTTCTGATAAGAAGTTGCACCAGATTGTATTTCAACTCAAAATTCCCCTAATTGTTGGTCTTTGAATTAGGGAAATCAAATTCATTGGAAGTGGGACTTCCACTTCCCTAACCTTCCTACCAGCTGCTTGTTGTTCAGCCATTAGAATAGTATACCCATGGTCTTCTTTGATTTGAGGAATTCTAGGGAGATAAATTGCTTCTCTCCTACATTGATGATAAAGTTGCTTGGGTTTCGGGCTTTGTTCTACCAACTCCCTATCCCTTGTCAGCTTATAAACTTAAGAACCTATTTCCTACAAAAAAACAAAAACAAAACCAAGTGTAAAAATGCCAAATTAATCTAAAAGTAAGAGTACTATAAACAATTACCCGAATACAAGTCCCCAACAACGGTTCCAAAAACTTATATAGTGCCCAAGCGCACATGCAAGTGTACGTGGTATACTAGGTAATATAGTGGCCTTCAAGAAAGCCTAGTTATCGATCCCATAGAGACTTGATTTAGAAACGATTTGATTTCATTTAACAATTTAAATTCAATTTATGCGAGAGTAACCAAAAAGAGTTTGGAAACTTGTAATTGCAATGAAATTAAACAAAGCATAAAGTGAAATGTCTTAAGACAATCAATGAGATAAAATCCAGTGTTGAAGCACTCTGAACAATCATATTTTTCTAATGTATTTCATTCATTAACTTGATTATCTTGGTTTTTGATTCGTAGGGTTTATTGTAGGATTATGGTTTCCCAACCTCTAATCTTTTACCAAAGTTAAACCTTACAGCTACATCGTTGAGAGGGGATGTAATAGTTCATATAAGTTCTTTATTAATATCATCCTACATATGAATCAAGTAAGGCATCTAAGTACATCCCGGTCCTAGATACTAATTAAAGTTTCTTATTTTATAAAGAATCAAGAATCATACTCTGCTTATTCCCATGTTTCGTCTTTCTATTCCCTCTCCTGAGTTCACAAGGTTGACAATATATATATTCTAAGGGTGATCAATCCTCAAAATAATTAAAATAGAATAAAAAACAACCAATAGTGATAAGTAAATAAAACAAACTGAATGCATAGCAATAATACTCATGTTTTTAGCTTCAACCCCAGAAAAAGAGCGTTTAGCTAACATAGTTATAATCGTTATCACAAGGTTGAAATTAACAACCACCAAGATGTATGAACTAAATAAAATTAATTATAAACTAATAATGAATTTGTAGTATCCCCATAATCTCTAAAATGTGTCCAAAGATATGTAAAAATATGATAGAACATGTATATTAAGCATAAGGGTAAGTCAAGTCCGTGTAGGAGTCAAATTATCTTAAAAATCCAAGGTGTGGAGGGATCATGTGTCACTTGATCTATTCCTATGAAATTGAGTGTGCGTCCCATGCTAATAGGATGCACTCTCTGAAAATTGTCTTCAAAAAATTTTCAAAGGAAAGGGAGCACCTAAATGAGCCCGTGCCGCACGCAAATAGCCTTTAGGAACACCACACACCAATTAGTTACTATTTTGGGCCTATTTTTAATCCATTGGTGTTTTAAACATGTCCGTTGGACTCTCCTATAGTCTACATGCACCCAAGTCATTATGGGGATCCAAAGGTGCGTCAATCTGAATATAGTGCCTTCATTGAGCCATTCTGAGCCTTTTCAAGTTGTGACCACTTGATTTAAAGCTTTTATATCCTTCATATATCATCATAATACACTCACCAAGAATCCTATAATATTAACCACAAAAATTTAAATCCCAAAACAACATAACATCCAACTCGATGAACTAGAAACATGTAGTCAACTAATGTATTACAAGAGTGGAGCTAGTCCATGCAAGGAAACGATATCAAAATTGATCATATCTAATTCAATAAGGTCTCCTGAGGTGATTTTTTTAGATATTGAGACTGGGCAATATCTGTACATATATTTTTCTATGATTCAACTACCTATGGGAGTGAACATTGTGAAGGGTTTTGCAAAAATTTCTTGGATTATAATGAAGTTTATGCCTGTATAAGCAGTCTCAAAGGATAGTGTGGCTTTGGAATCTAACAATGCATACCCACAAATGTTGAAGACTAGTAATGTAATAATAACCATATCAGGTGAACCTTTCTGATCTAATTAATTCTGAAGGACATATAGCCAGACCATGATGAAGAAGATCCTTAGCCCTCTGCACAACCATTGATAAATTCCTTATTATGTTGCCTACCTATAAACACTCAAAACACACTTCAGTTCCAGTGATGCACTCATTTTTATGGTTCTTACCACACCACTTATAGACTTGGTCTGTGCAACCACTATTTACACTACTCTAGGACTTAGAGTCGGGTGCTCTATATTGAGTGTTACTCAAAGTAACACCCATAATATCAATAACCTACTGCACACGATTAAAAAACTCATATGGATCCTCCACAAACTTAGATCCCAAGAATGCTTGGGGATTCATCGAAGTGAAATCCCAAATTCTGGCCATTATGGTGCTTACCATATGATTGGATAGGGAAATAACCTTTTGTTTGTTCTAAGAAGAGATATATTGGGCAACGATAGTAAAAGTGACCCTGAATTCAGCATAAGATACCTTCTCATTCAGAAGGTCTTCAAGAATAGATGGTGGTGTTGTCTGGTTACCTTTTTACTTCAACTAGTTTGTTTTGGGAGGCATTATTATAAATAGAAGAGAATAATTTAGAAGGAGAAGTTTCATAGCTCATTCTCCATTGCACGACATAAACACTGAAAGAAGGGACACTTTTATAAAATATTTTGTTGCCTCTATCCCATAAGTGTGGTGTACTTGACACCTATGATCAAGACTCTACTTTATGTTTCATTTAGACATACTAGTACACTTTGAACCTTGTGCTTTAATACCAAGCTTGTCAACCCTAGTTGTAACACAATTCTTAAGGTCATGAGTGACCGCAAGATAAACCATGATCTGTAATAAGCTGCAAATACCTAGAGAAGATAACTAAATATTGTGTGAAAGTCATTTAAAAATATTTGATAATATAAGCAACATTAAAGTAAATGGAACACACTACTGAAAAACATGTCTAATCGTGTGACTGTCTGAAAGCCTCTAAACATGATGGGTTGTTGGGACAAGTCCCCAACTAACTCTGAATAACTGAAATAGCATAAAGTAAAAATATTGGAATGAATAACTAAAAAAATAACTAGTCCTCAATCAACGAGGACTCACCAATGCAGCAGTTAAGAGAGAACTAAGTGCGAGCTGGCAACTCTATATCCGAACCTCTGTTATAAGAAAACATAGTGCAAAAGAGAGTATACGATCAATACTTTGAATATACTAGTATATGAGATGGGAAACTAATTAGGATACATATATATATATATACTTAACATGTAACATGACTATGAAAATTTAATGTTAGACCAAGTATAAATATAAGTTGTGTGTCTAGATAACAGAATAACTGAATTATGAACACTTCGCCATGTAAACCTAAACTGCACATATCCTAATACTAAACTATAAGTATGGGAGCTCACATTTACTGACATGCACTAATTTTAGATAATTGGGGTTCAACCTATGACCCCAGTTTGAAGGGTGTTGGTACCTTACCAAGTGTACCAACACTGGCTGGAATGGATCTACTAAACTAATGTCCCAAATGACTAGATAACAGTCCTTAACAGGAGGATGACCACTAATAACCAACATTGGCAACATAGTTTAGAACTTAAGGACTTATACAAAAGGTCTCAGTCCTCAACTAGCAGGTGACCCTTCATCCTTATATTCACTCGGTGCTAAGTCTTACTAAAAACTAAACTGACACTAATGTTGATAATATATTTAAAATTACTGATACTAATAAACGCTCAAAATTATAACATTATGAACTTAAGGATACAAGCATGCTCTAAATGACTTGTAACTTAAAAAAATTTAAATGCATGAAAATCTATGTATCATGTATTCATAACCCACCAACACTGACTAATGTAAACTAATCATGGTAAATATGGAAATAACCATGGTACGAAAAATCATGAATAACACTCAATATTTGAATGAATAATCATAATGTATATATTTTCATTATAAAACATATGGTAACACAACTCATATGAGGGAACATATTTTAATGGTCCTTACTCAAAAAATTGAGAGAAAATTAATAAAATTCATGGTTAACTTGGAATCCCGTAAAAGAGGAAAGAATTTTACACTAGTTAAATTTAGGGATTTCGTGGGACTCAATGGATGGAATTGACCCAATGATGAAATCCTACATACCTAAGATAGATGCCTTGGTTAAATCCTTGAAGTTGGCCTTATTCTTAGGAAACCCTAGTTTGCTCTTGAGGAATAAGAGAATTACTTTATTTTTTAAAGACAAGTAATTTATGAAGTAATTTGGTATTAAGGTTGTTTTAATCCACCAATAACTGATGTTGTGGTGACAAAATGATGTGGTTTTGGGGTGAAAAGTGGTGGAACATACAAAAAAGCCTTTCTTATAAACATGTGATTTTTCCCAATATTTAGGACTCACCTCACAACTCGTTATGATAGGTCACAAGTCATGGTATTAGTCTTAACCTAGAACCTTAAGGCCAGGGGTTTTTTCTGCTATGACTATGACCTTTCTCAAATGACTCATTACAACCTACTATGAGTTATTAGTTGTGTTTATAGTCTGAGGCCTGATTCTTTAATCCTTTATTGGTCAGGCTCTGGGTCAAAACAATGACTAATGATCTCTGACTACAAGTCATATGTTGGACTCATAACCACTAGAATGGATTCTTAGTTTAATATTGTTATGACTACGAGTCCCTATTTGGGACTCATAATGTTTGATTAAAAATTATTGAATAGGGTTATGATCACTGGGCTAAAATTGATAGTTCTTTTAATTGTGACTATCACTACTTGTAATGACTCATAACATTTGATTACGTGTCATGAAATGAGTCGTATCTACTGGCATCTGACTACACTTACATAAAAAAAATTGCATAACTTCTTGCCACGATATTAGATCAAGGAGAAACTTGTGGCATTAGAAATTCAACTTAGTGGCCTTTCTTTCAAGGTGTTTAGAGCTTTAAAATTTCGGCATTACATATTAGTAGCTCCCAAAGTCTATAGTTTATAGTTTAGATCTAGATTCTTGCATAACCTTTTATTTAGTTATTTAGTTCATTATGCATCATATGTTTATGAATTGGTCTTGCATTAATTTATAATTTTATAAATACTATGTTTAGCTTATATTGGTTATTTCCCTATGTCATATTAAAATACTATGGGTTTTTGTCCCTTAGAAAATTTCCTAGATTTTTAGTCTCTACACAGGATACTACTAAGGGAAATGACTCATACTCTAGGATACGAGTGGTATGGGTTAGTCGTATGCTAACCAGTGTTGGTTGGTGAGTTAGATTTGGTTTCTAGAATGGGTACAATTTTCTTTGGTACTAGTCATATAGTTAGACATGGGTCATTTGGTTTAGGTCTTTGTTTCACTTTATCTTATACTTGGTAACTTAAGTTGGATTTGAGTACGACTTCACCACTATGAACCATAAGCCAAAGTATGATTCGTACAATGGACTCGTATAGTGGACAATATTTAATCCTTTTTCGATTCTATTTTTCTAGGGGTATAGATCATGGGTACTAGGTTTATGCATGGATACAACATGGTTTGGGGTGTTTCATGCCTTAGATAGTGTTGGGTCTATAGGAGATGGACTTGGGTACAAGTGGTCGGTACCACTCCAATTAGAGGGTATAGCTGATATAGATAGTCGTATCCCTCTTATTTGAAAACATGTGGGAGGTTATTTGCCTTATATTTAACACATTTGGTAGGTTATTTTCCTTATGTTTTTATCCTTTAACATGTAGAAAATACTCTACAATTATCTGTAATGTTATTAAACAACGGAATCTAAAGTTTCATCTTAAGGATTAATTTGGGGCTTATGTTGGTGATTTCTCTCAATCATCTTCTTGGTTTAAGGTTTGTTCTCCCCCCTCATATTTTGTTCCATAGTTTTATACAATGTTTTCATGGTTTGATTATTGTATGGTTTTGGGTTTTCAAATATAATTTTAGGATTATGGTTATAAATGCTTGGTTATGGTTTTCACATTGTATAATCATGCTTTTATATTCTTTAATGGTGATTTTGGATAATTTGTTACATCAGAATGGGTATTTGGTAATTGGGTTTTGTGTTGGAAACCCTATTCCCCCAATATGTTTGATAGAATACCTATTAGAATTTTTTTTTCTAAATTTTTGGATTTTTAATGGAACTTTTTATTGGTTTAAACTTTGTAATTGAACCCTGAATAGTTAAATGGATTAGAATAGTGAAAATGGAATGGTTTTAGGTTTAACATTCATTCTTGTTGGGTACAATGGAATCCCTCAAGTAATCATAATAATTAAACACTTGTGGGGTACATGGGAATCCCCCAAGTTAATTAGATAATGTGATCTATGGGTACATGGGAATCTATTGATCTCAAAAAGGTTTGTCTTGGGACAATACTTGCAAGTTATGGTCGGTATGACTATACAACTATGTATAGCCTCATTTAATAACAATGGTTTATTTGGTTAGAAATAGTTTTAATTAGGTAATAAAGGAGGGGTGTGATAGCTAACAGTGAAGGTAGTAGTCCAATAGATAAACACTGGAAACTCATGTTTACCTATATAAGGGGTAGGTCTTGGTGACCTTATATTATACTACGAGGTACATGGGAATTTCCTAAGTACACTACACATATATATTAGTGAGTGTGATGGGTATTAGGGAATTTCTTACTCTTTTGGTGTTTCTGGTTTTTGCGGCTACACGTATCGGGGATTATTCAGGAGGTTACACTGGACCCATATAGCATAAGGGTGTTCTAGGATGGTTGATTTATACTTACTCAAGCTAATGGTTTCATATTCATGCTAAACCTAGTTCCCTTTCTCGGCACGGTTATATAGATGTATGGTTCGTATGCATATAGATGGATTACTTTGTTTTGTTAAATGATATTATTTTATCCTTATGTTGAGTTCATTCTAGAATTCACTTGCTAACCCGTCTTCAGGTAGTTGCATTCCTATGCGATGCAGGAACCGACTATTCTACTCCTCTTGTATAGCGATTAGTTTTTGGGATCAGCTATTGGATTAAAGTAGTAAGCTTCATATTTCCGAAAGGCTACATTTCATGGATGTTATTTCATAACTTTATTTATTTATTGATATTTGTTTTGGATATGGTTGGGGGCATATCTCAACTAGATTTTAGTATTTATTTGGTTAGAGGATTTTGTGGAACTACTATGGGTTGGTATGGGCGGATCGGTATTGGTGTCAGCCTTGGTATTTATATTGGTATTGCGGCATACACCGATAGAATGTATTGTTTGTTGTTCCATCATCTTTCATTTTTGGATTATATAATTATTATGAAACTCATATGGTTATGGTTTGGATTGTGGTTTTAATAGTAATAGTTATCGATTAGGTATTAGATGATTGGACTTATTTTGGTTGTTACGGATATAGACCTATCTCAGAATCTTGGATTATGAAATAATGCTATCTTGTTATATGTTTGGAATTCAATCAACTTAGGGTATGCTTAGGCTGGTTGGGCTAGGTAATGAGGGCGGTCAAACCTGGTCAGACATGGGATGCCTATTACGACAAGGCCCTGGTTCAAGTCGTGTCATGTTTGTATAAGAGCTTTATGTCCATGGTCAATTGGCAGTCCATAAAGCTGTGTCTAGTAAAGACTCTATTAGGGGCATGTAGCGTTCCACACACATAAGAAAAAGGCTACAAGGAATTTAGGAATGTTTCACTTTCTTGGTATTCTATTTTGAAGGATGGAGTCTAAGTCCTGGAATTTCCTATATTCCTTATTTGTTCACTTTACAGATCATGCCTTGACAATTTGGAACATAAGGAAATTCTTCTATCTTATCTGGGGATGATGTTGATAGGGTACACCCTACACTTGGAGTTCACACTCGATCCCAGGGTCCTATCCCTAATTATTTTAGATTTCCCCTAGTTGTCACTAGTCCTCCTCAAGGTAAGACTACTAATGCAGAATTTTGCCAATCAATTTATGTTATTTCTTAGTTGGTTGCTCCTCAGGATAAGCGGGATACATTTGGTATTTTATCTATTGAATCCATAAGGGTTGGCTAGTTAAAGAAAATGAATCCTCCTACTTTTACTAGAGTAAAAGTGGAGGAGGATCCTCAATCTTTCTTTGATGAAATGGAGAAATCCTGTAGGGTGATACAGGTTATGAATATGGAAGGTGTAAGCTTTGCAGCTAATCAGCTTAAGGATGTTTTGTACTAATGGTACAAGGAGTGGGGTAGGACTAGAGATGATATTTAGGAGTTATCCTTAAGGGAGGCCTTTTCTAATGATTTTTTAGATTGCTTCTTTCCTAAGGAGTTGAAGGAAGAAAAGATGGAGGTGTTTGTGAATCTTAAGTAGGGAAGAATGTCTCTTAAGGATGTGCCTTGAAGTTTCATAAGCTGTTAAGGTATGCCCCAAACTTGGTGTCCGATATGAAAGTGAGGATGACAAAGTTCACTTTTGGGATATCTCGGAATTTTATCCTTGAAAACAAGAATGCTTTGCTGATTAAGCATATGGATATTTTGAGGTTGGTTTTCCACATATTGTAGGTGGAGGATAAAAAGAGAAAACAGGTAGAGTTTGGGGAAAGGCAGGGTAAGAGAAACAGGTTATCTATGCATGATTGTGCTCAGTAGAAGGGTGGTTCGAATGGCAAAAAATGACCAAATAAGAAGTGGGGGAGTTCTGGTTCATTCTACCCGAAGAAGTTGGGTGATAGACGTCCATAAAATGGTGATGATTTTTAGGCACATAATGCCGAATCTCAGGTGACTAGGCCTCAGTCGGCTTTTCTATGTTCTCCTTGCCGGTTCTGTGGTCTCGTCTTCATTGGGGATTTTGAGATGAAAGATGGGACAGGTATTTTAAATATGGTCAACCATGTCATATGATTAGAAATATTTCAATTGGTAAGGGTGATTGGGAAGAAGTCAAATCTTCAGTTGATTTATCTTCTTCTCCTGCGCCTAGAGGTGCTACTTACGTATCTACTACTTTTTTGTAACACCCCAATTTTCTGAACTAGAATGCTACATGGTGCTCATGACCCCGAAGGACCACAAGCTAACCCATGACTGATATCTGTACCTCTATACTACATAATATATCATAAAATACAGAAACATAAACATGAAAGGCCATAAGGTTCAAACTGAATAAACATTTGATAACAAAATGTTTGAAAAATGGTATAACAATACCAAAACATGTCATAAATACTGAAAATAATGAGATCTGAATATCTAATATGGAATCTAGTGTGAAAGCCTCGAACTGAACTGACTAAGGAGTTGAAGGAACATGTATCCAAATAACTCCATCTAGCAACTAAATAGTAAATGTAGCAATATTCATATCGTCCTCGAATGAGAAGGACTCACTGCAAACTCTGAACACTGGAATGCTACTGCTGATCTAGAGCTCGTGCCTCTGAACCTATGGTGTGATATAAAAGAAAGAACCATAGCGCAAATACGTCAGTACGTCTGAATGTACTGAATATACGAGTGAGGTAGGCTAAATGCAAAGGGTTGTATGCATGAACAATACAGACTAATATGAATGCGAGAATACATACATGCATACATAACTGTAACTAAACTCGTGGAGTTACTGACTACTGATTTTTAATACTGACAACATGAGTGTACTGATACTAAGATGCTGAATAGATGAACGACTATTACTGACAGTTCAAATTATGAAGAACTGGTCCGATTGACTGTGTCTGATAGTCCTAAAGCTGAATACTGACATCATGAATTCTGATAACAGATATGACTGATACATGAGTTCATAAAATGGACATAACTGATATAACTATGATGATCGGCCTAATCAATGTAACTGATACTTAGTGACTGTATCTGACAGTTTAAGTTCTGATGGAACTATCTGAGTTCCGTTTTACTTGTAGTAACTAAATCTGAGATCAGTCCTATTTAGCGGGTGATCATGACTATACTGATAATATGGATGATTTGACTTAGTCTGAGATTAGTCCTATCCAGTGGGTGATCTTTAAATATAATGATTCTGATACTTATTAATCATAGTTGAGAATAGTCCTAGCTAATGGGTGATCTTGAAGTATATTTACAGTGATAAGCATTGACTGTATCTAACAGTACTGAATCTATACTACTAAGCTGAGTTGACTGTTTCTGACAGTCCTGAATCTGTAAATGAAATTATGGGATGTGTTCATCTAAACGACATACCCCAAGCTAAGCTGACTAGGGTCCAATCTCTGCCCTAACTAGAAAGGTTTCAGTACCGCGCCACCAGTAAAGACATCTACTGTGGAGTCAGTCGTAATCTAGTGGGTGACTCCTGGGATCAGTCCTATACATATAAATGTACTAACGGGTGACCCCTGTGTATGTCAGTCCTATCTTACGGGTGACATCTCGTACCTACGCTGGCAATGTAGTTCTGGAACTTAGGAATTGCTTCTAGGGATCTTAGTTCTGAACTGAATAACTGGGATAAACTAAATAACCTAACTGAACTAATTTGCTAAGCTTATACTGATTAACTAAACTGATACTAGTGGTATTATTTAGAGAAGCTAAAACTGAGTTTACTGGATTCCGATGACGGACGGAATATAATGAGTTCTGAGGACTGATTAAGAGTACTTAAGTTACAGTGATTTACTGTGATTACTGAGGTTACTGAGCACTGAGATTACTGAGAATACTGAACTACTGAGATTAATGAGTTTTCCTAAGTCACATGACTGACTGATTTCTATAGACCATGGCTTGATTGAGAGTATCGTGAAAATATGACATTGCTCTAGGCACGAAGCTATATTTTTTGGGTACGAATATGTAACGCCCCGAAATCGAATCCTGAGACGTCACGGTGATTAAGGTCACAAGTGACCCCAAGCTAACCCTTCATCTGGCATAACCTAAATCAACTGAATAAAATACATAATATAGAAGGAATAATGCAAAAACAACCCATAACTTAGTCCAACCAACATGAAAGTAAATTTACACAGTCACAATTCAGCTCATATATATACAAATCTAAAACTGAATACACTGACTACTAGTGACTGTCTATGAAGCCTATACTAGTATTGACCAAAGATAGCCGGGTCATGACTCACAACTAACCCTACTCAGTACGACTGAATACAGAAAATACAATACACCTCAAATCTTAACAATTCAAGTCCCTAAATCAAAAGGACTAATCACCTTCCGTTCGAGAGCTGCAACCCAGCTGAACATGATATGTGCGCTACAGCTTGCACCTACATTTTGGTAAGAATGTAGCCCTTGGAAATATGTGGGTCAGCACTTTGAAATGTACTGAGTATGTGGGGGTGCATACAACAATATAAATAGTATAATCGATTTCATGAAAACATATATACGGACAATGATGACTCACTTGGCTTGAGTTATATCAAATCATACTTTTCGTAATTTCATAATAAACAGTTCAAATGATAAAATCTCGTAATCCATGTAAATCATTATAAATTATAAATTATGATAAATCATCCTAAATCATCATAAATTATCATATCGTCAAAAATCATCATAGGTAATTATAAATCATCATAAATGACCATAAAACTTCATAAACATCTCAACTCTTTGACCCAAATCTCGGAGTGACTCGGTAATTCAAGAAACTTAATCTTATGGAGATGGGAGTTTCCTATAACCGACAACCCCACATGAGCTACGTGGAATACCAACGTTTGAAACCCCCGTTGGCGGGAGCGTCATACTCTTTGCCAGGGAGTACGACCTTAAAACTATAATAATCACAATCGAGTTCTCTGGCCAATAATATCATCATCAAACAACCCTATGGTTGCACATAGATATGGGAAAATACCAAATTTCCCTCTCGGTGCTAAGTACTACTCCTCGACAAGCTCACAACGCATTAGGAAATCCACCACAACATCACAAGGGTCTATCATAAAGACCAAATGAAATCTCTTTCTCATTTATCAAATCATATCAATTTGTGGATTCCTAACTCAACACATTTTAGCTCAAAACATTTTAATCTTCCTCAACATCAACAAGGTATCAATGCATTGAACCATAACCGACTCGACATTTGAAAAAGGCTATGAAAACTCAATACGTAATATTTTCAACAATTTAACTCATCAAAATCATCCGGAAAATACCAAGACTCATTGTAACATCGATATCAATATACCCAATAACTCAAATCGTCATAAAGAAGCTCAAAATTTGACACATGGCTCGAAAATACTTGAAAATACCAATAATTAATTCTTGAACTTAAAACGTGGATACATGTTCAAAATATATCAATTCTTGATAGAAACACCAAGAATCCCAATATTAAATCTCAATTCATAGAACGAATATTGTCAAATATTCATGTGATTCAAAACTTACAATTCGAATCTTTATAATGTCATAATCAAATTATTTAGACATAATTTAACTTACAGAGCCATATGAATCCATTAAATAATCATAATAGCCAAGCTTGAACAATTTACATATATACATAATCAAAATCTCATGGTAGGATATCTTGGAAATAAATTCATTTGCCAAACACATAATAATCCATAATAAAAATTAAAGATATGGGCACAAGAACGGAAGAATTATTCTTGTTCAAAGCCCCACATACCTAAAAATGAAAGATGAATATGAACTTCTGACTCCGGAACTTTATTTACAAAAATAAAGGGTGCTTCTCGAAGCCCTTAACATGATCAACTCGAATCCCAAATCAAATTAGAAGCCCTTAACATGATCAACTCGAATCCCAAATCAATTTGAAATTTCTACGGTTCAATTAAGAGACATAGATGGAAGAAATTTTTAGTAGTAGGGTTTGGGTTTGAGCCTTAGGAAATTTTGGATAAAAATTACCAAAATACCCTTAAAAATCAAATAATGTCAAATCTTTCCTTTGGTGAACTGTTTTGATCGGCTGAAGTAGATCGAACATAACGTTTTTCTCCGATGGACAAATTGGATGAAATTAATTTCATTGGAAAGAGGACGCTCAGAGCTTTCTGTTGATATATAATAGCTTACCCAGATCATTATGTACAAGGAGTTATGATTGTTTGAAGCTGACCCTAAAATTCGCCTGGCCTCAGTATTATTTTCCTGCACAATTAAAGTTCACCACTATTCACGGTTAGATCGGAATGATCATAACTCATCGCTCGAGTGTCCCTTTTGGATGATCCACATATCGTTGGAAATATCTTTAGATGCTGTACGCGATGACGATTTGCATATCCATAAATTCCTCACAGAAAAATTATTAATCACGATATAGAAAAAGATTCAACACATTTTCGTTCGAGATCTTAACAGACTCTTGGAAAGATAAAAAGGTTTTAACGACTTGACATATTTGGGAGAAAAATATTTAACGAGAAAACTCGGGGTATCACATCACCTCCCCCTTGGAAACATTTATCCCCGAATGTCGCTCGTTGGGTTAGGGAGACAAGAAAAATTGAGGATACACAACAAAATTAGCTTGATGAACAAGTTTATATTTTCCTAAGCTTTGAGTACTTTTCGACGCATAAGCTCATGATGATCACAACGACATAGTTGATTCTATTACTAAAAGAGTTAGATGAAGGAAAAATTATTAACTTCGATTTAAATCCGCATTCACAATGAAAGAGATGAAAGATCTAGGATATGAAAACTCGGGATATCACAATATCTCCCTCTTGGGATCGGTTCTTCACGAATAATACTAATTGATACATGGGACACTTTATGATCGACCCATGTATTAATACTTGAGTTGGGAACAAAAGTAAAGGCTAAATAGAATTTGGTAACTCACTTCGACGCAAAGAAATCATTCTTGAAATGGTTATGCTCACGAAACGTCAAGTAGTGAGATTGGACCACATCAGAAGATGGAAGAAATATATGAATCCGTCAAAATAACTATCAAGTTGAATTTCTAGGTGCATGGACCGAATCAACACGCACTCTCATTCAATTAGGAAATGATTCAAAATCTTTCCAAGGAACTTTCAATGCTACTAGGAAGCAATTGGATTTGGGATATAGTCCGAACAATCTATACATATATATATATATATATATTAAAATAATGATTTATAACTCGACCCCAATTTTAAGTACGGAGCGTAGGTCGATCAGTCTTACATCAAAATAAAAGTACTAGACCCCACGCAGTACAACTCCTTACTTTTAGGCTTATCAATATTCTTCGCACACCCTTTCTCCGTAATACTGTTTTCCCTAAATATCATAATTGATTCAATTCATAATTCTCACAAAGCATTGGCAATCTTAGCTATTCAAATTTAACTAAGCCAAACTCTCTCTCCTTATTTTAATGCTTAATTTGGAGTCACCAATTCCTCCACCTAACACCGTAACATAACACCATTCCGAATTAAAAATTTACACACATCCACATTGTTACAATTCCTCATCTCACAAATAAATCTTATTACCACTCAATCAACTCTAATCCACTTAATACTCACCATTTTCAACCATCATATTCATATCAACAAGTCTTGAAGCTAAGGGAACTATTCATAGGCATATACGCGATTCAACTTATAGCAAGGACAAGGCTTGCAACTAATATCCTCCGATAGGAGATATATTCACAATACATGAGTGCTATGCAAGATCAATTTACAAGAGCTTTTAGCTTATACTTCTAAATCAACATATACACCAAAACTTATCGATAATATAAACTTTAATCTCCGTCCATATATACACACATGATGTTCAAGCCTATCTTTATAATTACGTATACACTCCTAATCAACACCCATAAAAGACCTTTTTCAAATTCTACAATCCTTTATTAAGACAACTTTCGGGCACTATTCTTAAGAAAACACTCACTAACTTTTCCAATTAACTAAGCCACGCACAAGACTTCACTTCAACAATTCCCCACCTACAAACCTAGGTAAGCCATCACACAACCACTTTCACAAACACAACAAGAAATGCTTCAAATAACCATGACATCCATCAAAAGCCTAACCTCAAGCTTACTTCACACTTGCCACCTTTGATAAAATAAACATGCCACAATCTTTATCAACAAAAACCCGCTCACTCTCTTCTATCGTTACCACTGTTCATCCACACTCCCTCACCAAATGGAAAGTCATGAAAGGGTAGAATATAAAGGGATATTGTGTATGACTTGGTGCGGTTATTGAGGTCGGAGAACTAGGGCATCAAATGCATGAATTCAACCAGAATCAAGATTAAAGATTAAGGACAACCAGTATATAAATTGAATCTTATTGGTTGCTAAGGGTGTTGCCGGTGGACTGAACTTGAACATACAATAAAACTTAAGCACATGCATTATGAACCGCGCAACTTGAGTTTGGAGTATATAGCTTATGGAATGTCAATTTCGCCCGCTAGAAAAATTTGGACTCCATATTTCAATAGTTAGGTGAATACATGATTTCCCATGATATGCATGAACATGTATTATGATCGGGGAAATGAAACATAAGGCATGAGAACATATCGAAGTAATTAAAAAGGCTGGGGTAGAATAGGATCAACACCACTCCTTCTCACCACTAACTTGCAATCAACCAATACACCTACCTGAATCCCGGAATCTTAACTTAGTTAATTTTTTTTCTACTATCTCCTCCTTAGACTTAAGCCAACACTCCGAGTCAACGAATCACCATACAAACTCTAGTCCATGGCATTCGCTTTACTCCAGGGTCCCCTGATATACCCATACACAAAATCCATAACATAACCTGCATAAATACACCCGCGAGCGCAAAACCCAATCTTAACATAACTCTCGAATACCCACCAACTTAAACAACTTCAAAATTTATCATACAACAATTCATGCACTCCGCAACTTAGATTCTAGCACTTACCATGGATACATCAAACCTTCGCTAAACCATACTAACTTCTTCGTGCTTTACTAGCATCACATCTCAAGCTAACAACCTCATTAAACTCTAATGCCCAAGTTAACTCACAATTACATCGCATACCACATATCATCATTCATACTTACCCGATCAAGGATAACACTAACCGCTTAACATTTAATAACTTAAAAAAAATCCCCATAACACCTTGAGCATACTACTACCTCAACTCACAATATCACACTTAATCACAAACAAATAGACTTAAGCTCCCGTACATACGGTTCAAACCTACTAAATCCCCTCCCTATCACTAATGTCGTAGCAATTCAATCATTAAATTAATTTTTCTCATCACCCAGTATACAAACTTAACAACTCACTCCGACTACGATTAACAACAATCTCAACAACTATTTTGATCTATCAAACACTCCAAACATACTAGTCTACCAAAACATCATAACGACAATAATCATCCATAATTCCATGGCCTATGCCATAATAATTTATTAACACCGCCTTCCACCACGTTTCCAACCCCTCAGTTCCAGTCAATGCAAGAACAATAGAGTAAACATCTAGCTGCTAGAGAATCAAAATAGGCCTCACACAGCTTCACTAGACTTTGGTTTTGTATTTTGAAAAAGGAAATAAATATCAAAACAATTATGCTAGTGAATAGAAATAAGCCCCACACGGCTTCACTAGACTTTAAGTTTTCATCAAAGGTTGATCAGAAAATATTTTCAAGAAATAAAAGCCTGGTACACCATAATCAAGGATCCAAGAATATATGTCTCACTTTACCTCAACTGAACGACTCAAGAAGGATGAGGGTACATCTTGAAAGATATGGAACCTTTGCTAGTAAGCCCAGGAATGTAATCAAGAGAGGAAATTGGAACTAGTTAATCACCCTGTCTCAACATTAGTACACAGATAAGGAAAATATGAATCACATTATGAATTCTCGGGAGAAATCCAAAAATACTTTTGACATAGGCTTAATGCACAACCTTCAAGAACGTACATATGACACCTTAATTTTTTGAAACTCAAGAGCACTAATGAAATCATTTTTTTCTAGCTCACTTACAAGCCCGTAATATCATAAGAGATTATCTAAGAAAGCACTATCTATAAGGATTTATGCTTCACTATATCCGGTATTTTGGAATAAGAAAAAATGGCCCAATCTATGGAAGATATAAACCCGTATGAATTTCTTAAGGAACATTTCCACCGCACGATCTACGACTTGAAAGAAAGGGAATATTTTCCTAAATGCCTCGTAGCCTTTAGAAGAAAAGTACAGACATCTCTATACCAGTCCACAAGACTCTACTAGACACGGCTTCATAGACACCCTAGGACACTTAAACTCTGTGCTCTGATACAAAACTTATAACGCCCCGAAATTGGATCTCAAGATGTCACCCGATGCTTAAGGTCACAAGTGACCCCAAGCTAACCTTTCATCTGGCATAACCCAAAGCAATTGAATAAAATACAGAAAATAAAAGGAATAATGTATAAACAACCCATAACTTAGTCTGACCTACATGAAAGTAAATTTACACGGTCAGAATTTTGCTCATATATATACAAATCTGAAACTGAATACACTGACTACTAGTGACGGTCTATGAAGCCTCTACTAGAATTGACCAAAGATAGCTGGGTCATGACTCCCAACTACCCCTACTCAATATGAATGAATACAGAAAATACAATACACCTCAAATCTTAACAACTCAAGTACCTGAATCAAAAGGACTAATCACCTGCCGATCGAGAGCTGCGACCCAGCTGAACATGATATGTGCGCTACAACTTGTACCTATATTTTGGTAAGAATGTAGCCCATGGAAATGTGTGGGTCAATATTTTGAAATGTACTGAGTATTTGGGGGTGCATGCAACAACATAAATAGTATAATCAGTTTCATGAAAATATGCCTACGGACAATGATGACTCACATATCTTGAGTTATATCAAATCTTACATTTCATAATTTCATAATAAACAGTCTATATGATAAAATCTCGTATTCCACATAAATCATTATAAATCATAAATTATGATAAATCATCCTAAATCATCATAAATTATCATATCATCAAAAATTATCAGAGGTAATTATAAATCATCATATATGGTCATAAAACATCATTGACATCTCAACTCTTTGACTCAAATCTCAGAGTGACTAGGTAATTCAAGAAACTTAATCTTATGAACACGGGAGTTTCCTATAACCGACAACCCTACGTGAGCTACTTGGAATACCAATATTTAAAACCCCCATTGGCGGAAGCATCATACTCTTTTCTAGGGAGTACGACCTTAAAATTGTAATAATTACAATCGGGCTCTCTGGCCAATAATATCATCATCAAACAACCCTATGGTGGCACATAGATTTTCGGAAATACCAAATTTCTCCCTCGGTGCTAAGTACTACTCCCCGATAAGCTCAGAGTGCATTAGGAAATCCACCACAACATCAAAAGGGTTTATCATAAAGACAAAATAAAATCTCTTTCTCATTTATCAAATCATATCGATTTGTGGATTCCTAACTCAACACATTTTAGCTCAAAACATTTTAATCTTCCTCAACATCAACAAGGTATCAATGCATTGAACCATAACCGACTCGATATTTGGACAAGGATATGAAGACTAAATACATAATATTTTCAATAATTTAACTCATCAAAACCATCCAGAAAATACCAAGACTCATTGCAACTTCGATATCAATATACCCAATAACTCAAATCGTCATAAGGAAGCTCAAAATTTGACACATGGCTTGAAAACACTTGGAAATACCAAGAATTCATTCTTGAACTTAAAACGTGGATACATGTTCAAAATATATCAATTCTTGAAAGAAACACCAAGAATCCCAATATTAAATCTCATTTCATAGAACGAAAATAGTCAAATATTCATGTGATTCAAAACATACAATTCAAATCTTTATAAGTTCAAAATCAAATTATTTAGACATAATTCAATTTACAGAACCATATTAATCCATTAAATAATCATAATTGGCAAGCTATAACAATTTACATATATACATAATCAAAACCTCATGGGAGGATATCTTGGAAATAAATTCATTTTCCAAAATCATAATAATCCATAATAAAAATTAAAGGTACGGGCACAAGAATGGAAGAATTATTCTTGTTCAAAGCCCCACATACCTAAAAATGGAAGATAAGTATGAAGTTCCAACTCCGGAACTTTATTCACGAAAATAAAGGGTGATTCTCGAAGCCGTTAACATGATCAACTCAAATCCTAAATCAATTTGAAATTTCTATGGTTCAATCAAGAGATATAGATGGATGAAATTTGGAGTACTAGGGTTGGGGTTTAATCCTTAGGATATTTTGGAGAAAAATGAGCTATTGAATGCTCTTGATGGACTTAAATGCATGGTTTACCTGGATGGATTTGAGTGGAAATAAACAAAATACCCTTAAAAATCAAATAATGTCAAATCTGTCCTTTGGTGGACTATTTTGATAGGCTGAAGTAGATCGACCATAACCTTTTACTCCGATGGACAAATTAGATGAAACTAATTTCATTGGAAAGAGGACTCTCAGAGTTTGTTGTTGATATATAGTAGCTCACGCCTGGCCTCAGTATTTTTTTCCTGCACAATTACTGTTTAACATTATTCACGATTAAATCAGAATGATCATAACTCATCGTTCGAATGTCTGTTTTAGATGATCCACATATTGGTGGAAAGCTTATTCGATACTCTACACAATGAAAGGTCGCATATCCATAAATTCCATACAAAAAATTATTTTTCATGATAAAGAACAAAATTCAACACATTTTCGTCCGAGATCTTAACGGACTCTTGGAAAGATAAAAAGGATTTAACGAATCGACACATTTGGGAGTGAAATATATTATGGGAAAACTCGGGGTATCACAAAATACCCTCAGGACTAGATAGAAGGAAAATGACACAACATGACTGACTTGATCATAAGGTTGGAGTCCACAATTCACATTGTCATAAGTAGAGGATATTATACTTCATGTACTTCTTCAACATCTTAAGCATGGTAGGGAGTGCATGGATATATTCCATTTACATATAGTATATCTCCATTATCATACATTTTTCATACCATAATAATAGAAACACATCAATAGCATGGAATTTATATTGAAGTATATTGCTAACATGGACTTGACATTTATATATCATGGAACCATGTCAACATGAATTTCTAGAATCCCAAGCATTTTATCAAACACCTTGCATGCATAATATTGAGCATAGGTGTACTTAATAAATTTAGAAATCTTGAACAACCCAAAATTCATGGGTTTCCAACTAACCTATTCATATGATTCATCAAAACACATCAAGAAATAACCTTGAATCCAAACAATAATCATTAACATGAAAATAGTCAGAAAACAACAAGAAAATCACAATTTATAATTTAAAAACATGATTCTTGAGCTCCATATATGAAAGGGACCCATGGATGAACACTATGTATACCTTAGATTAATAATTCGTGAAGATTGACGGTGAAATTTCCTTGAAATAGACTCTTCTATGCAAACCCTAGGTCTTGTTCTTGAGAATTTTTATCTTGAGAGAAAACCCTAATCTTGTGGTTGAGAGTGTATGAGAGAGATTTTTGAGATATTTAACTAGAGAGAATGGAAGACAATACACTCCTTGAGGGTTATAAGTCATGGGAAGTGAAGGAAAAAGATGAAAATACCATTACTAAAACGTCCCTCAATTGCTGGAAAAATATACTTGACGCCATCCGTGATAGGCTATTAGGTCCGTGATAGGCCGTTAGGTCCGTGATAGGCCATAACGAATGGTCGTCAGAAAAGGTGTTAAAATTCTTAATTTTCTACCCCAGCCTGACGATATGATCTAAAATGTCATTATAATGTTAAAACGTCATCAAAAAGGTCATCAAAAAAGGGTAAAATTTTGAGTTTCGGGTTAAGGCTGACGACATTAGTGATAGGTCATCACGGGTGTGACGTTTTGTAAAAAAATGTCGTCACTAGGGTCAAAAATGTAGCCAGGTCTGAGGACATTGCAGATAGGCCATCACGGGCGTAATGGCTTGTCACAAAATGTCTTCACCAGTTTCCCAGCCAGATATGCTAGAGTAAAATGGGTATAACTATTTGCTCTGATATCGGATTTATGCGAAATTGGTATCATTGGAAAGATTATTAAAAGAAATTTCATTTTATATATAGTAAACCATCCAGTTCATCATATACAATGAGTTATGGTTGATTGAAGTTGACCCAAGTTTTGATACTCACTAAAACTTGAACGATAGGAAAGCTTTCAACTTGTACTTGAGTTAAGGGACCTATATGATCGAAATTCATGCTCAAATATATTCCCACACTACATAATGGATTAACAAACTAAATTTAAGTAGGATTCAATTCTTTTGAAATGTCTACGCATAGGACTAATGAATTTTCATCGTAGTTTGAAATGTGGGGTATTACAATATCTCCCCCTTGGAAACATTCATCCTCGAATGATACTGGATGATATGAGAGAAAATACAACTTACATGAATATATAGCATGAATGACTGATCATGATTTCATCACTGACATGATGAAAAACTGAGCATATCATATTGTACATACATATCTGATGCATTGGTACCTGATTTATGAATGTAGGACTGAGTGTTCCGATAAATTGAGTTTCTTAAAATGAAAATGCATATCTGATGCTTAACTGAAAAGTTGAATCCATGCATATCTGATGCATGATTATATGACTGACATGATACATGAATGCATGACTGAAAGTACTGATAAGCTGACCACGTATATCGGATGTGTGAATACATGACTCAACTGATTCACAAACATGTGGCTGAACATGCAATGGTAAAGGAACTAAGATTGAACTGAAACATGAGAACATGACTGATTCTACTACGTGACATATAGACTGAACATCATGAACTAAACTGAAACTCCAAATACTTGACTTATAGCTGACGTCTAACTTGAAGGTCAACTTATGAGTACCCTCTATTGTAGACTGAATTCGTTATGCAAGGAGAAATTAAAGGATCTAAGGCGTGAGAGAGTTAAGAGAAAGTGGGGTATCTCCCCCTTGGGATTCTATTTCCCTCTAATAACGCTTACCATAGAGATATACTGGTTGATCCATAAGGCATCTATGATCTAGATTATAACTAAACATTGGGAGTCTGAAACTAATGCATGATGCATGAGAGGAACTAAACTTGCAACTACTAGGAGGTTATACCTTGAAATAGTTACATTCTCTGAGATTTTGGATAGCATGAATAGATGCAAGGATGAGAAAACAAGCTATTAAAATCTGACTGCTCGATTGCTGAATTGACTTGCTGGCACGACATGAATATTGAAAGATGGGAAACTATTCCTAAAACATTTCATAGCCTCCCGCATATAAGTGTGGTGCACAACACACGCATGTACAAGACTCTACTAGATGTGGCTTTCAGACTTCCTAGGACTCTATTGAACCTTATGCTCTGATACCAAGTTTGTAATACCCCAATTTTCTAAACAGGAATGCTACACGGTGCTCATGACTGCAAAGGACCACAAGATAACCCATGAATGATATTTGTACCTATATACTTCATAATATATCATAAAATATAGAAACATGAACATGAAAGGTCATAAGGTTCGAAGTGAATAAACGTTTGATAATAAAATGTCTGAAAAAGGTATAACAATACCAAAACAAGTCATAAATACTAAAAATAATGAGATCTGAATATCTAATCTAACATCTAGTCTAAAAGCCTCTAACTGAACTGAATAAAGAGTTGAAAGGAACATGTCTCCAACTAACTACATCTAGCAACTAAATAGTAAATGTAGCAATAATCATATTGTCCTCGAATGAGAAGGACTCATTGAAAACTCTGAACACTGGAATGCTACCGCTGATCTAGAGCTCGTACCTCTAAACCTATGGTGTAACATACATGAAAGCACCATAGCACAAATGTATTAGTATGTCTGAATGTACTAAGTATACGAGTGAGGTAGGCTAAATACAAAGGGTTTTATGCATGAGCAATGCTGACTAATATGAACATGAGTATAAATACATGCATACATAACTGTAACTGAACTCATGGAGATATTGACTACTGAGTTTGAATACTGACAACATGAGTGTACTGATACAGAGATACTGAATAGATAAATGACTATTACTGACAGTTCAAATTATGAAGAATTGGTCTAGTTGACTGTGTCTGACAGTCCTGAAGCTGAATAGTGATATCATAAATTCTGATAACTGATATGACTGATACATGAGTTTAGAAAACTGATATAACTGATATAAATATGATGATCGACCTAACTGATATAACTGATACTTAGCAACTGTATCTGACAGTCTATGTTTTGATGGAACTATCTAAGTTCTGTTCTACTTGGAGTAACTATATCTGAGATCAGTCCTATCTAGTAGGTGATTATGAGTATACTGATAATAAGGATAATTTGACTTAGTCTGAGATCAGTCCTATCTAGAGAGTGATCTTTAAATCTAATAATTCTTATACTGATTAATCATAGTTGAGGTCGGTCCTATCAAATGGGTGATCTTAAAGTCTATTTACAATGATAAGTAATTATGTATCTAACAGTACTGAATCTGTTCTACTAAGATGAGTTAACTATATCTGACATTCCTGAATTTGTAATAGAAACAATGGTATGTGTTCATCTAACCGATATACCCCAAGCTAAGCTAACTAGGGTCCCATCTCTGCCTTGACTGGAAGGGTGTTAGTACCGCACCACCAGTAAAGACATCTGCTGTTGAGTCAGTCCTAATCTAGCGAGTGACTCCTGGGATCAGTCCTATGAATATAAATATGCTAACGGGCGACCTCTAAGTATTTCAGTCCTATATAATGGGTGACATCTCATACCTATTCTAGTAACGTATTTATGGAACTTAGGGATTGTTTCTAGGGATCCTAGTCTTATTCTAGCATATGAGCCCCCATCCCTAGGTTCGTTCGGTGCTGAATCCTACTCCCATCTAAAAGACACTGAACTGAATAACTGGGCTGAACTAAATAACTTAACTGAAATGATTTGCTAAACTGATATTGATTAACTGAACTGATACTAGTGGTATCGTTAAACGGAGCCAAAACTGAGTTTACTGGATTCTGATGATGAATGGAATACAATGGGTTCTGAGGATTGATTAAGAGTACAGAAGTTACTGAGATTTACTATGATTACTGAGGTTACTGTGCATTGAGATTACTGAGAATACTAAACTACTGAGATTACTGAGTTTTCCTGACTCACATGACTGAGTGATTTCTATAGATCATGGCTTGACTGATATTGTCGTGAAAACATAACATGGATCTAGGCACACAGCTATATTTTTTGAGTACGAATACCCCCAAAACTAGATGGAAGGAAACTGACAGAACATGACTGACTTGATCATAAGATTGGAGTCCACAATTCACATTGTCATAAGTAAGGGAAATTATAAATCATGTAGTTCTTCAACATCTTAAGCATGGTAGGGAGTGCATAGATATATTTCATGTACATATAGTATATCTCCATTATCATACATGCTTCATACCACAACAATAGCATGGAATTTATATAGAAGTATATAGCTAACATGGACTTGTCATTTAGATATTATGGAACCATGTAAACATGAATTTCTATCATCCTAAGCATTTTATCAAACAACTTGCATGCATAATATTGAGCATAGGTGTACTTAACAAATTTAGAAATCTTGAACCACCCAAATTCATGGGTTTCCAACTAACCTATTTAAATGATTCATGAAAACACACCAAGGCACAAACATGAATCCAAACAATAATCATTAACATGAATATAGTCATAAAACAACAAGAAAATCACAATTTATAATTTAAAACATGATTCTTAAGCTCCATGGATGAAAGGGACCCATGGATGCATACTACGCATACCTTAGATTAAGAATTCGTGAAGATTGACGGCGAAATTTCCTTGAAATAGACTGTTCTATGAAAACGCTAGGGCTTGTTCTTGAGAGTTTTGATCTTAAGAGAAAACCCTAATCTTGTGGTTGAGAGTTTATGACAGAGCTTTTTGAGATATTTAACTAAAGAGAATGGAAGATAATACACTCTTTGAGGTTTATAAGTCGTGGGAAGTGAAGGAAAAAGACCAAAATACCCTTACTAAAATGTTCCTCAATTGCTGGAAAAATATACTTGACACTATCCATGACAGGCCATTAGGTCCGTGATAGGCCGTCATGAATGGTCATCACAAAAGGGGTCCAAATTCTTGATTTTTTGCCCAGGGCTAACGATGTCGTCAGAATATGTTGACATCATCAAAGAGGTTATCAGAAAAGGGTGAAATTTTGAGTTTTGGGTTAAGGTTGATGACATTGGTGATAGGCCATCACGGGCGTGATGGCTTGTCATAAAATGTCACCACCAGGGTCAGAAATCTGCCCAGGTCTGACGACATTGTTGATAGGCCATCATAGGCGTGACGGCTTGTCGCAAAATATCGTCACCAGTTTCCTAGCAAGATATACTGGAGTAAAATGGGTATAACTGTTTGCTCTGATATCAGAGTTAGGCAACTTTGATATCGTTGGAAATCTAATTCAAAGATCTTTCATTTGATATATAGTAAACCACCCAGTTCATCATATACAACAAGTTATGGTTGATTGTAGTTGACCCAAGTTTTGACGCTCACTAAAAGTTGAACGATAGGAAAACTTTCAACTTGTACTTAAGTTAGGGGACCTATATGATCTTTGTTCATGCTCAAATAGATTCTCACACTACATAATTGATTAAAACACGAAATTTACATAGGATTCGAGGCTTTTGAAATGTCTACGCATAGGAATGATGGATTTTTATCCTAGTCCAAAATGTGGGGTAATACATTTTTCTTGTACCGACAATATCCAGAATATGTTATATTCTATTCAACCTTGCAGGAATCTGAGGCCTCTCCTAATGTTATGATTGGTACGTTAAAACTCTTTTCTCATGATATGTATTGTCTACTTGATCTAGAGTCCACTCTTTCCTATGTGACCCCATTTGTCATTGTATGTTGTTTTATCTTAAGGTTGTTTCTGATCCTCTTTATATTTCTACATTGGTAGGTAACTCAATTATTGGTAAAAGGGTCTACAAGGGATATGTGATATCTATTGGTAGAAGATAGACTTTGGTGGATATGTTTGAATAAGATATGGTGGATTTTGATCTTATCATGGGTATGGATTGGTTACTCTTATTATACATCCTTAGATTTTTAGACACAAAGGTTTTCTATAGGTTCTTTGGTGAACCAGGTATAAAGTGGGAGGGTGGTTCCCTAGCTCCTAGGAGAAGGTTTATTTTTTATCTTAGAGATCAGAGATTAATCTTGAAAGGGTGTCTTTATCACTTGGTCTAGGTTAAATATTCTAACACTAAAGGTCATTCTTTTCATTCGGTTTAGGTGGTAAGTGTATTTCCTGAGGTAGTTTCGTATGATCTTCCTGGTGTTCCTCTAGATACGGAGATTGAGTTTGGTGTTGATTTGGTTTCGAACTATCATCCAATATCTAGTCCTTCTTGCAAAATAGCTTTGGCAGAGTTAAGAAAACTAAGGACCCTTTAGATAAGGGGTTTATTTGTGCTAATGTATCCCCGTGGTGTGCACCGGTATTGGTCGTGCATAATAAGGATGGTTTTCTTCAGATGTGCATTAATTATTGACAATAATATATCGTAACAATCAAGAAGAAGTATCCTCGTACAAGGATAGATGATTTGTTTGATCTTCTATAAGGTGACAAGTTCTTTTCTATGATAGATCTTCAGTTTGGGTATCATCATCTTAAGATTACTGAGGAGGATATCCCTAAGATGACTTATTATACTCGATATGGGAACTTTGAGTTCTTGGTTATGTCATTTGGTTTAACTAATGCCCTGGAGTAATTTATGGATTTGATAGACAGGGTTTTTTATCTGGTCTTGGGTCTTTTTGTCATTGTGGTTATTGATGACATCTTAGTGTATAATAAAGTTATGTGGATCATGCTAATCACCTCTTTGTAGTGTTGCAAACCTTGAAAGAGAAGAAGTGTATGCTAAATTCTCCAAGTGTGTGTTTTAGTTGAACACTGTGACTTTTTTTTATATTATTTCTAGTGAGGTGATCTTCAAAAGGTTGTGGTGGTTAAAAGTTATCCTATAACCTTGACTCCAACCGACATTCAAGGCTTCTTTGGTTTGGCTGGGTAATATAGGAGGTTTTTGGAAGGGTTTTCCTTGATAGTTGCTCCATTGACTAAGTTAATTCAAAAGAAGGTAAAGTTTTCTTGGTCAGAAGAATGTGAAGGGAGTTTTGATAAGCTTAAGGATAAGTTGACTTCAGCTATGGTACTGACCTTTCTAGAAGGTATAGTGGGGTTTGTTTTTTATTGTTATGAGTCTTAGGTAGGACTTGACTGCGTTTTGAGGTAGCATGGGAAGGTGATTGCCTATGCTTATATTCATTTAATGATGCATAATAGGAATTATACTTATCTTGATTTGGAACTGTAGGAGGTGGTTTTTTCTTTAAAAATCTGGCGACATTATTTGTATGGAGTTGCATCAACAAATTTTCTAATCATAAGAGTTACAGTATATATTCACATAGATAGAGCTAAATCTCAGGCAAAAGTAATGGCTTGAGCTCCTTAAGGACTATGATATGAGTCTTTACTACCATCCAAGTAAAGCTAACGTGGTTGTTGATACTCTTAGCAGGGTGTCCATGGGATTTTGGCTCATGTGGAGAAACAAAAGGGGGATTTAGTGAAGGATATTCACCACCTGTCCAATCTTGGATTTCGTATCTTGATCTTGTAGGATTGTGGGGTAATAGTTAAGAAAGTGATTCGATCGTCCCTTTGCATAGAAATCAAGGAGAAGCATATTCTAGGTCCTATCTTAGTGAAATCAAGAGTGATATAAGTCCACAAAAGGTGATGGTTGTCGGGATCAGTGGTGATGGTACCTTCAGGTACCAAGGGAGGTTGTGTAGTTTATGACAAAGGTTTTGGCTGAGGCACATAAATCATGATATGTTGTTCATCCCAGTTTGACAAAAATGTATCATGAGCCCAAAGATCTATATTGGAGAAATTGTAGGAAATAGGATGTGGTTGATTTTGTAGCCATATGAATGGTTTGTTAACAAGTTAAAGTTGAGAACATGAGCCTCGGTGAGTTATATCAAGAAATTGATTTGCCGAAATAGAGATGGGAGGTAATCAATATAGATTTTGTTACTATTATTCCTTAGTCTTTGTACGAATTTTATAAGATTTGGGTCATCATGGATAAGATAGTAAACTTGTATGGGGTTCCTATTTAAACATTTAGTAGAGTACTATAGAAAGTTGTATCTTCATGAGATAGTAAACTTGCATGGGGTACCTATTTAAATTATCTCTAATTTTGGTACATAATTTTCATCTCATTTCTGGCGGTCTTTTCAAAAGGATTAGGTACTAAGGTGAGTCCAAGTATTACTGTTCATCTGTAGTTGGATGGGCAAGTGGAAAGGACTATTCTAATATTAGACGATATACTTTGGGCATGTGTGATTGACTATGGTGGTAGCTGGGTTGAGCATCTACCTTTGGTCTAGTTTTCTTACACTAATAGCTAATATTCTACTATTGGGATTACCCCTTTAAGGCATTTTATGGTAGGAGGATGCAGATCTCATATTGGTTGGTTCAAGCTTGGTGAGGCAGATATCATCAGTACAGATTTGGTTTATCAGGCTATGAAAAAGGCGAATGTGATTTAGGATTAGCTTAAGGCTGCCTAAAGTTACCAAAAGTCCTATGCGGATGTAAGGCATTGAGAATTGGAATTTAAGGTTAGAGATAAGATGTTCCTTAAGGCATCTCTAATGAAGAGAGTAATATGGTTTGGTAAAAAGTGAAGTTCAGTCCCTTATTTAATATTACTTATGCATTTTTTTGGAGTGTTGGTAATGTTTCTTATGAATTAGAGTTGCTTTATGGTTTGATCTCCATTCATCCGGTATTTCATTTATCAATGTTGAGGAAGTTCCTTGGTGATCCTTCTTCAGTGGTTCCTTTTGAGGTCTTGGGTATCTCAGATTCTCTATCTTATGAAAAGGTCCCGACCGAGATCTTGCAAAGGTAGGTTCATTGGAGATGTGGCCTTGCTTAAAGTTTTATGGTAGAAATACAAGGTGGAAAAGGCTACATGGGAAGACGAGGAGGAGATGAAGTCCAAGTATTCGCATCTATTTTTTGCTCTTGTGATTTGTGTGGAAGGTATATGTTCTTCAACATACATTTGTTTTCAAGCTTTGTTAAAGAAAAGATTAATATCTTTGAATCTTTGTTTTCTAACCTTGTTAAAGGTTGGATTGATATTTGATAATACAAATGAATCATGCTTGTGGTTATCTTACCTTGTCCATCATTCGGGGCAAAATATTCCATGTGGGGGAGACTAAAACACCTTAATTCTATGGCTCGTACAAAATTTCTTGGATTTTAAGTCTCTGGAAAGGATACGACTAGGGTAAAAGACTCGTACACTAGGATACGAGCGGTTTTGGTTAGTCGTATGTTGACTTGTATTGGTTGGTGGTTGGATTTGGTTTCTGGAATGGGAATGATTTGTTTGGAATGAGTCATATGGACGAATAGGGGTTGTTTGGTTTGGTTCTTTCCTTCACTTAATCTAAGACTTTGTAACTTAAGTTGAATCTAAATGCGAGTGGCTCACCATTAGGAATAAGACAGGGTATGAGTTGTACCATGGAATCTTATGCTGATAAGTTTTTAATCCTATTTAGATTCAATTCTACAAGGGATATGTATTATGGGTACCAGTCGTAAGCATGGATACGACATGTTTTGGGGTGAGTTGTGCCTTGGAAAATGTTGTGTCCAAGAGAGATGGCCTTGGGTACGAGTGGTGGGTACCACTCATATTAAAGGTCACAACTGGTAGAATAGGCATATCCCTCTGACGTAATTTTGGTGTGTTTTAAGTTAGGGCAATCTAAACATTTCCCCACATAACATGATAAGTCCCCATGACTTTTAACACATTTGGGAGGTTATTTTCTTATTATTCTATTATTTAACACTTAGAAAACACTCTACAATTCTCTTTAAGGTTCTTGAGCAAAGGAAGCTAGGGTTTTATCTTAATGATTAATTTGGGATTTGTGTTGGTGGTTTCTCTCCATTATCTCCTTAGTTTAAGGCGTGCACTCTTTCCTAATTGTTAGTTCCAACTAAAGACATGGTTTTATATAATGTCTTTATGGTTTTAAGTTTTCAAATATAATTTGAGGATTTTGGTTATAAACTCTTTGTTACGGTTTTCCATGTTTTAATTATGCTTTTATATGATTTAATGGTGGTTTTGAATAATTGGTTTCATGGGAATGGGTATTTGGTAATTGGATTTGGTTTTGTAAATACTATGCTACCAATATGTTTGATAAAATCCCAGTGAGAATATTTTTACTACTTTATTGTATTTTTAATGGAACTTATGCATAGATTAAACTTGATAATGGACACTAAATGGTTAAATGGTTTGGAATTGTCAAAATGGAATGGTTTTGGGTTTAACGATCATTCTTGTGGGGTATAAATGAATCCCACAAGTAATCAATATAATGGAACAATTGTGTGGTACATGATACTCCCCCTAGTTAATTGGATAATTTGATCTATGGGAATATGGGAATCCCTTAATCTCAAAAATGTTTGGCTAGGGACATTACAGGCAAGTTATAGTCGGTATGATGATACCACTATGTATAGCCTCGATTAATAAGAATGGTTTGTTTGACTGGAAATTGGTAATCCATTACTCTTACGGTATCTCCAATTCTAGCAGTTACAGGTATCAGGGGAGCTTGTGGGTGGTTAAGGATGGTTAAGCTACACTTACCCAGGTTAATGGTTTTAAATGCATGCTAAACCCGGTTCCCTTTATTGGCATGGTTATATATATATGTATGGTTTTTATTCATACGGATGGTTTATTTGGTTTTGTTAAATGGCATTATTTTATCATTATCCTGATTCATGCTAGCGTTCCGCCGCTAACCCATATTATGGTAGTTGTATCCCCACATGATGCATGAACTGACCATTATAGTCCTCCTTCATAACGATTGAACTTCGGGTTCATCTTTTGGATTGAAGTGGTGTGATTCCATCTTTCCAAAAGGCTTTATTTCATGGATGTTATTTCATACTTTTGTTTATTTATGGATATTTGTTTTGGCTAAGGTTGGGGGCATGTCCGAACAAGGTTTTTTTTATTATTTTTGTTAGAGGCTTTAGTGGAACTACTATGGATTTGTATGGGTGGGATTAGTATTGTTGTCTGCCTTGGTATTGTTATTGGTATTGGGGAAGACACCGATTAACTGTATTATTTGTTGGGTATCGGACAGTTGGACTCATTTGGCTGGTCACAGTTATAGAACAATCCCAGAGTCTTGTATTATGCAATGATTTTATCTTGATATATGTTCGGAGTTCGGCCGACTCAGGATATGCGTAGGCTGGTTGGGTTGGGTAACGGGGTTAGTCCTCCGTCCAGGTTGGTCTTGGGATGCTCATTATGACAAGGTCCTGGTTTGGGTTGTGTCATACATACCCATTACATTAAAAGTACCAATTGATGATAGGCAAATTTACACGCCTAAAGTACTATATTTCACCCATATTTTAGCTAAGTTTTGAGGACAAATTACATAATTCATGCACTTTTAGTTCTTTTTCCTGTAAGTGAGCTAACAAACGTGATTAGCAAGTTTTCAGGTATAAATGATGCAGATTTTAGCATTTTATGGATAACTTGACGCCAAAGAAAGCTTCACGAAAGAAGGAAGGGAAAGCTTGGATGCCAAGAACCAAAAGTGACGCATGGAAAACCTGTCTCGGGCAAAAACAACATTTCTGAAGACTTTGGGGACCAGCAGTAACCTATTAGGATTAGGATAATAATACAGTAATTTATTAGGATTAGAATAATAATGCAGTAATTTATTAGGATTAGGATAATGATGCAGTAACCCAGTAGGATTGGGTTAAGTAATGCAGTAACTTAGTAGGAATAGGATATGGGTGTTATAAATACCCTATTTTGCTAGAGATTTTAATTCGTTACCCATTCCATCAATTCCCATCCATCCACCATCCATCCATCCATCAAAACAATTCTCATTCTACTTCTTATTCCACAACTTACAACTCGGATTATAATTCTTCCATTAATTCTACTTTTTATTCTTCTTCTGTTCATCTATTCAATTCTTAATTTCCGCAACAAGAGAAACGTTACTTTGCAAAAAAGTCACGCCTACCACACCTTACTACACGAAATCTTTATTGTGGTATAATAATAATGTCTATTGTGATTTCCTTCGCACTTATGGGAAACTAAACTTCTCTGTTGGGGTTATGGAAGTCGTATGAGATATTATATATTGCTATGAGTTTGTGAATTCGTGACACGTATGCTGCTTATATCATTATTCTCTTCATCTTAATGCAAATTCTTGTGGCTGCAGACGCATAGAATAACGCCAGTATAGAATTAACTTATTCGAAAGAAAAATTATGTCTGGAAAAGAGATAATGTCAAGGTAATAGGGTCCCATCCCCTATTAAAAAGTTAGTGCCGTAACTGGATTAACCTCTTGCAGAATTTGTACCGTTAGATACGCTTTAAGCTCGAAAGAGTTAAAGTTAAATAGTCCTTGTTTAGGTCGAAAGACGCTTGGATTTACCATCGAATACAATTCTCTATAAGCACATGCATGTCTGAATTCCGCACAACTCATAGCCAATAGAGACGTACAACTCAGAAGGTAGACATAACCCCAACTTCTCAATTCTCATTGTTTTACATCTTACTAAACATTCTTTCCTTTTACTTTGCTATTTTCTGTTTTTACTTTACTATTTTGATTACATTATTTGCACGTTAAAATCCCCCCTTCCACGAGAATTGCACCAAAAGTCTAATAATCTTTGCTTACTTATTGACCGGCTATTCCCTATGGGATCGATACCCAACCCAGTTGGGTTATATATTTGACAACGACCGCTTTACACTCCTACGAGAGCTGTAGATTGAGCGTTATCAAAAATTGGCGTCGTTGCCGGGGAATACATGTGTCAATTAAGTTTGTGATAATTACTAGACCATTTTGGTCAAAGATTCTCGTACTTTTACTTTTAGTTTTTGTTTTTGTTCTATGCAGGTTTTTATTCAGTGCATGCCCCATACTCGAAGTTCTGGTCAACCGTTATTACCTATCAATCCTGAACCACAACGTATTGGTAGAATGGAGGCACAACACGAAATTGAAAGGATGGCTGCTCAACAGGAACAAGCGAGACTAGCTGCTCTAACCGCCGCTCAAGTGCATCAACAGAATATTGATGACCTTGGGCGAGCAATAAATCCTGACGACGAGGACCTAGGTGATGATGAGTTACTAAACCCGAGGCATGCTGTTGAGATCGCAACACCTGCCAACAGAAGAGATCGTCAAGCTAGGTTTAGACCTAATCGCCGAGCTATGCAACCAGCTTTCGACGATGATGATGATGATCTTGATGGAGACGGAGCCACAGGAGCCATTATTCCTCCACCATTGGCACCCGGAGCCAAGTTCAACATCACAAGCACCATGATTCAGTTATTGCAACTCAAGGGATTATTTGGTGGACTAGAAGGCAATGATCCGAATATGCATCTCATCAACTTTATTTCTATATGCAAGTCATTTGACAATCCTGGCGTTGGTCAGAATGCAATTTGATTACGCCTATTTCCATTGTCTCTGTCTAGGGAGGCAACTCTATGGTTGAATGGGCTGACTCCTGATTCTATTACAAATTGGAGGCAATTGAAAGACGCTTTCCTAGAAAGATTCTTTCCACCATCCAAAAGAGCACAATTGAGAGATAAAATCAGCAACTTTCGGTAGCTTCCAACCGAAGCTCTTCATGAAACATGGGAGAGGTTCAAGACGAAGCTTATGAGGTGCCCAAACCATCACATGACCAATTTCCACCTAATGGAGATACTATACAGAGCCTTAAATTCAATAACTAAACCAGTGGTGGATAATGCGGTTGGAGGATCATTCATGGACCTCACGTTTGGTCAAGCAAGCAATATGCTAGATCGGATAACGAAGCAAAGTAGAGTTTGGCATACCAGGGATTCTGAGGTATCAAGCCCTACTATATCTATTGGCATAACTGCTGAACAAAGGAAAAGAGAAGAAGAACGTGATCAAGATATGGCGCACATGAAAACACAAGTGGATCTTCTTACAAAGCATCTATTATCAGGGAAGACCGAAAAAGTCAAAGTTGTTGCGTTAAAAGGAAGAGACGAATCTGATTCGGAAGAAGAAGCCAACTACTTGAACAACCAGGGGGGGTTCCGAGGCAATCCTCAAGGAAACCAAGGTCGGAACTATTATGATAAATCTGGAAACAAGGACCAAGGTAGTTGGAAGAACAAGAATGACAAGAGTGGTTTTTACGTTACCCCAGGACGACGTGAAGCCACTGCATCTGGTTCTGGAAGTATAGAAGACATGATGGCTAAACTAATGAAAGGAGTGGAAGCAACCAGCGCTGGAGTAACAGAGGTAATAAATGACTTATCCTCAATGAAACAATTAGTTGACTCACACTCCACTTCAATCAATCAAATAGAGCAGCAATTGAGCCAACTTTCAGCAGCACTCAATCAAAGAAAGGTTGGCACCTTACCTAGCGACACTGTGTAAAATCCAAGGAATGACAGATCATGCATGGCCATTACTACCCGAAGTGCTAAGGTGCTGGAAACTTCATCCAAAGGCAAACAAGTGGTTGACGAGGCAGCAGACATCGATGATAAGGCAAAAGGAGAAGTGATGATAGGCGATATTACGCGCCTATATCAATATATTCTGCCCATATTTGTGCTATATTTCCAGAATAAATTATATATTTCATGCACTTTTAGTCCTTTTTCCTGTAAGTGAGCTAACGAACATGATTAGCAATGTTTCAGGTGTAAATGATGCAGAATTCAGCATTTTATGGATTACTTGATGCCAAAGAAAGGTTCACGGAAGGAGAAAAGGAAGCTTGGACGCCTAAGGACCAAAAGTGATACATGGAAAATCTGTCTCGGGCTAAAACAGCATTTCTCAAGACATTGGGACTTGCAGTAACTTATTTGGATTAGGATAATAATACATTAACCTAGTACAATTGGGTTAAGTATTTCATTAGTCTATTTGGATTTGGATAATGTTACATTAACCTAGTACAATTGGGTTAAGTATTTCATTAGCTTAGTGGGATTTGGTTAAGTATTTCATTAGCTTAGTAGGATTAGGATATGGGTATTATAAATACCCTATCATGCTAGAGATTTTGAGGGATCCATATTCATTCTTCAACTATTAATCTTTTCTACTCTTCCAAAAATTCTAATCTTTCCATTAATTCTATCTTTCTTCATCTATTCATCTATTCTTAACTTCCGCAACAAGAGAATCGTTACTTTGCCCAGGAATTCACGCCTAAACGCCTACCACCTGTGCTACACGAAATTAATCAGTATTATGGTATAATAACAATGTCAATCGTGAGCTCCTTTGCATTCATGGGTAACTAAACTTCTCTGTTGGGGTTATGGAAGCCGAATGAGGTACTATCTATTACTATGAGCTTGTGAGTTCGTGACACGTATGCTGCTTATATCATTATTCTCTTCATCTTAACCTAAATTCTTTGTGGTTGCAAATGCAAGAATACGCCTGTATAACATTTAACTTGTTCGAAAGAAAGGTTATTTGTCTTGAAAAGAGATAGTATCAAGGTAGTAGGGTCCCATCCCCTATTAAAAAGTTAGTGTCGTAACTGGATTAACCTCTTGGAGAATTCGTACCGTTAGACACGCTTTAAGCTCGAAAGAGTTAAAGTGAAATAATCCTCGAATAGGTCAAAAGACGCCTGGATTTACCACCGAATACAATTCTCTATAAGCACGTGCATGTCGGAATTCAACACACTAATAGTCAATAGAGACATATAACTCAGGAGGCGGACATAACCCCAACTCTTCAATTCTCATTGTCTACAACTTAATAACTATTCTTTCTTTTTACGTTGCTATTTTCAGTTTTTACTTTAATATTTTGGATACACATTAAAATCCCCCCTTTTTACGAGACTTGCACTAAAATTCTAGTAATCGTTGCTTACTTGTTGACCAAGCTATTCCCTGTGGGATCGATACCCAACCCAGTTGGGTTCTATATTTGCTAAATGACTGCTTTACACTCCTATGAGAGCTGTAGATTGAGCGTTATAAAAAATTGGCGTCGTTGCCGGGGAATACGAGTGACAATTAAGTTTGTGATAATTACCAGACCCTTTGGTCAAAGATTCTCGTACTTTTACTTTTAGTTGTGGTTTTTGTTTACTGCAGGTTTTTATTCAGTGCATGCGCCATACTCGAAGTTCTGGTCAACCGTTATTACCTATCAATCCTAAACCACAACGAATTGGCAGAATGGAGGCACAAACAAAACTTGAAAGGATGCCCGCTCAACAAGAACAGGCAAGATTGGCTGCTCTTGCTGCCGCCCAAGTTCAACAGCAAAACATTGATAACCCTGGGCGAGCAACAAATCCTGACGATGAGGATTTAGGTGATGACGAGTTACTAAACCCAAGGCGTGATGCTGAAAAAATAACACCTTCCAACCGAAGAGGTCGACATGTTTGGTTTAGGTATGATCGCCAACCCATGCAACCAGCTTTCGATGATGATGATGATGATCTTGATGGTGCCGGAACCACTGGAGCCATAATTCCTCCACCATTAGCGCCCGAAGCCAAGTTCAACATCACAAGCACCATGATTCAGTTATTGCAACTCAAGGGATTATTTGGTGGACTAGCAGGCAATGATCCGAATATGCATCTCATCAACTTTATTTCTACATGCAAGTCGTTTGACAATCCTGGTGTTGGTCAGAATGCAATTCAATTACGTTTATTCCCATTGTCTCTATTTGGGGAGGCAACTCTATGGTTAAATGGCCTGACTCCTGATTCTATTACAAATTGGAGGCAATTGAGAGACGCTTTCCTAGAAAGATTCTTTCCGCCATCCAAAAGAGCACAATTGCGAGATGAAATCTGCAACTTTCGCCAGCTTCCCACTGAAGCTCTTCATGAAACATGGGAGAGGTTCAAGACAAAGCTAGCGAGATGCCCAAACCATCATATGACTAATGTTCACCTAATGGAGATATTATATAGAGCCTTGAATTCAATAACTAAACCAGTGGTGGATAATGCAGCTGGAGGACCTTTTATGGACCTCACCTTTGGTCAAGCAAGCAATATGCTAGATCGTATGACGAAGTAAAGTAGAGCTTGGCATACCAGAGATTCTGAGGTAGTAAGCCCCACTATATCTATTGGCATGACTGTAGACCAAAGGAGAAGAGAAGAAGAACGTGATCAAGATATGGCACATATGAAAACACAAATGGATCTTCTTACAAAGCATTTATTATCAGGGAAGACCGAAAAAGTGAAAGCTATTGTGTCAAAAGGAAGAGACGAATCCGATTCGGAAGAAGAGGCCAATTACTTGAACAATCAGGGGGGTTTCCGAGGGAATACCCAAGGAAACCAAGGTCGGAACTACTATGATAGATCTGGAAACAAAGACCAAGGTAGTTGGAAGAACAATAATGAAAAGAGTGGTTTGTATGTTTCTCCTAGAAGACGTGACGCCACCACATCTAGCTCTGGAAGTATGGAAGACATGATGGCTAAATTATTGACAGGAGTAGAAGCAACGAGCGCGGGAGTAACGGAGGTGATTAATGATTTGTCCTCCATGAAACAATTAGTTCATTCACATTCCACTTCAATCAAGCAAATAGAGCAGCAATTGAGCCAACTTTCAGCAGCACTCAATCAAAGAAAGGCCGGCACTTTACCTAGCGATACTGTGCAAAACCCAAAGAATGATGGGTCATGCATGGCCATCACTACCATAAGTGGTAAGGTGCTGGAAACTTCAGCAAAAAACAAGCAAGTGGTTGACAAAGCTGCGGACATGAATGACAACGCAATAGGAGAGTAGTCCACGGAAGACATCAAGGACGTCACACCCAGTAACGTACAACCTGAAAAAGTGGAAAAACGGAAGCAAGAGGAGAAGAAAGTCGTGGAGAGAACACTTCCATACCCACCACCACCTTTTCCTCAAAGACTAAAGAAGGTGGCGGATGATAGAAAGTTCAACAAATTCATGACTATGTTAAAGCAGCTGACCATTAATGTTCCATTGGTGGAGGCACTTGAACAAATGCCTGGGTATGCAAAATTTATGAAGGATATTTTGACAAAGAAGTGGGCAGCAAGCTATGAGTTGAAAGAAGATGTGCATCATTGTAATGCAATTGCTACCCGATCAATAGTTCAGAAGAAAGCCGACCCCGGAGCTTTCACTATCCCTTGCACCGTTGGATCTTTGAATTTTGCCAAAGCATTATGTGACTTAGGAGCAAGCATCAATTTGATGCCATTATCAATCTACGAGAAGTTGGGGTTGGGAGATCCTGCTCCAACCAATATGAGGCTCGTCATGGCGGATAGGTCGGTAAAACGACCTATTGGTATTCTATGTGATGTATTGGTAAAGGTTTCTTCATTCATCTTTCCGGAAGACTTTGTTATTTTGGATTGTGAGGCAGACTCAGAAGTTCCCATAATCTTGGGGTGCCCTTTCCTTTCTACAGGAAGTGTGCTCATTGATTTGAGAGCCAATGAGCTTTCATTCCGAATAAATGACGAAGTAGTTTGCTTTGATGTTTACAAATCAATGAAGCAACCCAAAGATCTGAGTGTATTTTTGGTGGCTGATGTTTTCTGTGATGATAAGAAAGAATTACTTCAAGAAGAGCAAATTATTAATGACCCTTTGGCGGTTGTGCTCATGAATGGAGAGACTGAGGATGCTGAAAATTGTGTAGAAGCTATTTGTGCTCTATCGGGATTAGGGACATATCGCTACGCTCCCAAGAAGCTGGACCTTGATCTCAAGAATCGACCCACACCACCAGCTAAGCCATCTATTGAAGAGCCACCCACCTTAGAATTGAAGGAGCTTCCAAGACATTTAAAGTATGCATTCCTAGGAAGCGGAAACACACTTCCAATCATTGTAGCAGCAGATTTGGGTGAGCAACAAGTTACAGCTCTCATTGCTATTTTACGGAAGTACATTAGAGCCATTGGATGGACCATTGCGGATATTATTGGTATTCCACCTGGTATTTGTACACATAAAATTCAGCTTCAAGAAAGTTGCACACCCACCATTGAGCATCAAAGGCGTCTAAACCCACCTATGAAAGAAGTGGTGAAGAAAGAAATTATTAAGTGGTTAGACGCAGGAGTTGTATATCCAATCTCTGATAGTACATAGGTAAGCCCAGTACAATGTGTTCCCAATAAAGGAGGCATGAAGGTGGTCGCTAATGAAAAGAACGAGCTTATTCCACTCAGACCCGTCACTGGATGGAGAGTATGCATGGACTACCGAAAGCTGAATTCTTGGACACTCAAAGATCACTTCCCAATGTCATTCATGGACCAAATGCTAGATCGATTAGCGGGGAAAGGATGGTTTCTTTTCTTGGACGGTTATTCAGGCTACAATCAGATTTGTATTGCCCCTGAAGACCAAGAGAAGACAACATTTACATGCCCATACGGTACGTTTGCCTTCAAACGTATGCCATTCGGGTTATGTAACGCACCAGCCACCTTTCAATGCTGTATGATGTCTATTTTTTTTATATGGTTGAAGACACTTTGGAGGTATTCATGGACGATTTTTCAGTTGTTGGTGAGTCTTTTGAAGCGTGCTTGGCAAACCTAAGCATGGCATTGCAAAGATGTGTAGAATTCAACCTAGTGCTGAATTGGGAGAAGTGCTACTTCATGGTTAAAGAAGGTATCGTTCTTGGGCACAAGATCTCTGAAAGAGGGATTGAGGTTGATCGAGCAAAAATAGAGGTTATTGAGAAGCTACCGCCTCCAATTTCGATGAAGGGAGTTCATAGTTTTCTCGGCCATGCAGGTTTCTATCGTCGGTTCATCAAAGACTTCTCCAAAATTGCTAGTCCATTGTGCAAACTCTTGGAGAAAGATGCGAAGTTTGACTTTAATGAAGATTGCTTAAAGGCATTCGAATGCCTCAAAGGAAAACTCATTGAAGCCCCTATCATGGTAGCACCAGATTGGTCTCTCCCGTTCAAAGTCATGTGTGATGCTAGTGGTGTAGCCGTTGGAGCTGTGCTTGGTCAGAGAAAGGAGAAATTATTTCATCCTATCTACTATGCAATTAAGGTCCTAAATAAAGCCCAAAGGAACTACACTGTGACAGAACAAGAGCTCCTAGCGGTTGTGTATGCGTTTGAGAATTTTTGTGCCTATCTATTGGGTACTAAGGTGATCGTTCATACAGACCATGCAGCTCTTAGGTATCTAATGACAAAGAAGGATGCAAAACCAAGATTAATTCTATGGGTATTGCTGCTGCAAGAGTTCGATTTCGAGGTCAAATATAGAAGAGGTTGCGAGAACCATGTGGCCGACCACCTATCTAGACTCGAGAATGAGCATGTGGCGCAACCTGAAATTCAGATTGATGATGCATTCCCTGAAGAGGAGATATTAGCGACAACAATGGAAAAATTACCATGGTATGCCGACTTTGCAAATTTCATGGTGAGTAATCTGATACCTGCCAATTTATCTTACCATCAAAGGAGGAAGTTTATGCATGACGTACAACACTACTATTGGGATGAGCCATATTTGTTTCGACGATGAGCGGATGGTATTATTCGACGATGTATATACTATGTAGAGGTGCCTAATATTTTGGAAGCATGCCACACTTCCCAAGTTGGATGACATCATGCAGGCAATCGGACGACAAGAAAAGTATTGCAAAGTGGTTACTATTGGCCTTCGATATTTAGAGATGCCTATGACTATGTTAGAAGGTGCGACCAATGCCAGCGTCAAGGTGTTATTTCGAAACACCATGAGATGCCCATGTCGAAAATTCTTGAGGTAGAACTTTTTGATGTGTGGGGCATTGATTTCATGGGTCCATTCGTGAATTCGTTTGGAATGAAGTACATCTTAGTTGCTGTTGATTATGTCTCGAAATGGGTTAAAGCTGTAGCATTGGCCGACAACGAGGGAAAGCGTGTTGTAGCATTTTTGAAGAAGAATATCTTCTCTCGCTTAGGAGTACCACGTATTATCATAAGTGATGGAGGATCTCACTTTTGCAACAAGCTATTCAAATCCGTGTTGGCCAAGTATGGTGTCAAGCAACATAAGGTAGCCATGCCTTATCACCTACAAACGAGTGGACAAGTAGAGGTTTCCAATCGGGAGATCAAGCAAATCCTTGCGAAGACGGTAAATGCGAATAGGAAGGATTGGTCTCGGAAGCTAGATGATGCACTATGGGCGTATAGGACTGCATTCAAAACACCCATTGGCATGTCTCCTTATCAATTAGTTTATGGGAAGGCTTGTCACTTACCCATCGAGTTCGAGCTTAAGGCACTCTGGGCATTGAAGCAATTGAACTTGAATTGGGATGATGCAATGAATCTGAGGTTGGAGCAGCTGAACGAATTAGATGAGTTCCATCTCCATGCATATGAAAGGTCAGACCTATACAAGGAGCGGATGAAGAAGTATCATGATCAGTGGATTGTTCCATGAAACTTCCAAAAGGATGATATGGTACTTCTCTTCAACTGAAGATTGAAGCTCTTCCCAGGTAAGTTAAAGTCTAAGTGGTCTGGTCCATACAAAGTTCTCCAAGTCTACTCATCTTGAGTAGTTGAATTGGAAGACAATAATGGTGTTGTCTTCAAGGTGAATGGCCAATGTGTTAAACCTTATATCGGTCCTCTTGACTCGATGAATTATCTGGCCATCACTTATCTCGACGAAGTCTAAGTACTCGAGGTAAATTTGTCGAGTCAGGACAATAAATATGGCGCTAGATGGGAGGCAACCCATCGTTTATCATTTGTCTTTTATCGTTTTTGTCTTTCTTTCATTCTAAGTACTTGTTTTGCTTTTGATAAAAGAAAATCCAAAAATAAGAGTCGTGCCACGACCAAAACCAAGGCGCTTGGTGGGAGGCAACCCATCGTACTAATTTTTTCATTGGTTTTGAGCAAATATAGGTGCAAGAGGTATTCAACGAGGAGATTGGTTTCAAATATCGATTTGGACGTATTGCATGGTAAAGGTGGTAAGTTAGGAATAAAGATACATAAGGCTATGGATTGAGAATTGCTCATGAAAAAATAGGCATCGAGCAAGGCTAGGCCTAGGTAAAACTAGGCCACAAACAATGCAAAACCTATACTATAGCCTAAGGTCTCGGAATCTAGTGTGCAAAGACATAGGCGCCGCCCATGCTCAGGTATGCTATAGCATAGGCGCCGCCTATGCTAAAGCATTTGGTCTCAGTATCTCATATGCCATGCACTAGGCGCCGCCTATGGTCCCTTTATGCATTACACTAGGCGCCGCCTATGCTAGCTTATGCTTTGCATTAGGCGCCGCTTATACCATGCATAGGCAAAGCTAAAGGCGCCGCCTATGGTCCCTTTTTGTCTCCAAAACCGATTTTAAATGGGTCAAAACCCGACCCATTCTTTTCCTATATAAAGGGGACTTAGTCTTGAAACATAAACATATTGAAACTTGACCTAAAGGCGCCGCACATCCACTCCAAATCATCTCAAAATTTTTCTTTTTGCTCTTTCAATTCACCAGAAACATCTCCAAAGGGTTCAATCACGTAAGTACTCTTTTATTCTTCATCTATTTCTCGTAAGTACTACATTTCTATGTCTATCATGAATTGCTACATCTTGAAGAAATATTGGTGATGTTAAAGTGTTGAATTGTTGATGCAAAACCATGTGAGTGAACATGTACGTTAGGATAATCTTAATTTGTTTCCGACATGAATTTGGTTTTAATTGCATTGTCATACTCTTTGCGGAATTGCTATGGTTATGAACATTGCATAGTCTTGTTACTTGTATACCTACATGTTAGGCTATCCCGTTCATCGGGATAAGACTTATAGTTGCCTACCGACCTAGGAGGTTGTAATTGTTGATAGAAACTATACCATGATGAAACCCCTATGTAGTAGTCTTGTTTTACCTCACATGAACGTATTGCAAAGGTTGCAAGAAGTGATACACCACTGATTTTCTTGTCGTAATATAGCTCCTTAAACGTATGTCGATGAAGTCTAAGTAATCGACCACTTTCACTTCACTGATTTGTATCAACGAACCTAAGTGTGGGGTGGTACCCCGATGGCTTGTTTATAGATTGTTTCCATTGAGTTGATGCTAACATGAAATATCGTTTAAATCTCAGGAACAATGGCACCTAAAGCGAGACAAGATAAGGCTACCACATCCCAAAAGGGCAAGAAGAGAGGTCGCAAGGACCAAGGAGAATCATCCTCAATGCAATTACCCCGCCGAATGTTTGGAATAAAATGGGTTCTTGAGGAGGAAGCCAAAGAATGGTATAGGAACAACAAGGAAAGCAAATATGTTTATGTCGACTTGATCAACAAGGACAGCCTAGCGAAGAAGGAACCGCGTATGTTGGCAAAAATCATGGCATTGCATCTGGATTTCATCTTCTACGACATGGGAGAATGTAATCTTTATTTGACAATAGAATTTTACTCCAACTGGTCGCCGAACACCACGGGCAGCGAAGTCAAGATTTGGGGCCAAGTTTTACAGCTCAACGCGGATTTGATCAACTACTTTCTTGGCTTACCTTCGGTCGATCCAGCACCATTCAAAGAGCTGTACAGCAGACCTCCTTATAGAGCAATTCGACAAAAACTTTATGGAAGTAGATCCATGGCAAGGTGGAGCAGACACCAAGACACCAGACGACACAACACCTTTCCCTATGCTCCTTTGAATAGGGAAGCAAGAATCTCGTTGCGCATCGTCAACTCATGCCTTATTCCTGGGACTCAGTACACAAAGATAACAAGAGATAGAGTGTGCTTGGTCTATGCTTTGATGATGAATGTCCCTATCAACATTGGGGCAATCATTCATTCTACAATGCGGAAGGCCAGACTACACAAGCGGTCCCACTTCACCTTTGGCAACCTGTTGACAGCAATCTTGTGGAAGGAGGACATCGAAGAGGAACCAGCTGATCACAAACTCCCACATTACCCGAAGAAGGTTGACCTCACAAAGGTCAAAGATGCGGAAACAACACATGGTGTCAACCTTACTACTGCGGAGAGACATGCTCGAGATGAGAGTTTCTTCCGTCATCTTTATGGCATGACACGGTTCACAATGATGAGTGGAGGTCGTGTTCCAACTACTGCAGAGCTCCAACAGCTGGACCATGACTATCCAATGAATATGCATGCACGGGAGATGTGTGGAGTAGGCACATACTTTGAGGAACCTCTAGTCGATGATGTGCCGACCGATCATGATCGACGCTTTCCAGATTCCGACGTAGAGGAGAACTCTGACGACGACTCTTATGATGATTCCAATGAAGGGGGTATGACCCCCGACATTGAGGAAGAGTCCGACTGACCAGGTTCTTCGTATTTATTTTCCACTGAGGGCAGTGTCCCGTTTAAGTGTGGGGTGGCGGTATTGCATGCTATACTTCTCTACCGCATCTATGTTTGTTCACTTGGTTTTATTTGTTTCGTTTTTTTGTTTCGTTTTTTAGTTTAAGTTAAGTTTTTTTAGTAGTAATTTTTTTACTTAGCTTCGCACAAAATTATTCTAATAGGCAGCATGAGATCATAACAAGAGTAGGTGCTAATATCATGACTATTGAGACATTTAGGCTCTAAGTGTGACTCATTATGTGATATTGTGTGGTTCAATTCCTTCACTTGTTGGGTCGAGAGTCTATACTACTTCCAATAAAGTCGACCATGTGCCTTGTGTGTGTGAGATTAATAGTATATTCTATGTTTGTAGCTGATGCTAGAACTTGCCTGGTATGGATGCAAAGTGAAAATAAGGAGTGTAAGTTTAGGAGAGGATTTAGGCATTTCTTTGGCAACCTATACATGTTTACCTTCATTTTACCTACCCATGGACATCATCCTAGTTAAACCCTTTTAAGCCTTTAGCCTACTTCTTTGACAACCTCATATGTAAGCCTAATCCATTTTTTTTCAAGACCATAATTTGATCCAAATTCCTAAGTGCTTTAACGTATAAATTCATGTGACGAAATAACAGGAAATTGGGTGAGTATGATGCTTTAAATTGTAGTGGTGCTTGAATGCGTTATGAAAAAGAAAGTGCTATCATAAGAGGTATGTTATGAAAAGAAAAAGGAAAAGAAAGTTGAAAAGTGAGTTATGCTTAAAATTAAAAAACAAAAGAGGAGAACAAGGGTGGTAGAATAAAAGAAAGAAGAAAGGTTGAAAGAAAAATGTTGATGATACAATGTGATGTATTAAAGTGCTTAGGAACTTACTATTTCTGGCCAAAATAGTCCTACCCGTCCCTTAGCCTACATTACAACCATCAAAAGACCTACTTGATCCTAAGCCTAGCATTCTGACATTTAGTAGAGAATTACACTAAGGGCAAGCCTATGGTCATCAGTTGCTACATATGAATTCTTTGTGAGAGCGAGAGCAAGGATACTTTTATACCCATGTTTAAAAAAGATGCTATACTTGTGAGTGATTATGGGTAAGATATTGTGAGACAAACATGGTTGATGAGTTTTGGGTAATTATGTATGATTCTTTGTACCTTAACTTTTGAATATGAGTTGACCACCATCACGAGTCTATACTAGAGGTTAAACTGTTTCTACTAATGATCGGAAAACTACTCTTTGTTGATAATTGTTGTGCCTGTCTTGATGAATATTTTGTGTTGTTGTTGTAAAACCCTAAGTTGATGTTTTAGAAGGACATGATATTTTGTTCGAGGACGAACAAAGCTTTAATTGTGGGTGTTGATAATAGGCGATATTACGCGCCTATATCAATATATTCTGCCCATATTTGCGCCATATTTCGAGAACAAATTATATATTTCATGCACTTTTAGTCCTTTTTCCTGTAAGTGAGCTAATGAACATGATTAGCAAAGTTTCAGGTGTAAATGATGCAGAATTCAGCATTTTATGGATTACTTGACGCCAAAGAAAGCTTCACGGAAGGAGAAAAGAAAACTTGGACGCCTAAGGACCAAAAGTGATGCATGGAAAATCTGTCTCGGGCTAAAATAGCATTTCTAAAGACTTTGGGGACTTGCAGTAACTTATTTGGATTAGGATAATAATACATTAACCTAGTACAATTGGGTTAAGTATTTCATTAGTCTATTTGTATTTGGATAATGTTACATTAACCTAGTACAATTGGGTTACGTATTTCATTAGCTTAGTAGGATTTGGTTAAGTATTTCATTAGCTTAGTAGGATTAGGATATGGGTATTATAAATACCCTATCATGCTAGAGATTTTGAGGGATCCATATTCTTTCTTCAACTATTAATCTTTTCTACTCTTCCAACAATTCTAATCTTTCCATTAATTCTATCTTTCTTCTTCTATTCATCAATTCTTAACTTCCGCAACAAGAGAATCGTTACTTTGCCCAGGAATTCACGCCTAAACGCCTACCACCTGTGCTACAAAAAATTAATCAGTATTGTGGTATAATAACAATGTCAACCGTGAGCTCCTTTGCATTCATGGGTAACTAAACTTCTCTGTTGGGGTTATGGAAGCCGAATGAGGTACTATCTATTACTATGAGCTTGTGAGTTCGTGACACGTATGCTGCTTATATCATTATTCTCTTCATCTTAACCTAAATTCTTGGTGGTTGCAAACGCAAAAATTCGCCAGTATAACATTTAACTTGTTCGAAAGAAAGGTTTCTTGTCTGGAAAAGAGATAGTGTCAAGGTAGTAGGGTCCCATCCCCTATTAAAAAGTTAGTGCCGTAACTGGATGAACCTCATGGAGAATTCGTACCGTTAGACACGCTTTAAGCTCGAAAGAGTTAAAGTGAAATAATCCTCGAATAGGTCGAAAGACGCCTGGATTTACCACCGAATACAATTCTCTATAAGCACGTGCATGTCGGAATTCAACACACTCATAGTCAATAGAGACGTATAACTCAGGAGGCGGACATAACCCCAACTCTTCAATTCTCATTGTCTACAACTTAATAACTATTCTTTCTTTTTACGTTGCTATTTTCAGTTATTACTTTAATATTTTGATTACACATTACAATCCCCCCTTTTTACGAGACTTGCACTAAAAGTCTAGTAATCGTTGCTTACTTGTTGACCAAGCTATTCCCTGTGGGATCGATACCCAACCCAGTTGGGTTCTATATTTGCTAAACGACCGCTTTACACTTCTACGAGAGCTGCAGATTGAGAGTTATCAAGAAGCTGCCTTAGAAACCACCCACGACGTCCATGACATCACATCGAGTATGTTGACGCCTAAAAAGGATGAAAAACGGAAGCAAGAGGAGAAGAAAGCTGTGGAGAAAACATTTCCTTATCCACCACCACCTTTTCCTCAAAGATTAAAGAATATTGCGGATGATACAAAGTTCAGCAAATTCATGAATATGTTAAATCAGCTGACCATTAATGTTCCGTTGGTAGAGGCACTATAACAAATGCCTGGGTATGCAAAATTTATGAAAGATCTTTTAACAAAGAAGCGGGCAGCAAGCTATGAATTGAAAGATACTGTTCATCATTTCAGCGCTATCGCTACCCGATCACTAGTTCAGAAGAAGGCTGACCCCGGTGCTTTCACTATTCCTTGCACGGTTAGATCTATGAATTTTGCTAAGGCATTGTACGATCTGGGTGCTAGCATCAATTTGATGCCACTATCCATCTACAAGAAGTTAGGGTTAGGCGATCCGACCCCAACCAATATGAGGCTCGTGATAACCGATAGGTCGGTAAAACGACCTGTGGGTATCTTGATTGATGTGTTGGTGAAGGTTTCTTCATTCATCTTTCCTGCAGACTTCGTTATTCTGGATTGTGAGGCAGACTCTGAAGTTCCCATAATCTTGGGACGTCCTTTTCTCACAATAGGAAGTGTGCTTATTGACATGAGAGCTAATGAGCTTTTATTTCGGTTGAATGACGAAGTGGTCCGCTTTGATATATGCAAAGAAATGAAGCAGCCCAGCGATATGAATGTGTTCTCTGTAGCTGATGTTCATTATGAGGATAAGAAAGCATTATCTGTAGCGAAACAGCTTACTGTTGAGCCATTGTCTGCTGCGCTACTGAATGATGAGCATAAGGATGATGAAGATTATGAAGAAACTACATGTGCTCTAATAGAAATAGGGTCCTATTCTCATACTCCTAAACAGCTCGACCTTAATCTTAAGAATCAACCGTCACCAACAGCGAAGACATCCATTGAAGAGCCACCAATGCTAGAATCGAAAAAGCTCCCCGATTATCTAAGGTATGTATTCTTGGAAAGTGAAAATATACTTCCGGTAATTATGGAGGATGATTTAAGTGAACAGCACGTAGAGGCTCTCATCTCTGCTCTAAAGAGATACAAGAGAGCCATGGGTTGGACTATTGATGATATAATTGGTATCCCTCCTGGGATAGGCATGCACAAGGGTCATCTCGAAGAAGATTGCATGCCTACAAGAAAACCTCATTCTCATATGAATCCATTCAGAAAACGATCCACCATCTATCTCGATGAGGTCTAAGTAATTGAGATAGCTATGTCGTGCCGCGACAATAAATCAAGCGCTTGATGGGAGGCAACCCATCGTTTTTAATTGTTTTTGATTTCTTAGGATTTTGTCGAGCCACGGCCAAAACTAAGGTGCTTGATGGGAGGCAACCCAGCGTTCTAATCATTTTTGTTGTCTTTGAGCAAGTGTAGGTACAAGAGGTATCAAAGAGGAGATTGGTTTCAAATTTTGATTTGGAAGTATTGCATGTTGAAGGTGGTAAGTTAGGAATGAAGAAGCAAAAGGCTATGGATTGGGCATTGCTTATGAAAATATAGGCAACGAACAAGGCAAGGAATATGTAAATCTAGGCCACGAACAAGGCAAGGCCTATACTATGGCCTAAGATCTCGGAATCTAGTGTGCCATAGCATAGGCGCCGCCTATGCCTAAGAATTCCATAGCATAGGCGTCGCCTATGCCAATGCCTTTTGTCTCTGAATCTCATATGCCATGGAATAGGCACCTCCTATGACCAAGAATGCCATGGCATAGGCGCCGCCTATGCTCAACAATGCTTTGCAGAAGGCGTCGTCTATGCCAAGCATAGGCAAAGCCTTAGGCGCCGCCTATGGTCACTTGTGGTCTCCAAATCCGATTTTAAATGGGTCAAAACCCAACCCAAGCTTGCCCTATATATAAGAAACTTAGTCTTAGATCAAAAACACATTGCAAACCTAACATAAGCGTCGCCTACCTCTCCAAATCCTCTAAAAAAATTTCCTTTTGCTCTTTTACTTTGCAAGAACATCATCCAAGGTCATCAACCAAGTAAGTACTTCTTTGTTCTTCATTTATATTCCGTAAGTACTACACTATTACGCCTATTATGAATTGTTAAATCTTGAAGTAGTATTGGTGGTTTGAAAGTGATTGAATTGTTGTGATACAACTAAGTGAGTGAACAAATACGTAAGGATGATCTTGACTTATTTCCAACTTGTATTTGATTTTGATTCACTGTCATGCTTTTGCGGATTTGACATGGTCAAGAAAATTGCATACTCTTGTCAATAGAAAGCTTACATGTTGGAATGACTCGTTCATCGAGATGAGAATTATGGTTGACTACCAACATATGAGGTTGCGATTATTTCTAGATGCTATACCTTGATTCAATCTCTATGTAGTAGTCTTGATATATCAAACATGAAAGTATTGCCAAGATTACAAGAAGTATGACTGCACTGATTAAATTGTTGGAATATAGCGCCTAAAACGTATATCGATGAAGTCTGAGTAATCGACATCATTCACTTAATTAGTTTGTGTCAACAAATTAAGTGTGGGGTGGTGCCACTATTGTCTGTTTGTTGATTGAATCTTCCGAGATGATGCTAACATGACTCGATTGAGATCTCAGGTACAATGGCACCAAAAGACAAGAAAAGCAACCACTTCACAAAGAGGCCAGAAAAGGGGAAGAAAAGAGCAAGGTGAATCCTCCGTGCTGCAAATATCTCGATGCACTATTGGAAACAAGTGGGGTACTTATGAGGAACTTCTTTGGATGACGACTCTGATGATGATTTTGATGCAGGGGGTATGACCCCAGACATACAGGATGAGTCCGACTAACCAGGTTCTTCTTATTTATTTTCCACTGAGGGAAGTGTGTCCCGTCTAAGTGTGGGGTGCTGGTATTTGCATGCTATACTTCTTTATCTGCATTTGCATTTATTTATGTTTGTTTGTTTTTGTTTGTTTTGTTTTTTTTTTCATTTGTTTTCTTCGTAGTAAATTTTTTAGTAGTTAAATTTTTTTTACTTAACTTCGCATGAAATTATTCTAATAGGCAGCATGAGATTATAACAAGAGTTTTATTGAGACGTTAAGGCTCTAATTGTGACTCACTATGTGATATTGTGTGGTTTAATTCCTTCATATGTTGGGTCAAGAGTCTATACTACTCCCAATAAAGTCGACCATGTGCCTTGTGTGTGTGAGGATATAGTATATTCTGTGTTTGTGGCTGATGCTAGAACTTGCCTGGTATGTATGTAAAGCGAAATAAAGAATGTGAGTTTAGCAGATGATTTAGGCATTTCTTTGGCAACCTGTGATTGTTTACCTTCGTTTTATCTACCCATGGACATCATCCTAGATAACCCCCTTTGAGCCTTTAGCCTATTTTCTTTGACAACCTCATATGTAAGCCTAATCCATTTTTTCAAGACCATAATTTGATCCAAATTCCTAAGTGCTTTAAAGTGTAAAGTCATGTGACAAAGTAAGAGAAAATTGGGTGAGTATGATGCTTTAGAATGTAATGGTGCTTGAATTTGTTATGAAAAAGAATTGCTATCATAAGAGGTGTTATGAAAAGAAAAAAAAAAGGGAAAGGAAAACTGAAAAGTTAGTTATGTTTAAAATTGAAAAACAAAGGTGGAAAAAAGGGGTGGTAGAATAAAAGAAAGTAGAAAGGTTGTTTGAAAGAAAATTATTAATGGCATAATGTGATGTATTAAAGCGCTTAGGAACATAGTCACTATTTATGGCCAAAATAGTCCTACCCATCCCTTAGCCTACATTACAACCAGCAAAAGACCTATTTGATCCTAAGCTTAGCATTCTGATATTTAGTGGAGCATTACACTAAGGGCAAGCCTATGGTCATCAGTTGCAACATATGAATTCTTTGTGAGAGTGAGAGCAAGGATAATTTTATACCCATGTTCGACAAATATACTATGCTTGTGAGTGATTATGGGTAATATATTGTGAGACACACATGGTTGATGAGTTTTGGGTAGTCGTGTATGATTCTTTATGCCTTAACTTTTGAATATGAGTTGACCACCATCACGAGTCTATGCTAGAGGTTAAATTATTTCTACTAATGATCGGAAAACTACTCTTTGTTGATAATTTTATGCTTGTCTTGATGAATATTTTGTGTTGTTACTGTGAAACCCTAAGTTGATGTTTAGATGGACATGATAGTTGTTCGAGGACGAACAAAGCTTTAAGTGTGGGGTGTTGATGATAGGCGAATTTACACGCCTAAAGTACTATATTTCACCCATATTTTAGCTAATTTTTGAGGACAAATACATAATTCATGCACTTTTAGTCCTTTTTCCTGTAAGTGAGCTAACAAACGTGATTAGAAGGTTTTCACGTATAAATGATGCAGATTTCAGCATTTTATGGATAACTTGACGCCAAAGAAAGCTTCACGAAAGAAGGAAGGGAAAGCTTGGATGCCAAGGACAAAAAGTGACGCATGGAAAACCTGTCCCGGGCAAAAACAGCATTTTTGAAGACTTTGGGGACCAGCAGTAACCTATTAGATTAGGATAATAATAGAGTAATTTATTAGGATTAGGATAATAATGCAGTAATTTATTAGGATTAGGATTAGGATAATGATGCAGTAACCCAGTAGGATTGGGTTAAGTAATGCAATAGCTTAGTAGGAATAGGATATGGGTGTTATAAATACCCTATTTTGCTAGAGATTTTAATTCATTCCCCATTCCATCAATTCCCATCCATCCACCATCCATCCATCCATCAAAACAATTCTCATTCTACTTCTTATTCCACAACTTACAACTCGGATTATAATTCTTCCATTAATTCTACTTTTTATTCTTCTTCTATTCATCTATTCAATTCTTAATTTCTGTAACAAGAGAAACGTTACTTTGCAAAGAAGTCACGCCTAAACTCCTACAACACCTTACTACACGAAATCTTTATTGTGGTATAATAATAATGTCTATTGTGATTTCCTTCGCACTCATGGGTAACTAAACTTCTCTGTTGGGGTTATGGAAGCCGTATGAGATACTATCTATTGCTATGAGCTTGTTAATTCATGACACGTATGCTGCTTATATCATTATTCTCTTCATCTTAATGCAAATTCTTGTGGCTGCAGACGCATAGAATAACGTCGGTATAGCATTAACTTGTTCGAAAGTAAAGTTATATGTCTGGAAAAGAGATAATGTCAAGGTAATAGGGTCCCATCCCCTATTAAAAAGTTAGTGTCGTAACTGGATTAACCTCTTGGAGAATTTGTACAGTTAGATATGCTTTAAGCTCGAAAGAGTTAAAGTGAAATAGTCCTTGTTTAGGTCGAAAGACGCTTGGATTTACCATCGAATACAATTCTCTATAAGCACATGCATGTCTGAATTCCGCACAACTCATAGCCAATAGAGACGTACAACTCAGAAGGTGGACATAACCCCAACTTCTCAATTCTCATTGTTTTACATCTTACTAAACATTCTTTATTTTTACTTTGCTATTTTCTGTTTTTACTTTACTATTTTGATTACATTATTTGCACGTTAAAATCCCCCCTTCCACTAGACTTGCACCAAAAGTCTAATAATCTTTGCTTACTTATTGACCGGCTATTCCATGTGGGATCGATACTCAACCCAGTTGGGTTATATATTTGACAACGACCGCTTTACACTCCTACGAGAGCTGTAGATTGAGCATTATCACCAATCACATACTTTCTTTATGCTATATTATCTTATTTCATATGTTGTAATTCTCAGTATCTGAATGGTATTGAGTATGATCTCTTACCATTAAAGCAACAATATTTTTGGGAGTCCTCAATACGCAAGGATCAAAGTCTTGTCTTTACCATTCCATGTTTTTAGATAGCTGGAAGCTTGTAATAACAACTCATCTTTGAATAAGATTTTCATAATTATAGTTAGATGTTCATCTTGTTATATCAAATACGGTTATTTCTTATTGGATTTCTTGAATATATTTTTCATTATTTACTTCAGCTTCTACATGTGTTCTTATCAATTATTATAACATTCTTATTATTTTGCCAGGCCATGGATTACCTTAGACTCACTAGTGATTCTTAGCACTGTGTAAGGACTAGGGGGTAGTCTTGGGTCATAAGAAACTTGTTCTCATAGCAATAGGTTAAACGTGTCCTCCGGTGTCTTAAATTCATGTCAAATAGTGTTTTATACATAGTTGTGATACGCACCATACTTATGAGTTAGAGGCTATGAGAAATATTTTGAAATGATACACTTCATTTATGTTCATGTCATGTGATAGAGGGTGAGATATATTAACGCTTTCTTTTAACTAATTTTCTACGTATTAAAAATATGTCTCAAAATAGAAATAATGAAAGAAGGAGTAGAAAAAATTGTGGGTTTGAGATCAACAAGAACCACCACTAGTTCTAGAAAACCCTCTGAATAAAGAAGTCTCAAATGCCAAATTTAGTGATGCTTAATAATATTAGCCCAGTCCATGGACACCCAAAATTACTAGCCTACTGCGGAACTGTCCAACCCCATACTGAATGCAACAGTAGCCAGAGTATATGACTTCACTCAAATGAATCATTAAGAAGTCTTTGGTTTCATCTCCTAGAAGGATCCACAAGAATTTATGGACACTATTTAGAAAGTTATAGAGATTATCAGTGTTACCCTAACTAAAAATTCCAACTGGTTACCTATCAACTGTAAGTAGTAGTTCCCACTTTGTATAATCAAAGGATGGACGATAATGGTGTAAACTCGAAACTGGTAGAATAGGAAGAGCTTTTGGTTGCATTTTTAGACAAGTTCTTCCCCTTTGAGATAAGGAAGGCCAAGGTGTAAGAATTCATTGATTTGAAGTAGAGTTGAATCAGTGTGATGAAGTACTCCATTAAGCTTAGTTGGAAAGGTATGCTCCGACTTTGGTTGGTGATTCCAAGGCACGCATGAGGAAGTTTGTGTCTAGTATTTTTGAGGATGTGGTCAAAGAATGTATGACAATTGTGTTAGTGAAGGAGACAGATATCTCCAAGTTGATGGTTTATGGTAAGTCGATAAATGAAGAGAAAAATAAAGAGAACAAGAACGCGATAAGAAGACCGAAGCAAGTAACTTTATTTTCTCTCAGTAAAGGCCAGATTAAGAAAATCATTCCTATTTGTTCTTGAAATATGCAACTTTATCCTTATTTTTGATATTTCCTCAATACCCTAAGTTCTTGCAAGATTATTGAGGTAGGGCACTAGTTTCCAAGTCCTAAGATAGTGTGAGTAATACCTGTACTATTTTTGTATGAAAGAAATATGATAAGACCATAAATATTAGTGTATGGCCAATACGTATGGTAGATTTCAGTGTGGCAAGCTTGGACGAAGACTAAGGAATTACCTAGTGGCTTGCTAGAGAGGTAGGGATGCCTGTCAGCGAGGCCAACTCAATTATTCTGCAACTATCGTAGGCTGCCCGACTCAGCAGGGTACCTCATCTAGTGTAATTGGTGTATAACATCTAAATAGGTTTTATTCCCTTCAGACTTGTCAAAATAAGGAGAGTTCTCCTAATAACTCATGAGTGTGTTATACGTTTATTGATATTTATGAATTATTAGATCTTGGAGCCACACATTCTTTTGTAACTCCTTATATAGAATCATACTTCGTTGTTAGTTCCAAAATTCTTTTAGAATCTTTCATGATCTCTACTCTAGTAAGAGACTCAGTCATAGCTAAAAAGGTATATAGAAATTATCCAAATATAGATTCTTAAAAACTAACCTTAGTTGATCTCATAGATTTAGACATGGAATCATTTTGATGTCATTCCTAGTATGGATTTTCTACACTCTTGATATATGTTGACTATTTGTATAAAGATAGTAGTCTTATTAAAGTATCTAAATAAACCATTTCTATAGTGGAAGGTTAGTAGCTCAGCACCAATAGGTCTATTGGCCTCTTACCTTAAGGATAGAAAGTTAATCTCCAAAGGGTGTGTCAATCATCTTGTATAGGTTAAGGATTAAACATCTGAAGCCACAACTCTTGGGTGTCTTCCATTTATAAATGAATTATGGGAAGTGTTTCTAGAATATCTACTCGGAGTTTCTCCTGAATGGGAAATTGAATTTAAAATAGAACTCCTTTCAGATACCCAACCTATTTCAATTCCATCTAATATAATGGCTTCAGTTGAGCTCAAAGAGTTGAATGAGAAATTGAGGACCACATAGACAAGGGCATAATTTGGCCCAGTATCTCTTTATAAGGTGTTCCAGTTCTTTTCAGTTCAAGAAAGAGGGTTCTCATAGAATGTACATCGAATATTGTTAGTTGAAGAAGGTCACAAACAAAAATAAGTATCCTATTCCTAGAATCGATAAATTGTTCGACCAAATTAATGGTGCAAATTTCTTCTCTAAGATAAACCTCAGATTAGGTTATTATCAACTTTGAGTCAGAGAACGTGGTATTCCAAAGACAACCTCACAAGTATGATATGGTCACTTTGAATTTATTGTTATGTATTTTGGATTAATGAATTCTCCTGCAACTTTTGTGTACTTGATGAATAGGTATTCAACTAGTACTTGGACATGTTTATCAATATTTTCATATATTAAATCATCATTTATTCTCAGAGTATGGATGATAAATCATTTCATCTTTGTTATGTCTTGAAGACTCTTAAAGATCTCCAATTAGTCATTAAATTCATCAAGTGTGAATTCTTGTTGAAATTAGTAACATTCCTTGGTCATATTATTTCTGGTGAAGGTATTCGGTTGATTCTCAAAATACTAAGGCAGTGGGAAAATGGTCAAGACCCATCTCTCTATATGATATCATGAGTTTCTGGGCTTAGCTGGTTACTACAAATGATTTATTAAGAGATTTTCCTATAATACTTATCCCATATTGTGGTTGATAGAGAAGAAACTCAAATTTTAGAGGTCCAATTCTTATGAGAAGAGTTTATAGGAGTTGAATACTCTACTTAATACCACTCTAGTTTTAACTCTGCATGAGGTCTCAGATGGCTTAATGGTTTATTTTGATGCTTGTAGGAATGGCTTTGTGATGATGCAGTGGTGCGAAATTATAGCATTTGTCTCAAGACAGATCAAGCCTCATGATAAAAACTACCCGACTCATGATCCTTACTTGGCAGTAGTTAGTTTTTCCTTAAATATTGCAGGCATTACCTCTATGGAGCTCATGCTTATGTGTCTACAGACCATAAGAGTATTTTGTATGTGTTTGGTCAAAAGGATTTAAATCTTCATCAAAGGAGATGGATATAGTTGTTAAGGATTATAATCTAAGTGATTTAAACCATATGGGAAAGGCAAATGTTATGGCCGACGCTTTTATATTATTATCTATGGGAAGTCTTGCTCATATAGATCAAAATAAGAAAGAACTAGCTCATGAGGTTTATAAATTTGCTAGACTGGAGTTAGATTAATGGACTCAATTGAAGGTAGTATTTTGGTCCATGATAGTTTGAAATCCTCATTGGTATCCAAGGTAAAATAAAATTAAGATAGCGGTCCTAATTAGCTTGAACTGAAAATAGTAGTCCAAAGTCAGAGGGATGAGGTTTTCTCCCAACAAGGAGATGTTGTTCATTGCTATCGGAGCAGACTATGTGTGTCAAATTAAGATGACATGAGGAAGAGAATTCTAGCAAAGGATCATGGATCTCGATATTCTATTCACGCAGGAGATACTAATGTGTACCATGATCTGTGGGAAGTCTACTGGTTGATTAGTATTGAGAAGGATATCACACAATTTGTGGCTAAATACCCAAATTTCCAATATGTAAAGTTTAAGCATCAGAGACCTGGTGGAATAGTTTAGGATATTAGTATTCCTATGTGAAAGTGGGAGGTTGTAAATATCTAATTCATTATTGGATTGCCTAAAATTTGTTGACAACACGATTGTATTTGTGTTACTTTAGACAAAATTACTAAGTCGGTCTATTTTCTTCCACTTAACACTTCAGATATAGATGAGCAATATGCTAAAATCTAACTGAAGGAGTTAATAAAATCACATGGAGTTCCCTTGTCATCACTTCAGATAGAGGTACTTAGTTTACCTCTCTATTTGGAAGGCATTTCAAAAGTGTCTTAGTACGCAAGTTCAAATCAATATAGTTTTTCACTAGCAGATAGATGGTCAAGCAGATAGAACCAATCAAAACATATAGGACATTTTCAGAGCAAACATGATTTATTTCAAGGGTATTTGGGAAGATCATCTACCTCTGGTCGAGTTTGTATATAATTACAGCTACCACTTCGATATTTAGATGGCCCTATTTGATACACATTGTGGTAGGAGTTATAGGTATGCTATTAGTTGGTTTAAATTTTGTGAAGCTACATTAATAGGGAAATACTCGTCCCATATGGCCATGATAAGTTTAGCTAATTAGAGAGAGACTGAGAATGACTCAGAGTCATAAGAAGTCAAATAAAACTTTGAGGAGAAAGGAACTTGAGTTTGTTGTTGGTGATTATTTCTACTTGAAAGTTTTACTAAAGAAAGGGGTGTGGAGGTTAGGGAATCAAGGAAACATCAGTCCCCGCTTTATTAGTCCTTATAAGATTGTAGGTTGTTTTGAAAAAGTAGCCTATTAATAAGATTTACAAATAGACTTAGGTGTAGTGCATCCTGTCTTTTATGTTTTCTTTCTAAGAAGTGCATTTGTGATCTCGCATCAGTTTTACCCTAAAAATTATTGGTGTGAAAGATAGTCTCTCTTATGAAAAGGTTTTTATTGAAATCCTTGACCTCCGGGTGTAAGGTGAGGAATAAAGAGGTTGCATTGTTAAATGTTCTTTGGCAAAATCAGTCGGTCGAGGGAGCAACTATGGAAGTAGAGACGGATATGATAACAAAGTACCCCTATCAATTCCCCACGAAATCAGTCCCAACTTTAGGAATGAGTTTTCCCTTAACTAATTAATTATTTTTATTTCATGTCACCCAGTTATTCTAATGCCATAGTATGTGTCCATGAGTATTATTCAATCCATGTTTCGGCTACCAACATAGTACTATGTCCTTGTTTAACTCTTAGAGAGTTAGTGTAAAAATATCATTTATAAATAGTGTAAAATAGTTCCAATAATATTAGGTGAAGTGGTAAAAAGTGTGGGAATTGCAACTGCATTCCCCAAACCTTCCATCTATGTTAGTTTCTATTCAGGGATAAATGTCCTCAAGGGAGAGATATTGTAACACTCCAAAAAATTAAAGCCACGGCTAGAACTATGCTTAAAGTACATCTAAGATTAATCTTCATTTTAAATAGTATGAGAAGGTATTTGGGTATTACCAAGGCCATAAGAAAAACGTATCCCTTAACAAAGCCAAAACCTCTATAATAGATCGATTCCTAAAGAAAATATCAGCTTAAATAAGCTTATATCCTAACTAAGAGTGCAATCCAAGATCATAGGTTTGTCCCACGATTGTTGGAAGGTCTCGTCCCTCCCTCCAAGCAGTTTTCTGTTATGGTTTTTGAAGGGGCATCTAAGTCTTTTTCCACTATTTTTACAACAAAACCAGATTGTTTTTGATAGATCAAGGGTCATTGTTGGGGTTAATATTACCATATGTCTTTATTACTCTATAAAACTCCAACATTTATGTTCAAAAAGGAGAAAATAGACGATTCCTTTTCCCACGGTCGAGCTACGTTTAATCTTCCTCAAGAATCCATTTTTTATGAATTTTGTAGGGTTTTCATCTCCAAGAATATGGAATTTCATCAATGGATCCCCTTTAACACATTGAGTCCAAAAGTTTACTAAATTCTCCAGTTATATTAACTTTACACAATTTAGGGTTTATGGATATTGGTAAATTCATTGATATCTTAGTACATTGGTGTTAGTGAGTTATAATGCCCATATTAGAACAAATTGCACTGTTATAAAAAGTTAACATAATAGTTGCATTCTTTTGTGATGGTAGGTTATGAACACCTAATGACCTAGAATTTCATGGATATAATTTTAAAAGATATATCCCCTTAGTTAGATGTTTTGAATACTCTTAGATTTTGTAATTATTTTCATTCATCAAATTATCATTCGCCATGAGTATCACAGTTATCAGTTTCATTTAGTTTTGAGTAGTACTATAATACCCTATGTTTTCAAGCTCTAGATCCATCACTATATTTGCCATTAAATTAACTTTCCAAGGTCACCAGTCATGCCTTAGTCCTATATCATGGCAAAAAGTTACGACCAGTTGACTGAGGAACTATTAAACTACCAATGATAATGACTCAGGCAATGACCCATTACAAGATGTAATGAGTCATTTCATGGTCATTGTCACATCAGTGAGGTGTCCAAAAGATTTAGTCACATGGTATCGAGTCTAGCCAATGACTCATTGTCAGTTCTAGTAAGTCACTTGGTGGACTGAATATCACAATATAAAGAAACTAAGAAAATCAAGTTCATGACAATGACTACTAATAAGATCTCATGATCAGACACAATAAGTCATTAGGAGGGAAGACAGGATCAGGTCCCCAGGTCAGGACTCCAGGCCATAACTCATGACCAGTCATAGCAAGTCATAGCCTATGCTATTACGAATGGAACCAAAAATTCATACATGATTTTAAAAGGGTCGTTTACTTTTTTCCCATTCTTTAAACTCCTAACCCATGTTGTTTAGGCTTCCCCAAGAGGGGTACATAAGCCTAAACTTCCCAAAAGTCACCAGTTAATCAAAAATCATTCTACAGTTAGCAAAAAGAAGTGATTTTCCTCTTCTCTGAAGCAAGTAGGTTTACATGGACAATCTCAATTCCCAGGATTTTCTCCAAGTCTTTCACTTCAGGTATATGGGATTTCATCTATTGTTCACTTCTGCCCATTGACTCCCAAAGATCTCTCAATTTCCTAGATTATTTTCCCCTTAAATTGGGTTTTGAGTCAAATATAGAGTTTATTTAATTAATTACCTTGATTTGTGATCATACCATGAATATATGTCTACCCATATGAGTGACATCATTCATGTTCAAGAACCATGAATTTCTATATTATGATCAATCATTGAATTTTTGTCTTGAAATATGAAATAACCTATTATATTAGATTTTAAAGTTATCATCTTCACTAGCCTGAGCTGGTGTTTTATGAACATTTGATACCTAGGATTTCAAGCATGCATCAGTTATCATATTTTGAGCACTTTTGAGTATGAATATAGGGATATTTTCAAGAATATTATTATATTAAGCATATATATATATATATATATATATGTATGTATGTTTGTGTGTATATATGTATATCAATTTTAGTTTCATTTAGTTAGGAGTCGCACTTAGTACTGAGTGAACATAGGACCAACATCTTATTTTTGTAATGATCAGCTGACAATAAGGGACTAAGTCCTTAGGTCTTCATGGAAATATATTGTTGTCACATGGCCTGCAGAGTTTTGTCATCTAGTGTAACAAACTATGTAGGTAAGATATGCACCTTTCAAGAATACTTGGCCTAATTAGATTTCTACCCTAATAATTATTCCACTATTAAAAGAAAAGAATATATCTCAATGAAATAGTTTTAGCTAAACATAAAACTGATGAAATTGAGAGAGGTTAAAACTCAATCCAACTTCATTACTCAAGTATTGCTCAAGTTCCTATTGCTTATATAATGAAAAAGAGTCAGTGTTCTTGAGTTGAGTGCTGAATTGTAACTAAATTACTTATGCCATAAGATTAATTCTTTACATTGATTTTTAGAGTGCTTGGGTAGAGTTAACTAAGTTTGGCATTGGTTAGAGTTAGTCAATATGAAGGTGAGTTCTTGAAAGAGTTGTAAAGATAGGCTTGTCGTATAGTTATTATAAGGAGGTAGAACCTAGAGTTAGGTTCATTGGATCCTACCATCAAGAGTTTGATTATAGTAGATTATTAAGTACTTTGGAGGGGAATTCATTGTTTTTCCTTCCTTGAAAAAGAATTTTTCCACAAAATTTGTGGGTTTTCACTTTCCTAGAAGTTCTTTAGTTTTTCTGTGCTTTACTATTTGATTGCTTGTGGCTGACTCTAACAGACTTATTCCATAATAGTGTGGTGCAACCCTCCAAGTTTCATTATTTAGTATCAGAGACAAAATACTCTAAAAGGTTAACACCTAGAGTGATTTGATTATCATGGTTGCTCCACCTAATCTTTAAAAAGGGCAATCTACTTCTAGACCACCTAGATTTAATGGGAAATTCTATAGGTGGTTGTAAACAAGGATGTTTGACTTCATGGTGGATGAGGACAATGAACTGACGGATACAATACTATATGGTACTCATGTGCTAGTTAAAAAGGTCAGGGAATGAGAACTAACTTGTACAGTTGTTAAAAGCAGGAGAGAGTATAATGATGAAGATAGAAAAAAGTTGAGAAGAATTATAAGGCCAAGAAATTGCTAGTTTATGGCACAGGGCCTAACGAATACAATAGGATTTCTACATGTGAAAATGCTAAAGAAATCTATGATTGCTTGAAACATCTCAGGAAGGGAATACTTATGTGAAGGATTAAAAGCTTGATATGCTAACTACACAGTATGATACCTTCATTATGAAAGAAGGAGAAACCATGCAAGAAATGCAAACCAAGTTTACTACTATTACTAGTGAGTTGCACTATTTAGGAGAAATAATCTCCATATACAAACAAGTGACAAAAATTTTGGGGGTTACCTAAATCCCAGGAAAGCAATGTAGATGATATCTCTGAGGCATGGAACCTGAAAACTCTCACAATGGATGAGTTTATAGGCAATTTAAAGGCACATGAACTCAAAAAATAGTAAGGGCAAGAGAATAAGAAAGTTAAAAAATAAGATCTCTAGAATCTAAATCTTCTAAGCTAGATTCAAGTGAAAAGGACACGGATGTTGCCTATATGACAACAAAGAATTATTTGAGAATTAAAGAAAAGTGGTCAGTTTCAAGAAAACAAGTAGCACCTAGAAGCAAGGCTCTATTAAAGTTTGTAAAAAATGTGAAAGTCCTGAGCAATTCATCAAGGAGTGTTCAATACACAAAATTGATTACTAGTAATAAAACTGGAGATGACAAAGTTAAGGGCAGAGACCATGTCTTATAAAATCAAGAAAAAAGGTTGTAGCTGATTTTTCAATTAAGCAGGCCTTAGCTGTCTTGGGGGAATTCTTTTAATGAATTTTAAGTAGATAGAAAGAATGAAGATGCATCTATGCTAGCAGTAGAGGATGAAAAAGTTACTTTTTATTCCTTGTTTGCTCGCATGTCAATCACTGAAGATGTAGAAGAAAATAAGGTAACTCTTTCTAAAATGAAAGAAAACTAGGAAACTACTCTACTAGAAAGATAAAAAAACCGCTTGCTAATATATTGATTGATTCTATATGTTAAATCACTGCTCAAAATAGTGTTTTTGATGAAAAAAGAGAATCAAGATCTTTAATTAATTGCTTTAACAGTCTAGATATCTAAAAATAAGGAACAGGTTACTAAATTTAAATTTAAAAAACTGAGTCTAATAGTTAAATTAGAGAAAGTAGATAATACTTGTGATAAAGAAAAGTAAAATGATCTAAAAGAAAAAGTACAAGATTAGGATCTTGAATTAATTCCATTAACTCTTAATATTTCTGAAATAAAAGAACAAGTTGCTAAGTTCAAAACTGAGAATCTGAGTCTAGTATGTAAATTAGAGAAAGTAGATTCTTATAATAGCAAAGGGAAGAAGAAACCTTTAAAGATTTAAATTGAGCTTGAAAAAAAATTAAGGGATTCTCAAAAGAATTCATGACTGCAATCCATAATGATGATGAATTAGAAAGCGACCTGTTCCGAATAAGAGAAGAACTTAGTAAATCTCTTCAATGGACCACATCTTAAAAGATTCTCTCTAATTTAGTACTTCTAGATGTCAGAAATGGTAGGTACTTGGGTATAAATACAAAACTCAATCACCTTTGTATCAAGGCAAGGTTGTTCAAGAGTTCAAAAACAAAGTTCACAAGCCTCTATGCACTCATTATAGGAGAGATGGTCATACAAAAGAAAACTATCAAAATTTGAATAGAGCTAGATCGATAAGTGTTAGATATTTCCAGCAATTATATACATATCCTACGAGTTCCAAATCTATGAAGAGTATATAGAATATCTTACTACCAAGATGGTACAAGAAGGATTTGATAACACTCTTATCCTCTTACTGGGAACAAAAATTTAAATGGGTTCCCAAATCTAACAAATAATTTTATTTGCGGGTGGGTGAAAGGAATTACAGTAAGAACAATCTTCTTGACAAGTAATTGTTCAAAGTTATGAATGAAAGGTCTAACTATATTATTTCTGTCAAGACACCTCAAGGTAGAGGTGTTTAATATGGAAAATAAATGACAGTGCATAAGAGAATTTTCAAGAGCTAAATAATACAGTTAAGAATGATGAAAGTAAAGGTTATCCATAATCAAAAGTACAAGCTCTTACTCCAGCTGAACGAACATTGAGAAGGATCTAGAAAAATTCATCAAGGACCTAGTCCCAGTGGAATTTATCTCAAAAGGCCAAATCCGAGAGACAGATGCTCTTACTCTTTTGAAATTCTGACTTAATCTTTTGGAGACTAGGAGCTTACAAATAGTTTAAGTCAAACCTTTCATAGGTTTCCTAGTATTTTTGTCCCAAGTAAGACATATTATGAAAAATTTCAGAAAGGTGTTGACTAGTTCATTGCAATATGAAAGGAGCCTTGGTAATTAAATGGATGTTGATTTTTTGACCCTTTCCTTAGACTTATGTTAAGAAAAACTTGTAGAATATAATGGTGTATTGAAAAAAAATAGTTGAAGCTAGGATTGATTAATATAACCTAACCTACTAAATGAATCAATCATTCTTCCTAAACAACATTATGATAAGGTGACCGGTATCCTTTGAAGGGTAGGTTACAATGGTGTAACTCAATACTATACCTTGCAGGTATACACCCATAGGAACAGTTTTGGAGGAAAACAGCTGAAGCAATCACAATCTGAGGATTGACTCAAGAAAAGAATAGAACCTGAACCAATCTCTAAAGGTTAGTAGTAAATTATTAAGCTTTGATATTCATATAAGCCTGTCTACAAGGCCACACATCCTTACTCTTCTAAGCAAAAATTGTCAATTCACAATAATGTGAAGAGTCACTTCTATTAAATTTAGATGAGTTTTTTCAAAATAGAACTTTTTAATAAAAATGCTCACCTTACTCATCTAATTAAACAAAACTTGTCTCATCTTACTCTACTTACAAATTAACTCAATTATCTTCTTCAATTATCCTTCCCCTTTGAGTTAAACTAGTCTCCCTTCTCTTTTTTTCAAAACATCCTTAAAATAAAAAATACTCACACTTCCTCCTCTCAAGTTAAATATCTTAAATTCGATGAATCCCTTGAAAATCCATTAGAATAGTCTAAAATAGATATTTTTGATAACTTATTACCTAAATTTAGAGAAGATCTTTTCTTTAGTCCTCAGTTGGAGCCTGTTCCAACAAATCCACATCCTCTTACTAAATTTGTCCCTATCGAGACTTTCTTAACCATTAAAATTTTTTTGGAGTAATGCATTGTTGAGGATCCACATCTTGGTTTTGGTTCACCTATCAAACTAGAAATTCCTCAACTAATAGAAGAATCAAAATCACTTGAAGATCTTCAAATCATTATCTATACTGAAGAACTAGAAAATAATAAACAGTTAGAAACCTCTCAAGTACATAATTCGCGTACCTCTTATCCAATTTTTGTTTTAGCTAAATTGTGTGATAAATAAATACTTATTAAGAGGTATGATCATTCTAGCAGTGTGGACTGGGTTGCTGAGAATTAAGAGATAGTGTATTAACGCCAAATGAGAAGGATTGGGAGGTTAGGTATAAAGCACCATTGAGGTGTCTTATGAAAAAATAGAAAGGTAGTAAAGGAATGGAGAAAGTGATTGATTATGGTATAAAAGTAGCTATATCCGATTCTACTAGGGGATCTTCAAAGAAGTTGCTAGTTGATGCCATGAAGGCTAGCAAGTCTTCTACAACTAAGAGAATAAGACTAAAAAACTTTATAATAGTAGATAAGGAGAACGTTGAACTTCTACAGGTTAGAGAGGATGAGAATGTTGATCCTGATGTTGTTGTAGCAACAAAGAAAGTAAGATGAGAAATTCATATCTCAGGAAGGACCAGGTCCCCCCTTTCAACGTTTGGTAGCCCTGTAAAAATGAAATAGAAACATACTATTATGAATAAAAAGAGAGTCCCTGAAGCACCTAGTCCTTATACGATAAAAGTATTTGAAAATAAGGAGCTAAGTAGTGATACAAAAACAAGAAAAATAGAATAAAAAAAGGAGTGTTAATAGAGTGGAGGAATAAGATTTTAAATAAACAAAAAGTATTTTTTGGGAGAGTGTTTGATCCCATAATTTTTGTGAAGCAAAACATGGTTAAATTGGTGAAATATTTTAAACACCATGGATGGTAACACCTCTTGGGTGAACCTGCTCCAATGTTTTTTGAAGGAGTGAGAGAATTTTATTATACAATAGCATTCTTAAATGATGGGTTAAGATTAGTTGTTAATGTGCAAAGAAATCAAATCAAACTGATTGAAGATTCACTAGGCAAAATCCTCGATGTGCCTATTATAGGGTTAAGGACAAATATAAAGTAGAAACTCTATACTGAGTTCATGATGGATACCTCTAAGGTTGGAGAAACAACAATAGTAAGAGTGGGAAAAAAATTTCTTACAGGTGAATTTTAGTTGGTATTTGAATTTGTGAACACGGTCCTTTTTCCTAGATCAGAGAAAAGGACCATTTCCTCAGTTGTTGATTTGTTCTTGATTCAGTGCTTGAGAAAATTTTGGCTAATAATTCTTCTTGCTCTTATGTAGACCATATGAACAAAGTAGTTGTTGAAAAAGAAGAAAGATATGGTATGCCATATGGATACTTTTTGAACAAATTATTCGATCACTTTAGAGTAGTTAGGAGTAAAGCGACTCCGAGAATAGTCAAACAAAAGTTACAGCCTGACAATGTTGGTAGTAAATTAATGCATTGATGAAAGAGTAGAAAATGTGTCTCAAATGTCAAAATCTTTGGCCACTCACGAGAATTTAAGCAAGGATATGGATGAAATGAGGGTCCAGTCAGCTATAAAAGGATGATGTGATAGAGCTTTTAAAGATGCAAAATCAGAAGATATTCTTTGAGGCACCTGGTACCACGGAGGAACTTATAGCATAAAATGCTAAGCTCTAGATTAGGGTTACAAAACTCGCTTAGGAGATTCAAAGTATCAATAAGCAATTGCTAAATGCTGATGATTTTGAGATTTCTAGAATGGAGCTACTACTAAAATCCTTCTCTCCTAAACCCTCTTCTTTCTAAGTCCTATCATCCTTAATCTACGTCATCCCTGTGTGTCACTTTCAAGTTTGAATTCCTTGTGTGGATTTTAATGATTTGGAATATTTTATGATTAGTTTTGTATGGTATAATGGTACTAATCTCTCTTAACATTGAATGAATCTTCCAGCTGTGTGTTGCATCAATTTATTCTTTATTTTTAAAGTTGTTCTATACATTATTGTTGCCCTAGTGGCCATAAATTAAATATTTTGTGCTTACTTTATTTTTTGTTTACTTTTATTACATTACAATGATGCCAAAGGGGGGGACTATTGAATGCATAAGGTAGGAAAACATAAGGTAGGGACCAGGTGTACATCATTATATGATCATGATATCATTATATCAAGGCCCAGAGGACCAGTACCAAGCTAGTGATAATTAATATGTCCTGTATGCAATAATGGTGAAGTATGTATGGTATGTTTATATGGGGAAGTAAATGAATGTTGATGTAAATTGACAACAAGGGAATAGGTCCCTATGTTGAATGAAATCTTGATACATAATGATATAAGGGACATTAACTGACAATAGTTGTAATGCCTCGAATCTGTTACCCGGAACACTACACGGTGCTCATGACCTTGAAGGACCACAAGCTAACCCATGACTGATATCTATAACTGACCACGAAATAATACATCGTAAATATATGGAACATAAGCTATAAGGCCATAGGATTAAAAACTGAACTAATACTGAATATAATACAATGTTTATAGTGGGGTATGACAATAACTAAAACTGAAATAAACTGTTTGAAACATGCTATAGTCTGAAAGCCTCTAAAATGTCTGAAAACTTTGAAGGTGATGGGACATGTCCCCAACTAACTCTGAACTACTGAAATAATAAAGTAATAAGATAATCATGCTATCCTTTAATGATGAGGACTCACTTCTAGTCTGGCTACTAAACTATGATCAACTAAGGATGCTCGGGAGCTCGTGCTTCTAACCCTATGGTATAAAATACCATAGCGCAAATACGTCAGTATGTTGAATGAACTGATATGCAATTGAGGTAGGCTGAATGCAATGGTTCATATGCATGAACAATACTAACTGACTGAATAACATAAACGTGAGAATACATGCATGAATACGTAACTATAACTAAGATCATGATAACGCTGACTCATGAATTCTGATAATGTCGATTTATTGATATCTAATTACTGATACTGGGATACTGAATGATTGAGTCTACTGAATACTGAGGAACTAAATTCATATTAATAATAAATGAATGACTATTTTTGATAGTTCTAATTATGAAAAACTTATCTGATTGACTGTATCTGACAGTCCTGAAACTTAATACTGATAAAATGGGATACTGATAACTATATAACTGAAATAACTAATACTAAGCGACTGTATCTGACAATCTAGGTTCTAATGGAACAAGCTAAGTTTTGTACTATTTTGAGTTTACTGCATCTAATAGTCCAGAATTCTGTAAAACTATCTGAGTTCTATTACTAAGACTGAATGACTATATCTGACAGTCCTGATTTTGTAACTTAAATTATGGAAAATAGTTATCTAACCGACATGCCCATAATATGCCATTACGGCTTAGTTGGGGTCCAATCTGTATCCCCAATTGGAAGGGTATCAATACAGCACCACTTGTAAGGACGAGCTGTGAGTGACCCTCATCTGACAGTGTCCCCAAAAGAGAATGGGGAGGGCCCTCATCTGGCCATGCTTATTCACCTCATCAACCCTCATCTGATAGTGTTGATCTCTCAACCTATGTTGGCTATATAGTTTTGGAAGGCAAGGATGACTTCAAAGAGTCACACCCTCATTTGATCGTGTGTGTTCCCATCCTTAGGTTCACTCGATGCTAATTCCTACTCCCATCTGAATAGACACTAATTTTTGATTACTGAACTGAATAAGACTAAATTAACTGAGTTCCGTTGACTGATGGAATAGTACTGAGATTACTAAATTACTGAGCTTTCCTGAGTCACATGACTGAATGGGTTTTATAAAGCATGGCTTGGCAGAGGATGTCGAGAAAACATAACACTAAATCTAGGAACACAGTTATATTGTCGGGTACAAGTACCCCCATGTCTCGATAGAATTAAACTGATAGAACATGACACTTCTTGAACACATGACCAATATCAACAATTCATAATACATTATTTGGAGATTTCATAAAGCACATGGTTATCATAGTATTGTACATGAATGGAATTGAATATAAACATGTCATACTTTCATTAACATATTCTCATAGACATTCCCACAACTATTCATAATGCACAAAATATCATGGAAGTCATCCTTGGTCATAGGAAAAAACATCCATTTATCACTTGGGTGACAATTAAGATATATTGCATAATTTCTATTCTCTTAGGCATTTTATCAAACACCTAGGATTCTTGACTTAGGTAATAGGCATGACCATCAAATTAAAACAACAAAACTCTATACTTCAACTCAATAGGCACACTGCCTTACTAAAAAAGATTTAACTCTTCGCCCGGGTGTCGGATTTGGCTGAATTTTGTATCGATGGAAATCTTATTTAATTTACCACATGATAAAAGTGAAAATATTGAAAATACCACATCTATAAAAGTGGATTTTTCTTTGAAACAAATCTTTAATATTTTTGGGATGATTTTAAGCTAGGTTGAAGTACGGGGTATTATAATATTTTCCCCTTGGGAACATTCATCCTCGAATGAGACTGATTGAGATGGGAGAAATGATAAGCTGAAGTACATAATGAACATGAACAACTGAAACATGACTACCTGACTAACATTACTGAGATTCATACTGAGCATACATATCTGATGCATGATTCTATGACTAAGCTGATACATGAATGTTTGACTAAAAGTACTGATAAGCTGATCACACATATCTAATGCGTGAATACATGACTAAACCAACTCATGAACATGTGACTGAATATGTAAGGGTAACGAAACCAAGTTTGAAATTAAAACTGAGCATGGAACTGAATACCATATTTGTAACTAAAACCTGAACATGAAACTGGATAAGCTTAAGAAATGCTATTACCTTGGGCTTAGTCGAAGTGTAATTATTAAATATGCTTGAGCGGAAACATGAGAATGTAATAGAGTATGAAACATGATACATGAGTTGAATATCATGATCTGAATTAAATACCTTGAATACATGGCACACAATCGAGATTGGAGCTAAAGTGTCAACCTATGGGTACCCACTACTCCAAATTAGATTAGTTATGAGAAGAGAATGGAATGTTTATGTCATGAAAGTTTTGGGGGAATTATAGTTTATCTCCTATTTGGGACTCTAGCTCCCTAGAAGAATACTGACTTGATTGCGATACTGAGAAAAATTGGAATAATGCACAGGGCACGAATGAACTGAATCATGACTGAATATTTGGGATATGAAACTAAGGCATAATACATGAACGTAGCTGAACACATAACTACCTAGTTGGTCCATCTTATAATGATCACATTCAATATATTCTGAATAGTGCAATTAGGTGGAAAGATTGGGAAACCACAGCATCTGAACTTGTCTATTCTGATTGCTAAACTAAAATACTTGCTTTCCAAACTAACTCATGCTGAAAACGTATACTCAATCGGAGCATTTCTATGACACTCTTTCTATAAAGTTCTAATGACTATAAAGAGAAAGCAAATCTTGGCCTGGTCTGAGTAGGATATCTGAATAAGAGATCACTACATGGCTGGGATTCTTGTATTAGGAGGCAAGGCCTATGAAACATCATCTAACATAAAGTGACAAAACCTTATACACTGCAACAGAGACTGCTGAAAAGGTTCACATGGGTACCAAAAATGAGTCGATAAATACATTAACTTATTTGATTAACTAGATAGTTAATAGTTGAATACTAGGTGTGTAAGACTAAACTATACTTAGTCTTGAATAACTAGACTGTAACTATAGAGCGTTATGTATAGGAGATAAGGACTGACTGGTTGACATGAGATATTGAGCATGAACTGAGGGTAATTGTATTATTTGAGAATGCAACACCAAAAGTACAACATGCTTCTAGAACAATCTTGTAAACTGAGGTACAGTAAGGCTAACAACTAAATAGCTAATAATTATACGCTATGGTTGAGTTAATCCACAACTAAACTGAGTTACTGACCTGATTACTAAACTAGGGCTGGGACTCAGATTATAGATAAGACGATAATTAAGACTGCAATCGTAACTAAGACTGTATCTAGGACTTAATACTGGTTTCTGATAACTAAGGTTTAGAATGGTACTAAATTTTGAGACTGAATACTAATTACTGAGTAATTAATACTAAAACTATAACTGAGATGGCAACTAAATTTTGATAGTTACACAATGGAGGTTGACATAAGTCAAGATCTGAATGCACACTCACACTCTGTACTTTCCCAACTTCTAAAAACAACCTCTTTCTAGCCATTTACTTGCACACTAATATGACATTCAAGCCTATCTATATAACTACACCCTCATGTAAAAAACCATGCAGCAATCTTCTCTTAATATTTAACATTTACTCTCTCCCCTTTAAGAAACTGTCCATCACTATACTGTTTTCACAAAGAGAGCTCACTGAAGGATTAAATCCAAGGGATCTGAAGCATGAATAGACACTAACAGAACTTGATACTTGATTGAAGCCTAACGATTAGAATATAAATATCATCAACTCACCAAGAGGTCTAAACTGAGGATATGCATAAGATAGTCTGAATTTAAATGATCAGTAGAGTCATAGCATGATCTATGTAAGTTGAGTATATTGTAAAGCATGATATGCGTACATGAGTCATGAGCTGCATGACCTGAGTTTGGAGTGTTCTACATTTGTGGAACATGATTTGTATTACTGAGGGGAGTAGAACTGAATTCCTTTTGCAGGAAACTGGAATCATACATGATGCTATGGAAAACGTGTGAATATAAGGTGTGTTCATAGAATTGAGATGTGAAGCATACGTAGGAATTATTCTGAATGAAGTGCATAACTTTACACTGAGATAAGGATGGGTCAGGAATAATCTTCCTTTATTGCTTTTCGTTATGTACTGGCACTACTACTAAAATATGAGAGCCTAAATTGGTTACTTGATCTATCATCTCCCACTTAGCATTAAGCCATCATCATAAGTCTGTGAATACTTTACCAAACTCTGAACTGAACTGCAATAATCATCACATACTTACACTCTGTTCAACATATGCTTTCCTTACTAAACACATCATCCAATTTTGTTTCTTCATATACTACTAATATTGCATATCTTAATTCACATTCACACCTGCATGCTTAATTTTAGATCAATAGTCCTAAATTCTTGCTTACACTGTTCAAGCCTACTAGTCTACCTTGGTACAACTATCCCCATTAATACATAATCTACTCAATTTGGATAACATTATCCCAAATCTACCACTGATAAACTCCAGGGTTCATGCTTGTAACTCTAGGTCATAAACTATCATAGGATCCTGAGAAGGGATCTGATGGCAATCAAATTTTGGGTTCGCGAATGAGTTCTCATGATCATGAATGAGATATGTACAACTTTGGAACATAAAAAAATAGATGGGATATATTTAGCCTATGGGCAATCCCTTAACTTTTTGCAGGGACTGTCTGAGAAACCCCTACCCTTAAGACCTTGAGCTTCACTATTTCTATTACCTTAAAAATAAGGTGGAGTTGACATAAGTAGAGCATCATGAGAACCTATATGAATTTCTTATAGAACCTTTCTATAGAATGATCTAAAACATGAAAGAAGGGAAATAATTTCTAAAATATCTCATAGCCTCCTGCACATAACTGTGGTGCACAACACACCCATGCACAAAACTCTACTAGATGCAGGTTTTTGAACTTCCTAGGATACTATTGAACCATAGGCTATGATACAAAGTGTGAAACACCCAGAATCTGGTACCCAGAATGCTACACGGTGCTCATGACCTCGAAGGACCACAAGCTAACCCATGACTGATATCTATAGCTGAGCACTGAATAATACATTATAAATATGTAGAATATAAGTTATAAGTCCATAGGGTTAAAAACTGATCTAATAATGAATATAATACAATGTCTCTAGTGGGGTATGATAATACCCAAAACTAAGATAAACTGTTTGAAAAATGTTATAGTCTGAAAGCCTCTAAACTGTTTGAAAACTATGTAGTTTATGGTATATTTCCCCAACTAACTCCGTACTATTGTAATAGCAAAGTAATGAAATAATAAATGTATCCTCAAATGATGAGGACTAACTGCTAGTTTGTCCACTGAATATCTGATCTACTAAGGATGCTCGGTAGCTCGTGCTTCTAAACCTATGGTATAAAACACCATAGAACAAATGTGTTTATACATTGAATGTACTGGTATGCAATTGAGGTTGGCTGAATGTATTGGTTCATATACATGAATAATACTAACTAATAGAATTACATGAATATAAGAATACATGCATGATTATGTAACTGTAACTGAGATCGTGATAATACTGACACATGAATTCTGATAACGTGGATTTACTAATATCTCAGTACTGATACTGGGATATAGAATGACTGAGTGTACTGAATACTGAGGAACTAATGTCATATTACTAATAAAGGAATGATTGTTTCTGGCAATTCTGATTATGAAGAACTGGTCTGATTGACTATATCTGACAGTCCTGAAACTGAATATTGATAACATAGGATACTGATAACTGTATAACTAAAAGAACTAATACTGAGCGACTATATCTGACAGTCTAGGTTCTGATAAAACAAGATGAGTTTCATACTATTCTGAGTTGACTATATCTGACAGTCCTGGATTCTATAAAACTATTTGAGTTCTATTACTGAGATTGAATAACTATATCTAATAGTCCTGATTCTGTAACTTAAACTATGGGAATTAGTTATCTAACTGATATGCCCCTAATATGCCATTATGGCTGAGTTTGGGTCCAATCTGTAACCCCAATTGGAAAGGTGTCAATACCGCGCCACTGGTAATGACAAGCTGTGAGTGACCTTCATCTGATAGTGTCCCTAAAAGAGAATAGAGGGGCCCTCATCTGACAATTCTTATCCACCTTAAAAAACCTCATCTGACAGTATTGATGTCTCAATATATGTTGGCAACGTAGTTTTGGAATGCAAGGATGACTTCTAAGAATAACACCCTTATCTGACAGTGTGTGTTCTCATCCTTAGGTTCACTAGATGCTAATTCCCACTCTCATCTGAATAGACACTGATTCTGTATTACAGAACTAAACTAACTGAGTTCCGTTGACTGATAGAAGTACTGAGATTACTGAATTACTGAGGTTTCCTGAGTCACATGACTAACTAGGTTCTATGAACCATGGCTTGATTGAGGATATCGTGAAAACATCACACTAAATCTAGGCACACAACTATATTGTCGGGTATAAGTACTCCCAGGACTCGATAGCATAAAATTGTCAGAAGATGACACTTCTTGAACCACTAACCAATATCAACAATTCATAATACATCTATTTGCGGATTTTATGAAGCACACAGTTATAATAGTCTTGTACATGAATGGAATTTCATATAAACATGTGATACTTTCATAAACCTATTATCGTGGACATTCCCTCAACCATTCATAATTGATAAAATATCATGCAAGTCATTCTTGGTCATAGGGTAAAGCATGCATTTGTCACTTGGGTCACAATTAACCTATATTGCATAATTTCTATTCTCTTAGGCATTTTATCAAACTCTTAGGATGCATAACATAGTTACTAGGCATGACCATCAAATTAATACAACAAAACACCATATTTAAACTCAATTTAACATGTTTCTGACCACATACTAGCATAGGTTCATGAATAACGCATTAATATTCTAAGTTGAGAATCATAAAACCATAATCACATGAGCATAATCAACCTACAACAAAATATTCATAATACAAAATTTAAAACTTGATTCTTGGGCTTCATGGATGAAAGGAATCCATGAATAAATACTGTGCATAACTTAGTTCTTGATTCTACGAAGATTGACTGAGAGATTCTTGAATTTGAGTCTTAGATTTGAATCTCCAATTGAAAACCCTAGCTTGTTCTTGAGATTAATTTGAGAGAAACACTATGTTTTCGATGAAAAGCTTGGTTAATCACGTGTTATTGGGTTTAAATATGGGTGGGAAATTAACTCTTTTAACCCTTGGACGCGTATTTTAATTTTTGTAAAAATTTCCCAATTTTCATCCTTGGTGCGACGCACCACTATCGCGCCAAGTCACTGGGACTGGACAATTGGGAATCTACATGGTGGCGCGATGTGGGGCTATCGCGTTACCACTTTATTTGTGACCTAGAAGTTTGGCGTGATGTGGAAACATCGCACTAAGACACTGGAAAAAAGACAATTCTGAAATTTGAGCCCTGACGTGATGCATCATAATTGCGGAGGCTCACTATATTTTGATGATTTCCATTTTTCCCTGCTTTGCGACACATTGATGGCTCAGGTGGCATACTGCCTTACTAAAAGGGCTCTAACTCTTAGCCCAGGTGTCGGATTCGGGCGAATTTAGTATCGATGGAAGGCTTATTCAATTTTCCACACGATAAGAAGTGAAAACCTTTAACATACCACATTTATAAAAGTGAATTAATCTTTGAAACAAGTCTTTAATATTTCTAGGATAATTTTAAGCTAGGTAGAAGTATGAGGTATTACAATAGTGGTAATCTCTTCAACTCTATAAGGCTAATAAAATTGATGCTCTAAAGATCTGTGATCATGTTCTGTGATTTTTCATCATCAAAAGGGGGGGGGGAATTTCTACATCTTGCTTTAATGGTGATCAACTGACAATAAGGGACCAGGTCTCTGGGTGTTCTTTGAAATATATAGCTAGCTTATGGTCTACATAGTTTTATCATCTAGTATAACAAATTGCACAGGTGAGATGTTTAACTTTCAAGGATACTTGGCCCAATCAGATTTCTACCATAATGATTATTATACTATAAAAGGAAAAGAATGTTTCTCAATAAAGTAGTTTTTTAAAAAAATCAGAATTGAAAAAATTGATAAAGGAGATAACTCAATCTAGATTTATTACTCAAGTAGTGCTCAAGTTCTTATTTCTTATGTATTAAAAAGAGTGAGTGTTCTAGAGTTAAACCTTGAATTGTAGCTGAATTACTCAAGCTACAAGAGTAATATTTTTCCTTACTTTTTGAGAATGCGTAGGTAGAGTTACCTAACTTTGGTATTGGATAAAGTTAATCAATATCAAGGTTTGTTCGTAATAGATTTGTCAAGGTAGGCTTGTAGTAGAGTTATAATAAAAAAGATGAACCTTGGGTTAGGTTCATTGGATTTTATAATCAAGAGTTTGATTATAGTGGATTGTTGGTTGCTTGTAAGGGAAAGCTATTATTTTTCCACCCTTGAGAAAGGAGGTTTCCATGTTAAAATATCATTATTTTTACTTTCCTAGAAGTTCTTTAGTTTCCCTATGCTTTACTATTTGACTGCCTATGACTGACTCTAAGGGACCTAGTCCTTCATGGTGTAGTGCAACCCTCTAAGTTTCATTAATAGGGATGAATGATCACCCATTAGTTAGAACTGAGCCCTTTTTTAGATGTCCTTAAGATAAAGAACCGCAACACCTGCATAGGTTATAAGGGGCTACCCACCATACTTAATTAAGACCTTCATCATTTGGAACATTAGTTAAGTGTATCCACGCCAGCCAATGATGTACCCTTGGCAAGGTACTAACACCTTTCCAACTAGGGTTGCATGTTGGACCTCGATTTTACTTAGATTTTTGTCTGTCAGTTATTATCATCTCTCATCGCCTTTACTTTATTTAATTTTATATTCAGTTTAGGTTTGCTTGACCAAGTATTCAGATATTCAGTTATTTAGTATTCAGCTTTTATATAGCACATATTTATACATGGTTTTCAATTTAGTTTTTATGTTGATGCATTGATATTAATCTTATGTTATCTAGTTTCCCATCTCACATAGTCAGTATATTCAAAGTACTGATCATATTCTTTCCTATATAATATTTTCTCGTAAGATAGGTTTAGACTCTCAGTACTCAAACTATACTTAGCTTATTCCCTCACCATAAAAATTGCCTAGTTATTGTATCCTAGAATAATACTTCAGTCGACCTTGTAGATTTAGACATGACCGACTTTTCTTTTATTCTTGGCATGAATTAGATCCACTCTTACTATGACTCATTTGACTGTAGAAATAGAGTAGTTCAATTTTAGTTTCCCAATGAGACAATCTTAGAATTTAGGGGCAGTACATCAATGCCTATAGGTTTATTTGTCTCTATCCTTAAAGCAAGGAAAATGATTTTAAGGGGTGCATCTATCATATTTTCTATGTCAAAGACTCCTATTCTTAAATTTTGAGTCTTGAGTCAGTTAAAGTAGTGAATGAATTTCCATAAGTTCTTTTTTAAGATCTATTTGGAGTTCCTACCAAGAAGGAAATTAAATTTGTAATAGATCTCCTTCCAAACACCCAGCATATCTTAATTCCATCTTAAAGAATGGATCTAGCCGAGCATAAGAAATTGAAAGTGTAGTTAAAAGAACTCTTGTACAAGGATTTTATCAGGATGAGTGTCTCTTCATAGTGTGGTATGGTCCTATTCAAGCATAAGAAAGATATTCCTCTCAGAATATGTATTGACTACAGTCATTTGAACAAACACACAATCAAGAATAAGTATCCATCTACATGATTGATACTTGTTTGTCCAACTTCAAGGTGCATAATATTTCTCTAAGATACAACTTAGATATAGCTATTATCAGCTCAGATTCACTTGAGGATTATCTTATATATTTTTAAAGATCACAATTTATTCTCTAAGTTTAATAAGTGTAAATTCAGGCTGAAATCTGTATCTTTACTAGGTCATATTATTTCTAATGATTGCATTCGAGTTGATCTTCAAAAGGACTAAGCAATAAAGAACAGGCCTAGACCCATCTCTCCATCAGAAATCTAGATTTTCTTGTGTTTATCCAGTTACTATAGTCTGTTTGTTGAAGGATCATCCTCTATTGCTTCTCCCATGTTTAGAAAGATGCAATAAAATGTCAAATTCTTGCAGTTTGACTCTTTTAAGAAGAGTTTTTAGTAATTAAAGAGTCAACTCAACTCCACCCTAATTTTGACTCTACTAGAGGTTTCAGATGGTTTTGTGGTATATTGTAATAGTTCTAGGGCTGGTCTTGGGTGTGAGCTGATGCAGTGGGGCAAGGTTATAGCATATGCCTCCAGACAGCCTAAACCTTATTAGAATAATTACTTGACAAAGGATATTATGTTTGTATTAGACATGGTTGCCTTATTAATTTGGATTCATTTTCTTTATGGGAACCATGTTGATGTGTTCATTGATCACAAGAGTCTTTGATATGTTTTCAGCCATAAAGATCTAAATTATTGTCAGAGAAAGTGGCTAGAGTTATTTAAGGTTCATGATATAAGTGTCTTGTGTCACCCGCTAAGATTAATATAGTAGTCGATGCAATTAGTAGATTGCCTATAGGTAATGTTGCTCACGTGGATGATGATAAGAAAGATTTAGTTCGTGCAGTTCATGAGCTTTCTAAATTGAGAGTTTAGTAGGTTGATCAGCTGAAGGTACTGTTTGGATTCAAAATGGTTTGGAATATTCTTTGATTGCTGAAGTAAAGGAAAAACTAGATAGAGATCCTTTTCTGTTAAAATTAAAAAAGGTGCTTTAGGATCAGAAAGATTAGATTTTCTCCTATGGGGGAGATGGTGTTCTTTGCTTTTAGGATAGATTAAGTGTACCAATTATGGATGGTTTGGGGAATTATATGTTAGTGGAATCTCATGGTTCTCGATATTCTATTCACCAAGTAGAGACTAATATGTATAGAGACTTACAAAAAGTCTATTGATAGAATGACATGAAGAAGGATATCGCAGAATTCATGGCTAAGAGTCCAATTTTCTAGAAAGTTAAGGTTAAGCACCATAGTCCTAGTGGTATGATTAAGTTATTCAGCATCCCAACTTGGAAGTGGGAAGTGGTGAATATGGACTTCATCAATTTGCCTCGTAACTGTTCGAAGCATGATTCTATTTAGGTCATTGTAGATTGAATGACTAAGTCAACTAATTTCTTGCTAATTATGACTTCAGATTTAGCTGAAGATTATGCTAAGTCTATCTCGAGGAGTTGTTGAAATTGCATAGGTTCCTTTTGTCCATTATCTCATACAGAGGTACCCAGTTTACCTTTCATTTTTGGAATACTTTTTAGAAGGTTCATGGTACCCAATTTAGTCTTAGTATCGCTTTTCACCCATGGACATATGGCCAAACTGAGAGGTCCATTCAAACCTTAGAGGCAGGACTATATAATTTATTCCAAGAGAAGTTGGGATGATTACTTGTCTTTGATTAGCTCTACTTATAATAGAAGTTATCACTCCAGTATTCAGATGGCTCCATTTGAGGCTTTTTATGGTAGAAGGTGGACATCTCCTATTGGCTAGTTTAAGGTTGGTGATGCAACTCTGATATGACAAAATTCAGTGCATGAGGTAATGGAGAAATTTTAACTTATTAGAAAAGGGATAAAAATGGTCCAAAGTCCTCATAAATCCTATGCCGGTATGAGGACAAAGGGTAAAGAGATTTGGTAAGAAGGGGAAGTCCAGTCCCCGCTTTTTTGGACTTTACAAGATTTTGAGTTGTTATGGTAAGGTAGCCTATGAGTTGGATTTGCCTGCAGAATTAGCATTAGTGTATCGAGTCTTCCATGACTCTTTGTTGAAGAAATGCAATGGTGACCTAGCATTAGTTATCCCTTTAGATATTATTAGCTTGGAAAATAGCCTTTTTTATGAATAGGTCCTGGTTGATATCCTTGATATTAAATTCCTAGGCTAAGGAATAAAAAGGTCACTTTGGTGAAGGTTCTATGGAGAAATAAGTCGGTTGAGGGAGCTACTTGGGAAGTAGAGTAAGATATTATGGATAAGTACGCTTATTTTTGCTCTTTGAACACAGTCCCATCTTAATGGCACAGCATGCAGTCATAAGTTTAGTTCAGTTCATGCATCAGTCATGAATTCAAATATCAGTTCATGATTCAGCTTGTATATGTTCAGGGCAAAATTTAAATTCCCCCCTAGCCTAGCTTAGTCAATTTCATTCGAGGATGAATGATCCCAAGGTGGAATATTTTAATACCCCAATTTTTGAAGATTTAGACCCTTCACAAGATAGTCTATTATATATTCTTCCAACACCACCATTCTTTCCTTAGACCTATATCGTGACAAAATGTTACGACCAGTAGATTGAAGGATTGTTAAACTTCTAATAATAATTAATCAGGCAATGGCCCATTACCAGACATAATGAGTCATTGTATAAAGTGGTTACCAGGATAGTAAGGTATCACATAAATTAAGCCTTGTGGTAATGAGTCCATCCAATGACTCATTTTTAGTCCTAACAAATCATTAGGTGGACCCGTTTTCACAACAAAAAGAAACCAATAAAATCAAGTCGGCGATAACAACTACTTCTTATGACTTATGATCAGACCAAATGAGTAGTCGAAAGGGAAATCATTGTAAGAATAGTAAGGACCCAAGTATTAGGTCCCTAGGTCATGACTCCAGGCCATGACTTGTGACTAGTTATAATGAGTCATAGCCTGAGCCGCTACGACTAGAACCAGAAATGCCTACACAATCTAAAAATGGTTGTTTAGTCTTTTCCCATCTTTTAGAATTCTAACCACATTGTTTAGTCTTCCGCGTGAGGGGTATATAAACCTAAACTTTCAAAAATTATCTAGTTAATCATAAATTATTATAAACTTAGAAAAAATAAGAAATTTTCGTCTTCTCCAAAGCGATTTAGGGTTTCTCAAGAACAAGCTCATTTCCAAGGATTTTCTCCAGGGATTCGACTTTAGGTATGTGGGGTTTCATCAATGGGTACTTTCTACCTATTGAGTCCTAAAGATTTCTAAATTTTCAAGTTTACTTTCCCCTCAAATTAGGTTCCATGTCAAATATGAAGTTTCTTTAATTTACTTAGTTTGCTTTGTGATCACGCCATGAATATATGTCTTCCCATAAGACTGACATCTTCAAAGTTTAAGGACCATGAATTTCCTTATTATGATTAACAATTAAACTTTTGTCTTGAATTATGAAATTACCTATTATGATCAACGTTTAACATTATCATGTTCAGTGCATCAACAAAAGATGGTGGGTTAAAAAAATGTGATACCTTGGATTTTAGTATTTATCAGTTATCATATTTTAAGCACTTAAGATTATTCATATAAGGCTATATTCAAGATTACTATTATATTGACAATATGTGCATATATGTATATATATATATATATATATATTTAAGTATCGTTCACCTCGGAGTCTTACGTAGCAGCGAGTGAACACAAGGATGAAGTCTCACCTGTAATTGAACTATTGCACCGGCATAGGTTATAATGGGTCACCTACCAGATAGGACTAACACCTTCATCCTTTGAGACATCAGTTTAGTTTATCCATACTATCCAGTATTGGTACCCTTGGCAAAGTACTAGCACCATTCCAACTAGGTTACAGATTATTCCTCGATGTTTCTCAAATTGGGGTATGTCAGTTATTATTTGCTCCCATAATCTAAAATTTATTTTAAGTTAATGTTCAATTTTTGTTTACTTGACCAAGTATTCAGATATTTAGTTATTTAGAATTTAGTTTTTTTCCTAAACATGTTTATACTTGGTTTTGCATTTTGTTTTCATGTTCATGCATTCATATTCAATTTACATTATCTATTATCCCATATCACATACTCAATTCATTTAAATTACTAATCACATGCTTTACTATGCTACATTGTCTCTTAATATATGATCGGACGCTCAGTACCAGGACTACACTTAGAATGTTCCCGTTCCACATTCAACAATACCTTTTGATGAGTCCTTACTATTTGAGGACTAGTTATCAATTTTTATTTCTTTGTATGTTATTTACAATTTAAGTTAATTGGAGTTAGTCAGTGGCTTTTCCTAGTAGCTCATTATGTTTAGAGTCTTTTTGACAAATGTTTAGATTTTCAGCATATTGAGTTGTTAGACCATTTTATTTCTAGCTTTTGTTGATAGTTAGTTTTACATTGTTATGATTTTTCCCAATTATTTTCAGCTTTCTTCCACCTAGTATTCTTATAATTTATTTAGTATCTAAGTGTGTGCCAGGTCATGGGTTAGCTTAGGGATACTCGCGTATTTAGGCACTGTGTTATTACTAGGGTGTAGTCTCAGGTCGTGACAAGTACTTAGCACAAAGCAGTCAGAGAGATAAAGGCTCATCCACTAGTTTGGCTGAGACCTTTATTATACGTCCCTATGTCCTAGAACTACAGTGTCGTCATTGGTTCTAAAGGTTTATCCATCAGGCCATACATGAAACTTATTTCTTTTGGAAATAAGTTTAGTGAACCCATGGCTGTCAATGTTCGTACCCGTGGTAAGGTACTAACCACCCTTCTAGTTGGGGTTACAAGTTCGACCTCGGTTATCTTATATTGAGGTTTGTTGGTTATTAGTAGCACCCATAGTTAGTAGTATGTAATTCAAACCTAGATTTTTTCATGACACTATATTATGTTATTCAGTTCATTATGCAATACATATTCATTACTTGGTCTTAAATTAGTTTACCATGTTATATGTTCCATTTTTAGCTTATATAAGTTATTTTCCTGTATCACAAACTCTCTACATTCAAAGTACTCACAACATATGTTTTTAGCATTAAATAGTCTTTTAATATAGGTTTCGATGCTCAACATCTGGATTACGCCTAGTATGAGCTTGTATAGTATCAACAATAACATTTTTGTGAGTACTCACCATGTGAGAACGAGAGTCTGCATTTTAGTTCATTTTTTGTAGTCGTTCCCTAATTTCAGAGAGTACGAGTCACCTAGGTTATTATCATAACAACTCATCTTAGTAGATTCTTTTCATACTTATAGTTAGTTGTTCAATTTGTGATCCCAAATTTGGTTATTGTCAATTAGATTTATTTGAATATTTTTTACATTATTCCATTTAGCTTTTGAATAAGTTTTTATAAGTTATTACTGATACTCTTAGAGTTTGGCCATGCCATGGGTTTGCATGGGTTAACTTGAAATTCTAAGTACTATGTTACTAATAAGAGGTCATCTCGAGTCCTAACAAATTTGGTATTAGAGCAACAAGTTTAAAGTGTCCTAGGGTGTATGACTACAGCGTCAAATAAAGTCTTATTCATTGGTATGAAGCAAGTTATACTTATTAGTAAGAGGCTATGAGATGTTTTATGAAAATTTTAACATCTTTCATGTTCATATTTTGCAATAGAGAGACAGCTTTATTATAACCTTCTTCTAACTTGTTTTCTATATGTTTACAAAATATGCCTCAAATAGAACTAATAAAAGGAGGAGTGGAAACAATAGCAGGTTTGAGAATTACCAAACTCCACCACTAACTCTAGAAACCCCTCTAAATGAACAAGTATCCCATGGAAAATTTGGGGTTACTTTTATAGACTTATCCCAGTCAAAGACCCCCTAGAATAATTGGCCTATTGTGGGTACGAGAGAATCCGATAGTAAATGAAGTAGCAGTCATATTTCAAAACTTTGGTCGGATGAATCCTCTAGTATTGTTTGAGTCCATATTTGAGGAGGATTCACAGAAGATCATGATTAGTTTTCAGAAAGTTATGAAGATTATGGGTTTTAACCCAACTGAAAGTACTAACCTTATGGCATAATAACTGCAAAGAGTATCTCACACATAATATAAGCAATGGAAAGAGGATAAGCGTACAAACTAAGAACATGTAGAATGGGATGAGTTAGTGGCTGATGATAGGCGTATTTACACGCCTAAAGCGCCTTAATTTACCCATATTTTAGCAAAGTTTTGAGGAAAAAATATATAATTCATGCACTTTTAGTCCTTTTTCCTGTAAGTGAGCTAACCAACGTGATTAGCAAGTTTTCAGGTATAAGTGATGAAGATTTCAGCATTTTATGGATAACTTGACGCCAAAGGAAGCTTCACGAAAGAAGGAAAGCAACGTTTGGACGCCTATGGACTGAAAGTGATGCATGGAAAACTTGTCCCGGGAAAAAACAGCATTTCCAAAGACTTAGGGATCAGCAGTAACTTAGTAGGATTAGGATAAGGATGCAGTATCCTAGTAGGATTAGAATAAGTACGCAGTAGCCTAGTAGGAATAGGATATGGGTGTTATAAAAACCCTATGATGCTGAACTTTTCAGCAAGCATTATTACAATTAAAAACAATTCTCTTTCCATTAATTCTTCTTCCCTTCTCTTCATCTAGTCGACTTTTAATTTTCATAACAAGAGAAATGATATTTTGCAAGGAATTCATGCCATAAGCCCTACCAAAACATACTTCACGTGAGATTTTTATCTTGGTATGCTGATAATGTCTATTGTGATTTCCGTTGCAGTCATAAATAGCTAAACTTCTCTGTTAGGGTTATGGAAGCCTTATGAGATACTATCTATTGCTATGAGTTTGTGAATTCTTGATACGTATGCTGCTTATATCATTCTTCTCTTCATCTTAATATAAATTCTTGTGGTTGCAAACATATAGAATACGCCAGTATAGCATTAACTTGTTCGAAAGAAAAGTTACATGTCTGGAAAAGAGAGAATGTCAAGGAAATAGGGCACCAACCCAAGTTTAAAAGTTAGTACCGTAACTGGATTAACCTCTTGGATAATTTGTACCATTAGATATGCTTTAAGCTCGAAAGAGTTAAAGTGAAATAGTCCTTGATGGTCGATAGACGCCTGGATTTACCATAGAATACGATTCTCTATAAGCGCATGCATGTCTGAATTCTGCATAACGCATAGTCAATAGATACGTATAACTCATAAGGTGGACATAACCCTAACTCTCAATTCTCATTGATTAAAACCTACCAAGTACTCCGTTTTACTCTTCTATTTTCTGTTTTTACTCTACTATTTTGTTTACATCATTTGCACGCACAAAATCCCCCCTTTATTCGCAGAACTTTCATCAAAAGTCTAATAATCATTGCTTACTTAGTGACCAAGTATTCCCTGTGGGATTTGACACCCAACCGAGTTGTGTTCTATATTTGACAACGACTGCTTACACTCTTATGAGAGCTGTAGTTTGAGCGTTATCAAATTTTGGCGCTGTTGCCGGGGAATACGGTTGTCAACTAAGTTTGTGATAATTACTAGAACCTTTGGTCAAAGATTTTCGTACTTTACTTTTAGTTGTTGTTTTTGTTTTCTGTAGGTTTTTGTTCAGTGCATGCCAAATTCTCAATGTTCGGGACAACCATTATTACCCATAAATCCTGAACCGCAACTTATTGGAAGGATGGATGCACAACGTGACATTGAGAGAAGGGCTGCTCAACAGGAGCAGGCTGGACTAGCTGCGTTGGCCGCTGCCCAAGTACATCAACAGAATATTGATAACCCTGGGCGGGCAACAAATCCTGACGATGAGGACCTAGGTGATGACAAGCTACTAAACCCTAGGTGTGATGCTGAGGTGATGACACCTGCAAACAGAAGAGATCGTCAAGCCAGATTTAGGCCTGAACGCCGCGCTATGCAGATTCCTTTTGATCATGATGATGACTATTTGGATGGGGCTGGTGCCACAGGAGCTATTATTCCTCCACCCTTGGCACCTGTAGCCAAGTTTAATATCACTAGCACCATGATTCAACTATTGCATCTCAAAGAATTATTTGGTGGACTTGCAGGTGATGATCTGAATATGCATCTGGTCAATTTTATCTCTATATGCAAGTCATTCGACAATCCAGTTGTTGGACAGAATGCTATTCGGTTGTGCTTACTTCCATTGTCTCTATCTGGGGAGGAAACTCTATGGTTAAACGGGCTGACTCCTGATTCTATTACAAATTGGAGGCAATTAAAAGACACTTTCCTAGAAAGATTCTTTCCGCCATCCAAGAGAGCACAGTTGAGAGATGAGATCAGCAATTTTTGATAGCTTCCAACTGAAGCTCTCCACAAAACGTGAGAGAGGTTCAAGACGAAGCTTATGCGGTTCCCAAACCATCATATGACCAATGTCCACTTGATGGAGATATTATACAGATGTTTGAATTCGGTGACTAAGCCAGTGGTTGATAATGCTGCAGGAGGGTCATTCATGGACCTTACTTTTATTCAGGCAAGTGATATGCTAGATCGTATGCCAAAGCAGAGTAGGGCTTGGCATACCAGGGATTCTGAGGTAGCAAACTCAACCATATCTATTGGCATGACTGCAGAACAAAGGCGAAGAGAGGAGGAACGCGATCAAGATATGGCGCACATGAAAATGCAGATGGATCTTCTTACCAAGCATTTATTATCTGGGAAGACCAAAAAAGTCAAAGCGGTTGCGTCAAAAGGAAGAGAGAAATCCGATTCTGAGGAAGAAGCCAACTACGTGAACAATTAGGGGGGTTTCCGAGACAATGCCCAAGGAAACCAAGGTCGGAACTATTATGATAAATCTAGATACAAGGACCGCGATCAAGGTAGTTGGAAGAATAAGACAGACAGAAGTGGCGTGTATATTCCTCCTGGAAGACGTGACACCACTACATCTGGTTCTGGAAATATGTCCATGGAAGATATGATGGCCAAGTTGTTGAAAGGAGTGGAGGCAACCAGCACGGGAGTAACTCAGGTAATAAATGATTTGGCCTCAATGAAGCAATTAGTTGACTCGCATTCCACTTCAATAAGACAGCTGAAGCAACAATTGAGTCAAATTTCAGCTACATTAAATCAAAGAAAAGCTGGCACCTTACCTAGCGACACAGTGCAAAACCCAAGGAACGATGGAACATGCATGGCCATTACTACCAGGAGTGGTAAGGTGCTAAAAAATTCATCCCAAAGCAAGCAAGTAGCCGATGATATCACAGATAATGCAGAAGCCGCCGAAGAAGCTGAAGAAGGCATCAGTGACGTCACCCCTCAACGTCCACAGCCTGAAAAGAGTGCCAGTCTGAAGCAAGAGGAAAAGAAGGTCATGGAGAAAACTATTCCTCTTCCACCACCAACTTTTCCTCAAAGACTAAAGAAAAGAGTTGATGATACCAATTTCAATAAATTTATGACAATGTTAAAACAGCTGACCATTAATGTTTTGTTGGTAGAGGCGCTCGAACAGATGCCTGGGTACGCGAAATTTATGAAGGATCTTTTAACAAAGAAGCGGGCAGTAAGCTATGAGCCGGCAGATAATAGTCATGATTGCAGTGCCACAAGGTCCTTAGTACAGAAGAAGGCAGACCCTGGTGCTTTCACTATTCCTTGCACGGTGGGATCTATGAATTTTGCTAAGGCATTGTGCGATTTGGGAGCAAACATCAATTTGATGCCACTATCCGTCTATAGAAAGTTGGGGTTGGGCGACCCTACACCAACTAATATGCGGCTCGTGATAGCAGATAGGTCGGTAAAACGACCTGTTGGTATCTTAAATGATGTGTTGGTGAAGGTTTCCACCTACATTTTTCCTGCAGACTTTGTTATTTTGGATTGCGAGGTGGATTCTGAAGCTCCCATAATCTTGGGTCGTCCTTTCCTTGCAACTGGAAGTGTGCTTATTGACTTAAGAGCTAATGAGCTTTTATTTCGGTTGAATGACGAAGTGGTCTGTTTTGATGTATGCAAAGCCATGAAGCAGCCCAGCGATATGAATGTGTTTTCTATAGATGATGTTTATGATAAGGATAAGAATGAATTATCTGTAGAGAAGCAGCTTACTGTTGAGCCACTATCTGATGTACTGTTGAATTTAGAGCGTGAGGAGGCTGAAGAACATGAAGAAACCATTTGTGCTCTAACAGGAATAAGGTCCTATTCTCATGCCCCTATGAAGCTGGACCTTGATCTTAAGAATCTTTCTTCACCAACAGTGAAGACTTCCATTGAAGAGCCACCAGGTCTAGAATCGAAAGAGCTCCCCAGGTATGCGTTCTTCGGAAGTGGAAATACATTTCTGGTGAGTGTAGCGGATGATTTAAGTGAACATCACGTAGAGGCTCTCATCTCTGCTCTGAAGAGATACAAGAAAGCTATGGGTTGGACTATTGATGATATAATTGGTATCCCTCCTGGGATATGTATGCACAAGGTTCATCTCGAGGAAGATTGCATTCCTACAAGTAAGCCTCATTGTCATCTGAATCCATTCAGAAAACGATCCACCATCTATCTCGATGAAGTCTAAGTAATCGAGATAGCTATGTCGTGCCGCGATAATAAATCAAGCGCTTGATGGGAGGCAACCCATCGTTTTTAATTGTTTTTGTTGTTTTTGTTTTCCTAGGATTTTGTCGAGCCACGACCGAAACTAAGGCGCTTGATTAGAGGCAACCCATCGTTCTAATCATTTTTGTTGTTTTTGTGTAAATATAGGTGCAAGAGGTGTAAAGGAGGAGATTGGTTTCAAATTTCGATTTGGAAGTATTGCATGTTGAAGGTGGTAAGTTAGGAATGAAGAAGCAAAAGGCTATGTGTTAGGCATTGCCTATGAAAATATAGGCAAAGAACAAGGCAAGGCCTATGTAAATCTAGGCCACGAACAAGGCAAGGCCTATGCTATGGCCTAAGCTCTCGGATTCTACAATGCCATGGCATAGGCGCCGCCTATGCTCAACAATGCCATAGCATAGGCGCCGCCTATGCAAAAGACTTTTGTCTCTGAATCTAATATGCCATGGCATAGGCGCCGCCTATGCCTAACAATGTCATAGCATAGGCGCCTCCTATGCCCAACAAGGCTTTGCAAAAGGCGCTGCCTATGCCAAGCATAGGAAAAGCATTAGGCGCCGCCTATGGTCACTTTTGGTCTCCAAATCCGATTCCAAATGGGTCAAAACCCGACCCAAGCTTGTCCTATAAATAGAACCTTAGTCTTAGAACAAAAATGCATTGCAACTTCAACCTAGGCGCCGCCTGCCTCTCCAAAATCTCTCAAAAATTTTCCTTTTGCTCTTTTACTTTGCAAGAACATCTTCCGAGGCCATCAACCAAGTAAGTACTTCTTTGTTCTTCTCTTATATTCCGTAAGTACTACAATACTACGCCTTTAATAAATTGTTAAATCTTGAAGTAGTGTTGGTAATCTAAATGCGGTTGATTTGTTGTGATACAACTAAGTGAGTGAAAGAATACGTAAGGATGATCTTGACTTGTTTCCAACTTGTATTTGATTATGATGCACTGTCATATTTTTGCGGAATTGACATGGTCAAGAAAATTGCATAATCTTGTAACTAGAATACTTACATGTTGGAATGACTTGTTCATCGAGATGAAAATCATGGTTGACTACAAACATACGATGTTGTGATTATTTCTAATGCCATAAGTTGATTCAATCTCTATGTAGTAGTCTTTCTTAAAAGATACATCAATCCAAACATGAAAGTATTGCCAAGATTTCATGAAATCAAATCAAAAAGGATAGTTAAGATGACAAGAAAAGTATGATTGCACTAATGATATTGTTGGAACATAACACCTAAACGTATATCGATGAAGTCTGAGTAATCAACATCGTTCACTTCACTAGTTTGTACCAACAAATTAAGTGTGGGGTGGTGCCACTACTGCTTTTTTATTGATTGTATCCACCGAGATTAAGCTAACATGACTATTATTTTAATCTCAAGTACAAATGGCGCCAAAATCACGACAAGGAAAGGATAAAGCAACCACCTCACAAAAAGGCCAGAAAAGGGGACGAAAAAAGCAAGGTGAATCCTCCTCGCTGCAAATACCTCGCCACATGTTCAGAATCAAATGGTTCCTAGAGGAGGAAGGAAAGGAGTGGTATAGGAACAATAAAGAGAAAAAAAATGTTCATGTGGAGTTGATACACAAAGAAAGCCTAGAAAAGAAAAATCCCCGCATGTTGGCCAAGATAATGGCATTACATCTTGATTTCATCTTCCGAGATATGGGAGAGTGCAATCTCGATTTAGCACGAGAATTCTATGCCAACTGGTCACCAAAAACTACAGGGAGTGAAGTAATGATTCGGGGCCAAGTTCTTCAACTAAATGCGGAGTTCTTCAACTCCTTTCTAGGTTTGCCATCTGTTGATCCATCACCACTCAAGGAGATTTATAATAGACCTCCATACAGGGCAATCAGACACACACTGTGCGGAACAAGATCAATGGCACGTTGGAGTAGACACAAGGACACCAGTTGGCACAACACCTTCCCATATGATTCTTTGAACAGAGAAGCATGGATATGGCTGCGGATAGTCATCTCTTGCTTCATTCCAGGGACTCAGTACACAAAGATTAAATAATATAGAGTGTTCTTGGTGTACGCATTAATGATGAATGTCCCTATCAACATTGGGGCAATTATTCGATCTACAATGCGTAAGGCTAGGCTGCACAAGAGGTCCCACTTCAGCTTTGGCAATCTGTTGACTGCAATATTGAGGAAGGAGGACATCGAAGAGAAACCTACTGATCATAAGCTTCCACATAAACCGAAGAAGGTTGACCTCACAAAGGTTAAAGATGTTGAATCCACGTATGGCGTCAACCTTACCACTATAGAAAGACATGCTCGCGACGAAAGCTTCTTCCGCCATTTATATGGCATGACGAGGTTTACCATGATGAGCGAGGGTCGTGTTCCAACTGCTGCAGAGCTCCAACATATGGATTATGACTACCTAATGAATGAGCATGCGAGGGCGATGTATGGAGTAGGTGTATTTTTTGAGGAACCTCTTGATGATGATGTTCTAACCAATGATGATCGCCGAATGCCAGACTCCGACGTGGAGGAGAACTCTGACAACGACGACTCTGATGATGATTCCAATGAAGTGGGTATGACCCCAGACATAGAGGAGGAGTCCGACTAATCAGGTTCTTCTTATTTATTTTCCACTGAGGGAAGTGTGTCCCATATAAGTGTGGGGTGCTGGTATTTGTATTCTATACTTCCTTACCTGCATTTGCTTATTTATGTTTATTTGTTTTATTTTTTTAGTAGTCAAATTTTTAAAAATTTTTGTTGTTAAAATTTTGCATAAAATTGTTCTGATAGGCAGCATGGCATTGTGACAAGAGTTTGTGCTAAAATCATTACTATTGAGATGTTTAGGCTCCAAGTGTAACTCACTATGTGATAATTGTGTGGTTTAATTCCTTCATCTATTGGGTCAAGAGTCTATAATACTCCCAATAAAGCCTACCATGTGCCTTGTGTATGTGAGGCAATAGTATATTCTGTGTTCGTGACTGATGCTAGAACTTGCCCGGTGTGTATGTAAAGCGAAATAAAGAGTGATTTTAGGAGATGATTTAGGCATTTCTTTGGCAGCCTATTATTGTTTACGTTCTTTTTATCTACCCATGGACATTATCCTAGATAACCCCCTTTTGAGCCTTTAAGCCATTTTCTTTGACAGCCTCATATGTAGCCTAATCCATTTTGTTCAAGACCATAATTTGATCCAAATTCCTAAGCGCTTTAAATTGTAAAGTCATGTGACAAAATAAGAGAAAATTGGGTGAGTATGATGCCTTAGAGTGTATTGGTACTTGAATTTATTATGAAAAAAAGTGGCTATCATTGAGGTGTGTTATAAAAAAATAAAAAATAAATAAAAGAAAAATAAAAAGTTAATTCTGTTCAAAATTGAATAACAAAAGAGGTGAGAAGGGGTGGTAGATAAAAGAAAAGTAGAGAAGTTGTTTAAAAGAAAGTGTTAATAGCTTAATGTGATGTATTAAAGCGCTTAGGGAACTTAGTCACTATTTCTGGCCAAAATAGTCCTGCCCATCCCTTAGCCTACATTACAACCTGTAAAAGACCTATTTGATCCTAAGCTTAACATTCTGATATTAGTAGAGCATTACACTAAGGGCAAACCTATGGTCATCAGTTGCAACATATGAATTCTTTGTGAGAGTGAGAGCAAGGAAAATCTTATACCCATGTTTCGAAAAATGCAATACTTATGAGTGATTATGGGTAATATCATAGGTGAGACACACATGGTTGATGAGTTTTGGGTAGTCTTGTATGATTCTTTGTGCCTTAACTTTTGAATACGAATTAACCATCATAATGAGTCTAAATTGGAGGTTCAATTGTTTCTAGTAGTGATCAGAAAACTACTCTTTGCTAATAATTGTCGTGCCTGTCTTGATGAATATTTTGTGTTGTTACTGTGAAACCCTAAGTAGATGTTTATATGGGCATGATATTTTGTTCGAGGACGAACAAAGCATTAAGTGTGGGGTGTTGATGATAGGCGTATTTACAAGCCTAAAGCGCCTTAATTTACCCATATTTTAGCTAAGTTTTGAGGACAAAATATATAATTCATGCACTTTTAGTCCTTTTTCCTGTAAGTGAGCTAACCAACGTGATTAGCAAGTTTTCAGGTATAAATGATGAAGATTTCAGCATTTTATGGATAACTTGACGCCAAAGGAATCTTCACGAAAGAAGGAAAGCAGCGTTTGGACGCCTATGGACTGAAAGTGACGCATGAAAAACTTGTCCCGGGCAAAAACAACATTTCCAAAGACTTAGGGATCAACAGTAACTTAGTAGGATTAGGATAAGGATGCAGTATCCTAGTAGGATTAGGATAAGTACGCAGTAGCCTAGTAGGAATAGGATATGGGTGTTATAAAAACCCTATGATGCTGAACTTTTCAGCAAGCATTATTACAATTAAAAACAATTCTCTTCCAATTAATTCTTCTTCCCTTCTCTTCATCTAGTCGACTTTTAATTTTCATAACAAGAGAAACACTATTTTGCAAGGAATTCACGCCACAAGCCCTACCAAAACATACTTCACATGAGATTTTTATCTTGGTATGCTGATAATGTCTATTGTGATTTCCGTTGCACTCATGAATAGCTAAACTTCTCTATTAGGGTTATGGAAGCTTTATGAGATACTATCTATTGTTATGAGTTTGTGAATTCTTGATACGTATGCTGCTTATATCATTCTTCTCTTCATCGTAATATAAATTCTTGTGGTTGCAAACATATAGAATACGCCAGTATAGCATTAACTTGTTCGAAAGAAAAGTTACATGTCTGTAAATGAGAGAATGTCACGGAAATAGGGCACCAACCCCTGTTTAAAATTTAGTGTCGTAACTGGATTAACCTCTTGGAGAATTTGTACCATTAGATACGCTTTAAGCTCGAAAGAGTTAAAGTGAAATAGTCCTTGATGGTCGAAAGACGCCTGGATTTACCATAGAACACGATTCTCTATAAGAGCATGTATGTCTGAATTCTGCATAACTCATAGTCAATAGATACGTATAACTCATAAGGTGGACATAACCCTAACTCTCAATTCTCATTGATTAAAACCTACCAAGTACTCTGTTTTACTCTTCTATTTTCTATTTTTACTCTACTATTTTGTTTACATCATTTGCACGAACAAAATCCCCCCTTTATTCGCAGAACTTTCATCAAAAGTCTAATAATCGTTGCTTAGTTAGTGACCAAGTATTCCCTGTGGGATTTGACACCCAACTGAGTTGTGTTCTATATTTGACAACGACCGCTTACACTCTTACGAGAGTTGTAGTTTGAGCATTATCAGTGGCTACATTTATGGACAAGTTCTTCCTCCTTGATCTTAGGGAAGACATGGAGCAAGAATTCATAAATCTAAAATAGGTAAGCATGAGAATGAAAGAGTATTTCTTTAAGTTTACTCAGTTACAAAGGAATGCTCCGACAGGGGTTGCTAATTCTAGGTCCTACATAAATAAGGTTGTGTTAAGTAATTCTGAGGATATGGTCAAAGAATGTAGGTCTTCTATGTTGGTGATGAAAATGGACATCTCTATGCTGATAGTTCATGCTCAGCAAATAGAGAAAGAGCTCTTAGTGATAAGGTAGTGTGAGCAATTTTTATACCAACCCTATTTTCAAGAAAAATAGTAAGAACCACAAAGATGAGAGCATGGCCGATAGTTATGGTTCCTTTAGGTGTGTCAAGCCAGGATACAAATTAAGGTAATCTCAAGTGGCTTCATAGAGAGCAAAGGATTTCTATTAGCAAGGCCAGTCAATTTTTTAAAGAGATCTTATAGGCCGCCTAACTCAGCTGGGTGCCACATCTACTATAGCTGGCGGACAATATTAGAATAGTTTCTATGCCTTTAAGAATCTATAAGATCAAAAGGTTTTCCTTATTTAATCACAGGTATGTTATACGTTTTCCATATTCACATTTAAGAATTATTAGATCCTGAAGCCATATTTGCGTTAATTACTTCCTATATAGAATTAGATTTCAGTGTCAGTCCCAAAATTCTTTCTAAACCTTGCACAAACTTTACTTCAGTTTGTGAACCCTTCATAGCTAAATGGGTATATACTAAGATTGCCTCGTTATAGTTTCCAAGAAAACTACCTGAGTTGATCTTGTAGAGTTACACATGGTATATTTTGATGAAATTATAGGTATGCATTGGCTACACTCTTAATATACCTTGGTTGATTTTAGGAAGAGAGTAGTCTGACTCTTTCTAAATGAACTAGCTCTAGATTAGAAGGGTTGTAACTCAGTGTTTATGGATCATTTTTTCTCCTACTTTATGAATAGAAAGTTGATCTCCAAAAGGTGTATCTACTATATCTTAAGATTTAAGGATTAAAAATCCAAAGCCCCAACTCTTGTGTTGGTTCTAGTGGTAAATGAATTTCTATAAGTTCTTATAGAGATCTACCCTAAGTTCCTTCTGAATGGTTAATTAACTTTGGAATATATCTCCTTATAGATACCCAACCTATTTCAATTCCACCCTGTAGAATGACTCCAAATGAGAACAAGAAGGACCAATTGAAAAACCTCTTTGTCAAGGAATTACCTGGCAAAACATCTCTTTATAAGGTACTCTAAATATTTTCATGTGTAATAAAGATGGTTTTCTCAAAAAATGCATCAACTACAATCAGTTGAACAAGGTCAAAATAAAAACTACTAAGTTTCGTATTGTTATAATTTTTGACTTGTTCAAACAAATTAAGGTTGATAATCACTTATCTAAGATAGACATTCGATCCAGTTATCATCAGCTAAGAGTTAGAGAACATGACATTGTGAGGGAAGCCTTCCAAACATGGTATGGTCACTTTGAACTTGTTGTTCTGTATTTTGATCTTATGGACGAAAAATCAAATACTCAATTCTAACCTAATTTACCTAACATTTGCTAAGAGATTTCTATAAAACCATTTTTGTCTTGAATTGTGTGTTTGTTAGAAGCAACCTCTGTATCTCACCTCTAAGGAGTATTGGTATGGATTCCATGCATTGTACCCTCCCTAGAACTCACCTAGTAAAAATACATCAGTACATGTATGATGGCACAAAGACTCATGTAAGGATGGTAGGTTCATATTCGGAGCACATTCCAATTTTGACATGGTTGCACTAGGGATCGATAGCATTTTTTTATTTTTCTTGGTGATGGATATTCTAATGTGATGTATTCAAGGAGAGATGCCTTGGTGTATGTTATTTTGTAGATGGTGTGGTACTAATTGATGACACTCAAGAAGTTAATGATAAGTTGCAGATTTGGAGATACACCCTTCAGGCTAAAGGATTTTTGTTGAGTAAGACAATGACAAAGTACTTTGAATGTAAGTTTAGAGATTTATCACAGAAGGCCGATATGGTAGTGAAGATAGATTCTTATGCCATTAGAAGAGGGGGATTTTAAGTATCTATGGTCTATAATTCAAGGGAATGGTGATATTGACAAGGATGTCATGCACTGGGTTAGTGTAGGGTGGTTGAAATGGAGGATCGCTTCAGGAGTCTTATGTGATAAGAAGGTGCCTCCAAAAATTAAAGGTAAGTTCTACAGATTAGTAGTTTGATCATTTATGTTTAATGGAGTGGAGTGTTAGCCAGTTAAGAACTCGCACATTCAAACATTAAAGGGGGTGGATATGGGGATATTGAGATGGATATGTTGCCTTACCAGGAAATATAAGATAAGGAATTGATTATTCAGGAGAACTTGGGAGTGCTTCGGTGAAGGACATGATGAGAGAAGTTAGGTTATGTTAGTTTGGGTATGTTATGAGGAATGGCTCAAATTCTCTAGTTTAGAAGTGTGAAACCCTGGCTAAGGATGCTTTTAGGTAAGGTAGATATAGGCCGAATAAATATTAGAGGGAGGTGCTTAGGCATAATATGGAGAAGTTATAGCTTACAGAGGATATGATCCTTGATAGAAAGGCATGGAGGATGCAGTCCAGGGTAGTGCTTTAGGGTGTATGAGTGTGTCGATAACAATAGAAAAGAGTACTGGATTTTGTTTTTGTGGATTTTGATTGATGTTTATGATTTTGAATAGATAGTTTATAGTAATATATTAAAGTTGTAGTGTTTCTTATATTAGCTAGTAGTATTAGTTTAGTTTGGATACAATTTTTTCATTTATGTTTTGTGTTTGTTACACTTTTATCCATCTTGAGATAGGGGTCTATAGTAAATAGCCTGTCTACTTCACCTGAGGTAGTAGTATCATTTGCGTACACTGTAGCCATCCCTGACCCTACTATGTGGGAATACACTAGGTATGTTGCTATTTTCATTGTTGTATTTTGGTCTTATGAATGCTCCTGCAACTTTTATGAACGTGATGAATAAGGTATTCAAGCACTACTTAGACATATTTATCATTTCTTCATATATGAAATCCTTGTTTATTATCGGAGTAAGTATGAACACGCAAATTATCTTTGGATTGTCTAGGATACGCTTAACATCTTTATCAATTTGCTAAATTTACCTAGTTTAAATTTTGCTTGAAATCAGTAACATTCATTGGTCATACTATTTTTGGTGAAAATATTCGAGATGGTCCGTAAAAGACCAATGAAGTAAAACACAGATCCGGACCTATCTCTCCAGCATATATCAAGAGTTTCTTAGGTTTAGCTAGTTACTATAGATGGTTTATTGAGGGATTTTCCTCTATTGCTTATTCTATTTCTAGTTTGACTAGGAAAAAAGTAAAATTTTAAAGGTATGATTCTAGTGAGAAAAGTTTTCAGAAATTAAAGATTCAACTCTGCACCGCTTAAATTTTAACTCTCCCCGGGGGCTCAGATGGTTTTGTTGTTTATTATGATGCTTCCAAGGCTAGACTTGGCTATGTGTTGATGCTACAGGAGAAAGGTTATAGTATTTACCCCTAGACAAATCAAGCCTTATAAGAATAACTACCCATCTCATGATCTTGAGTTGCCAACAGAAGAATTTTACTTTAAAATTTTAAGGCATTTCCTTCCAATGGTTCATCCATACGTGTCCACCAATCGCAAAAGTATTTAGAATGTGTTTTGTCAGAAAGATTTAACTCTCAAATAGGTCAAGATGGATTGAGTTTCTAGTGGAATATGATATATGTGTCTTGTACTAACTTGGTAAGGCAATGTGGTAGTCAACACTCTTAGGAACTTATATGTGCTAACTATTGATCAATTAGAGGAAAAGAAGAAAGAACTAGCTCACGAGGTTCATAGATTGGCAAAATTAGAAGTTTGGTTGATTTCCTCATCCAAAGGTAGTATTTTGGTCAAAAATAGTTTGAAATCCTACATAAAAGCTAAGGTGAAACAAATCATGATAGTGATCCTACTTTGCATGAATTTTGAAAGAAACAGTCCAAAGTCAAAAGGTTGAGGTTTTCTACCAATAGGGAGATGGTGTTCTTCATTATTAAGGCAGACTACGTGGTTTGCATGTAGATGATTGAAGACAACAAATTCTAGTAGAGGTTCATGGCTCTTGGTATTCAATACACACATGAGCCACTAAGATGTATTGTTATCTATTGAAAGTCTATTTGTAGTATGATATAAATAAGGATAGTATAGAATTAGTGGCTAAGAGCACAAATTGCAAGCAAATAAAGTTTGAGCACTAGAGACCTGGTGGCATGCTTCAGGATATTAGTGTTTCATCTTGAAAGTGAGAGGTTGTGAATATTGACTTCTTTACAAGGTTTCCTCATATTTGTTGACATCATGATTTTATTTGGGTTATTATGGATAGAACTAGTATGTTTGTCAATTTTCTACAAGTTAACAGTTCAGATTCAGCCAATGACTATGCTAAACTCTACCTGTAGGAGTTATTACAATTACATGGAGTTGCCTTGAATATCATTTTAGATAAATTTACTCAATTTATTTTTCATTTTGGGTAGACATCCCAGAAGAGTCTTTCTATCCAAGTTCATCTCAGTAAAAATTTTCACCCTAAAACAAATGGTCAAGCAAAAAGGACTATTCATACCTTAGAGGACAATTTGAGATAATATGTGATTGACTTCTAGGTAGTTGGGATGATCATCTATCTCTGGTCGAGTTTACAAATAAGTACAGTTATCATGCCAGTATTCAGATGGCCCCATTTGAGGTAATTTCTGGTAAGAGCTATAGGCCTCCTATTATTTAGTTAAAGTTGGTGAAGCTATATTTGTAAGGCCAGACTCATTCCATTAGGCTATGGAGAAAGTTTAGAAGATTAGAAAAAATTTTAAAAGATTAGAAAAGCGCTGAGAACATCTTAGAGTCAACAAAAGTACTATACAAACATGAGTAGAAGTGAACTCGAGTTTGTTGTGGTGATTTTGTCTCCTTTAAAGTTTCACCTATGAAAAGGAGGAGAGGTTCGGGAAGTAAGGAAAGTTCAGTCCCTTCTTTATTGGTTGTTAAGAGATTGTATGTCATTTTTGTAATGTATCCTATGAGTTAGATTTTTGGACAGGCTTAGCAGCAGTGCATCTAATCCTATATGTTTCTTTGCTAACAAAGTGCATTAGTGATCCCACATCAGTTTCTTACTTAGAGAATATGGATGTGAAAGATAGTCTCTCTGATGAAGAAGTTCCTATTGAAATCCTTGATCTCTAGGTTCATAGGTTGAGGAATAAAGGGATCACATTGGTAAAGGTTCTTTGGCAAACTTAGTCAGTTAAGGGAGATACATATGAAGAAGAGGTGGACATTACGGCCAAGTACCCTCATCTCCTCCCCTCAAACTTAGTCCCATACTGAGGTAATAGTTTCTCCTCAATTAATTCTTTCTATTTCATTGCACCAAGCTATCTCATGCCATAACCTGTGTACATTAGTTTGATCTATTCCATATTTCAATTACTAAATCAGTACTATGTTAGTGATCAGATCTTAGAAACTCAGTGTATAAATTTTAGGTACAAATAGTGTAAGAGGTTTCTAATAATATCATGGGAAGTGATGAAGAAATGTTGGAATTACATCTCCTTTCCCTTAACCTTCTAGCTTACTTAGTTTCTATTAAGGGATGAATAATCCCAAAGGAGAGATATTGTAATATTTTAAAAAATCAAAGATAAGGCTAGAACCAAATCCTAAGTACATCTAGGATTAATCCTCATGTTTTAAAAGTATGAGAGAGTATCTTTCCATTTACCAAATCTACAAAAACCCCTAGACTTTAACCAAGATAAAACTCCCTTATTGATTAATTCCTAAATAAATGATCAGCTTCAAACGAGCATTACTTCCATATTCAGATGCATCTTTCAGATAAAATTCACCAAATGATAAATATTTAAAGAACTGCTCTATCCCAAAATACCACGAACCTAAGCACAATCGTGAATACACTGTACAATCATACAATGGTCTCATCTAATCAAGACAACCCCGACATCTAAAAGTTGACAAAGTGTACCATTATACTATGACGAGGAACCATGATTGTAATTGTAAACTATGATCCTAGGCATGATGGTGAGTTCCACAAATACTCCTAATGTAAGCATAAAACCTATTAACCATGCTAAGACCATAGGTATATTCCACGATCGTTCCAAGACTTGTATAATCATGTTCAAAGAGCTCTCATTTCTCTCCCTACCACGAATACAACTCATGATCATAGGTTGGTCCCATTATCATCAAAAGGTCTCATACGTCCCTCCTAGTAATTTTCAATTTTGATTTTTAAAGGGGCATATCAGATTTTTCCCCAATCTTTTATCACCAAAACCATGTGATTTTGGGTAGATCAAAGGTCATTATTATGGTTAATATTACCCTAAGCCATCATTACTCAAAAAACATCCAATACTTAGTTTCAAAAAGAATAAAAAAGATTATTCCTTAGTTTTAAAAATTAGAAAGAGGATATTCCTTTCCCTAAGGTAGAGTAAGTGTTCATCTTCCTCATAAATCCAATACAAAAAAACTCTTTAGGGTTCTCATCTCCAAGTATGTGGGGGTTCATCAATGGGTCCTGTTTTACCCATTAAGTCCAAAAGATAACCCAATTTTGTAGTTCAATTCCTTTTTCACAATTTAGGGTTTATGGATATTGGTAAATCCATTAATCTCAGTCCTTTGGTTTCATTGATTTATAATCTCCATTTTAGCATAAATTTTAGTGTTATGACCTGGCCATGATCACAAACCCTAGCTATATTGTAAAATCCATGCTTATTGGACCCAACCCATTAAATTCTATAAATTTGTTTAGTTTGGAAAATTTACATAATAGTTGCATTTTTAAGAGATGGCGGGTTATGAACACCCAATGACCTAGGATTTCATGCATATACTTTTGGATTCTATATTCCCTAGTTCGCATAGTTTGAATGCCTTAATATATTGATTTATTTTTAGTCTTTATATTATCATTAGTCTTAATCATTGTAGTTCTATATTTCATTTATTTGGGAGTAGTATGTAGCACCGAGCGAATGCAAGGATGAAGACACATTCTCCAATTTAGGCTGAAACCTTTAGTAGAAGTCCCTAAGTCGTAGAACAACGACGCCATTGTAGGTTTTAAATAGTCTCCATTCAATCCAAGCTTGAAACCGTAATCCTTTTGGACATTAGTTTAGTAGATCCATGCCAATCAGTTTTGTATCATTGGCAAGGTATAGAACAACCTTCCACCTGGGGTTACAGGTTGGACCTAGGTTATCTCTAATTTGAGTAAGTTGGTTATTAGTATCTCCCATAGTCCATAATATACAGTTAGATATAGATTTGTACATGACCTTATATTGATTTATTTATTTCATTATGAAGTACATGTTTATTACTTGGGCTTGCATTAGTTTATTATGTTATGAGTACCACATTCTTCTTATATCATCTATTTTCTTGGCTTACATAGTCAATACATTCAATGTACTGATCACATATGTTATTTATGTTATATTGTCTTATAGTATATGTCTTGATGCTCAGCATCTAGATCGCACCTACTAAAATCTCTCACCATATCAGCAATAGTATTTAAGTGAGTTCTCATCATGTGTAGACTAGAGTCAGCATTTCATTTAACTCGATTTTTTAATTCCCAATTTTTGGACTGTTGAAGTTAGTTAGGGTCTTGTCCCAACAACTCATCTTAGTAGAGGATTTAGACATATAGTTAGATGTTAGGTTGTGATCTCAGATGCAATTATTATCAATTAGAATTCTTTGAATATTTCTTTCATTATTTAGTTTTGCTTCCATGCGAGTATTCTTATGAGTTATAATGATATTCTTAGTATTTTTCCAGGCCATGGGTTAGTTTGGTGTAACTTGAGATTCTAAGCACCATATTATAACTAGGGGGTAGTCATGAGTTGTAACAGTGGGTTTCTAGGCTAATACCAAAGGAAATCAAGGTCAAAATTATTAGAAAGATAATTACTATGATGATGGTGGTTAAAAGGATAGGGGTTAGGGAAACTGGAAGAAGAAGAATGACAAAAATGGTTTTTTTGTTCCACCTAAAAGTTGTGATAGAACCGGTAATTATTAAAGAATATCTAGGATGTAATAATGTTGGCTAAAGTTCTGTAAAGGGTCAAATCTTCAAACTCTAGTTACAAAGAAATAATGGGAGAAATCTCCGATATTAGCTAGCGAGTGAATTCTCATTCAACATCAATCAAGCAATTGAAGTTCATAATGGGCTAGATGTATACAACTTTGAATTAGTATAAAAGTGTGACATTGCTTATTAACGTCATCCAAAACCCAAAAAATGATGGTCAAATCATGTCTGTTACAACTAGAAGTAGACTGATATTTTCTGATCTAATGCATATTTTTTATGACAAGAAGATTTTGATGTAACTAATTTTGGAAATGCATTTGATATTTCTTTCAACTGTAAATCGCACGTTGATTTTGACAATCAAATGATTATTAATGATTTTGTTGCATATGCATACATATCTACAAGTGTTCCTATTAGGAGTCCTGGGATAAGGAGAAATAAAAGGCTGTAAATCCCTTAACTCAAATTCCTAAACATCCTCCTCCATTTCCCTAAAGAATGAAGAAGAAAGTGGAAGGCAACAAGCTCTACAAATTTATTTCTATGTTGAAGGATCTGTCTCTGAATATTCCCTTAATATAGGTGGTTGAACAAATACATGCTACACTTAGTTCATGACGGACATGGTCACTAAAAAGAGAATGGTTATATTTTAACAAGTAGATTATATACACCATTCTGGTGTAATAAATTCAAGTACTTTTGTTCAGAAGAAAGAAGACCCAGGTGTCTTTACTATCCCACGCACTATTGGGGCCTTAAAATTTACAACGGCATACTGTGACCTTGGTCTAAGAATCATGTTAATGCCGCACACAATCTATAAATATTTAGTCTTAGGATCTCCCAAAATGACAATGGTACAACTATTAATGGTTGACTATTCAATCAAGAGGCTTTTGAGATTCTTGTGTGATATTCTAGTGAAGGTCAAAAAGTTCATATTTCGATTTGTGACTTTTATTGCAATGTGGATTTTGAAGTTCCCATAGTCTTAGAACAAATTTTCTTAGCTACTAGAATAGTGTTGGTTAGCATAGAGAGAAATGATTTGACATTCAAATTAACTAGTGTATAGTTAAATTCAATGTACGTTAATATAAAAACAAGCAAGATAAGTGAATATGTTGTCGCTGATTGATGTTTTTAGTAGGAAGACATTGTTGTATTATAATACCCTGATTTTTCAAGCTCTATACCAATCAAAAGTTTGACCACTAAAATATCTATCTAATGCCACAAGTCTTGCCTTAATCTGATATAGTGGAAAAAAGTTATAAAAATTTTTGAGGAACTGTCAACTTATCAGCAACAACAACTAAGGTTAAGACCCGTCATCTGACATAATAAACCATTACATGAGAGTTGTTATCACAATAGTAAGACCCTAAAAATTTAGCCAAGTGATAACAACTCTACCCTATGACTCGTGATTAGTGATGATGATTCATTAGGTGAACTCATTACCATATCAGAAAGGAAATATAGAAATTGAATCTCAGACCACAACTAGTCCTAACGACCCAGGATAAGATATAATGAGTTGTTAGGAGAGGAGTCATTGTCACAACAAATAAGGCTTAAAATTTATGACCTCACGTTATGACTCAGACCATCACTCATGGCCTGACCTAACTAGTCATGATGAGAGCCATGATGACTGGAACCAAAAATTCCTGTACAATTTTAAGAAGGGATTTTTGGTAAATTACCATCCTTTTTATCCCAAAGCCACATCGTTTTGGCACTCTAAGATCATTTATTAAGAGATTAACTTACCCTAACACCTCATAAACTCAAAAATTATTATTCTTAGACAAAAATAAGTGATTTTCTTCTTCTTCAAAGCAAGCTAGGGTTCCCTAAGTTCAAGCACAATATCGAATCAATTCCCCAAGGAATCCACACCCAAATATGTGGGATTTCAACAATAGTATCCTTTCACTTATTGAGTCCCACAAAATCCCTAAATTCTCAAGTATATTTTCACCTCAAGTTAGGTTCTAGGTAAAATATGAGTTTTCTTTAAACTTATAAGTTTATTGTGAAATAAAACCTTGATTACGTGTTTTTCCAATCTAAATAGCCCCTTCCATGTTCAAAACCATAAATTCCCATATCATGACATCTCGTTGAGTTTATGGGTTTAACATTTTTGAATTTTCTCTTAATATAAGTTGAATTTATTATATGTAGAGCTAGTGGGTTATAACCATCCAATACCTAAGAATTTAGTTATATCTATCAGTTTACATGTTATTGAGTACTTCGGATTTATACTTGCATTGTTATATACTGAATACCATAACTTGAGCATAATATTTATTATTTCGTGTATCAGTTATACTTTAGCGTCAGTCAGTTAGCAGTAGTACTTAGCACTAAGTTAGTATATAGATGGTGGATTACCTGTCGATTAGGCTTGAGACCATTTGTAGCAGTCTTTTTATTCCAAAATTGCAAGGAATTAATTTAGTGGATCCACGTCAGCCGATATTAGTACCTTTGGTAAGGTATTAACACCCGCCAAACTTGGGTTGCAGGCAAGACTTTGTTTTTTCTTAGATTGGGTTATGTTAGTTATAGTTAGCTCTTATAGTCTTCAGTTTATATTTTAGTTCATGTTTCAGCTTCAGACTTTGCATGACCTTACTCTCAGATATATAGCTTATTCAGTACATGTGATTATGCTTGGTCTTGTATTAAGATTATCATATTTATGTGCATCCATTTTTAGCTTACGCCAGTTAGTTTTTGTTACTACATACTCAGTACATCAGAGGAAGTCGAGTACCCTATCAAGCTACACAATTTAGAATCTTAAGAACGATAGTCATTGTCTATCCATTACCACTCGTAGTGGTAAGGCAACTGTTCATCCCCTTTCTGAAAATGTTGATGAGCTAAATAATATTAGTGTTATGGTTAATAATATACCTAAAGCATAGTTGAATAATTCAATAGGTTTTTACTATAGTGTTAAGAAAGACAATGGTAAGGGAAAGGTCTATGATCCTATATTAAAACAAATTCCACAACCTCACCAACCTGGACAAAAGAAAAAAATAAATTTCAAGAAGTTCTTTGCCATGCTGAAAAAGTTAAGCTTGAACATCCCTCTTTTTTATGATCTTGAACAGATGAATGGATATACTAAGTTTATGAAGGACTTATTGATGAAGAAGAGAGTTGTTATTTTTGAATTTGTTTGTTGGTTGAACCATTACAGTGTGATCACTTCTCAATCTCACGTAGAGAAGAAGGAGGACCCCAGAACTTTCACAATTTCATATGCTATTAGGCCTTTCCACTTCATAAGGTCTTTATGTAACTTAAGATCCAATATCAATTTAATGTTGCTGGTAGTATACAAGCAGTTGGTGTTGGGGGAACCCAAACCAACATTTATGAGGTTATTCATGGTTGATCGCACTATGAAGAGATTGGTTGGTACTCTGTCTAATATATTGGTGTAAGGGGAATCCTTCATATTTCCAACTGACTTCATAATTCTTGACTATGAAGTGAACTTCTAAGACCCTATTATCTTTGTTCGACCCTTCCTAACTATGGTTAGGAAATTGATTGATGTGGAGTTAAGGCAGATAAAGTTTAGACTGAATTATGAGAAAATCATATTTGATGTATGTCAATCAATGTGAAAACCAGATAATATGTGAGTGTGTTTATGATAGACATTCTAGATGATGATGATGTAGAGACTCTACCCATTAAAGCAAGGATTGGGGTTGAGGCATTAGCAGCGGCCATTAGGAATTTTGACAATAATGGAATTGATAACTATGAAGAGATGGTTAAAGCATTGCATGGGAGAGGCTCTTATAATTATGCTCAGAAAAATATTGTTCTTTATTTTAAGAATAGAACCACTCCTCCTGCTCGACCATCTTTCAAGGAGCCATCAATTTTTGAATTAAAGGCTCTCCCATCTCACTTGCAGTATGTATTCTTGGGTGCTGACAATACCTTATCGGTTATTCTTTTAGGAAATTTTGTAAGGTCATAGGTTAAAGAATTATTATCATTGTTGTAGAGGTTTAAGAGAGCCATTGGATAAACCATAGAAGATATTCTAGGGATTTCACTCGATATTTGAATCCATAAGATACAACTTGAACCAAATTGTATTCCTAGCATTGAGAATCAACATCGATTAAATCCTCCTATGCAGGAGGTTATGAAGAAAGAAATCATCATGTGGTTAGAAGTAGGAGTAGCTTACCCCTTAGAAGATAGCAAGTTGGTTAGGATAGTTTGATGTGTGCCGACGAAAGATGGAATCACAGTGGTTCCCAATGAGAAAAATGAACTTGTGCCCATGAGACTGGTCACTAGTTTGAGAACTTACATGGATGATAGAAAGTTTCATACATGGATGCAAAAGGACTATTTCCTTATTCCATTCATGGACCAGATGCTCGATAGACTAGCAAACAGGGGTTGATATTGTTTTCTTGATGGGTACTCATCATATAATCAGATTATTATTGCTCCCAAGTATCAAGAAAAGACAAATTTTACTTTCCCCTATAGGACTATTGAATTCAAGAGAATATAATTTGAATTATGTAATTTCCCGTCGGATTTTATGATGCATGAGGTCTATATTTTTTAATACGGTAAAGGATAAGATTGACGTATTCATAGATGATTTTTTAGTCGTTGGGGATTCCTTTCATGATTTTTTGGCTTATTTGGCCAATGTACTACAAAGATATGAAGAGTGTAATCCGTTATTGAATTAGGAAAGTGTAATTTTATGGCAAATGAAGGTACTGTTCTCGGTGACAAGATCTCAAAATAGGGTATCAAGGTAGATAAAACAAAGATTGAGGTAATAAAAGAGTTGCCATCACCAGTTTCAGTGAAAGGTATTTGAAGTTTCTTAGGCCATGTTGGTTTTTTACAAGAGATTAATCAAGTACTTCTCAAAGATTGCCAATTCTCTAAGCAAACTTGTAAAGAAAGAGGAGAAATTTATATTTGATGAAGCATGTATTAAGTCCTTTGATTGCCTGAAGGAGTGGTTAGTGTCATCCCCTATCATTATATTCCCTAATTGGTATTCACCATTTAAGGTTATGCGCGATACTGTAGGGTGGCTTTGTATTCTGTCCTAGGACAAAGATGAGAAAAGATCCATAATCAAATTTACTATGCCATCAGGGCATTAAGCCCCAAAAATAAGGGCTATATAGTCATAGAAAAGGAGTTATTTGCAGTGATTTTTTATTTCAAGAAATTTTGGGCCTATCTGCTAAGGACAAAAGTCATAGTTCACATAGATCATTCATCTTTGTGGTATCTGATGACAAAAAAGGATTCCATACTATGGTTGTTACATTGGATCCTCTTGCAGTAAGAATTTGACTTTGAGGTGAAGGACTGAAAGGGCATAGAGAATCAGGTGAATGATCATTTGTCTCACATCAAGAAGGAGGAAATGCAGAAGTTAAGGGATGATCTTTATATAGATGATACATTTCTAGATGAGCAGGACTTGGCAGCATCTCAATACTTAATACCCTGGTTTGCTGCTTTCGCCAACTATTTTGCAAGTGATCTTGTTTTAAAAGACTCATCCTTCCAGTAGTGTAAGAGATTTCTGCATATGGTAATGAAGTTATTCTGGGATGAACCATATCTTTTTTTAATATTTGTAGATGGTGTTATTAGGAGGTGTATCCTTGAGGAAGACATGATGAACATTCTTGAAGCTTCTCATTCATCACCAATTGGGGGTTACCATGTGGTACCCACACAACCCATAAATTTATGCAGTGCCAATATTACTGGTCTTCTATATATAAAGATGCACATAATTTTCTCGAGGTTGTCAACAATGTTAGTGTCAAAGTAATATTTTAGGGAGACATAAAATCCCAATGATACCTATCTTAGGGATTAGTTGTTTGATGTGTTGGGGATTAATTTCATGGGTCCATTAGTGATCTTCAATGGATAGAAGTATATTTTTGTGGCGGTTGACTATATTTTAAAGTGGCTGGAGGCAATTACACTTCCAAACAGTAAAGGAAGAAGTCTCACTATATTTCTAAGGAAAAACATCTTTTCTTGATTCTCCACTCCACGTGCAATTATTAATTATAGTGGGTGTCAATTTTTAGACCTTCTATTTAAGATCCTAATTTATAAATATGGTGTAAAGCATAAGGTGCCAACACCTTATCATTGTCAGACAAGCAGGCAGGTTTTGGTCTTCAATAGAGAGATCAAGTACATATTGGTCACGTAAGATAGATGATGATTTTTGGGCCTAGAAGTAGATTTAAAAAACCCTATAGATTCCTCCCTATATCATCTTGAGTACGGCAAGTTATGCCACTTGCCAGTTAAACATAAAATATCAGGCACTATGGGCATTGAAAAAGTTGAATTTTAAGTGGCATGAAGAAACAAAGTTGATATTGAGCAAGGTGAATGAGTTTGATGAATGTTGTCTCTATGCTTATGAGAGTTTTGCTATATATGAAGAAATAATAAAATGGTATCATGGCAGAAAAATTGAGAAAGAATGTTTAAGCGTGGTGATTTGGTCCTGTTGTATAATTTAAGACTTTGCTTGTTTCCTGGCAAGTTAAAGACTAGATGGTATGGACTATTCACTGTGATTTAAATGTTTCCACATGGTGTTGTAGAGCTAAAGTTTAATGGTGAAGCCTCATTCAACTTTAATGGGCAACGGGTAAAACACTATATGGGAACCCCTAAATAGGTAAAATTATGTGTTGAGGTGGACCTTGGTGAAATCTAAGTATCCAAGGAAACTAAGTGATGTCACAAATGTAAATTAGGCACTGCTTGCGAGGCAACAATAGGTAGTTTGTTATTTTTGAACCTATGCCAGACATGGATGCCTAATGCATCCCAGATATGTCCTTGTTCTCTTTTTTTATATTATTTACACACATTGGGGATAGTGTGTATGCTTTTAGTTGGCGGAGGGGATACCATAGCCATCATGGATTTTTGTTTCCATGCTTTTTTTCCTATGGGCCGCAGTATGGTTGTAGAACCAGAATAACTAGGGTAATTTTGTGTCGTATTATATTTTGTTCTATATTGTGTTGTGTTTTTGTGTACTTATGAGATTTTAGAGTATCTAGGGTAGTTGATATGCTTTTTTTTTAGTTTTAATAAAAATGATACCCTTCTAAAAAAATTTAGTTTGAAAGTTATGTGTATATATGTATGACCATTATGAATCGCGTTATGGGATTAGAATTAGGGACATAATAATCATAGCTAAAAATTTCATGAACCATATAGGTAGTAGCTTGTGATTCAAATCTATGTTATGTATGTGTGAGATACTACTTTGTTCCATTTGTGTGTTGAATCAAGAACTTCTTTGGTTATTCTTGACTAGGTTGTAGGATAGTAGGTTAGGATGGATCATAGGTTGTTGTTTAAATATATCCACTTTTAGCCTAAACAATCTTCCAAATATGAATAAGTATCCATTGATCCCTATTTTAAACATATATAGCCTATTTTTTGTGTTTTTCCATTCACCTTCCCATTTGTGTTACAATGAACCAATTTTGACCCAGGTCCTCCTTGGATATTGTGCGCCTCAAATCAGGCAAATTGCATAAGTTGAGGTTAGCTATCATAGGGTTTGATATGAAAAGTGTGTATGAAGAAAGACAAATAAGAGAAAAAAACAATAGGTCTGGGTGTGGTAGAAAAAGCAAAAGGAAAATAAAAGAAAAGAAAATTTAAAAAAAAGAAAGAACAAAAGAAACAACACCCAACCTGAATGAGCAAAAAAAGAATTAAATTGGAGAAATAAGGGTGGAATAGAATAAATTAGTTGCGTAGTGTACTCCAAACGTAAGTGTAGTGCCAAGAAGTCTTAGACACTAAAACTATCCATATGTAAAATGCCAACCCAAAGCCTACATTAAGGGTCGAGTAAAGTACTGTAGTGATCCTAACCAGACTGTGTAAAAGTTAAGGTAAAGAAAATTAGGGAAAGCCTATGGTATCTGATGCACATTGATTGGCACTTCTTTGTAAGTGTGAGTGTCTCTTGATACGACCCTGCATTAATATGCATGATTTTATATAAGTGATTGGGACTTGTTTGATGTAATGGTGCATGGGTTGTGTTGCTAGATGCTTATAGTTTTCGATAGTGTAACTTGTAAATATTCATGGTTGTTTTTTGCTAATGTAATGCCATATCTTGATTCCCTTCTATCATATTATTGTGCTTCATTGATACTCATTGTTGATTTTGAAGTGTTAAAATAGGAAGGGGTAATGTTTTAAGCTTACATGATAATAATTGACTACTTTATATAGCTTAGGTTTCTTTAAGTTTATCTTCATTTTTTGTTAGTTATATTGTCTTTCCTGAGTACATACAGTTGTTCTAAGTTAAGGGTGTTGATATGCTATGGTTTCATAGAATTTTTATTAAAATAATGAAAATATGCAAGTTACCTAAGTCTTTTTGTTAGATATGATATGTTTTGTGTTGTGTTTTGCAAGAAACTCGGTGTTGGATCATAAAAGGAGAAAATATATGAAAAATAAAGATTTTGGGACACATACATTGGTATCTATGTCCTGAAGGTACTACCTATGTGTAGTAGGTTTCAGAATATGCATCAAAAAGTTAAAGTTCAGTGATTTAGAAGCTAAAGATTTTTGTCTATCACCTATGGGTTGTAGGTATTACCTACGCCCCATAAGTGTCAGAAACCATGAAGCTTAGACAGTTTTTGAGGATTTTTGGATACAGGCACCTACGGTTGGGCAACCTATGCGACTTAGGTGATCCTGTAGGTGGCCACACACTTTGTTCTTCCTATTTTTTTAGGATTAGTTTTCAAGGATTTGCTTGGATTCAATAAATACTTGTTTTTGATGTTTTGTCGTTATCTTATGCACTCTTACTTCTTACAAACATATACGTGATTTCAAGATTTAATTTTGAACTAGGGATTGCTTTATTCTTGTTTTTGGTTTAATTCTTAACTTGAGACTTTGATTTTTATTTGTTAATTATTATTAGATAGATTTAATTCTTTCAGTTATGAATTCTATTTATTGTTTCACAATGATCAGCAGCTAAATCCGAAAACTTGGATTGTGGGAACCGTGGCAGATTAACGAAGTAAAAGAAGTTCAATGTTGTCTCAAATTAAGATTCTTGCATGTATTGTGATCATCTTTTATTTAATAGGTGTCTTAGCGGTTGCAAACATTAGGATCACACCTCTATTCACTATTTTCTTCAAAAAGGAGGTAGAGAGTAGGAAATGAAGATTACAACAATAATTTGGAGTTAATTATTGAAATAACCAAATCATTTGATCTACTTATGATAATCATTTTTATCTAATTAACTAGAGACTCAAAAGGTAATAGTTAATTTGTAATCTAGGATAAGGGTTAGTAAAGCAGCACTCTGAGACTCAAAAGGTAAAGAGTGAAATTTACATGTGGGTGAACAAGACAATTGTTGATAAATAACATATCAGATTCTACATGCAATATGTTGGGTTGGAACAACAAAGCACAAACCTATCAAGTTGAGAAGCCAGGGGAAACATAGTCCTAGTATTAATTTCAGGTTGATTGCAACCAAATCATTCCACATCTTATTACTTTTCATAGATTACAATAACCCCCCCCCCCTTTTACTTTTCTATATTGCACACTGATTTCAGTAAGTTTGAGATATAGTTTATGTATCCCCTATGGGTTCGACCCCAACTTGAGTTGGGTTAGTATATTTTGCATCGACCGCTTTATCTTTAATTGGATATGTTGTTTTTGGTTTTATTAGATACACTCATTGTGATGCCAACTTATTACTAGGTTTTGGCAAGGTATGCCATATGCTAGTAGAGCTTGAGCATAAGGTCTTATGGGCAATCTAGAAGCTTAATTTCAAATAGATTAATGCCTCAATTTAAGGCTTGAATAAAGGGATGAGTTGGATGAATCCTGACTGAAAGCATATACAAGATCGACTTTATACAATGTGAAGTCAATATTTATCACAATCATAGGATTTAAAGTGATAATTCAAACTAGCTGATTGGGTATTGATGTGCAACTCCATGCTCGATTATTTTTGATCATACTCAAATCCAATATATTTGGTCTATTCATAGTAACATAAGTATTCCCTTCTAGAGTGGTTGAATTTGAAGGTCGGAAGAGGGAAATCTTCATAGTGAATAGGAAATATATTAAATAGTATTTTGGAGTTCTTGAGAAGGAAAAACTAGTGGAACTTTTGTTTTATGATGAAGACTGAGTAATAAAGGTAACCAAGTCATGCCGCAGTGGTAAATCAGTTGCTACTAAGAGGCAAAAAGTTAATGTTATTTGTATCATGAATTTTTACCTAAGTAATTGAAACAACCCAAATTTTTGGCCCTTGTAAAATCCTTGAGCTTTGGTATCACTCCCAGGTTATGACAGGACCCTATGAGTCGTGTGGTGTCCTAACGAGACATTAGGATGAGTGTTGACGAAAGAAGTAAGTTTGTGTCTTGATTCTTCTCTGAGTACGAGTGGCTCACTAAAAGCAATAAGGAGATGTTATGAGTCGTAAGGTGTATTATTAGGGTGTCCAGTGTATACCCCAATTTGGGTTTTGTGTTAATTATTACTGGACCCTAAAATTCGTAGGGTTTTATTAAGGATTGGTTTGTTTATTCATAATGATAATAGTGTAGGGTTCCTTAGTTATGACTCATGGTGATGAGTGCTAAGGAGTGGCTATGAGTCAAGGGTTGACTCGTAACCAAAGGACACCTTTTTTAGCTTTTAAGTTTGGGGCACTTTCGACATGTCCTACTTAAAACCCTTTTGACCCCACATCCATAGAACACTTTTATGGCATTCAATCAATACTTTAACGAATTAAACACTCTCTTTACTCTCTCTAAATCCTCGTAAGCAAGTCAAGCTAGGGTTTCACTAATTTGGTTATCTAAGGGCACAAGGATCGATTTCTCTCTGTAAAACCTTCTAATTCAGGCATGTCACTCTCCCCTTGAAATTAATCTCTACTTCAAAAAGTAAATAGTGATTTATTTTACTTAATGTATTGGTTTTTGACATAGTAAAGGGTTTTGACATCAACGATAAATTAAATGGTTTGCCATAGTTTTATAATGCATTACTTATGTTTTAATTATGGTTTTGAACTTGTGGGTACTTGGGTATGGTGAATGAAACTAAGGAATTGTGAATTTCCCAAACTTGTGACTTTTTAATTGGTAATGAACCAACCATATATTGTGAAACTAGATTTTGGTTCTGAGAAATGTAGGAATTAGTAAAATTGAACTATGCTTGAACCATTGAATGATATAATGAGGTATTTGAAGAACAATGGTCTAATTTGATGAACAAAGGGAGTTTTTCTCCCCAAGTTAATGGAAATTGTTTTTGCACTATGTTACCTTGCAAGTGTATTTGGTATGACGATACCAACAATGTTTACCTTAATGTGAAACATGGTTCAATGAATGAGAATGGGTGATAAATATTTTAATTGGGCTTTAAAAGAGGGTTTTGTTGCTGATTAGAAAAAGTGGAGGTCCAAGTGACCAATACTAGAAACTGTGTTATCCAGTGCAAGGGTCATTGTGGCTAGAGGGTTCAAGTCTCATTGATTAGACCAGGCAATTAAAGTTCATTGATAAGTCATCAATTTTAGGATTTTCAAACACCTTGTCAATGTAAATTATCATCCTTTTCCATTGATTTTATGTTAATCTCATACTTAATGGTCATTTGTGTAGAAAAAGTTGAAAAGGAAATATAAGAAAGTCATTAAAGTCAAAAAGAGGTTAAATATGAAAGAAAAGAGCCAATTGCTAGAAATTAACAATCAGTTATAGCGATCGCATCCTGAGGATTGTGATCGTGATAGTCAATAAGTGAACTGGAGGACGATTGAAATATGACTACCGTGATCACAGGATTTTCAAATGCAGTTAAGAGGTGGCGATCGTTGTAGAGTTGAAATGTTTTAAGAACATTTATGTAAAATTTGGAAAATGTGGAATTGGGGATAAAATAATGTTTTTCGGCTTATTTTTCATCTATCTTATCTTTATCCTATTTCTTTATATTTAATTTAGTTGGAGGGTTTTGTATTGTTTTCAGAGCTTGAAGATTAAACTTGTACTAATCCTGAAATAAGAAGACATTAGAGTGACTTCTAAGTGAAGAATTGGTAAATCCCATGAAGACTCCTAGGAATTTAAAGTGTGGTTTGTATTCCCTTTATTTTTCATGACTCAAATTGATTGAGATTTTCGTATATATTTGTTTATTATCTTTATGAATTTCTAGATCTTCCTTTTGGGATTATGTTCAAATAGGGTGAAATCGTGTGTGGGTTGTGATGTATTTCTATATATTCTAGTTTGTTGATGATGGGTTTCACTATTGCTTGGTTTAATTAGTTGGGATTTGTTGGTGAAAACCCCAAACAACTAAAATGGTCTTTTGGGTGAAAACCCTAGACTCTTGAAAGCTCATATCATCCTTGAAACAGAGATATGGGTGAACTTTTGGAAAATATGGTAGCCTTAAAAGAGGGTTATGGGGGACAAAGGAATAGTAGACAGTAATAGGTGTAGCTTACTATCTTTTTACATTCTTATAAATAAGGGTGAATATAGAGTAAGGTATATTTTGGGCATTTTCCTAGAAATAGGGATGCACAATTGAGGTGTTGGTGGCTTAAATTGACACACTAGTTAGGTACTCAAAAGGGTCAATTAGTGACATCTTTGATACATTGTTGACTAACTAGGATCAAAGACTTTCAACCTAGCCTACCAGATCATTAACAATTAGAATTTTCTCTGAATCATCACGTTCCCATGTAGAACTTGCCCCTAGGAAAGCATAATCCCGAGATCCATGACTAATTGATAATACTCTAATTATTCTTAGCCTCAAGTTAATCTTTAGAATCCCTAAAATGGTATACTTTTAAAAAACATCTAAACCCCCCCCCCCCAAATATTTGTATCCTATGTTTTAATTTACCAAGAAACTTTCGTTTTGGACTTACTCAATTTTTATTCACATTGTTCCTCGTGGATTTAACCACAACTCGAAGTTAGATAATTATATTGACAACGACCGCCTTTCACTTAAATTAATTTGTAAGTCGAGCATTATCATCCACCTTATAGATATTATTATTTGAGGGATCGAGTCCCCCATACCATATTTTATGATCAGGTGCTTAAGTTGCCTTAATATATAATTAAAGGGTTCAAGTCCATCGTGCATGTATATGAGATTATTATCTGGTTTGTGTGGCTGCACGTATTGGGGCCCAACCAATGGGGTGGGAATTGGGGACCATATAGATTGTGGCTACTATTAATATGATGGTTGAGCTACATAATTCAGACTAAGGTTTTACACGCATGTTAAGCCTTGTTCCCTATACTGACATGTCATATATATATAGATAGATTCATTTGACAATGTACATGGGATTGATAATGTACATGGGATTTTTAATAATTTGAACTTTTATTTATGGAATTATGTTATCTCCTATCTTTGAGTTATGTGTTAGTGATCCAATTGCTAATAGTCTATGTACACTGTATCCCCACACGATACAGGACTTGGCCATACTTCTACTTCTTCTTCTTATTGATTGTGGATTGATCGAGAGTCAACTTTTAGTGGTGATATTCCATACATTGGAAGGCTCCATTTCATGATTATTTTTCTTCTGAGTTATAGACTATTGAATAATATATGACTATAGTCAGGGGCATGTCCCGACACTTTATTGATGTTCTCTTTGGTAGAGGCTTTGTTGGACTACTGTGGACTTGGGATTGTTTTGTTTTTTATTAGTTATACTCATATTATATTATCTTTGAATTTGAGTTTTCTTATCTTATTATATGTTTTCAATTCACTTGACATGGGGTAAGGTGGTTGATGGTTAAGTACTGGGGATAGTCTCTGGTACTTGTTGGGAGATAGATACTCGACACGACTAGGACATTGTTTGAGTCTTATCAAAATGGTAATAGATCCTAGGTTCATGGTCAATTGGGTATACAAAAAGTCTTGTCCAGTAGAGTCTATTTAATGGGTGTGTAGCGCGCCACACTTATAAGGCAGAGGTTACAAGATATTTAGGATTGTTTCTCTTCATTGATGTTCTATTTTCAAGTTATATAGTCTAAGACCTCAAATCTCTAAAGTTCTCATTTATTTTCCTTTCATATCATGCCTCTGAGAAGATCTGATGTCCGTGGAACCCTTCCTATATCATCTGAGGATAATGGAAATAGTGCTCATCCTACTCCACGAGTTCAGACCCGGTCTAGGGTCGCTGCTTCCAATTGCCCCAATGGAGCTCTATCGGTTTCTAATGTCCCTCTTCAGACACCTCAAGTTGATGTTTCTATTGCTAAGTTTTGCCAGTTGACCTATTTGCTTACTCAGTTAGTTGTCTCTCAGATTGAGCATGTATATTATTTTGCTCTTTCATCTGAGGCCACTAGAGTTTCCCAATTTGTGAGGTTGAGTCCTCTTTTTTCACTGGTACAAAGTTTGAGGAGGATCCTCAAGGTTTTATAGGTGATATGGAAAAGATTTTTTATGTGATGCATGTTACGGAGGTAGAAGGTATAGAGTTTTAACTTATTAGTTGATGGACAAAGCACATCAGTGGTATGAAGAGTGGGAGCAGCTTAGGGATGTTGATGAGGAGTCCTCCTTGTGGTATGATTTTTCTAGAGCTTTTCTCAATCGCTTCTTTCCTTAAAAGTTAAGGTTGACAAAGGCTGAAGAATTCATGAATCTAAGGCAAGGAAGGATGATAGTTAAATAGTATGCCTTGAAGTTTCATCAGTTGTCTCGATATGCTCTGGAGTTGATGTCTATCATGAGGGCTAGAATAAGAAAGTTTTCTTCTGGTATGTCCTAAGGATGTATTATGGAGAGTAATGTTGCCTTGTTAAACAAAGATATGGATATTTATTGACTTGTGGGTTATATGCAGTAGGTTGAGGAGAAGAATAAAAGCAGGTTAAAATTAGGGAGGGAAGTGTAAGAAGTTTAGATTTTCTGATAAGGGTAAGGTCAGCAACAGAGCGGTAGAGATAGTGGAAAGTGGTCTAAAAAGAAGTAGGAGAGTTTTAGTTCCTACTTTATGGATAGTTCTCCTTATCAGAGGTCATTGAGTGATTATTGTTCTCAGCATGATAGCGATTTTATAGCTTAAGGAACCCAGGCGCAGGCTAGTGGGGCTCAGTTCGCTCGATCATATACGTTTTGTAGATTATGCGGGAAGGTGCACTGTGTTTTTTATGAAGAGGGGAGGAACATCTGTTTTAAATATGGTCAAATCCGTCATTTGCAGAGGGATTATCCTTCTAAGGTTGCTTCTGGGGCAAGCAGAAAGTACTCTTTAGGCATTGGAAGATATTATTCAAGATTGCGTGATAGACTATGGTTGTAGATGGGTTGATCATGTGCCTCTCATAGAGTTTGCATATAATAATAGCTACCAATCTAGTCTGTGTATGTCTCATTTATGGGCCTTGTATGGTAAGAGGTATAGGTCTCCAATCGGGTAGTTTGAAGTTGGCGAGGCTAAGATATTTGGTCCAAATTTAGTTCATAAGTGATGGAGAAGGTGAAGGTGATTCGGGATAGGATCAAAGCTACCCAAAGTCACCAAAATTCCTGGCGCATATAAGGCCCAGGGAGTTAGAGTTTGAGGTTGGTGATTGGGTGTTCCTAAAGGTGTTTCCCATGATGGGAGTAATGTTGTTTGGGAAGAAGGGGAAGCTCAGTCCCCAGTATGCCGGTCTGTACTTGGCCTTAAAGAGGTTTGATAGTGTTGCATATAAGTTCGTTTCCTCTTAGTTTGAGTTCCATTCACCTGGTGTTTCATGTGTCAATGTTGAGGAAGTGTGTGTGTGATTTGTCGCTTACTGTGCTTATCAAGTATATTGGTATTTTGGATTCCTTGTCTTATGAGGAAGTCTCTATTGAAATCTTGGGTTTAAAAGTATGTCGATTACGGACTAAGGGTGTGGCTTCGATAAAGGTTATTTGGCAAAACCAAAAGGTTGACAAAGCTACTTAGGAAGCCAAAGAGGACATGAAGTTCAAGTATCCATTCCTATTCTTATTCCAAAAATTATACTTAAATTAAGTGTTGTTCTTAACATTTTTGTTTTCTGTCTTTGTTAAAGAAATATTGTAAATTCCTTAGTATCTTTGTTTTATTCTTAAAGGTATGAGTAGAGGTATGTAGATTTAAATCATTCTTGTAATTGTCTTGTCCCCTTATTCAGTGATGAATGATCCAAGTGGGGGAGGATTAAAACAGCTTGTACTTCGGGCCATTGGAAAATCCTTGAGGTTTAGGCTGAATTCCCTAGTTACGACTAGATCCTATGAGTCATTGGGTGATGAGTCATAGGGTGTCCTAACAAGTCATTAGGACGATTCATAAGAAAAATGGTGGCTACGAGTCAAGGTTTCACTTGTAACTAAAGACGACCTTTATAAGATTTTAAATTGGGGGCATTTTAGACTTTTCCCATGCTAGCCGGTGCGGGGTTCATTGTGTCGTAAGGATTCGAGTTCCCTTGCTTATACCAAGTAGTTCAAGTCCACTATATTTATATTATTATGAATTGATGCTTCGAGTCTCCCTTCTCACATTTTATGACTGGGTTCTTAAGTCACCTTAGTATATGATTGGAGCTTTTGAGTCCCCCATGCATATATATGAGATAATTCTCCAGTTTCGATGACTACAGGGCATTAGGTCCGACCAATGGGGTGGGAACTGGGGCCCATATACCCCGTGGGTACTATTAATGACAGTTGATCTACAAAATCAAGACTAAAGTTTTAAATACATGTTAAGTCTTGTTCCCTATCCTGGCATATGGTATATATATATAAATATGTATATACATTTTACAATATGCATAGGATGTTGAATTATTTGAACTCTTATTTATAGGATTATGTTATCCCCTATCCCCGAGTTACATGCTAGCGCACCAACTGCTAACCATCTAAGTACATTGTATCCCCATGTGATGCAGGACTAGGCCATACTTCTACTTCTTCTACTCAGTGATTACGGATTGATCAAGAGTCGACTTTAACTGGTGAGCTTCCATGCTTTGGAAGGCTCCATTGAAGGATTATATTTTCTTTTGAGTCATAGACTATATAATACTATTTTAGCTGTGGTCGGGGGAATATCCCAAAACTTTATTGATATTCTGATTGGTAGGGGCTTTGTTGGACAACTATGGACTTAGGATGGTTTTGTTGTTGGTCGGTTATACTCATATTATATTATCTTTGATTTTGATTTTTTTATCTTGTTATATGTTTGGAATTCATCAAACATGGGGTAAGGTGGTCGATGGTTTAGTACTGGAGGTGGTCTCCTATCCTTATTGGACCTGAGATACCCAACATAACTAGGCCCTTGTTTGGGTCGTGTCAGTTATATACCTTAGTGCTGGTTGATGTGTGTGTTGAACTGTATAGGTTAAAAAAGAGGCTTAAGATAACCTCTAGAGGTGATAACATGGGTGACAGCTCGTCAGAGATCAGACAACTTTTCAACTAAAGCATGATAAATTACAAAATAGAGTCTGGATTCTAGATGAGGATTATGATCCACCTAATGTCTCATCAATAAGTTGATATGCCATTACCTCCAATTGTCACAAAATGAATTGAATGGAATCATTATTCCTGAGTCTTACGATATTCTTATTGAGTCATCACCTTATGTAGGGCAAAGGTAAGTATTTCTGTATTTTAAATTTAAATTGGCCTGATCTTCTCTACAATCAGCGTTGAATCATTATGATCAACCTACTAAATTCCTACACGACCTCTTTATTCCATAGCAACAGAATTTAACCCAATCCAAAAACCTAATTACCCAATCCACCTTGCTTTGGTTAAACAAGAAATGGTTAAAATCAAACCTTTTTAACTTCATTGCTCTTTCTTAGTTCCATCCGACATCACCTTACTTGCGTTCACTGTCTCATCAAATTCCATCACTATTCTAGTCTACCATATTAATCATTCACCAAGCCTAATCTCTACCAACATATACGAATATCATGCTTAAAAATGAGTTAGGGAAAAAATTCAGCTCTTTCATTGTCCATCAGTAAATTTTCGCCAAGGTATGTTAGTTTCGTTATTCTTTCAACATTTCTTTAAACATCGCATGTTTCCCTTTTAATTTGTCATAGGTGACTGAGAAAATAGTTGAATTGGAGGGAAACATATCTTCAATTGGCACCTCAATACTTTTGTAAAATATTGTTGCCCACCAACTGAGGAAAGGTCAATGCTGAGTAACCCTTCATCCACTTGGATATTATTAACAATCAATTATACCGTGAGATTTACACCTTTTTAAAGATTTCACCCTTAATAGTATAATGAAGTGGTAATAAATATCAACGTGGTTTCTCACTCATGAATATAATATATTCTTTTTGAGTTGATGATAAGAGTGGCAAGCTGCCAACTAGGTTATGGGCAATTATCTAAATAGTCAACTCTTAATATTTTTTATCACAATCTATTTTAAATCAATGACAAAGATTCACAAGATGTCAACAATGTGACTATTTATCACTTAAAATCATCATCTATTAATAACCTGAGTAATAATATATTAAGACTGGCAACAAGTATTGACGAGTCGTCAAGCCTATGATGAGAAGTCACCTCTAATAGTAATATTTCATATATGAACTACTAAGATTGTTGTCGAGGATTGAAAATCTATCACCTCAGGTCGTAAAGCATGCATATAAAATGTCAACTTGTAAAAAAAAATTTGGTTTTGCTTTTTTTTTTTCAAGTTAACATCATCCCTTCTAAGATACAAATGCCTCCAAAATTCAACATACTCGTGGTGGTGAATGTAAGAGGTCAAGAAGGGTCACCTCGACCAATAAAATAGTTGATGAACTAGAAAATAACATTAAGGAGATTGAGGCAATAGTTTATAAAACTAGATAAAGTGATATACAACAAGTATTCTCTCACTTGTCTAATGTGGGAGCAGAGTCGACCGGAAATTAATCTAATCAAGCACACAAAGTACTAGTTTGGAGGATAATGATGAGAGTTAATTTAGTTCCACCACGAGTACAAACAAGAACTCCAACCAGTGTGGGGTGACATACTTAAGAGAAAAAACATGCGGCTCAAAGTTAGTGTCTGATGGAATATAAAAGGGACAGATAAACTCTTTCAATAGGGTCTCTCCTTAATAGGAAAGCTTAGTATCTGGTGACCCTTAGCTAAGAAGGGGCTGATTGATGAGAGGCATAATTTGAACGAATTATCAACACCTTTTAAGCCTAAATTATCATGTTTTTCCACTGATTTGATGTTAATCTCTTACTTAATGCTCAATTGTTTAGCTAAAAGTTTAAAAGGGACGATAAGCAAGTCATTCAAGTCAAAAGGAGGTTAAATGTGACAGAAAAGTCATAAATGCTAGAAATCAGGCCCAAGAATCGCCCCTCAATGTCATGACCCAACTACTCAAATCATGATGGCGCCTACCATAACCCATCATTAGGCAAGCCAACCCATAGTTCAGAATGGCTAGTAACGAACTACTTAATAATATAAGGAAAATAATTCGGAATATATAAAATAAGGATCAATATATAGAAGAATCTCAAAACCTAGTGGGATTAGCACAAGAGCTTCTAATATAAAATGAGTATAAAAGTGAAATATCGAGAGAAATACAATGATACAATTTATATTCGAAAACAACTTACAGACTAGTCTAATACACAAGAGGGGGAGAGATAAGTAATGCTCTGAAATTCAGGAGCTCACTCTAAGTCTCTGAAATAGGGCTGCTCTGCATGATCCACATATCAACGATGATAACCCATACTATGATCTGCAGGCTGCAGAAGTGGAGCATGTGCACCAAACGAATGGTACTCAGTAGGCTATGGCCAATGAACCTCCAAAGAGAATAAAAATATTTACAACATATAAATAAAATGGAAACTACACCCTAGAGTCCAGAAATCATATGAAAAGTCAATGAGATAATAAAGAACAACTATCATGTTCACATCCAAGAGTCTGAAGTAGTTAAACTAAGTAAGTATCAGAGTAAACTATCCTGTTCTAGCTATATTCAATGTACATCAATGCTATACCATATATCCCAGTCGTTATATTAATAAAGAGTGGAAGAAAAATATATACACTAATATACAATGCAAAGAAATGACTATACAACATTAACAACGAATGAAGGGATATACGGTAGAATCATAGCTTTATATAGCTAGATTCATATAAAGGTATATATACATATAAACACAAGGTCATCTCAAAGAATAACATATATCATCATATTCTTGTTTTGAGACCTCATTATAATAGAATCGGGATTTAAATACAAACATACTTGAGGTTTCTAATCCGCATGGCTAGACATGAAATAATCGTGCAAAATAATGCAATCATAATATAGGAGAGGCGAAAGACATACCTCAAATCCCAAAACCGGATTAAAGACCAATCTATCATAATTTAGCTATAATTATGATCATAACAATGGTAACAACAATATAAATAACAGCGGGCATAACCGGCTACTTCAGATAACCAAATACCTAGCCAAGCCTATGCGTACCCCCTGCCCCAGGCTTAAAAGGTTCAATCAACATACAACAACACACGGCATATTCTTTACCCATATCTATGCAACCGTCCAATACAAGTAAATAGACATAGATGCATATTGGTGGTAGGCAATGTGCCTGCAGGAATGAATGCAAAGTAAATAATCAATACCACAAATCATCATAAATGTCCTCATTAGGACCACCATCATCGTAATCAACCTCCAGCATTTTTAGGTATCAATATATCCTCCATTAATTGAGGGGTATCAACATCATCACAATAGTATCCTCTAGTCTTCTCGAGTATTAATATCATCATAATAGTAATCTTCGGCCTTTCCAGGTATCAATATCATTAGAATAGTATCCTCTGGTCTTTCCGAATATCAATATCATCATAATAGTGTCCTCTGGCCTTGTCAGGTATCAATATCATCATAATAGTATCCTCCGGCCTTAGCAGGTATCAATATCATCATAATAGTATCATTTTTTCTTGCTGGGTATCAATATAATCACAATTACCAATCCTGAATAAGATATACTAAAATACTCATAAACATACACGTATCACTAGAGAATATCTATCTAGTCAATACTTCCCAACTACTTGTTATTAGTTAATGATAACGCTCAATCTACAGCTCTCGCAGGAGTGTAAAGCGGTCGTTAGCAAATATAGAACCCAACTGGGTTGGGTATCGATCCCACAGAGAATAGCTTGGCCAACAAGTAAGCAAAATTACTAGACTTTTGGTGCAAGTCTCGTAAGAATGGGGGGATTGTAATAAGTAACCAAAGTAATGAAATAAAATCTGAAAATAACAAAGTAAAAAGAGAGTATTTCGTAGGTTGTGAAACAATGAGAATTTAGGCGTTGGGGTTATGTCCACCTTCAGAAGTATACGTCTCTATTGGCTATGAGTGTGTGGAGTCTTGACATGCAATTGCTTATAGAGAATTGTAGTCGATGGTAAATCCAAGCGTCTCTCGACCTAAACAAGGACTATTTCACTTTAACTCTCTCGAGCTTAAAGTGTGTCTAGCGGTACGAATTCTCCAAGAGGTTAGTCCAGGTACGGCACTAGCTTTTTAATAGGAAAGGGTGTCCTACTACCTTGACATTATCTCTTTTCCAGACAAATAACCTTTCTCTCGAACAAGTTAAATGTTAGACTGGCGTTGGTCTATGCGTCTTCTTTTCTAGACAAATAACCTTTCTCTCGAACAGGTTAGATGTTAGAATGGCGTGTTCTTGTGTTTGAACCGCAAATGATGTAGATTTAAGATGAAGAGAATAATGATATAAGCAATATACGTGTCTTGAACTCACAAGCTCATAGCAATAGATAGTAACTCATTCGGCTTCCATAACCCCAACTAAGAGGTTTAGTTACCCATGAATGCGAAGGATATCACGTTTTGCATGGTGGATGGCGTGAATAGTAGGTGTTTGGCGTGTGGTTTTGGTGATTCCGTAGCAAGTAACGATTCTCTTGTTGTGGAATTTTAGAATAGAAGAATGAAGAATTAAGAATGTATTGTAGGAAGATGTCTTAAGTGAAGAGTTAATTGAATTGTAAGAATGTGTTTTTAAAATCTCTAACATGATAGGGTATTTATAATACTCCTATCCTACTCCTACTAAGCTAATGAAATAAATAACCAAATCCTAATATACTAATGAAATCCTTGACCCAAATGTACTAGGGTAAGGTTACAAAATTATAATCCAAATAGAATAATGAAACACATAACCTAATTGCACTAGGTTAATGTATTATGGCAAAAATCCAGCTTTGTGTCTGTAAGTCCCCAAAGTCTTCAGAAATGTTGTTTTAGCCCGAGACAGATTTTCCATGCAGCAGATTTAGTCCTTTATGCGTCCAGCTCCTTTTCATCTCGTTTGTGAGCTTTCTTTTGCGTCAAGTAAGCCATAAATTGCTGTATTTTGCATCATTTATACCTGAAACTTTCCTAATCACATTTGTTAGCTCATTTACAGGAAAAAGGACTAAAAGTGTATGAAATAGATAATTAGTTCTCAAAACTAGGCTAAAATATGGGCAAAATATATTGATATAGGCGCGTAAATTCGCCTATCATCAACACCCCACACTTAGAGCTTTGTTCGTCCTCGAACAACATATCATGTCCTTCTAAGCATTGACTTAAGGTTTTTACAGAAACAACACAAAACATTCTTCAAGACAAGCACAACAATTATCAACGAAGAGTAGCTTTCCGATTATAAGTAGAAACAATTTAACCTCATGCATAGACTCGTGATGGTGATCAACTCGCATGCAAACATTAAGGTACATAGAATCATATACAACTATCCAAAGCTCATCAACCATGTGTGTCTCACAATATAGTATCCATAATCACTCACAAGTATAGCATATTTTTCAAACATGGGTATCAACATATCCTTGCTCTCACTCTCGCAAAGAATTCATATGTAGCAACTAATGACCATAGGCTTGCCCTTAATGTAGTACTCCACTAAATGTCGGAATGTTAAGATTAGGATCAAGTAGGTCTTTTGATGGTTGTAACGTAAGCTAAGGGACGGGTAGGATCAACTATTTTGGCCAGAAATAGTGACTAAGTTCCTAAGCACTTTAATACATCACATTGTATCATTGACACTTTTTTCTTTCAACCTTTGTTTATTTTATTTTTCCACCCTTGTTATCATCTTTTGTTTTTCAATTTTAAGCACAACTCACTTTTCAGCTTTCTTGTCCTATTTCTTTTCACAACGTACCTCCTATGATAGCATTTTTTTTTTCTTTTTCATAACACCTTCAAGAACCTTTACAATTTAAAGCATCATACTCACCCAATTTCCTCTTATGTTGTCACATGACTTATTCACTTTAAAGCACTTAGGAATTTGGATCAAATTATGGTCTTGAAAGAAATAGATTAGGCTTACATACAAGGTTGTCAAAGAAATAGGCTAAAGGCTCAAAAGGGTTTAACTAGGATGATTTACATGGGTAGGTAAAACTGATGGTAAACATGTATAGGTTGCCAAAGAAATGCCTAAATCATATCCTAAACTTACATTCCTTATTTTCGCTTTGCATACATACGAGGCAAGTTCTAGCATCAGCCACATACATAGAATATACTATTAATCTCACACACACAAGGCACATGGTCGACTTGATTGGTAGTAATATAGACTCTCAACCCAACAAGTGAAGGAATTGAATCACACACTATCACATAATGAGTCACAACTAGAGCCTAAATGTCTCAATAGTCACAATTGTAGCACATACTCTTGTTCTAATCTCATGCTGCCTATCCAAATAATTTCATGCGTAGCTAGAAAAATTTTACTCCTAAAAAAATAAAAAAACGTCATTCGTTGGACTCAAAACAAAATAAACAAGCAAACATACAAACATAGCATGCAGATTCTGCCGACACCCCACACTTAGACTAGACACTGCCCTCAGTGGAAAATAAAGTCGAAGAACCTGTTTAGTCGGACTCTTCCTCAATGTCGGGGGTCATACCCCCTTCGTCCGAGTCATCGTAAGAGTCGTCGTCAGAGTTCTCCTCAGCATCAGAATCAGGCAAGCGTCTATCATCATCAGTTGGCACGTCATCATCAAGAGGTTCCTCGAAATAGACTCCCACTCCACACATCTCCCGGGCATGTCTGTTCATTGGGTAGTCGTGGTCCAGCTGTTGGAGCTCTTCAGCAGTTGGAATACGTCCACCACTCATCATAGTGAATCTCGTCATGCCATAGAGATGACGGAAGAAACTCTCGTCACGAGCATGTCTCTCCGCAGTGGTAAGGTTGACTCCATGCGTGGTTTCAGCATCTTTGACCTTGGTGAGGTCAACCTTCTTTGGGGTATGTGGGAGTTTGTGGTCAGCTGGTTCCTCTTCTATATCCTCCTTCCGCAACATTGCTGTCAACAAATTGCCGAATGTGAAATGGGACCTGCTGTGGAGTCTGGCTTTTCTCATGGTCGATCGAATGATTGCCCCAAAGTTGATAGGGACATTTGTCATCAATGCATAAACCAGACACACTCTATCTCTCGATATCTTTGTGTATTGCGTCCCAGGAATGAGGCATGAGTTGACAATGCGCATCCAGATTCTTGCTTCCCTATTTAGTGGAGCATAGGGGAATGTGTTGTGACGGCCTGTTTCCTTATGTCTGCCCCATCTTGCCATTGATCTGCTTCCACAAAGCGTGTGTCTTATAGCTCTGTAAGGAGGCCTGCTGTACAGCTCTTTGTATGGTGCAGTGTCGACCGAAGGTAGGCCTAGAAACGAGTTGATCCAATCCGCTGTAAGCTGTAACACTTGGCCCCGAATTTTGACTTCGTTGCCTGTTGTGTTTGGCGACCAGTTGGCATAAAACTCTCTTGTCAAGTCAAGATTGCACTCTCCCATGTCACGGAAGATGAAATCCAGCTTCAAAGCCATTATCTTAGCCAACAGTTGCGGCTCCTTCTTTGCTAAGGTCTCCTTGTTGATTAAGTCGACGTGCACATATTTCTTTTCTTTGTTGCTGCTGTACCATGCCTTGGCTTCTTCCTCTAGAACCCATTTGATTCCGAACATTCTGCGTGGTAGGTGTGCGGAGGATGATTCGCCTTGGTCTTTTCAGCTTCTCTTTTTGTCCTTGCGGGTCGTGGTAGCCTTCTCCTTGCCTTGCCTTGCTTTCGGTGCCATTGAACCTGAGACTAGAAATAATGTTAGATGCAGCACAATCGCACTTTAGACAATCTATATGCAAGCATTAGGGGTACCACCCCACACTTAATCTTGTTGGCACAAATCGGTGAAGTGAATGTGGTCGAGTACTCAGACGTCGTCGACATACGTCTTAGGATTGTATTCCGACAAGAAAATCAGTATTACATCACTCATGAGCAGCCATTTGGACGACTTGCATGGTGTATATAGCAACGTTACAACATAGGGGTTACCACATGGAATTGCTATTCAAACAACAAACACCACCACCTAAGTCGATAGTCACTATAACCTTATCCCGATGGCCGGGATGGTTAATCATGCAAGCATCCAAACAACACTCTCAATCAATATTCATGGCCACATATGTTCAGCAAGTATCACAACAATGCCATTGAAACAAAATTCAAGTCGGAAACAAGTCATGAATTCCATACGTATATAATCAATCACACGATTTTGCAACAATTATCCACACACATGAACATCACCACCAATCTCTCATGAGTTAGCATTTTATAATAAGCATAGTAAAGTAGTACTTACGATAAATAGATGAAGAATAAGAGAGCACTTACTTGCTTGAAGATTGTGGAGAAGGTGTTGTGGATTGGAAGAACAAAGGAAGAAAAATTTGAGAGGATTTGGGATGATATGTGGCGCCTTTAGGGTTACTTCTAATGTGTTTGTGATAAAAAACCAAGTACCCTTTATATAGGAGGAGTATGGGTCGGGTTATGACCCATTTACAATCGGATTTGGGGACAAAATCACCCTATATGCGGCGCATATCCCTCGGCATATCACATGTATATGCGGCGCATTGTCCATGGCATAATGGGACAGATGCGCCGCACATAGTATGGCATATATAGGCATATGCGGCGCATATGGTATGGCATTTGGTCTCAGTATCTCAAATGCCATAGCATAGGCGGCGCATAGTCAAAAGCACACCTAGGAATAGGCGGCGCATAGTGTATTGCACACTAGATTCCGAGTCCTTAGGCTATAGAATAGGTTGTGCATCGTTCGTGACCTATTTTTACCAAGGCCTAGCCTTTCTCGAAGCCTATTATGACGTGAGAAAGGCTCAATCCATAGCCTTATGCATCACCATTCCTAACTTACCGACTTTACCATACAATGCGACCAAATCGTCAATTGAAATCAATCTCCTCGTTGCATACTTCTTACACCTATATTTGCTCAAACAAATGAAAACGATTAGTACGATGGGTTGCCTCCCACCAAGCGCCTTAGTTTTGGTCGTGGCACGACTCTTATTTTTGGATTTTCATTTATCAAAAAAAAAAAATACTAAAACGACAAAACGATAAAACAATAAAACGAAGGGTTGCCTCCCATCTAGCGCCTTATTTATTGTCGTGGCTCGACGTAGTAATCTCGAGTACTTACACTTCGTCGAGATAAGTGATGGCCATGTCATTCATCGAGTCAAGAGGACCGATATATGGCTTAACACGTTGGCCATTCACCTTGAAGATAACACCCTCATTATTTGCCAATTCGACTACTCCAGACGAGTAGACGTGGGTGACTTTAAATGGACCAGACCACTTTGATTTTAACTTACCTGGGAAGAGCTTGAATCTGGAGTTAAAGAGTAGTACCATGTCACCTTTTTGGAAGTGTCGTCGAACAATCCGCTGATCATGATACTTCTTCATCCGCTCCTTGTATAAATCTGATCTTTCATATGCATGGAGACGGAATTCATCTAGCTCGTTCAGCTGCTCCAACCTCAGGTTCTTCACATCATCCCAATTCAGATTCAAGTGCTTCAATGCCCATAATGCCTTGTATTCAAGCTCGATGGGTAGATGACAAGCCTTCCCATAAACTAGCTGATAAGGTGACATGCCAATGGGTGTCTTAAATGCAGTCCTATACGCCCATAGTGCATCATCTAGCTTCCGAGACCAATCCTTCCGATTCGCATTGACCGTCTTGGCAAGGATTTGCTTGATCTCACGATTGGAAACCTCTACTTGTCCACTAGTTTGGGGATGATAAGGCGTAGCTACCTTGTGTTGCTTGACTCCATACTTGGCCAATACAGATTTGAATAGCTTGTTGCAGAAGTGAGATCCTCCATCACTTATGATAGTACGAGGTACCCCAAAGCGAGAGAAGATATTCTTCTTTAAAAACGCTACAACACGCTTTCCTTCATTATCGGCCAATGCTACAGCTTCAACCCATTTCGAAACATAATCCACAGCAACCAAGATGTACTTCATTCCAAATGAATTCACGAATGGTCCCATGAAATCAATACCCCATACATCAAAGAGTTCTACCTCCAGAATTTTGGACATGGGCATTTCATGGTGTTTTGAAATAGCACCTTGACGTTGGCATTGGTCACACCTTCTCACATAGTCGTGTGCATCTCTGAATATTGTAGGCCAATAATAACCACTTAGCAAGACTTTTCTTGCTGTTCGATTCCCTGCATGATGGCCTCCAACTTGCGAAGTATGGCATGCTTCTAATATAGTGGGCACTTCTTCATGGGATATACATCGTCGAATGATACCATCCGCGCATCTTCGAAACAAATAAGGCTCATCCCAATAATAGTGCTGAACGTCATGCATAAACTTCCTCCTCTGGTGGTAAGATAAATTGGAAGGTAACACATTACTCACCACGAAATTTGCAAAGTCGGCATACCATGGTAAGTTCTCCATTGTTGTCGCTAGTATCTCCTCGTCAGGGAATGCATCGCCAATCTGATTTTCTGATTGCGCCACATACTCATTCTCAAGTCTAGATAGGTGATCAGCCACTTGGTTCTCGCAACCTCTTCTATCTTTGACTTCAAAATCAAACTCTTGCAGCAGCAACACCCATCGAATCAGCCTTGGTTTTGCATCCTTCTTTGTCATTAGATACCTAAGAGCTGCATGGTCTGTATGAACGATCACTTTAGTACCTAATAGGTAGGCGCGGAACTTCTCAAATGCATACACAACCGCTAATAGCTCTTGTTCAGTGACGGTGTAGTTCCTTTGGGCTTCATTGAGGACCTTACTCGCATAGTAGATAGGATGAAATAATTTCTCCTTTCTCTGTCCAAGAACAGCACCAACGGCTACACCACTAGCATCACACATGACTTCGAACGGGAGCGTCCAATCTGGTGTTACCATGATAGGGGCTTCAATGAGTTTTTCTTTAAGGCATTCAAATGCCTTTAAGCAATCATCATTAAAGTCAAACTTCGCATCTTTCTCCAATAGCTTGCATAATGGACTAGAAATTTTGGAGAAGTCTTTGATGAATCTACGATAAAACCCAGCATGGCCAAGAAAACTACGAACTCCCTTCACCGAAATTGGAGGTGGTAGCTTCTCAATTACCTCTATTTTGGCGCGATCAACCTCTATTCCTCTTTCGGAGATCTTGTGCCCAAGAACAATTCCTTCTTTTACCATGAAGTGGCACTTCTCCCAATTCAGCACAAGGTTGAACTCTACACATCTTTGTAATGCCATGCTTAAATTCACCAAACATGCTTCGAAAGACTCCCCAACAACTGAAAAGTCGTCCATAAATACCTCCAAAGTGTCTTCTACCATATCAGAGAAAATAGACATCATACATCGCTGAAAGGTGGCTGGTGCATTACATAACCCGAATGGCATACGTTTGAAGGCAAACGTACCATATGGGCATGTAAACGTTGTCTTCTCTTGGTCTTCTGGTGCAATAAAAATCTGATTATAACCTGAATAACCATCAAGAAAGCAAAACCATCCTTTACCCGCTAATCGATCTAGCATTTGGTCCATAAATGGCATGGGGAAGTGATCCTTGAGAGTCCAAGAATTCAGCTTGCGGTAGTCCATGCATACTCTCCATCCAGTGACGGGCCTGAGTGGAATAAGCTCATTCTTTGCATTCGCAACCACCGTCATACCTCCTTTCTTGGGAACACATTGTACTGGGCTTACCCATGTACTATCAGAAATAGGATACACAACTCCTGCGTCTAACCACTTGATAATCTCCTTCTTCACCACCTCTTGCATTGGTGGGTTTAGACGTCTTTGGTGTTCGATGGTGGGTGTGCACTTTTCTTGGAGCTGAATTTTATGAGTGCAAATCCCAGGTGGAATACCAAGGATATCCGCAATGGTCCATCCAATAGCTCTAATATACTTGCGTAAAATTGCAATAAGAGCTGCAACTTGTTGCTCACCTAAATCGGCTGCCACTATGACTGGAAGAGTGTTTCCGCTTCCTAAGAATGCATACTTCAGATGGCTTGGCAGCTCCTTTAATTCTAATGTGGGTGGTTCTTCAATAGATGGCTTAGCTGGTGGTGTGGGTCGATTCTTGAGATCAAGATCCAGCTTCTTAGGAGGATAGCGATATGCTCCTAATCCCGATAGAGCACAAATATCATCTTCAGAAATTTCAGCATCATCATCATCTTCTTCCATGAGCAAAACCTCCAAAGGATCATCAAGAATTTGCTCTTCAGCAAGTAACTCATCCTCGTCATCAACGACAACATCAGCCACAGAAAATACACTTAGATCTTTGGGTTGCTTCATTGATTTGCAAACATCAAAGCGCACCACTTCATCATTTATTCGGAATGAAAGCTCATTAGCTCTCAAATCTATGAGCACACTTCCCGTAGCAAGGAAAGGGCGTCCCAAGATTATGGGAACCTCTGAATCTGCTTCGCAATCCAAGATGACAAAGTCTGCTGGAAATATGAATGAAGATACCTTCACCAAGACATCACATAGAATACCAACCGGTCGTTTTACCGACCTATCCGCCATAACAAGCTTCATATTAGTTGGTGTAGGATCTCCTAACCCCAACTTCTTGTAGATTGATAATGGCATCAAGTTGATGCTGGCTCCTAAGTCACATAATGCTTTAGCAAAGTCCAAAGATCCGACGGTGCAAGGAATAGTGAAAGCTCCGGGGTCGGCCTTCTTCTGAACTATGGATCGGGTAGCTATTGCACTACAATGATGCACATCTTCTTTCAGCTCATAGCTTGCTGCCCTCTTTTTAGTCAAAAGATCTTTCATAAACTTCGCATACCCAGGCATTTGTTCAAGTGCCTCTACCAATGGGACATTAATAGTTAGCTGCTTCAACATGGTCATAAATTTGCTGAACTTAGTGTCATCGGCCACCTTCTTCAATCTTTGTGGAAAAGGTGGTGGTGGGTATGGAAGTGTTCTTTCCATGGCTTTCTTCTCCTCTTGCTTCCGTTTATTATTTTTTTCAGGCTGCACGTCACTAGGCAACACGTCCTTGACGTTGGAAGTGGATATTGCGGCGTCTTCCCTAGTGGCGTCACTAGGCGTGGCGTCCATGTCTGCTGTTCTGTCAACTACTTGCTTGCCTTCTGCTGAAGTTTCCAGCACCTTACCACTCCTCGTAGTGATGGCCATGCATGACCCATCAGTCCTTGGATTTTGCACAGTATCGCTAGGCAAGGTGCCGGCTTTTCTTTGGTTGAGTGCTACTGAAAGTTGACTGAATTGCTGCTCTAGTTGCTTGATAGAAGTGGAATGAGAATCAACTAATTGCTTCATGGAGGCCAAATCGTCAATCACCTCCTTAACTCCCGCGCTCGTCGCTTCCACTCCTTTCAATAACTTAGCCATCATGTCTTCCATAGAATTAGATGTGGTGGTATCACGTCTACCAGGGGGAACGTACAAACCACTATTTTCATTATTTTTCTTCCAACTACCTTGGTCATTACCTCCAGATTTATCATAATAGTTCCGACCTTGGTTTCCTTGGGCATTCCCACGGAAACCACCCTGATTGTTCAAGTAGTTGGCCTCCTCTTCTGAATCAGATTCGTCTCTTCCTTTTGACGCAATAGATTTCACTTTTTCAGTCTTCCCTAATAGATGCTTTGTAAGAAGATCCATTTGGGTTTTCATGTGCGCCATATCTTGATCACGTTCTTCTTCTCTCCTTCTTTGATCTGCAGACATGCCAATAGATAAAGTGGGGCTTGCTACCTCAGAATCCCTGGTATGCCAAGCTCTACTTTGTTTCGTCATACGATCTAGCATGTTGCTTGCTTGACCAAAGGTGAGGTCCATAAAAGAACCTCCAGCTGCGTTGTCCACCACTGGTTTAGTTACTGAATTCAAGGCTCTATATAAGATCTCCATGAGGTGAACATTAGTCATGTGATGGTTTGGGCATCTCGCTAGCTTTGTCTTGAACCTCTCCCATGTTTCGTGAAGAGCTTCAGAGGGAAGCTGACGAAAGTTGCTGATTTCATCTCTCAATTGAGCCCTCTTGGATGGCGGAAAGAATCTTTCTAGGAAAGCGTCTCTCAATTGCCTCCAATTTGTAATAGAATCAGGAGTCAGCCCATTCAACCATAATGTTGCCTCCCCAGACAGAGACAATGGAAATAGACGTAATCGAATAGCATTCTGACCAACTCCAGGATTGTCAAAAGACTTGCATGTAGAAATAAAGTTGATGAGATGCATATTCGGATCATCGCCTGCTAGTCCACCAAATAATCCCTTGAGTTGCAATAACTGAATCATGGTGCTAGTGATGTTGAACTTGGCTCCGGGCGCTAATGGTGGTGGAATTATAGCTCCAGTGGCTCCGGCACCATCAAGATCATCATCATCATCGTCGAAAGCTGGTTGCAAAGGTTGGCGATCATATCTGTACCGAGCTTGTCGACCTCGTCTGTTGGCAGGTGTTGCCATTTCAGCGCCATGCCTTGGGTTGATCAACTCGTCATCTCCTAAATCTTCATCGTCAGGATTTGTTGCTCGTCCAGGATTATCAATGTTTTGTTGTTGGACTTGAGCAGCGGCAAGAGCAGCTAATCTTGCTTGCTCGTGTTGAGCAGCCATCCTGTCGATTTCCGCTTGTGCTTCCATTCTTCTAATTCGTTGCGGTTCCGGATTGATTGGTAATAACGGTTGACCAGAACTTCTAGTATGGGGCATGCACTAAAAGAAAAACCTGCAATAAACAAAAACAAAAACTAAACGTAAAAGTACGAGAATCTTTGACCAAAGGGTCTAGTAATTATCACGAACTTGATTGACACTTGTATTCCCCGGCAACGGCGCCAATTTTTGATAACGCTCAATCTACAGCTCTCGCAGGAGTGTAAAGCGGTCGTTAGCAAATATAGAACCCAACTGGGTTGGGTATCGATCCCACAGAGAATAGCTTGGCCAACAAGTAAGCAAAATTACTAGACTTTTGGTGCAAGTCTCGTAAGAATGGGGGGATTGTAATAAGTAACCAAAGTAATGAAATAAAATCTGAAAATAACAAAGTAAAAAGAGAGTATTTCGTAGGTTGTGAAACAATGAGAATTTAGGCGTTGGGGTTATGTCCACCTTCAGAAGTATACGTCTCTATTGGCTATGAGTGTGTAGAGTCTTGACATGCAATTGCTTATAGAGAATTGTAGTCGATGGTAAATCCAAGCGTCTCTCGACCTAAACAAGGACTATTTCACTTTAACTCTCTCGAGCTTAAAGTGTGTCTAGCGGTACGAATTCTCCAAGAGGTTAGTCCAGGTACGGCACTAGCTTTTTAATAGGAAAGGGTGTCCTACTACCTTGACATTATCTCTTTTCCAGACAAATAACCTTTCTCTCGAACAAGTTAAATGTTAGACTGGCGTTGGTCTATGCGTCTTCTTTTCTAGACAAATAACCTTCCTCTCGAACAGGTTAGATGTTAGAATGGCGTGTTCTTGTGTTTGAACCGCAAATGATGTAGATTTAAGATGAAGAGAATAATGATATAAGCAATATACGTGTCTTGAACTCACAAGCTCATAGCAATAGATAGTAACTCATTCGGCTTCCATAACCCCAACTAAGAGGTTTAGTTACCCATGAATGCGAAGGATATCACGTTTTGCATGGTGGATGGCGTGAATAGTAGGTGTTTGGCGTGTGGTTTTGGTGATTCCGTAGCAAGTAACGATTCTCTTGTTGTGGAATTTTAGAATAGAAGAATGAAGAATTAAGAATGTATTGTAGGAAGATGTCTTAAGTGAAGAGTTAATTGAATTGTAAGAATGTGTTTTTAAAATCTCTAACATGATAGGGTATTTATAATACTCCTATCCTACTCCTACTAAGCTAATGAAATAAATAACCAAATCCTAATATACTAATGAAATCCTTGACCCAAATGTACTAGGGTAAGGTTACAAAATTATAATCCAAATAGAATAATGAAACACATAACCTAATTGCACTAGGTTAATGTATTATGGCAAAAATCCAGCTTTGTGTCTGTAAGTCCCCAAAGTCTTCAGAAATGCTGTTTTAGCCCGGGACAGATTTTCCATGCAGCAGATTTAGTCCTTTATGCGTCCAGCTCCTTTCCATCTCGTTTGTGAGCTTTCTTTTGCGTCAAGTAAGCCATAAATTGCTGTATTTTGCATCATTTATACCTGAAACTTTCCTAATCACATTTGTTAGCTCATTTACAGGAAAAAGGACTAAAAGTGTATGAAATAGATAATTAGTTCTCAAAACTAGGCTAAAATATGGGCAAAATATATTGATATAGGCGCGTAAATTCGCCTATCATCAGTTAACCAACACTTATTATAATAGAATCACTAGTTCACTTGTCTTCACATAACCTCTAGTTATTAGGCTAAACATTATCCTTCACATAATCCTTACTCACGGGATAGCAACTAACCAATATTTATTAATTAGCCAACATCTATCATCATGTCAAGGTTCATCACTAGACCAAAACCGCCACTTATCCAACATTCATTGTTATTAACTAATCATCCTAAATCCATTAATAATTACTAGACAACACCTTAATACTTTTCACCTGACCATCTTTTATTAACTGACACCATTCATTAGATAACCATCATTAGCTACCATGTTTCAACTAAGCACGATTCATTAACTAATTCATTAGATTCCTACCTATTAAGTGCCATAGTCCCCTAATAGATAACTAGCTACCACATAGCCTAACCATCTAACTAGAAGAAAAGTCCTAAGATCACATTTAACATATAATCACATTATTTATAATGGCAAATAATCATGAATGTAGTAAATTTATGCATTCCATCACCACTATTCAATCAGTGGAATAATAAGCATCATATTGCATCTTCCTCCAACCTATACCAGAGTGATATGTATACAAATATATACTTATTCATATACATAAATAGTAATCATATAATTTATAATGATAAACAATTTTTGTCTTTTCAATTAATATCATAACACGTCCCTTGGCCTATTAATTTATTCAAAATACTCACAACATCATAATGACAGCCTTCGGCCAATCACATATCCAAGACTCACATCAATAATCATAATTATAAGACATAGCATATCTATAATCGTCTCACATATAGGAGGCATCTCACATATAGGAGACATAATGTCAATAAGCATGTAATCATCTCTCATACAAGAGGCATCTCACATCTAGGAGGCATAATATAGATAGACATATAATCATCTCTTACACAAGAGGCATCTCACATCTAGGAGGTATAATATATATAGACATGTAATCACCAATACGATATCTTATATCAATAGATCATACATCATGACTACGAGGAATATCACTTCTCTAGGCCAATGTACATATCCAAGGGGTACATCGTCTCTATAGGTCCAACAATTATGAATAAAGAAATTACAAACTCTATAGGCCAATCATCATATTTAAGAGAAAATAGCATCTCTATTGGCCAATCATCAAGTTTAAGAGGGAATAGCATCTCTATAGGGCAATCATCAAGTCTAAGTGAAAATGGCATCTCTATTGGTGACATAACGTATCTAGGAGGAATATCATCTCTAAATGCCCAATATCACTTCTACAAAGAGTATCATAACCATAACTCAAACGACATAATCTGAGAACATCAATACAAGTTGACAAGTTAAGAAGTAACCGTACACTAAGGTTTACTAGCCCACAAGTCCACAAGACTTAACACAAGTTTAGGTCTAAGTTTGTGAAACGATCCCACTTCTAATCCAAAATTTCCATTCTTAGGCATACTATGCCCCAAACTAGGCTGAGGTATCTAGTTCATCTTCTAGATGTCAAATCATCCATATTCAAGCCTTAAATATCAACTTCAACTAAAAACAAGTGTACTCAAGTCAACTCTACCCAACTTACGGTTTCAAGACTACCACACTAGCCTAATAAGGCTAAATATATAAATCATGCTTTAAAATCTAAAACTATATTCTAAACATAGAATTATATCATATCCACACTATAACAAATCTAAACTAAAGAGGGAAGGTAACAGGACACAAAAGGGTTATAAACATCCCATCTAACGGGTCTAGAACCCTCATTTAATCCGCAAACATCATTATATCAAGGCCAGGTTATGCTACTCATAATCAAGCATAACATCCCTATTCACACACAACATATATCACACATACTCTATGAATAAAAGTAGACAGAAGCCTACCAAAAGGCAAAACTATAAAACCTTACTGCATGCACCACATGCTCAGCTTTACTTTACAATCCTTAAATGTCATCACATTATCAAAACCATAATCTACTCATCAATACAAGTCTAATGACACCCGTATTGCACTATTTTGCTTTGGGAACAAAAATGAAACCAAAACACCATGTAGGTCTCACATACGGAAAATGAGTTTCCAAGACCATCCCAATGTTCACAATAATATGGAATCATAACCCTCGAAGAATGGGTGAAATCTAAGCGTACTTTGGGCTAAAATCAAGCCTTAAGCTAAATTGGGGTTTCGTGTCGAAACTAAGAAATTCAAGCATGAATTCATAAAATTCTTAACTTAGTCTTTAAGATAATTGTGATACAAGATGATAATTAAGCTCCCAAATTACCTCCTATGTCCAATTTTGAGTTACTACACTCAATTTGAGGTTTCTAGGCCTAAATGGTGAAGGGGAAATTACCCAAATGCATATTAGGCCCTTTATATTGCCCCTATTGGTACTCAGATGTCATAATAGTGGTCCTATGGGCTGCGATTACACACTTTTAGCAGCGATCGTGGTTGCACTAGATGACAACAAACTTAATAATAAGTTTTTGACCCTCGAAACTCACTCGGTGTCCAAAGAACATGATCCAATAGTGAATTTTGAGTGTAAACCAGATTTAAAATCCATGGAATTGTCTAAAATTTCATCAGAGATCGTTTAGGCAAATAGTGGGGCCACACCTATAGTTATATCAGTTTTCATAAAATCCGCTCAATAGCCCAAAATAAGTCCTGGAGCCTTGGTACCTGAACCAAGGGTCTCCTTACCCTAAAATCAACGTTTCAGACGTGATGGAAAAATTGAATTTTTAATCTAAGGTCGTTTCAACTAAATATGCGTCCCACACCTATTCCTTCTTATTTTTAACTTTCCAACAAATTGGTCGAAATGAACTCGAGCGCATTAGGACCCAAACCTATGGTCTATCCAGACTTCAATCGATATTTTGGATCTACTGGCACAGTCAAAATTTGTATTAGAGATTATTTCACTAAATTTTTTGCCCGATGGCCATTTGGAACCAGTGAAGACTTCAAAATAAAGAATTGACTGTAAAAACCAATTGAATTGCCCGATAAGCCAACTATCGGTCCCAGCAAGTCATAAATTATTTGGGGAAAATATAGATAACCTCAAATAGTAAAGATAAGCATAAATATGGAAATTGACCTAAAGGGTCATTACAATATCCACTACTAAAAAGACTTTCGTCCTCGAAAGTCAACGGACAGAATGAATCGCAAAAGCACAAAAGAATGAGGTACTAGGCCCACATGCTCCAAGCATGACTTCAAAAATAACCCCAGTGGAGAGAAACACTTGCAAAGGATTTTGTCACAGGTACCTTTTTTTATCCAGCACTCTCATTCTACTAAAAAGGTTGATGCACGCCATCTGAATCAGATCACACTGATATCATCTCTATATCCACATAAATCAATAATGGCTCATCCAAGCCAAAAGCAAACCAAAATATGAGTTATAAAACTGACTCCAAATCCAAAAATAACCTTCCTTTATATTTTTGCACCTACTATCTACTCCAAGCCTGGAGAAAAGTCAGTTGAGTCTCATCCATGTAGTGTCATCACAGATAACTCAAAGAAGTAAAGTTGATTTGCTGGAATTCCATAAGGAAAAAATAAGAATAACCTCATAAGGCTCTATCTGGGCATACAAATAGAGATAATCATGAAACGTAATCTATGCCAATGCTCGAATCAGTCCGGATGAAAATCAAACTAAAATCTTGAAATACAAGGTATAACTACTCACTGAATATTCCACTCCAGGGTGTCTCATCCCCCAGGAATGAAGAAATAATGAATCAAACTCGAGAATATTACTCCTGCTGAGTAAATCATCCAAAATTCCAAAAGAAAGCTGAAACTTGAGATAAAAACTGAAACCAATATGAGGCCCATAGGCTAGCATCTAAACACTTCTCAACTATAATCCAGCCGAAGTTTAGAAGACCGAATATCCAAACACAAGTAGGCTCAAACAGCGTATAAATGAAATCTGAACTGAAATAAGTCCAAAACAGAGGCTACACAATAGCTCTATAACACTAAGATAAAATCTAATACGAAGGATGACCCGCTCAATCTCAAATAACTAAATCAAAACTAAGAATGTGTAGGCATTAATGCTCCAAATCTATCAAACTTCCAAATTATCATTGCAGGGAGTCAAAATCCAAAACTGGGCAAATAAGGCTATAACAATGTCAACTATCTCTAATTGACCTAGTATCCAAATCTGACATATTCGAGATGAATTATATCAAGCTACAGTGGAGACATATCTAGAGAGTAAAATCACCATAGGGATAACCACTGGATGATAACATGAGCAACCAACTCTATAACAGTTGGAGGGAATGAGGCATAGCCACAAAATATGACCATGCCAAAGGAAAAACCACTGGTTGAAAATGCATATAAACTACTCTATATCTGCTAGAGGGCATGACCTATCAAAACATATGTAAAACTTCTCAAGGCTGAAAACAACACCAGTGAAACCCAAACTTTAGCTACTCAAAGAAATGTAACTTAAGCTGGGAACTAACCAATGCAATATTTCATATTTGCAAAGAAATAGCCACAGGCTTATATCATCGAGGAGAATCACTCTACCAAGCTCACTAGGCCAAACAAGAAATTGGGATTTCTTAAATTCACCCAAGAACAATATCACCGAAGAAGAAATACAATCTTAAAACCAAGGTCAGAGTCGATACCCCCACCAGTGTACCAATAAATTGAGATAAAGAGTTTCTAACTTGCTAACTTAGGAAGCAATCATAGGAAAGGCCACCTATATCTAACTTTCTAACTCCACTAGGCAAAATAATATCATAACAACAAAGAAATATCTAATATTCACACAAACAATAAGGCAATCCATCACGAGGTTACAAATCTAACATACCTATGAGATGAATCCACGATATCTCAACATCAACATTAAAATTGCTATCGGACAAATAAATAGCCATAAACGAAGAACGAACCTCAAACTGGTCCATCAATCAAATAAGTTATACAAGATAGAATAGCCAAAACAAAATCCTTCATAACCCAGGAGGCAAGTCTAAGGATCTTAAACTTAAACACTATCAACATAACTAAATTACCAACTCCAAATCCACAAAACCCATGGAAGGCCACTTACCTTTAATACCATAACACATTCTCAAAATCAATCTAATACAGCTAATCAAGAGGGATCACAGTTAACCTCTGCCACGCTAGGGGAAAGAAATTATTAAATCGGGCTACATCTACTCAAGCCACCAAATAGTATCATAAGAAAATAAAAGTCTAACCAGATAACACTATTCTATACAGCTACCCAACGAGAATCAAATTTATCATGTAACAACATCTAGTAATAACATCAAGTAATATCAATAACCTCACATAGTGCTAGCAATAGCAATAACAATATCAATATCAACATACAGAACAGGCGTTACCAAAATAAATATCAATATCATGTACCACTCAATTTCCATAATAGGGCTAATGTGCCAAGATAAATGGGACTCAAACCCAAAACCACACCCATAGTGGAAAATATCAATATATATCTACTCCATCCACTACTAAAATAAATAAACCATGGAGTAGTAACATAATCATGAATTCTAAAATAAGGTACATTATGACAGGTACAAATTCATCAAGGTACACAATCTTCCATGGATATGAAAACCCTAATACACATAATAGGAGATAAATGTGGGAAATAAAAGCACACCAATTGTGTTAACATCCACAGTCATATGTCTGATAGGCATAGGGAAAATAAATCTAATTGGGTTTATCAGACTGATCGACTGAATCATCAACTAAGATGCCAAGCTCACTATCTTTAACTGAAGATGTCACAATATCACAAGCTAATATAACTAAGCTAAATAATTAGAATCTCATGTTAGGGACACACCATAGACTAGTAGTCAGTCTCTATATGGTCGTAGTAATTCCTGAAGCATCAATATAGAGATAACACAAATTGAGCCCAAATGGCTAGCCAGTTGATGGTGAGAGAAAATCAAAAAATTAGGTCCAACTTCTAGAATTATAGCCTGGCTTAGGAACTCTAGGCTAGCGGGGAATACAGGTTAACTCTAGATGATCACCTATATCGTACCAGGGGCATTATCCAAAACTAGTGTCTCAACACAACACAATCGAACAAAGATCCTAGAATACTTTAAGATACTGCCCCTCACAATCTAGAATGGTCATCATGGCCTAAAGATACTTATCACACTCTGCAAGTATAATAGGGACTCTACCTACATCTTTTTTTGCTATCGCTGAGGATCTTCTATATCTATCTTTAACCCTCTTGTTCGATATTGCACTGAAATTCTAGTAATGTCTGTTGGAGCCTTGTACACATATGTCGACAATTTCCCATCGTCCATCAAGAAAAAAATAATGTCAAAGAATGTGTTCAAGGTTCATACAAATACAGACACGGAATAAGGAGTCATAAATTAAATTTCCTAAAATGTCACTGTAGCCTCCTGAAAATAGGTTACGGATGTCTCAGCATTAATCTTTAGGACTCTACTAACACTTAGCCCTTGTACTAATACACTAATAAAAACTAGGCTCTGATACCAATTGTCCCGACCCAACTTCTCCAGTCATGATCGCGCCTACTAAAACCCACTAGTAGGCAAGCCAACCCATAGTTTGACATCGCTAGTAACGTACTACTTAAAAATATAAGGAAAAGAATACAGAATATATGAAATAAAGACAATATATAGAATAATCCCAAAACTTAGTGGTATCATTACAAAAGCTTCTAATATAAAAAAAGTACAAAAGTGAAATATTAAGAGAAATATAATGATACAGCTTATCTCTCAAATTATAACTAAGAGACTAGTCTAATACATAAGAGAAAGATAGGTAATGCTCCAAACGTCAAGATATCACTCTAAGTCTTTGAACAAAGGGTGCTCCGCATGATGAATACATCAACGGAGATAACCCGTGCTATGATCTGCAGGTTGCTGAAGTGTAGTATGAGTACCAAATAAATGGTACTCGGTAGGCTACTACCAACTTAGCTCCAAAGATAAAGCATACATATATATATATACAACATATAAATAGAAAGGAAAATACTCCCAGGAGTTCAAAAATCATATTACAAGTCAATGAGATAATAAAGAACAACTATCCTGTTCACATCCAGGAATTTGATATAGTTAAACAAAGGAAATATCAAGGTAAACTATCATATTCTAGCTATATTCAATATACATCAATGCTATACCATACAAACCAAGTCATTATATGAATAAAGAGTGAAATAAAAATATATATTATAATATGTAAGGTGAAGAAATGACTATAGAACATAAACAACAAATAAAGGAATATGCAGTAGAATCATAGCTTTATATAGCTAGATTTATATATAGGTATATATACATATAACTACGAGGACATCTTAAAGCATAACCTATATCATCATATTATTATTTTGAGACCTTATTATATTAAAATCGGGATTTAAATACTATCATACTTGGGGTTTCTAATTCACATGGCTAGACATAAAAAATTATGCATAATAATGCTATCATAGGATAGAAGAGGACAATGACGTACCTCAAATCCCGATACCTGATCAAAGACCAATTTGTCATAAGGAAGCTATATTAATGATCATAACAATGATAACAACAATATAAATAATTATGGGTATAACGGGCTACTTCGGGCAGCCAAATACCTAGTCGAGCCTATATGTACCCCCACTGCCCCAGGATTGGAAGGTTCAATCAGCATACAACAACACAAGGCCAATTTTTCACCCATATCTATGCAACTATCCCATACCAGCTGATAGACATAGGTGCATACTAGTGATAAGCAATGCACCTGCAGGAATGAATGCAAAGTAAATCATCAATATCACAAAACATGATAAATGTCCTCATCAGGACCATCAATATTATAATCAATCTCTGGCCTTATCGGGTACCAACATATAATCATTATATCCTCCGACCCTGTCGGGTTTCAACATCATCTTAATAGTATCCTCTAGTCTTATCCGGTACCAATATCATCAAAATAGTATCCTTCGGCCTTGCCAAGCAACAATATCATTACAATAGTATCATCCGACCTTGCTGGGTATCAGTAACATCATAATAGTATCTTCTAGCCATGTTGGGTATCAATATAATCATAATAGTATCCTCCATCTTTGTTCGGTATCAATATCATCATAATAGTATCCTTCAGTCTTACCACGTATCAATATAATCACAATTATTATTACCGAATAAGATACACTAAAATACATATAAACATACACGTATAACTAGAGAATATCTATCTAGTCAATACTTCCCAGCTACTCATTATAAGTTAACAAACATTTATTATAATAGAATCACTAGTTCACTAGTCATCACATAACCTCTAGATATTAGCCTAAATATTATCCTTCATATAATCCATACTCATGGAATAGAAACTAACCAATATTTATTTATTAGCCAACATCTACTATCTAGTCAAGGTTTATCACTAGACCAAAACTTCCACTTATCCACCATTCATGATTATCAACTAATCATCCTCTATCCATTAATTACTAGACAACACCTTACTACTTATCACCTAACCATCTTTTATTAAGTGACACCATTTATTAGATAACCATCATTAGCTACCATTTTTCAACTAAGCAAAATTCATTAACTAATACATTAGATTCCTAGCGATCAAGTGCTATAGTCCCCTAATAGACAACTAGTCACCACATAATCTAACCGTCTAATAAGTAGAGCTATCATAAGATCACATTTAAGCTATAATCACATTATTTATAATGGTAAATATTCATGAATGTACCAAATCTAGGAATGTCATCACCGCTATTCAATCAGTAGAATAATAAGCATCATATCGCATCTTCTTCCATCTTACATCAAAGAGATGTGTTTACAAACATTTATATGTTCATATTCATAAACAGTACTCATATCATTTATAATGATAAATAGTTCTTGTCTTTTTATTTAATATCATAACACGTCCCTTCGCCTATTAGTTTATCCAAAATAATAACAACATCATTATCATGGCCTTTGGCCCATGCACATATCTAGGACTTATATCAGTAATCATATTTATAAGCCATAGAATATCTGTAATCATCTCACATATAGGAGGCACCTCACATATAGAAGGCATAATGTCAATAAACATGTAATCATCTCTCAAACAATAGGCATCTCACATCTAGGAAGCATAATACAAATAGACATGTAATCAACTCTCATACTAGAGGCATCTAACATATAAGAGGCATAATATATATTAACATGTAATTGTCTATAGGATATCTTATATCAATAGGTCGTACATCATGACTACGAGTAATATCACTTCTCTAGGACAAATTAGATATCTAAGAGGAAGATCGTCTCTATAGGTTCAATAATCAAGACTAAAGGAAATAACAACTCTATAGGTCAATTATCACTTCTAAGAGAAAATAGCATCTCTATTCACCAATCATCAAGTCTAAGAGAAAATAGCATCTCTATTGGTCAATATTTAATTCTAAGAGGTAATAGCATCTATAGGTCACATAACGTATCTAGGAGGAATATTATCTCTAAATGCCCAATATCATTCTACAAGGAGTATGGTAACCATAACTCAAAAGACACAATCCGAGAACATCAATACATGTTACCAAGTTATGAAGTAACCTTATTCTAAGGTTTACTAGCCTCATCTATATCTAACATCCACACTAAGACCACAAGACTTAACACAAGCTTAGGCCTAAGTGGGTTGAACGATCTTATTTTTAATCCATAATTTCCATAATTAGGCGTAATATGCCCTAAATTAGGCTAAGGTATCTAGTTAATCTTCTAGGTGTCAAGTAATCCATATTCAAGCCTAAGATAGAAACTTCAGCTAGAAATAAGGTTACTCAAGTCAAGTTTACCCAACTTATGATTTCAAGACAACCACACTAGCCCAATAAGTCTGAATAAATAAATCATGCTTTAAAAGCTAAAACCATATTTCAAACATAGCATTATATTATATTCTTGCTATAACTAATCTAAACTAAAGACAGAAGGCAATCGGATACAAAAAGGTTATAAACATGCCATCTTATGGTCCAAAACCCTCATCTAATCCCCAAACATCAATATATCAAGGAAAAGTTATCCTAATTATAATCAAGCCTAACATACATATTCACACAAAACACATATCACACATCATCTATGAAGAAAAGTAGATAGAAGCCTATCTCAAGGTCGAACCACAAAACCTCACTTCATGCACCAGAGGTTTGTCTTTACCTCATAATCCTTCAAATGCCATAACACTATCAAAACCATAATCTACTCATTAATATGAGTCTAATGATACCTATATTGCACTATTATGCTCTGGTCTAAAATGACACCGAAACCCCAAGTAGATCCCACATATAGAAAACGAGTTTTTGAGACCAACCCAATGTTCACATAAGAATAAGGAATCATAACCCTTAAAGAATGGGTGAAAACTAAGCATACTTTGGGCTAAAATAACGACCCAAGCTAACTTGGAGTTTTGGGTCCAAAATAAGAAATTCAAGCCTGAATTCAAGATATTCTTTCCATAATCTTGAAGATAAACATCATACAAGATTATAATTAAGCTCCCAAGTCAACCCCCAGGATCATTTTTGAGTTACTACACTTATTTTGGGGTTTCTAGGTCTAAATGGTGAAGGGTAAATAGCCCAAACTCATATTGGTGCCTTTATATATCCCTTCTAGGTACTCATATGTCACAATCGCGGTCGTATATGCCTTGATCGCACACTCTTGGCTGTGATCATGGTTGCACCAGATGACAAAAAATTCATAAATAAGTTTATGACCCTCGAAACTCATCCAAAATCAAAAGAACATGATACAATATTGAATTTTGAGTGTAAACCACATTTAAAATCCATTGGAATCATCAAAACTTTCATCGAAGGTTGTTTAGCCAAAAGTGGAGCCCATAACTATAATTTTATCTCTTTTTATAAAATTCGCTCAATAGCCTAAAATAAGTCTGGGAGCCTTGGGACCTGAACCAAGGGTCACCCTAGCCTAAAATTATTTTTTTGGATTCGATGAAAAAGTTATATTTTTAATCTGAGGTAGTTTGACTAAATGTGGGTCTCATAAACATTTTTTCAAATTTTTAACTTTCTAAGTAATAGGTCAAAATAAGCTCGGGTACATTAGGACCCAAAACAAAGATCTACCTAGAATAAAATTGATATTCTGAATCTACTAGCATAGTCAAAATTTTCATCCGAGATTATTTCACTAAAATTTTTGTTGGGTGGCCATTTGGAACCAATGAAGACTTTAAAATAGGGAATTTGTTCTAAAATCCTAACAAACAGCCTAGTATCTGAAATGTCGGTCCTAGGAAGTCATAAATGAAATGGGGAAGCTATGGAGAGCCTCTAATATTAAAGATAAGCATAAATATGAAAAATGACCTGAAGGGTCATTATACTCAAGTATCGTGATTGCAGCCTGAGGGTCGCAATAACAAACCTTGGTGATTATGAGGCAACCACTGCAATCGCAAAAGTTGTAAATGTGATTAATAAAGGGCGATAACAATAGTGCGGAAAAAGTTCAGGGGGGGAAATTGTAAATTGCTTAAAGAGACAAATAGCAAGGTAGCAATTTTGTAATAGTTGGCAAATGTGAAATTGGGTCTCAAAGAGGGGTTTTAGATCACTTTCACATCTTCATCCATATTTTTATCCGTCATCAATTTCTCATCTTGGGGAGACTGTTGTACTAATCTTGAGTTAAGAAGACATTAAAGTAGCTACTAAGAAAAGGATTAGCAAATTTTCATTGAAGATTTGTTGAAATTTAATGTTTGGGTTGGAATCTTCTTTAACATTCATGAATTAATTTGGTGGAAATTTTGGTATATCTTTATTTATATCTTTATGAGTAGCTAATTCTGTCTCTTAGGGTTATGCTTGAATAGATTGAGAGTAGAGCTTAGGTATCGTTTATTTATCTATCTAATTAGCTTTTTGTTTAGGGTTTTGCTTTTTTGCCATACTTGAACTAAGAATTGTGGGTGGAAACTCCAATTGTTTAGGATCTTATACAATTTTTGAAAATGGGTTTTAGGTAAGGGGTATTTATGAACAATAACTTAGGTTAGCTTGTGGCATGACATCATCTTAAAAATAAGGGTATTTTTTTAGTTAACTCATTTGATAGTACCATTTTAGAAATACGTATTCTAATTGAGGTCTTGGTTGGTTGATTTGCCATATTTGTGAGGTGTTCGAAAGAACCCACAAATGAAATTTAGTATTTTATTAAAACATAGACATTAGTGCCTTGAAATCTAACCTACCCATGACTCTAGCTAAATTTAGATAAATTCTCAACTACCCATGCATGAATAGCACCCAGAATGGAATGATCATAAGATCTGCACCTAATTGATTATACTCTAATTATTCTTGTCCATGAGTTAGTATTCTAGAACCCCAAGAATTGTTAAGCTTTTGAAAATGTTCTAAAACCCCAAACATTTGTACCCATATTTGAATTTAGCAAGTAACTTTTCTTTTAAACTTACTCGATTACAACTCACATTGTTCCTCATGAATTCAACCCCTACTCAAATTTGGATAATTATATTGACAACAACCACCTTGCACTTAATTTTATATGTAAGTTGAGCGTTATTAAAAATGGCATCGTTGTCGGAGAAAAATTTGGCGCATTGAGTTAGTTTGAAATTTTAGCTCACTTGCTTGGATTCAAACTTGGGAATATTTGGTTTGATTTTCTTTTGTTTCTTGTGTTGGGTAGATTTTTGTTTTTGTTTACTTGTTACTATGGCATCTTGGAATGAATATGAGTTTAGCAGTTGCAAATCTTATCTTGATAATCCATGTCCATAGTATGGTAGACCCCAATTTTAGTGAAGTTGTAAATATGCTCTCCAAAAAGAGATATGTGCACCATCTTGATCCTATTGGGAGTATGATTATTGTTTATCTGGAGGTCGAGAGGGATATTGGAGTGATTATCCAAATTCCCCTTCTTCTAATTATGCTAATAAAAATACTAATTTTTTTTACGATATCTGTAGGTCTCATGATATGAAAAAGGTAGAACAACATGTCAGATACAATGGTATTGATGCAATTCTTCCAACTATATTGGATTGGGTGACTACAATAGGGGAGAACTTACATCTCTTACATCAATCCATGGTGTCATTTGGAAAGAAAAGAGAAATGGAAGAAAAGATGGGTGAGGAGGTTGGTCTTTTAAGTGCCATGAATATGGCCAATCTTCAAAATAAAGGTTCACTTGATGTTGAAGAATGCTTGGTGATTTGTCGACCAACCAACTCTAAAATTATAGTAGATGTTGAAATTAAATAAACAATACTATAGTTGAAAGAAAAAGCCAAGTAAATTCTTTGTTATGACTCTAGTTTATTCCGCGGTGAGAATGTCACAAAGTATGCGACTCCAGAAATGGAAAAATGACCTTATTCTAACCTCTTTTTGACATTATTCTTGGAGGACATGATGAAATTCGAACAACACGAGAAAATAATGAACTTTGGAGATAAGATACAAAATACTTATATTTTGGAGTTTGTCATTCAACAAGGGTGAATGACGTCCCTCACTTGAAGGCCAAGAATTTCAAAATTTAATGTTTAATTAGTGGTCTACTGATGTTCTCACTAATATGCAATGAGCCTATTCGGAAGTATGATGTGAAGTTGGGTAAAATGTTTAAATCTTCAAAGTGGCAAGATAAATTATAGTCAAAAAATGTTGTGCTGTGACTTTAACTAAGGCGTTTCTTGGGAGGCTACCCAAGAAATTTTTCTTGATGTTTTTAAATTTTTTTCATTAAATCTTTAGCTTATTTTTTGGTGTTTGTAGGTGATAGCATAAGTTGGAAAGGGTATCGCAAGAATGAAACCCCAAATAAGTATATTAGACTTCTATTTTATCATTTTCCTCTCTTAAACAAGCTCTCAAGGTATGATCCGTAGTTAAATTTTCTTTAATATATGAATAATAATCATATTCAATGATTTCTTTTGGTTTAAATTTAATTCATTTGAGCTTAATTTGTTTGAATATGGTTGTTGGGATAAAACTTTTTGAATGTGCCTTGTTTCAAATTTTTAATAGCAAAACTCTAGCTTACATACTCTAGAGCACACCATGTGTTTGACGAAACACCCACTTGTAGTTTGTTTGCTTAATTTATTAGTGGGTGATTTAATTGGGTACGTATGATTACAAATGGCGTGTTTGGTGATGAATTGGTGTATTGATCTTGTTCACATATGTTGTTATTCTATCTTCAAGCTCTTACATTTCATGCACACCACATGTTTGTTAAAATATCGATAAGAGAGGAATGCCTTATGTGCTTGAAAAGGTTAGTGTGAACTTTCTTGAGGCGTTATGCGATTATTTTTGGAGCATAGTTTTGAGTCCAACTGGTCTTAAATATTTGATAACCGGTGCCTTTTTGGTTAAAATTATTTATGAATGTGGCATTTATGGTTTAACCGATAAATGTGTTTATCATAACATGCCCAGGTAAAATATGAGTAACCTGAGAGACAAAAACGTTTGCCTTTCCCGATGATAGGTTGAGTGACGCTATTCTTAAGGGTATAGGGTCATTTGTATTTCTATTGGTTCTATGAGTGTTTTATGAGTTAAATGGGTGATATGTGAATCTATGAGGAAAGAACCTCATGTGGTGTAATTATAAAGTTTCCTTGCATCCACCTATATTTTTCTTTAATTGTTTTGGAAGAGGGAAAAGTTTGAATATTCTTTAAAAATGTCCAAGAAATGAAACGATTTTGAGAAAAAACCAAAAATATAGTTTTCTTTGTGAAAATGATCAAGGTTGTTTTTAGCTCTATTTTAACGGAAACCCTTAAATTTAATTTTTGGCTCTATCTTTACAAGGATGAGTCCTTGACTCAGAGTGACTTGTTAAGATCAAATTGCTCAAAATGGTTTAGAGGCTAACTTTTTTATCTATGAGTACGATGCTATGTGTGGTGAGATTTTTGAATAATTCTTGTACATATGTGTAGTCTAGAACTTACCTCAAGCATGTTTAAAGAAAAATCATAGATAAGCATGGTTTGGAGGATGACCCGAGGAAATTTTTGACCCGTTGCATAGCCATGAACTACGATGATACCTATCTTAGAGCTGGAGTTGTTTGATGTATGGAGAATTATTTCCGTTCTTAATCTCCTATGGCATGAGATATATCTTTTTAACAGTTGACTATGTTTCAAAATGGTTAGAGAAAGATGTTCTTCCAAATAATGAGGTAGAAGTGTCACCGCATTTCTAAAGAAAAATATTTTTTAAAAATTTGCCACTTCACGTGTAATTATTAGTGATGGTGGGTCTCACTTCTGCAACGTTCTATTAAAGATTCTACTTGATAAATATGTTGTAAAGTAGAAGGTGAAAAAACTTTATGATCCTCAGAAAAGCTAGCAGGTTGAGGTCTTTAATATAGATATCAAGTCTATATTGGCGAAGACTTTGAATGCCAATTGGACTGAATGACCACGTAAGTTAGATGATATTTTTTGGGCCGAGAATATAGCTTTTAAGATCCCCATAGCTGCCTCCCCATATCAGCTTGTGTATGGCAAGGCAAGCCACTTGCCTATTGAACTTGAACATAAGGCACTATGGGCGTTGAAAATGATAAATTTTGAGTGGCGTGATGCAACAAAGTTGCGATTGAGAAAAGTGAATAAGTTGGATAAATTTTGGTTCCATTCGTATGAGAGTTCTACTATATAAAAATAAAAAATAAAACTGTATCATGACAAAAAAAATTGAGAAAGAATGTGTAAGCACATTGATTTGGTCCTATTGTATAATTCAAGACATTACTTGTTTCCTTGCAAGTTAAAGTATAGATGGTATAGACCATTCACCGTGATTCAAGTGTTTCCACATGGTGTTGTAGAGCTAAAGTGTGATGGTATGCCTCATTCAAGGTTAATGGGCAGCCGGTGATACACTATATGGGAAACCCTGAAGAAGTAAAAGTATGTGTTGATGTAGTTACTGTTTCTTTAAAGTATGCATAGTGATCACATTAAATGATTTCTTTTGGTTTAAATTTAATTTATTTGAGCTTAATTTGGTTTCATGTGGTTGTTGGGATGAAAAATTTTGAATGTGTCCTTTATTTCAAATGCTCGATTGAAAATTCTCGCTTACATACTCTAGTGTGCACCATGTGTTCGATAAAACACCAACTTGTAGTTTGTTTGTTGAATCAATTGGTGGGTGATTTAATTGGGTTAGTATGATTACAAATGGTGTGTTCTGTGATGAATTATTGCATTGAGCTTGTTTACATGTGCTTTTATTCTATCTTCAATCTTTTACCTTTCATGGACACCACATATTTGTTAAAATATCAATAAAAGAGGACCGACTTACATTCTTGAAAAGGTTAATGTGAACTTTCTTTGGGGCATTATGTGATCATTTTTGGAGCATAGTTTTTAGTCCAATAATTCTTAAATGTTGGATAACTCGTGGGTTTTTGGTTTAAATTATTAATTAATGTCAAGTCCATGGTTTAATGGATAAATATGCTTATCATAGCATCCCCAAGTGAAATATGAGTAACTCGAGAGGCATACACGTTTTCCTTGCCTTATGATAGATTAGGTGACACCATTCTTAAAAGTATAGGGTTGTTTGTGTTTATATTGGTTTCATGAGTGTTTTATGAGAAAAATAGGCGACATGTGAAGTTATGAGGAAAGAACCACATGAGGTGTAATGATAAAGTTGTCTTGCATCCACCTAAGTTTTCCTTTAATTGTTTACGAAGAGGAAAAAGTTCCCAAATTCTTTCAAAATATCATTGGCAAGAAATGAAACGATTTTGAGAAGAAAGCAAAATAATTATATTCTTTGTAGAAAAGATCATGGATGTTTTTTAGCTCTCTTTTAATGGGAACCATTAGATTCAATTTTTGTCTCTCATTACAAGGATGAGTCCTTGACTCAAAGTAACTTATTAAGCTCAAATTGCTTAAATTGTTTGGGAGACTAACTTTTTGCTCTATGAGTGTGATGCCATGTCTTGTGAGTTTTTTGATTAATTTTTGTACATATATGTAGTCTAGAACTTTCTCCGAGTATGTTCAAAGAAAAATCCTCAACAAGCATTATTTGGAGGATGACCCGAGGCCATTTTTGACTCATCACATAGCCAAAGTTCCACCTTAGCATTTTTTCCTAGTTAACCCATTTGAACCTTTTGATCCATTTTTTTATTTTTGTAATGATAACTTTGATAAAACACCTAAGACTTTGTAAATGACACTTTTGGAACTTAACCTTCTATGATGCAACATGTGATTTGAAAAAATGAAATAAAGGATAAAGCCTAAGTTTAGGGGGTTTGTGTAGTTGGAAGAATAATGTAAGGGTGGTTCACACTCTAAGTTTGGGGGGAGGAATGTGATGTGCTAAGATGACCCAAGAAAAGTGCATATAAGGAGGTAAATTCATGTGCTTAAGAGAAAAGAAACATGCTTGATGGTATAGTTTTATAGCTTAGCCCATAGAATTTGAAGAGAAATATGATGAATGGGGGGGGGGGGGGTAACTAGAACTTAAAGTTTTGAAGTCTATTTAAAAATTTAAAGAAATGAATAAAGAAAATGGTGGCTTTGAATTGTTTGGTAATTGCTAATCAAAAAGGTTAGGAAATATGGGAAATGACTTGAAGGAGAATAAGGTGGATAGTTTAAAAATTTTGGGGTAGAAAGGGTCGAGTGATTTCATTAAAGGATGTATTTTAGTCACATGATCCATATATATTCCTTCCCACACCTTAAACCTTCATCTTGACCCACAAGACCTTGGTGATTCCAAACTAGGTAAGTCTACATTAGTGGCGAAAAACACAAAGGTCAAGCCTATGGTTCTACTCATTGTACTTAAATTTATTTGCAAAAGTGAGTGTGAATTATTTCATTATTTCATATCCTTTGTAAATTTAAATGTCTTGTATTTGTGGATCTAACTCTTATGTGTGAGAGGCATCGATACTTTTGGGTAGAGGGTGAAATCTTACTATCGATTTGGGTAAATGGGTGAGGTAAGTTGCATTGTGAATATTGCAACGATCTTTGAAGTTATTTTGTCTCCTCTTAAGATGCTTTGTTGATTTGGAAGATTAATTTGACATAAACTTGCATCGTTCATAAATATGCGCTCATTGAAAAATTTTGATTTACTTGTTGTCATAACATATTTGAAAAGTCTTTGTGTAGCTTTGTTAGCTTATTCCTTTACTATAGCTTTCTTTTAAGTGGATTTGAGTTTAATACCCTATCTCATTGAATTGTTCTTAGTTACTTGTGGATAAGCGATAGTTTATGTTTGGGGGTGCTGATGAGTGGCAAATTTGAATGACTTTTCAACACCTTTTAATACTAAATTATCATGTTTTTCCATTGGTTTAATGTTAATATTTTACTTAATGCTCAATTGTTTCGGAAAAAAATTGAAAAGGGAAGATGAGCAAGTCATTCAAGACAAAAAGAGGTTAAATGTGAAAGAAAAGAGCGAAATTCTATAAATCAGGCCCAAGAATCGACCTTCAAGTATCGCGATTGCGGCCTGAGAGTCGCGATAGCGTACAAAGGTGATCGCGAGGTGACCACCGCGATTGCAAAAATTGAGAACGCAGTAAGGAAATGACAATCGTGATGGTGCAGGAAAAGTCCAGGGGCAAAATTGTAATTTAATTAAAGATACCAAGAGCAAGGTGGAATTTTTGTAATATTTGACAAATGCCAAATTGGGGATTAAGAGAGGGTTTTAGCTCATTTTCACCATCTTTATCCATCTTTTTATCCATCATCAATTTTTCATCTTGGGGAGACTATTATACTAATCTTCAGCTAAGAAGAAATTATAGTAGCTCCTAACTATAGAATTCACAAATTTTCATTGAAGATTTGTTGAAATTTAAAGTTTGGGTTTGCATTCTCTTTATCTTTCATAAATCAATTTGGTGAAAATTTTGGTATATCTCTATTCACTATCTTTATGAGTAGCTAATTCTTCCTTTTGGGGTTATTGCTGGAACAGGTTATGAGTAGTGCATGAGTGTTATTTATTTATCTATCTAATTAGCTTTTGTTGGGGGTTCTGCTTTTACCCCATACTTGAACTAAGAATTATGGGTGAAAAGCCCAATTTTTTAGGATTCTATACCATCCTTGAAAGAGGAATACTGGGTGAGGGGTATTTGTGAACAACAACTTGGGTTAGCTTATGGAATGGCATCATCTTAGAAATAAAGGTGTTGTTTAACTTATTTTATAGTACCATGTTAAAATATGGGTGCTGATTGAGGCATTGGGTTGGTTGATTTACCACATTCGTGAGGTTTTCATAAGAATACACGAAAGAAATTTAGTGTTTTATTGAAAGATTGACATTGACACCTCAAAATCTACCCTATCCATAACTTTAGCTAAATTTGGATAAATTCTCAATTACCCTTGCATAAATTTGCACCTAAAATCGCATGACCCTAAGATCCGCACCTAATTTATTATACGCTAATTATTCTTAGCCTCGAGTTAGTCTTCTAGAACCCCAAGAATTGTTATAGTTTTGAAAATATTCTGAAATCCCCAAATATTTGTTTCCCATATTTGAATTTAGCAAGTAACTTTTATTTCTAAAATACTCTATCACCACTCACATTGTTTCTTGTGGATTCGACCGCGGCTCAAAGTTGAATAATTATATTGAAAATGATAGTCTTGCACTTAATTTGACGTGTAAGTTGGGTGTTATGACTGATAATTATGTCTGAGCAAGCAGAGTATCCTGATATTTAGAAGTAGTTCAATCATTGAAAGTTAGGAAGGACTAGTAAAGTACTTGGGAAGTATTATTCATGTATGGTTCACGAGCTCTACTCTAACTATGGTACTAAGTTGGAGGGCAACAACAAAAATGAGCAGAAAGTTACTGAGTTACCAAACCTAAATAAGTTTCCATTTCAAGAGTACTAGTGAATATTTAAGATCAAACAACAAACAACTTCCACTTGGTATTATTGTATATCTATATACGGATATGATATTATTGAATTTTGCTTCAATCCTACAATGATACACTCCTCTGTCCTCCATGATATGATCACAATATATTTATATGTTGTCATCATCAATGAGAATCCTCAATACTCCATAATACCATCATAATATATATATATATATATGATTTCATCGATCTATGCTTTAGTCCTTTAGTAGACCATAATAATTAGAAGGCCTATTTACGTATTTCAGCTCCATGTCAAGTAAAATATGACAAACAAATTGAAACCGAGAGAATGCATGTTTTATGCTTATTTGCAAAAGCGAATAAAACAATATAAAAAGATATAGTTTTCATAAACATAGATTTTAATAACCAAGATAGTGAAATTCAGTATTCTTCATGATTATTAGTTTTTAGTCTAGTTATTTAATTTTTCATTTTATTGATCTAGAAATAGATATATAAAGATATAGTTTTCATAAGCACATACTTTTATAAACAAGATAGTAAAATCCAGTATTCGCCAAAATTATTTATATTTTATACTGAATTTGTATTTTCGAAGAAAAGATGAGGGTACTTGGTTCGCATATTTGCCTCTGCTTCCCAAGTGGCTCCCTCAACGGACTGATTCCGCCAAAGAACTTTGACTTGTGAAACTTCTCTGTTCCTTAGTCTATGAGCTTAATGATCAAGAATTTCGATTGGACCTTCCTCAAAGGAAAGACTATTCTGAATATCTACACTTTCTAAGGGAACAACTACAGCTGGATCACCAATACACTTTTTTAACAATGAGACATGGAATAATAGGTGTATTGAGGCTAAATCTGAAGGCAACTCAAGCTCATAAGCTACCTTTCCAAAATAACTGAGAATTCTAAAGGGACCGACATATCGGAGGCTGAGTTTCCTTTTCTTGCCGAATCTCTACACTCTTTTCATGGGAGAGATTTTAAAGTACACAAAATTATTGACCTCAAACTCAAGATCCTTTCTTATCACATCTGCATATGATTTTTGTCAGCTCTGGGCAGCCTTAAGCCTTACTCTGATCAACTGAACCTTCTCTAACGCATCAAACACCAAGTCAGGCCCTAATACTACGGCCTCGCCTACTTCAAACCAACCAATTAGAGATCTACATCTTCTACCATAGAGAGTCTCAAATGGAGCCATACGGATATTAGAATGATAGCTGTTATTGTATGCGACTTCAATCAAAGGCAAGTGGTCATCCCAACTATCTTTAAAATCAATTGCGCATGCTCTCAGCATATCTTCTAGAGTCTGAATGGTCCTTTCTACTTTACCATCTATCTGAGGTTGAAAGGTTGTACTAAGATGGACTAAGGTACGAAGACCCTTTTGGAATGCTTTCCAGTAGTAAGAGGTAAACTTGGCACCTCTATCAGAGATAATACATAAGGGAACACTGTACAACCTGACCAACTCTCTACGATAGAGTTTAGCATAGTCCTCGGCTGAATAAGAGGTATGGACTATCAAGAAATAAGATAATTTATCCATCCTATCAACGATAACCTAAATAGAATCATGCTGATGATGGGTACGAGGCAAACCTGTCACAAAATCCATATTCACTTTCTCCCACTTCCAAATGGGAATATTGAAATCCTGCATGGATCCACTAGGCTTCTGGTGCTCAATCTTAACTTGTTGTCATGTAAAGCGCTAAACTACAAACTATACAATATCTCTCTTCATCCCACTCTACCAATAGATCTCCCACAAATCGTGGTACATCTTAGTGGCCTCTAGATGAATAAAATAACGCGCACCATGCCCTTCTACAAGAATTCATTTCCTTAAATCATCTACACCAGGCATACATAATCTACCTTAACAACAGAAAATACCATTTTTTTCTGGGGAGAAAATCTCCACTTTCTAGTCTCTGACTAATTCTTTTAAATTAACTAGACTGGGGTCTCTATCCTTCTTTTCCTTCACCTTGGAAACTAGAGATGATTCGGCGCTACTCTGTACCCACACACTACCCTCAGCTGAGTCGACTAAGTGGACACCTAGTTGGGTAAGATATTGAACTTCCTGAGCTAACTTTTTTTCCATCCTTAACATGAGCAACACTGCCCATAGACAATCTACTGAGAGCATCAGCCACTACATTGAAACTCATGTTATAATCCTTCAATAACTGTTACCATATTTTTGACAAAGATTTAAATCTTTCAGAGAGAAACATGCTGAAGGCTTTTGTGATCTGTGAACACATCTACATATACTCCATACAAGTAATGCCTCCAAATCTTTAAGGCAAACAGTACAGCTGCTATCTCAAGATCATGAGTAGGGTAATTCTTCTTATGGGGTTTAAGCTGTCTGGAGGCATAGGCTATGACCTTATCTCTCTGTATGAGGACACAACCCAAACCTACTCTGGATGCATCACAGTACACAACAAAACTATCTGAACCATTCAGTAGAGTCAAGACTAGGGTTGTGATGAGTCGAGTCTTCAACTTTTGAAAACTTTTCTCATCGGAATTTGACCACTGAAACTTAAATTTTTTCTAAGTTAATCTTGATATGGACAATGAAATAGATGAAAACCTTTCAACAAACCAATAGTAATAGCTGCTAAACCCAAGAAATACCTGATATCTGATGGAGAGATAGGTCTAGGCCAGTTTCTTATTGCCTCAATCTTTGGTGGATCGACTCTAATTCCATCACTGGAAATGATATGGCTAAGGAAATCTACTGATCTTAGACAGAATTCACACCTACATAATTTAGCAAACAACTGGTGAGCTCTAAGAGTCTGAGGCACTAGTTTGAGGTAGTCTTCATGCTCATTTTTGCTGTGGGAGTAAATAAGAATGTCATCAATGAAGATTATGACAAACATATCTAAGTACTTCTTGAATACTCGGTTCATCAAGTTCATGAAGTCTTCTGGGGAATTTGTAATACCAAAGTACATGAATAGAAATTTAAAGTGACCATACCAAGTTTGGAAAGTTATTTTCTAAATGTCACATTCCCTGACACTAAGTTGATTCTAGCTTGATCTGAGGTCTATCTTTTAAAAGTATCTAGCACCTTGAAGTTGGTCAAACAAGTCATCAATTCTAGGAAGTGGAAATTTATTCTTGACTGTGACTTTGTTCAACTGACGGTAGTCTATGCAAATTCTAAGAGAACCATCTTTCTTATGCACAAATAGAATAAGTGCGCCCCACGGGGAGATGTTGGGTATGATGAATCCCTTATCTAAGAGATCCTTCAACTATTCTTTCAGTTTTTTGAGTTCAGGTGGAGCCATTCTGTATGGTGGAATAAATATAGGCTGAGTATCTAGGAGAAGGTATATTCCAAAGTCAATTTCCCTTTTGGGAAGAACTCTGGGGAGATCTTCAAGGAACACATCTAGAAATTCCCTCACTACTGAAACTAAGATATAGGCTGAGTATCTAGGAGAAGGTATATTCCAAAGTCAATTTCCCTTTTGGGAAGAACTCTGGGGAGATCTTCAAGGAACACATCTAGAAATTCCCTCACTGCTGAAACTAACTCAAGAGTTGGAGTTTCTAAGTTAGAGTCTTTGACTCGGACAAGATGGTAAATACGCCCTCTTCGATATCATCTTTTTGGCTCTAAGGTATAAGATGAACTGACCCCTAAGTGTTATACTACTATCCCTCCATTCAAGGACTGGCTTATTTTAGAACTAGAAATAAACTATTCTATTTTGACAGTGAACTGAGGCATAGCATGAATGGAGCCAATCCATGCCAAGAATGATGTCAAAATCTATCATCTCTAACACCACTAGATTAACTGAGGTAACTTTCTAAGATATTATGATCGGACAGTTCTTGTATACCTGTCTAGCTATAATGGAAACACCTACTAGGGTAGACACTGAAAAGGGCTCTGCTAGTATTTCAAGACTGACTCCGAAGTTGACGGCTATATTTGGAGTTACAAAAGAAAGAGAAGCTCCAGGATCTAGTAAAGCATAAATATGTAAGTTAAATACCTTCAGCGTACCAGTAACTATGTCATGAGAATTTTCCTAATCTTTGTGACACTGAAGAGAATATAATCTATTCGAATGCAGACCACTGGTAGCACTAGAAGCGGCATCCTGCTGAGTCAGGCGATTGGATAGAACTGACGACTGATGGGACTGGCCCTGTTGGCGCAGATCCCTACCCTTCTGAGCAACTACCTGACACTCTCGAATCCGATGGCCTGGATTTCCACACCCGAAGTACACATCACTACCCACTCTACACTCACCTAGATGGTGTTTACCATATTTCTGACATAGAGGATTTATATAAGCACTACTAACACTGACCTGGGACTTAGATCCTAGTTCCCTATCCCTATTATCATTTCTGAATTTTTTTATTGGAGCACTCGATGAAGAGGGTGCTGGGGATGAATACCTCTAATGAAATTGAGGACGGTTACCACCTTCTGACTTTGTATGATTGAAATTAAAACTACCTATCCTAGCTCTCTTGTTCCTCTCTCCTTCTTATTAATCTTCTACTCCTCAATTTATTAAGCATGGACCATCAGACTAGACAAGTCCATCTTACTAATAAGCATTGTGATCTTGTACTTCTTGACCATACTATCAAATACACCAGACAAAAACTTACTCATCTTAGACCTGTTATCATCTACCACATGAGGAGTATACCTAGATAACTGAGTAAACTTGAGGGAATACTCCATCACACTCATGCTTCCTTTCATCAAATTAATGAACTCTAACACTTTGGCCTCTTTCTACTCTAATGGGAAGATTTTATCTTAGAAAGCTATGGCAAACTCTTCCCATTCTATAGGCCCTGCATCTACACCCATATCAACATTCCACTACCTAAACCAAGTATGGGATACATCCTGCAATTGATATAAATCTAACTCAGCACTTTGACTACACGTCACCCCCTGGCATCTGTTACCTTCTGAACCATATCTAAGAATTTTTGTCGATTCTTTTTAGACTTGAATCTTATAAAAGAAGGAGGATTTATTCAAGTAAAGTCCCAAATTCTGGTTTCAACAGTATTGGCCACAGTGTTGGTTGGAATAGCAGCTGGTCGTTTATTTTGTGCTGCTACTGAATTGGCTAGAGTAGTGAATGCAACTCTGAATTCTGCATGAGAGACATGCTCATCCAGAAGATCTGCCTGGACAGGCTGAGAGGTTGGTTGAGTTACTATTCTTCTCTTTTTCTTCTTGGGAGGAATGTTCTATATATTAAAGGAAGAAGTGGATTAGACAAAGAGTTTAACATGAGCTCATGCTCACTCGCACAACATGAATACTGAAAGAAGGGAAACTTTTTCTTAAATACTTTGTAGCCTAACGACCATAAGTGTGGCGTGCTACACACCCATGTACAAGAATCTACTCGACACGGGTTTTAGACTTCCTAGGATACTTTAAAACCTTAGGCTCTGATACCAACTTTGTAAAAACCCGAGACTACCCCCTAGTCCTTACACGGTGCTTATGGTCCCGAGGAACTACAAGTTAACCCATGAGCTGGTACCTGCTGTGAGTAGTGAATAATATAATCATGAATGTGTAAGAATAACTAAAATTCCATAAGGTTTAAATAATAAAATAACTACTGAATTATTAATATGGCATATTACTAAAATCTGAATAATCTGAATAGCTAACTGTAGTGTCTGGAAAGCCTCTAAACTAAATACTCTGAGTTGATGGGACAGGCCCCAAATAACTTTAATAACTACTGAGATAAAGATATAAAGTAATATTATTTGTCCTCGGATGATAAGGACTCACCACTGCTACTGTACTACTGATGATCTGAGGAACTAAGTTCTATTCGGGAACTGAGCGTCAGTACCTATGATATGATATATCATAGCACAAAAAAAAGGTATGTGATTATTACTTTAAATGTATCAGTATGCTAAATGAGGTAGGATGATATGCATGGTTTTATGAATAGGAATAATAATAAGTAACTGAATATTCATGTAAAGCATGGAGTACTGAATAAAGAGAATTGAATCTTTAGATACTGAAGATGTATGAAAATCTATAAATACTGATGATGTATGACCAGGCATATAACATGAACTAATAAAAATCTGTAAACTAAAATCTATATGCTTTGGTCAAACCACACTAAGAATGAATAAATAAGCTGGGACTGTAACTAAGACTATATTTGAGATTGTGGGAGGTATCATCTAACCGACATTCCCCATTTTGAGCTAATTGTAGCCCAACCTGTAACCCCAGTTGGAAGGGTGTTAATAACCATTCCACGGGTACTATCAATGGCTGTGTGGATCCGCTAAATTGATATAACACCCAAAGGACTAAGGACATCAAGCCTGAACTGATGGGTGATACCTGTGAGATAGTCAAGCCTAATCTGAAGGGTTTCTTCTTATATCCTACCTGGTTATGTTGTTCTGGAGTATAGGGAATACTACTAATGTCTCTGTCTATCTGACGGGGAAGTCGTCATCCCTATATTCGCTCAGTGCTAAATCCTATTCCCAGCTAAAAGACACTGAGATACTAGAATGTTCTGATTTTAATGACTGATATCTGACTATTCTGAAAATGCTTATAATATAATCTGAAGACTATTGTGTAATGTACAGAGACTAGACTACATAAACAGCTATGGTTTTTGGGTATTCAATACCCACAAGACTCAAAACAACAATTCTGAAAAGACACTAAAGCTTAGGGGACGAAGAATGAAGGTTTTCATTAAATCAATCACTCTTGTAGGTATTTATCAAACACTTGTTGTTCATAGTTCAAAACTATCATAGGAATGTCCTAAAACATATAGAAATAGCATGAATCCGACATAATAGAGTTAAATCATGGCCTTGTTCAATAAATTACAACATTAAAACATGGAGGATTAAATAATAACAATAATTTCATGGTAACATGGTATAGAATCAAATAATTTCATGGTAACATGGTATAGAATCATAGTTCATGGAGATTCAGGGGTAAAATAATAATTTAAAACATAAAAGATCATAATTTTATAATTTAAAAGGGTTACTTGGACTCCATGGATAAAAGGGATCCATGGATGAACATCTACCATACTTAATTGATGGATTTCTTGAAGTTCTTGGTGAATTCTTGAGGATTGACCATGAATTTGAGAGCTAGGGTTCTTGATTTGGAGAGAATACGTTTAGATTTGGGGGAAATTAATTAAAGAGTATTTTTAAAACATTTTTAGGGCTTAAATATCTCACTTGGGCAGACTAAAATAATCGGGAAAATATTGTTTTATCACTAAATAAAATATTAATTTTTCGTCAAATTTTTATGAAATGGGCACCTGGTGCGACGTGGCGCTGTCGCGCCGTGTCACTAGAAACTGACAATTGGGAACTAGACTGACGGTGCAAGGCACCATTATTCAGTAAGCCTTTGGATGCAATTTGGCCGCCTCCGCGATATGCCAACATTGCGGAGGCCCACTGGAAAGTGACAAATGAGAAATTGGCCTACTCTGCGATGCGCCATAATCGCGGAGTCACACTAGAAATTGACAAATGGGTAATTGTCCTGCGTGATGCGCCATAATTGTGAAGTCACACTAAAAATTTAAAATTGTCATTTAGACTACCTACGCAATGCACTAAGGATTAAAATGATGGTGTTTAAGGACTGAAACTTTAAATAGCCATAACTTCTTATCCGGTTATCAGATTTAGGTGAATTTTATATTGTTGGAAAGCTAATTCAATTTCTTACACAATGGCAGGCTCTAAACTGGTAAATAGTAAGTGTTTTAAAAATTTTATATATGAATACTCATGTATTGGAACTTAAATTATGTTCGAGAAATATGGGGTATTACATATACAAACGAACTTATTTTATTTCATGAATATATTACAACATAGGAAAAATTTTTAGTCAAATCTTCCTTATACTTTCATACAAACTATTTGTTACTTTTCCCTGATGGGAGAAGTTTTTTTCACTCACTCATATAGAAGATTCCAAAAATTTTGTAAGAAAGAAAGTTTCATAGAAATTTAGTCTACCTTCTATGAATTTCTATCTCTCCTTTTATAGACACAAGAAGGGGTAGAATTACAATATTTTTTTCCTCAAGGTAAACCCTTTAAAAGTATCTATTTCACATCTAGTCCCTTATTAGGATAAGAGATAAGATTCTTTTTCCTTTTGATTGGCTACTTTTGGATCGTGGGGTCCAGTCTTCTTTATTATTTTATCGTGTGGTACCAACAATTATGTTGACATATGTACTTTTTCTTCATGTCTTTTCTTCCATTGCTGGCGTCTCTTTCTTATTGTAAATTACATTTCTTTGGACATTGATGAGCTATCACCATCATTTCTTTTGAGATATCCATGTTTTAAGAATCTATATGCCATAGTCCAGGTTTTTGGAGTAGTTGGAAATTAATGTGTTTCGAATTAAGCAATTTTGTCCCTTAAGACTACTGATTTTGATTTTCTTTTTATCATTAAAATTTAGTTTGCATCCCTGTTGATAACTTTATAATTTTCCTTGTATTTATTTTTAAGGATGTTATATACTGCCTTCATCCCTAAAGCTCGTCTTGTTTGGATCCACTTTTTATTAAAATAGGGGATATTTTTATCAACTCCTGTTGCATTGATATTAAAGTTTCTTAATTTTTCCACGGTTATATAGTTAAATGTTGAAAAATATAATTGATCATCTTGAGATTCCATTGCTATGCTATAGAATCTGTATAGACTGCTTCATCTTTGGCATAATTTCTGATTGAACTAGCTAAATGCGTCGGCAGTCTTTCTAGTTCAGGTAAACTTGGTTTAGAATAAAATTGGTCTAAGTAACCAAATTTAAATAATTTGGTTGTGAAAACATCTTATCCAACTAGAAAGATGAAAATCCTTGGATATTGACTTTTTATCTCAATGACTCCAAAAGTTTCTCCACGGACATCTGGCAGATTGTAAATTTGTTTTGTAAAATTCAGATATTCCTCTTCTTTGGGATGGATTTTTCCTACCTAAAAAGAAGCAAACTATTTTCCTGAGCAGAAGTTAGTTCTTTTTTCTGATTTCTTAGAGGTTATTTTAGTTTTTACTGATTTTACTACTTCATAGAAATTTCTCTGTGCTCGGCTTTTAGCTTTGTTCGAAAACTCCTCCATTGGCATATACGGATTTATAGTCGACATGTTTTTGGCACTAGTTTTCAGTGGGACATCTACTACCACTTTGTTAGGGAATTTTCCCTGTTTGCAGCATTTAGCTCCGTCCGAATACTCCGCCATCGGCATATCCGGCATTACCGTCGAGATATTTTTGGCACTAGGTGCTAGTGGGACATCTCCTGCCACTTCTTTAGGAAATTCTCATCCCTTGTCTGTAGTTTACAGATGTTCGCAGAGGAGTTGGAACTCTTCCATATTTTTAGCTTAATCAGTGTTAAGCCGACTTAATTCAAATTGTAATTTCTTTGCCTTTTCAGACAAGGATACTAGTTTGTCTCGAATGCTAAACAATATGTTGCTCGTTTTATTATCGATTCATCAATGTCATTCAATCTTTGCCATATTGTACTGACTAATCCCTGAGTTTTATTATCTATATTTGACATTTTTTGAAAGAAAATCTGCAAAAATATTGTAAGATCATTTGTGGAATATCAACGCCAGCTTCGTTAAATGTTCCACTAGTGTACCTACAGATTTCATTTAGGTCTGTTTGTAATAATGCTCCCCAATGATAGCCGGAGGCATCCATTTATAGTACCAAATTATCTTCTGGGTCTGGTAATCTAAACTTTGGTAGCTTAGCACATTCTTCTTCTAATTTTTGAACACAAAGAGTATGTTCATTGGTCCATCCAAGTCGATTTGACTTTCAAATGACTTTTTGCAAAGGATTTCTCTGTTTTGCAAGATTCGGGATGAATTCGCCTACATAATTCAAATAGCCAAGAAACTTTAGTATTTCTTGTTTAGTTGTTAGTTTATCAAGAAATTCAATTAGTTTCTTTGAAATATGAGCTTGTAACTCTATTCCAATTTTTGAAATTATCATTCCTAAAAATTCTATTTTATTTTTGCTTATTTCAGCCATTTTTGGCTTAAACAATTTCATTTTTAAAATAAATGTTTGAAAATTCTTTCAGATGTGTTAAGTTTTCTCGGTAGTTTTTTGAACATACCAAAATATCAACTATGTAAACAATTAGAAAAATTTTCTTAGAAAATATTTTTTTCATTTTTCATTGAAAAATTTGTGGTGCATTTTTTATTCCAAATGGCATTACTAACCATTCCTAATGTCCATTAGGAGTGCTAAATTTTGTTAGATGGATTGATTCCTCTGAAAGTTTAATTCGGCAAAAGTCACTTTTACAGTCAAATTTTGAATAATAGATTTTTACTTTAGCAAGGTTAATTAAATTATTTTTATTTGCGAAAAAATATCCATCAAAAATACAATTTTTATTTAGCTCTTTGTAGTTTATAACCATTCGATTTTTTCTTCTTTTTTTTTCCGCATGGTTTCTTACCATAAATGCAGGACTGCTGTGTAGACTCCTGCTTGCTCGTATTCATTTAAGATTGAGGAGTTCTTGTATCTGAATTTTAAATTTTATTTTATCCTCCTCGTTATAAAGCATTGGTTTAACTCTTATTAGGATACTAGGATCTTTAAGAATTAAGATTGCTTTTTCATGGTTATTATTCGAGTTTTTAATGAATTTTCTCCATAAGAAATTTGTAAATTTTGTTTTATTTTCTCTAGATTGAGATATTTATAAGAGTAATTTTTAGAGGCATCTAAATTTTTTTTTTAAAGATTTCTTTTTCTTTTATCAAGATATAAGGATTGTGTTTCCTTGGAATTTTTATAAATTGATTACATGGGGTTTTGAAACTAACCATGTATGTCGTTTGATGATAATTTTGAAACTGTTATATAAAGTTATTTCCCAGTAATAAATTAGTTTCATGTTTGTCATATGCAAAAAATGTTATATAGAAATAATTTTAGATCCTAAAAGTATTTCTACACTTTTTTTTCATGTTTTAATTTTTCTTTATCTCCTATAATACCAATAATATAGGAATTAGTCTTATTAATATCTCAACTTTTTATTAAAAAAGATTTTGTTAAACTGGTTTCTGAGTTGTTATCTATTTGACAATATAAAGTTAGTTTTGTTTCATAGGTTGAAAATCCTACTAATACTGATACTCTAAAGGAGGTTTCTTTAGGAATTAGATTTTAGGAATAAAACAAGTTTTATCTCCTAAGGTTATTTGGATTCCTTCTTTTTCGATATTATATTGATCCAAGCTATTAAGAAATGTTCCTCCTAAAATTATGTTGTAATAATTTTCATGATTACTAATATAACAAGGAATTCTTATTCTAATTGTTCCAAGTTTTATTGGTAAATCTACAATTTTTGAACATTCGCAGCTATTTTCTTCAAAGGTTTTGTAAATATAAGGCTTACCTTGAAAGCTAATTATTTCCTCTAGGATACTTTTCTTCACATGATTTGTTGATAATCCTGAATGTATTAGGATTGTTTTTTTGTTCCAGTCGCTTCCATTAAAGAATCTTCCTAATACTTCTGTAACATTGTTAGAGCTTTCATTGTTAAATCTTATGGAATTACCTTTTCGTATGGAGTTTCTCTTGGATTCTATGGAGAGTCTTGATCTTGAAGTAGTGGAGCTTCCTATTTCTATAGCTTTTCCCACCTGAATTTCATATTCAGTAGGAATATTTGGTTGTTGAATTATTGCTTCAACTATTCTGGCTATTCCCATGCATTCTTGGTCAATTTCGATCAGGCTTTTATTTTTATAGACATTTTCATAATTTGAATTGGTAACCGTATATAGAGCTTGATAATAGATGCTCATAATATAAAGCTTCGTTAAAATTTACATCTTTTAATGAAATACAATACCTGGGATAATAAGTGAATAATAATTCGGTTTAAGCCAAATTTCCTTCAACAATACCTAGCTCCCCTTCTCTGGTATTAATAAATCTTTCATCTAAAAGGTTAATTACTATTGGACAGTTTATTCCTTCTTTAAAAGTGGATTTAACCATAATTTGGATTCCTCGAAGATGAACATAATTCATCTTTTTCCTATTCCTTTCTTGACTTTTTCTTAAAATTTGATCGATCATAGAATTTTTTAATAAGGTAACCTTATGTTTGCCCGTAATTAAAGTGAATTCAATAACTTTTTCAATTTCCTGGTATTCATGATAGGAGATTTTATTTCTTGAGAAAGTTTTTTATAATTTATTAAATATACTATCTTCGGTTCGGAGATTGAATTTTAATCCTTGAATTTTTCTTAATAATTCTCCATGAAATATTTCTTTTAATACATATCCTCTTTGATCTTCTTCATCCTCTATAACTTAAATGGCTTCTTCTACGTTCTCAATTTCTTGATTCATTCTTCTGAATCAGTACTTGATTCTGAGAATTCTTCATAGAGTTCTATATAAAAGTCTTCACTTTTAATAGATGAGATCGAATCTAGGTCTGACTCAATTTTTTCTCTATCTATTTTAGATATTTTAACTCTTTTCTTATTACATTCATAACTTTTGTGGCCTTCTTCTCCATAATTTTAGCATTTGCATTAATCTGTAGATTTCTTTTTGAAATTTCTTCATTTTTAAAGTACCTTTTTCTTGGTACATAATTTTTCTTGAAAATATTTTTCCTTTTAATTAATCCCTTGGTTTTTGTTTTTCTTTTTAAAGGAATTTTTTCATGACATCCCCACTGAGATGCTGCTTCTGTGTCTTCACAATAGATCTGGGTACCAATTCTTTTAGCTTTTCTTTGCATATTATGTAGCATGAAAAGATGGCTAAGTTTTTTATTAAGAAAGGCAATTATTCTTCCTAGAGAGTCATATGTTTGGACTTCCTTAGCATATTTTTCTCTAAAATAGCTAGCCCAATATCCTGGTTTGTTTTTATAGTATTTATCTATGTATGGAGTCATGTTCACGCTACTATCAAATAGATCGTTGTAGTTTGTTTCAAACTCGCAAGTATATTCTTGAATATACTTCATTTTATAAATTTGAAGTTTTTCTAGTCATTCTGAAGCTAGCAGCCTTTGCTTTTCTTTTCCTTTAGAAATATCTGCTTGGCTTCCTAGGAATTCAACTCCTACATATTTCACTATGTGATCTATTCCGTCTAGAGTTGATTTGTTAAATTGCTCTATTGGTTCTAATATAACTATTTTTTTAGCTTCTTCTGAAATTCCTTTAAACTAATTATCCACCTTTCTAATAAAGGTGTTTTGGTTATATAGTATTTTTCGTCACTGCTGTAATTGGTTTCTTTTCTGAAGATGAAGAATATTTCTAGATTTTTAGTCCATAATTTTAAAAATTCTCCTGGTTCTCTTTTATAGTCTAAATTCAAAAACTGCGTAGATCCATCATTTCCTACTAGGAGTCTATTTGACATAAATTTAGCTTTAGAATTTATATGGTATTGACTATTATAGTCTTTCCATTATTTAGATGTAGGTAGAAAATTACTCCTTGGTACTGGCTCGTTGAACGAGCTTCATTCTTCTTTAGGGGCTCTAAAGTTTCCTTGGGTCCTCCTTTATCTTCATGGTTCGTATGAACACGATAGTTTTGATCATTAAGATCAAGCTCCTCTAAGGCATAGACTAATTCATCTAGTTCATTTATTTTCTTTTGTTTCTTTAAAATCTTCCATTTTGGTTTTAGAAGTAGAAGCTTTTTCTAATTCTTTATTTTTAATAATCTTTGAAGTTTCTTCTAGGTTTTCTAGTTCTTCCCTTTGTCTTTTTTTGAGAAAATTAAATATATTCTTTTCATCAAGACTTTCTTCCTGATAGATTCATTTGTTGGAAATTCTTAGAGTGAAGATTTCATTCCTAACTCATTTTCCTCATTCTTTATCAAAATTATCTGTCTTATCAATGAAATTATTTATTTTCGCTGGTGAGCTACCTTTAAGGATTTTGATTTCCTCTTCTGTTAGATTTAATTCAAGGATTATATGTCTTTGCACATCTAAAAGATCATTTAGTTTCTCTAGGATTTCTTTATTACTCATTTAAACAAATTGTGTTCTAATTTATACTCTAGATGCTAGATTTCTTATTCTAGCTCAAATATAATTTTATTTTGAAAGAATAGTGACTTTTTGCAAACTCCTGCAAATGAGTTTTAGGCATAACGTTCCTTTTGGAGGTTAGGATCTTTCTTTAATTCTGATAATAGCTTTAAATCTTTTTCTTTATCCATTAGATAGGTTATAACTAGGTAGTTTAAACCTAATCTTATTATAATTATAACTGGTAGAGTCTTTCTAATTTTTTATTTAAGTAGGAAATTACTCCTTGGTACTGGCTCATTGAACGAGTTTTCTTCTTCTTCAAGGGCTCTAAAGTTTTCTTGGGGTCCTCCTGCATCTCCATGGTTAGTATGAACATGATAGTTTTGATCATTAAGATCAAGCTCCTCTGAGGCATAGATTAATTCGTTTATTTCGTTGATTTTCTTTAAAATCTTGTATTTTGATTTTAGTAGTAGAAACTTCTTCTAGTTCTTTATTTTTTGAAATCTTTGATGTTTGTTCTAATTTTTCTAGTTCTTCTTCTTGTCTTTTCCCGACAAAATTAGATATAATCTTTTCATCAAGACTTCCTTTCTGATAGATTCCTTTGTTGAGAATTCTTAGAGTGAAGATTTTATTCCTAACTCTTTTTCCAAATTCCTTATCAAAATTATCTGCCTTTTCAATGAAATTTTTTATTTTAGCTAGTGAGCTATCTTTAAGGATTTTGATTTCCTCTTCTATTAGATTTACTTTAAGGATTATATGCCTTTGCATATCTAAAAGGTCATTTAGTTTTTCTGTGATTTCTTTATTACTCATTTAAACAAATTATGTTCTAGTTTATACTTTAAATGTCAGATTTCTTGTTCTAGCTCAAATATAATTTTCTTTTGAAAGAATAATGACCAATAATAAATGGTTGTTATAAACAGGGTGTGCATGTATGCGGAATTTTAATTCACTTAATCAGTGAAATAACCTTCATCACATATATATATATATAGAAAGATGTATGTTTATATATATATATATGTGTGTGTGTGTGTGTGTGTGTGTATGTATGTATGTATGTGTCGGCCACTTTTAAGAAAAATAAGAATCACACGTTTTTATTTTTATTTTCAAATGTCATGTAAGCCTTAAGGGTTGAAATGAATATTATATATATATATATATATATATATATGTATGTATATATGTATGTATGTGTGGGCCACTTTTAAGAAAAATAAGAATCACACGTTTTTATTTTTATTTTCAAATGTCACTTAAGTCTTAAGGGTTGAAATGAATTTACTATGAAGCTATGAATAGAGTACATAATTTTTTGTGAAATTAAAAATTGAAGGTAAATTATGGGGACAAGTTTTTGGGTGATCTGATGTCCTTTCTTTATGCTTAATTGTGTTTCTATTCTTGTAAGACTATCAATACTATATTTGCTGCTTACCACATCTGATATCAAGATGGTCATTAATGGCCAGTGCAGATATTTAAACTTTTTCACTCACCTAATTTCATTACCGACTGAAAGTTAGTGATATAACTTTTTTCTAGTTTCTCCTTTTATTCAATGTTTCAAAATAATACTAATACCAAATCATTCTCCATGAAAAATTTAAATTTCTAAACGAACGGCTCCAACCTTACAACATTTCACGATTGTTACATAATTAAAAAAAAATAGAATAATAAAATTTTCATATGTCAACTTAAAAAAAATAGAATAATAAAATTTTAATGTCAACTCCCAACAATGTGGTTCAGTTTTTAAATTTTGACTTCAAATGCAAATAAAAGACCAAAGAAATAAAATAAAGGAATTTCCTGAGAAAAATAGCTCGGAAATAAAAGGAAATAGACCGAACTTATGTTATTGCTTTTACTTCATTATTTAATTTTTTTATATAATAAAAGTAGAATCTTAGTTTATCTTCTATATAGACTATGGTTAATCTAACTAAATTGGTTGTAAACATTTTGTGCCGATAAGTCCTTACTATAAATGAAAAGACGAAAAGATGAAAAAGAACAGAACAATTCCGCGGTCAAATCAAAGGGCATCTAAGGTTAGTATATTTTTCAAGCAAATGGTTATATCATTGAGAATCTTCTTATTTGTGACCTTGATATAAAATAAGTTATATTTTGTTTTGACGATGAGCAGCTGACAACAAAGGACCAAATCCCTTAGTCTTCATGGAAACATACAGTTGTCACAGGGACTGCACAGTTTTGTGTTCTAGTGTAACAAAATGCATTGGTGAGATGTGTACCTGTTAAGATACTTGGTCCAATTAAATTTCTACCCTAATCATTACATTTCAATAAAAAGAAAAGAATGTTTCTCAAAATTGCGAGTTTTCACAATCCAAATTATTCAGAATTGAAAGATACGAAAACTCAGTTGCTCAAGTATTGCTAAAGTTCTTGATCTCTTGATGTACTGAAAAAAGTGAGTGTTCTTGAGTATAGTCCTGAATTTATAATACTTGCACTATAAGAGTAATGTCTTCCTGTTTTCTTGAGAGTGCTTAGGTAGAGTTGCCTAAGTTCATCATTAGTTAGAGTTAATCAATATTTGAGAGAGTACTTGGCAAAGTTTTCAAGGTAGGATTGTAGTAGAGTTATTACAAGCAGGAGGAGCCTAGAGTTACGTTCATTTAGTGTCTATAATCACGAGGTTTATTATAGTGAATTGTTGGGTGCTTATTAGGGCAAGCTGTGGTTTTTTCCTTCCTTGAACAAGGAGATTTCCACGTTAAAATTTGTTTGTTTTTATTTTCCTATAATGTATTTAGTTTTTTCGTGCTTTACTGTTTGATTGCCTATGACTGACTCTAAGGGTCTTGGTCCCTCACAGTGCGGTGCAATCCACCAAGTTTCATCAATTGGTATCGGAGCCAAAACACTATAAAAGGTTAATACCCATAGTGAATTGGTTATAATAAATAGTCCGCCTAATCATTAAGAAGGGAAATCTACCCCTAGACTACCTATATTTAATGGACAATAATATGGATGGTGGAAAACCAAATTATTTGACTTTATTATGGATGAAAACAGTGAGCTTATGGATATAATACTTAATGGTCCTCATGTAACTTTCAAGGAGATGAAAGAAGGAGGTATGACAAGAAAGGTGGTGAAAACCAGAAGAGAGTTTGATAATGAAGATAGAAAAAACATGAGAAAAACTACAAGGCCAAGAAATTGCTTATCTATGACATAGTACCAGATGAGTACACCAAGATTTCATCTTGTCGAACAGCTAAGTATATTTGAAAATTTTTTGAAAATAGCTAATAAAGGGACCACCGATATGAAGGATTCAAAAATTGATATGTTTACTACACAGTATAAAACCTTCACCATGGAAGAAGGATAAACTATCCAAGATATGCATATAAGATTTATTTCTATCACCAATGAGTTGCACTATTTAGGAGAAGTAATTTCTGTGTACAAACAGGTTAGTGAGATTTTGGGGGTCTACCTAAATCCTGGGTAAGTAAAGTATATTCCGTATCTGAGGAAAGAAACCTGAAAACTCTAACTATGAATGAGCTTATTGGTAATCTAAAGACACATAAACTCGAGAAGCAACAAGGGTAAGAGAAGAAGGAAGCAAAAAGGGAGAAATCTCTGGCATTGAAGACTTCTAAGTCAGATTCAAGTGAAGAAGACACTAACCATATTTGGCAAAAAGAATTATTAGAGAAATGAAGAAAAGTAGTCAGTTTCAAAAAAGAGGAAATAGAAGCAAGAAGAGAGGCTCTGTTAAAGTTTGTTACAAATGTGGAAGTCCTGAGCATTTCATCAAGGATTGACCAATGCATCAAGTAGATTAACGGGAATATCTTAAGTCTGGAAGTGACAAAGGAATGAACAGAGACTAGGTCCCTGAAGAAGAAAGGTTGCAACTAATTTTGCGATTAAGTAGGCCTTAGCTATCTTAGGGAATTCTTCTGGTGAATCTGAAAAAAATGGGAAGCATGAAGATGTTTTCATATTGGTAGTGGAGGCTTAAAAATGTACTTTTGATTCCTTGTTTTCTCTCTTGGAAAACATTGAATATAATGAATAAAGTGAGGGAACTTTTTACGAAATTAAAGAAAACCTGAAAAACTACTCTACAAGAAAGATCAAAAAGCTTGCTAATATGTTTATTGATTCTATGTGTGAATTGACTACTGAGAAACATGATTTAGAAGAAAAATAGAGAATTGGGAGCTTGAATTAATTTCTTAAACACTCCATATATCTGAAATAACGGAACAGGTTACTAAATTGAAATCTGAACACCTAAGTCTAATAGGTCAATTGGAGAAAGTAGATGATGTTTTCCATAAATAAAAGAAAAATTCTCTAAAAGAAAAAGTAGAAGATCAGGAGCTTTAATTAATTGCATTAACTCTTAAGATTTCTAAATCAGAAGAGCATGTTGCTAAGTTGAAATTTTAAAATCTGAGTCTGGTGAGTTAATTGGAGAAAGTAGATGCTTATGATAGTAAAGGGAAGAATGAAGATTCAAAATTTCAAATTGAGCTTGAATAAAAATTGAGGGACTCTCAAAAGGATCTCATGACTGCACTCCATAAGAATGATGAATTATAAAGGGAACTGGTTCGTTTAAGAGAAGTACTTAGTAAATCCCTACAATGGACCACATCCTCACAAATTCTTTCTAATTTAATTAGTCAAGGGGTCAAAAGTGGTAAGGGTCTTGGGTATTGGTGCAAAGCTCAATCACCTGGGTCTTAAGAAAAGGTTGTTCAAGAGGTCACAAACAAAGTTCACAAACCTTTATGCACTCATTGTGGGAGAGATGGTCACACGAAAGAAAATTGATCAAGTTGAAATAGAGCTAAAATGAGTAATGTTATATATTACAAGCAATGGTATACCTATCCTAAGGGTTCCAAACCTTTGAAGATTATAAATAAACTCTCATTACCAAGATGGGAAAACAAGGATTCGATCACACCTCTGTCCTTCTACAAGAAACTCAAACTCAAGTTGGTTCCCAAATCTAACAAATAATTTTGTTTGCAGGAGAGAGAAAGGGTTTGCAGTCAAAACTATTTTCTTGATAAAAAATTATTCAAAGCTATAAATGAAAGATTTGATTGTATTTTCTCTCTCAAATACACTTCAAAGTAGAGGTGTCTTATATGGAAAATGGATGACATTGTTGAAGAGAATAGTCAAGAGCCAAATTTTGCAGTTGAGAATAATGAAAGTGGTGGTGATCTGGAATATGAATTACAAACTCCTACTCATGCTGAAAAAATATTGAGATGGATCCGATCAAATTCTTTAGAGACCTAAACCCAATGTAATTTATCTCAGAAGATAAAACAGAAGCTTAAAAGTGTGGTGATGCTAAGTCTGGGACTTAATCCCCAGACCTATTTTTGGAACAAATTCTGGTAAAATTAAGTCCTAAAACAAACAAGTTGAGTCTAGAATTGACAAAATCAACCTTGGCTACTAAATAAATAAGTTCTTTTCCTGAAACTGGCTATGATTAGAAGACAGACATCATTGGTAAAGTATATGCACAATGGTCTAACTCAATACTATACCATTACAGGTTTACACCCATGGGAATAAATTTGGAGAAAAATAGTTGAGACAATCATAATATGAGGGACCAAACTTTTGAAGAATGAAATGTGAGAAAACTAGTAAAGAAATCATTGAAGGATGAAGAGAAGAGGAAGAAAAAGTCCACTGATGAATCATCTACATTTTTGACTAGTTCAGCCTCTATCTAAAAGACCACATGTCCTTTCTCTTCTAAGAAAAAGCTGTTAATTCACAACAATGTTAAGAGTTACTCCTATTAAATTCAAACATGTCATTTTAAAAAGGCACCTTATAATAACAACGGTCGCCTCGTTCATCTAAACCAAACTTATCTCATCTTACTCTGTTAAAAAAATTAACTCAAATTGTCTTCTTAAATCATCCTTCCTCTTTGAGTTAAACTAGTCTCCCTCTTTTTTTCTCACAATATCATCAAAATAAAAGATACTCCCACTTCCTCAACTCCAATTAAAGACCTTAAACTTGATAAAGCCCTTGAAAATCCATCTAAACTGTTCAAAATTGATATTTCTGATAACCTAACACCCAAATTTATACAAGATTTTTCCTTGATTCCCCAATAAGAGCTTGTTCCAGAAATTCCATATCCTCTAATTGAGTTTGTCCCTATCAAGACTTCCATAACCATTAAAATTTTTTCTCAGTAATCCATGGTCGAGGATCCACATCTTGGTTTTGGTTAAATAATCAAACTAGAAATTCCTCAATCCATAGAAGAATCAAAATCACCTGAAGACCTTCAAATCATCATCTATACTGAACTCTTAGAAACCTCTCAAGTACGTGGTTCCCCTACTTCGTCTAAGTTAAATCCTATTTTTGATCAATTGTGTAATAAAGAAATACTTGGTAAGAGGTTTGATTTTTCAATCAATGTAAACTGGTTAGCAAGGAATATGCTTCTACTTGCATATGATTCCAAGGAAAGTTCAATTAGTGTTGAAGACCAAATTGTTGAAAAATATGATATGACTAAGTGTGGAGATAGTGTACTAACTCCAAATAAGAAGGATGAAGAGGTTGAGGATGAATCACGACTGACGTGGCCTGTGAAAAAATACAGAGGTAGTAAAGGCAACAAAAAGTGATAGATTCTAGTTTAAATGTTGCTAGAACCTACTCTACTAGAGGATCTAAAAAGAAGTTATTAGTTATGCTATGAAGGCTAGCAAGTCTTCTTTAACTAAGGAAAGAAGACTAAAAAAAGTTGCAGTAGTAGAGAAGGAAAATATCAAAGTTGTAGAGGTCAGAGAGGATGAGAAAGATGACCTTGATGTTGCTATGGAAATAGATATAAGAAGATAAGAAATTCTTGTCTTAGGAAGGACTAGGTCCTCCCTTTCAAAGTCTAGCCTATAGGAATAAAGCAGAAGCATATTGTTGTGAAAAAAAGAGAGTTTCTAAAGGACCTAGTTTTAAATGAAGAAAAAAAGATAAACAGGTGAAGCCAAGTAGTGATACAAAAAGAATAAGAAAATAAAGATATGTGAAAAGAGCGAAGGAGTAAGATTTTAAAAATACAAAAAGTATTATCTGGGAGAGTGTTTGATTACACAATATATGAGAGGCAAACATGGTTGAATTGGTGAAATATGTGAAACATCATGGATGGTTACACCTCTTGGAGGAACCTTCTCCTATGGTTTCTAAATAAGAAGTAAGAGAATTTTATTATAATGGAGTTCTCAGAGGATGGGTTAAGCTTGACTGCCAATGTGAATGGAAATCAAATCAAACTATATGAAGATTTCCTAGGAAAAATCTTCGATATGCCTGTAATAGGAGTAAGGCATTTTATGAAGCAACAACCCTCTACTGAGTGTATCATGGATGCCTTTAAGGTTGGAGGAATGTCAATAGAAGGAGTGATAAAGAAATTTCTCACAGGTGAATTTTAGTTAGTTTTTAAACTTTTGAAGAAGATCCTTTTGATCAGAGAAAAGAACCACTGCCTCTGCTATTGATTTGTTCTTGATTGAGTTCTTAAGAAAACTTGAGATGATAAGTCTCCCTGCCTTTATGATAGAGAAGATAAAAAGAGTGGTTGTTGAGAAAGAAGGAAGACATGGGATGCAATATATGGGTACTTTTTGAACAAAGTATCTGATCATTTTGTAGTAGTTAGAAGTAAATGGACTCTAAGAACAATCAAAATAAAGTTCTGTCTGACAACATTGGTAGAAAATAAATGCATTGAAGAAAAGGTAGGAATTGTGTCCCAAGTGTTAAAACTTTTAGCTGCTCATGTTAATTTAAGTAAGGAGATGGAGGAGATAAGGGTCTAATTGGCTGCAAATGATGCTAAAATAGTACTTTTAAATATGCATAATCAAAAGATATCCTCAGAGGGACCTAGTTCCATGGAAGAACTTGTAGTAGAACTCATTCAGGAGGTTCAAAGTCTGAATGATGAAAGCAAAGCTATCACTAAACAATTGCTAAATGTTCATGCTGCTGAGAGTTCTAGAATGGAGTTGTTATTGAAATTTTTCTCTCCTTATCCCCCTTCTTCCTAAGACCTATCATCCTTAATCTCAGTCATCTTTGTGTGTCAATTTCAAGTTTTTATTCTTTTTCTGGCTTTTAATGATTCAAAATATTTTATGCTAATTTAAGTATGATGTATTGGTACTAATATTTCTTAACAATGAATGAATCTCAATTTATGTGTCTTATCTTTCCTTCTCTTTATATTTAAAGTTGTTCTTCATGTTAGTGTTTCCCCAATGGCCATGAGTTAACTGTTATATGCTTACTTTATCCTTGGTTTAATACTATTAATTTATAATGATTCCAAAAGAGCTAATACTGAGTGCATAAGGTAGGGACTGGGTTTGTGTGTGTAAGGGACAAGGCAACAAGTATGTGAAACTGATAAGTGATATGTGCTGGTGTGACAAATGATGGCATATTAACAGGGGAAGAATGCGTAAGAAGAATGCTCAAATGCACTTTGATGAGTGTAAGTATATTTTCGGGGGGGGGGGGGGGGGGGGGGGGGGATATAGAAATGTAGCCAATAATTTATGTTTCTTATTCCAATTGACAACAAAGAACAAGGCCCTTATATTGAAGGAAGAACAATGCAAAATATTGAGGGGAACATTCACTAACAGTAGGGGTAATCACTCCAACTTTATATGGTGATTGAATTTGATGCTCTAAAGTTCTGCGATCATGTTCTGGTTTGTCATTATCAAAAACAGAGAAAATTGTTATATTTTTTTTTAATGATGAGCTGCTAACAACAATGGACCAGGTCCCTGGGTTTTCATGAAAACATACAGCTGTCACAGGGCCAGCACAGTTTTGTCTTCTAGTGTAATAAACTACACAGGTGAGATGTGTACCTTTTAGGACACTTGGTCCAATCAGATTTCTACCCTAATCATCACTCCTCTATATAAGGAAAAGAATTTTTCTCAAAATTACAAGTTTTTACAATCCAAATTATTCATAATTGAAAGATACAAAAACTCAGTTGCTCAAGTATTTCTCACGTTCTTGGTCTCTTTATGTACTAAAAATATGAGTGTTCTTGAGTATAGTCCTAATTTATAATACTTGCACAATAAGAGTAATGTCTTCCCATTTTCTTGACAGTGCTTAGGTAGAGTTTCTAAGTTCAACATTAGTTAAAGTTAATCAATATTTGAGAGAGTACTTGGCAGAGTTGTCGAGGTAGGCATGTAGTAGAGTTATTGTAAGAAGGAGGAGCCTAGAGTTAGGTCCATTTGGAGTCTGTAATCATGAGGTTTATTATAGTGAATTGATGGGTGCTTATGAGGGCAAGCTGTGGTTTCTTACTCTCTTGAACAAGGAGACTTCCACATTAAAATCTGTGTATTTTTATTTTCCTATAAAGTTTTTAGTTTTCCTGTGCTTTACTATTTGATTGCCTAAGACTGACTCTAAGGGTCTTGGTCGCTCACGGTGTGGTGCAACCCACCAAGTTTCATAAATTGGTATCGGAGCCAAAACACTATAAAAGGTTAAAACCTAGAGTGAATTGGTTATCATAATTGGTCCACCTAATCTTTAAGAAGGGCAATGTACCCCTAGACTGCCTATATTTAATGGATAGTAATATGGATGATGGAATATTAAAATATTTGACTTTATTATAGCTGAAGACAGTGAGCTTCTGGATATAATACTTGATGTTCCTCCTGTACCTATCAAGGAGATCAAGGAAATAGAAATAACAAGAATAGTGGTGAAAACCAGAAGACAGTTTGATAATGAAGATAGAAATAAAATTGAGAAAAACTACAAGGCCAAAAAATTGCTTGTCTATGGAATAGAACCAGATGAGTCCAACAAGATTTCATCTTGTCAAACAACTAAGAAAATTTGGGATTGCTTAAAAATAACTCATGAAGGGACCACTGATATAAAGGATTTAAAAGTTGATATGTTGACTACACAGTTTAAAACCTTCACCATGGAAAAAAGATAAACTATCAAAAAGATGCATACAAGATTCACTTCTATAACCAATGAGTTGCAATGTTTAAGAGAATTAATTCCTATGTATAAATAGGTGAGTGAGATTTTAGGGGTTCTACCTAAATCCTCAAAAAATAAAGTAGATGCCATATCTGAGAAAAGAAAGTCGAAAACTCTAACTACGAACGAGCTTATTGGTAATCTGAAGACACATGAACTCGAGAAAAAACAAGGAAAAGAGAAGAAGGAAGTAAAAAGGGAAAAAAATCTTGAATTGAAGGCTTCTAAATCAGATTCAAATGAATAAGACACTAAAATAATTGTTTGAGAAATGAAAAAGTGCAAAAGGAAGCAGTAGCAAGAAGGGAGGCCCTGTTGAAGTTTATCACAAATATAGAAGTCCGGAGCATTTCATTAAAGACTGTTCAAAGTATAAAGTAGATTGCCAGGAATATCTCTAGTCATAAAGTGACAAAGTAATGAATAGGGACCCCGTCCCATAAGAATAAAGGTCGCATCTAATTTTGCAGTTAAGCAAGCTTTAGTTGTCTAAGGGAATTCTTCCGGTGAATCTGGAGAAAATATGAAGCATGAAGATATTTTCATACTGGTAGTGGAGGATGAAAAAGTTACTTTTGATTCCTTGTTTTCTCTCATGGAAAACTCTGAATATAAATAACAAAATAAGGTAGATTTTTCTAAAATTAAACAAAACCTAGAAAACTAATCTACAAGAAAGATAAAAAAAAGCTTATGTTTCTTGATTCTGTGTGTGAAATGACAACTGAGAAAACTGATTTAGAAGAAAAATAGAGAATCAGGATCTTGAATTAATTTCTTTAACTCACCAGATATCTGAAATTGAGAAATAGGTTACTAAATTTAAATCTGAAAACCTATGTCTAATTGGTCAACTGGAGAAAGTAGATGATGCTAGCCATAAAAAAAAGAAAGATGCTCTATATGAAAAAGTAGAAGATCGGGAGTTTGAATTAATTTCATTAACTCTCAAGATTTTTAAAATGGAAGAACATGTTGCTAAGTTACAATTTGAAAATCTGAGTCTGGTGAGCTAATTAGAGAATGTAGATGCTTTTGATATTAAAGGGAAGAAGGAAGCTTCAATTTTTCAAATTGAGATTGAATAAAGATTGATGGACTCTAAAAAGGATCTAATGACTCCACTCCATAAGGACGATGAATTAGAAAGGGACCTAGTTCGTTTGAGAGAAGAAATTAGTAAATCTCTACAATAGTCCACATCCTCGCAGATTCTTTCTAATTTAACTAGTCAAGGTGTAAAACGTGATAAGGTCCTTGGGTATTAGTACAATGCTCAATCACCAGGGTCTTAAGGAAAGATTGTTCAAGAGGTCATAAACAAAGTTCATAAACCTCTATGCATTCATTGTAGGTGGGATGGTCACATAAAAGAAAACTGTCAAAGTTGGAATAGAGCTAGAATAAGACATGTTAGATATTCAAAGCAATGGTATACCTATCGTAAGGATTCCAAATAATTGAAGAGTATAAATAATTTCTTATCACCAAAATCGGCAAAGACAGATTTGGTCACACCTCTCTCCTTTTTTCTTGAAACTCAAACTCAAGTTGGTTCCAAAATATAACAAATAATTTTGTTTGCAGAAGAGAGAAAAGGTTTGCAGTCAAAACTATATTCTTGATAGAAATTATTCAAAGCTATAAAGGGAAGCTTTTCTTGTATTCTTTCTCTCAAAGACACTTCAAGGTGTAGGTGTCTTATATGGAAAAGGGATGACATTGCTGAAAAGAATAGTCAAGATCAAAATGATGCAGATGAGTATAATGAAAGTGGTGGTGATCTAGAATCTGAATTACAAATGCCTACTCAAGCTGAAAAAATACTGATATGGATCCAGTCAAATTCTTTAGGGACCTGATCCCAATGAAATTTATCTCAGAAGCTCAAATGGAAGCTTAGAAGTGTGGTTATGCTAAGTCTAAGACTTAATCCTTAGACCTATATTTAGAATAAATTCTGGTAAAATGGTGTCCTAAAATAAACAAGTTTAGTTTAGAATTTACCAAAACAACCTTGGCTACTAAATAAATTAGTTCTCTTCCTAAAATTGGATATGATCAAAAGACAAGTATCCTTGGTATGGTAGTTGCACAATTGTCTAACTAAACGCTATACCTTTACAGGTTTACACCCATTGAAATAGCTTTGGAAGAGAATAGTCGAGGCAATCACAATATTAGTATTCTCGCAAAAACGATAGGGCCTGGTCCTATCTCGCAAGGTTAGTACTAAATTATTGTACTTTGATAATTAATAAAGTCTATCAAAAAGACCACATATCCTTTCTCTTCTAAGGAAAAGTTGTCAATTCATAATAATGTGAAGAGTCGCTCCTACTAAATTTAAACATATCATTTCAAAAGGTCAACTTTTAATAATAGTGGTTATCTCACTTATCTAAACAAAACTTATCTCACCTTACACTGCTAAAAAATTAACTCAAATAATCTTTTTAAATCACCCTTCCTCTTTGAGTTAAACTAGTCTCCCTTTTTTTCTCACAACATCATCGAAATAAAAGATACTTCCACTTCCTCAACTCTAGTTAAAGACCTTGACTCGATAAAGCCCTTGAAAATCCATCAGAATAGTTCAAAATTGACATTTCTGATAACCTATCACCCAAATCTATAGAAGATTTTTTCTTGAGTCCCCAATAGGAGCTTGTTCCATAAATTCCATATCCTCTAATTGAGTTTGTCCCTATCGAGACTCTCTCAACCATTAAAATTTTTGCTTAGTCATCCATGGTCGAGGATCCACATCTTGGTTTTGGTTTACCAATCATACTAGAAATTCCCCAATCCATAGCAACATCAAAATCACCTGAAGATCTTCAAATCATCAACTATACTAAAGAACAAGAAAATATTAAACTCTTAGAAACCTCACAAGCACCTGATTCCCCTACTCCTTCTAAGTCAAATCCTATATAGGTACTTTTTAAACAAAGAATCTAATCATTTTGGAGTAGTTTGAAGTAAATGGACTCCAGGAATAGTCAAACTAAAGTTCTTTCCAACAATGTTGGTAGAAAACAAATGCATGGAAGAAAAGGTGGGAACTGTGTCCCAAGTGTCAGAACTATTAGCTGGTTAGGAGGATTTAAGCAAGGAGGTGAAGGAGATAAGGTCCTAGTTAGCTACAAAGGACACTGAGATTGTACTTTTAAAGATTCAGAATCAAAATATATCCTCATAGGGACCTCTTTCCATTAAAGAACTGGCAGTAGAAAATGCTAAGCTCCAGATTAAAGGTTACAGAAATCACTTAGGAGGTTCAAAGTCCGAAAGATGAAATTAAAGACCTCACTAAACAATTGATACATACTCATGCTGATGAGAGTTCTATAAAGGAGTTGTTACTGGAATCCTTCTCTCCTTATCTCCCTTTTTCCTAAGTCCTGTCATCCTTAATCTCAGTTTTCTTTGTGTGTCAGTTTCAAGTTTGTATTCTTGGTATGGATTTTGATTATTTTGAATATTTTGTGCTTATTTTAGTATGATGTATTGGTACTAATCTTTCTTAACAGTGAATGAATCTCTATTTGTGTTGTTTATCTATTCTCCTCTTTGTATTTAAAGTTATTCTTCATGTTTGTGTTGCCATAATGGCCATGAGTTAACTAATCTGTGCTTACTGTATCCTTGGATTACTATTATTACTTTTCAATAATTCCAAAAGAGGGAATTCTGAGTGAATAAGGTAGGGACTAGGTGTGTATATGTAAGGGACTAGTTACCAATATGTGCAGCTGATAAGTGATAAACGATTGCATATTGGCAGAGGAAGAATGCTCAAATGCACTTTGATGAGTGTAAGTATATTGTTCGGGTGGACATTGAAAAATAGAAAATAAGTTGAGCTTTTTTATTCCATTAGACAACAAGAGACCAGGTACCTATGTTGAAGAAATCAAAATGCAAAATTACAAAAGAAACATTCATTGACAGTAGTTGTAAGCACTCCAATTGTATAACGTGATTGAATTTGATGCTCTAAAGATCTGTGGTGATGTTATGGGTTTTAATTATAAAAAAGGAAAAAATTGTTATATCTTCTTTTTTATGATGAGCAGCTTACAATGAGGAACCAGTTCCCTAGGTCTTCATAGAAACATACAGTTGTCACAGGGCCTGCATAATTTTGTATTCTAGTGTAACAAATTGTACAGGTGAGATGTGTACCTTTTAGGACACTTAATCCAATCAGATTTCTACCCTAATCATTACTTCTCTATAAAAGGAAAATAATGCTACTCAAAATTACGAGTTTTCACAATCCAAATTATTCAGAATTCAAAGATACGAAAACTTAGTTGCTCAAGTATTTCTCAAGTTCTTGATCTATTTATATACCAAAAAGAGTGAGTGTTCTTGAGTATAGTCTTGATTTGTAATACTTCTACTATAAGAGAAATGTATTCTCGTTTTCTTTAGAGTGCTTAGGTTGAGTTCCCTAAGTTCAATATTAGTTGGAGTTAATCAATATTTAAGAGAGTACTTGGCTGAGTTTTCAAGGTGGGCTTGTAGTAGAATTATTACAAACAGAAAGAGCCTAGAGTTAAGTCCATTTGGAGTTTGTAATCATGAGGTTTATTATAGTGAATTATTGGGTGCTTATGATAGCAACCTGTGGTTTTTTCCACCCTTGAACAAGGAGATTTCCACATTAAAATCTGTGTGTTTTTATTTTCCTATAAAGACTTTGGTTTTTTTGTTCTTTATTATTTGATTGCCTATGATTGACTCTAAGGGTCTTGATCCCTCAGAGTGTGGTGCAACCCACCAAGTTTTATCAATTACTATCAGAGCCAAAAAACTATAAAAGTTTAAAACCCAGAGTGAATTGGTTATCAAAACTGGTCAACTTAATCTATAAGAAGGGTAATCTACCCCTAGACTACCTAGATTTAATGGACAGTAATCTGGATGGTGAAAAGCCAGAATATTTGACTTCACTATGGCGGAAGACAGTGAGCTTATGGATATAATACTTGATGGTCCTCGTGTACCATTCAAGGAGGTCAAGGAAGGAGATATGACAAGAATGGTGGTGAAAACCAGAAGAGAGTTTGATAATGAAAATAGAAAAAAATTGAGAAAAACTACAATGCCAAGAAATTGCTTGTCAATGGAATAGGACCAGATGAGTACAACTAGATTTCATATTGTCAAATAACTAATGAAATTTGGCGTTTCTTGAAAATAACTCATGAAAGGACCACTGATATGTAGGATTCAAAAGTTGATATGTTGACTACACAGTATAAAACTTTCACCATGGAAGAAGGAAAAACTATCAAAGAGATCCAATAAGATTCACTTCTATCACTAATGAGATGTGTTGTTTAAGAGAAGTAATTCCTGTGTACAAATAGGTGAGTGAGATTTTGGGGCTTCTAAATAAATCTTGGTAAAGTAGATTCCTACTCTAAGGAAAGAAACCTAAGAACCCTCACTCTGGATGAGCTTATTTGTAATCTGAAGACATATGAACTCGAGAAGCAACAAGGGCAAGAGAAGAAGGAAGTAAAAAGGAAAAAATCTCTAGCATTGAAGGATTCTAAGTCAAATTCAAGTGAAGAGTACAATAATCCTATTTAGAAATAAGAATTGTTAGAGAAATAAAGAAAGGTGGTAAGTTTTTTTTTAAAAAAATAGAAGTAGCAAGCAGGGAGGCTCTATTCAAGTTTGTCACAAATGTGGAAGTCCTGAGCATTTCATTAAGGACTGTCCAATGTACAAAGTAGATTACCAGGAATATCTCAAGTCTTGAAGTGACAAAGGAATGAATAGGGACTAGGTCCCTGAAGAAGAAAGGTTGCATTTAAGTAGGACTTATCTGTCTAAGGGAAGTTTATTGATAAATCTTAATAAAATAGGAAGCATGAAGTTGTTTGCATGCTGGAAGTGGAGGATGAAAAAGTTACTTTTGATTCCTTGTCTTATCTCAAGTAAAATGCTGACTATGAAGAACAAAATAAGGTAACTTTTTCTGAAATTAAAGAAAACCTTGAAAACTATTCCATAAGAACGATAAAAAAGCTTGCTAATATGTTTATTGATTATATATGTCAAATGACTACTAAGAAAAGTGATTTAGAATAAAAATAGAGGATCAGAAATTTTAAGTTATTTCTTTAACCCTCCAGATATCCAAAATTGAGGAACAGGTTACTTAATTGAAATCTTAAAACCCGAGTCAAATAGGTCAACTGGACAAAGTACATAATGTTTGCCATAAAGACAAGAAAAATGATCTGGGAGAAAATGTAGAAGATCAGGAGCTTGAATTAATTGCATTAACTCTCAAGATTTTTAAAACATAAGAACTTTTCGCTAAGTTGAAATTTGAAAATCTGAGTCTGGTTAGTTAATTGGAGAAAGTAGATGCTTCTGATAGTAAAGGGAAGAACGAAGCTTCAAAGTTTCAAATTAAGCTTGAATAAATATTTATATACTCTCAAAAGTTTCTCATAACTGCACTCCATAAGGATGATTAATTAGAAAGGGACCTAGTTCACTTGAGAAAAGAACTTAATAAATCTCTACGATGGACCACATCCTCACATATTCTTTCTAATTTAACTAGTCAAGGTGTCAAAAGTGGTAAAGGTATTAGGTATTAGTACAAATCTCAATTACCTGGGTCTCAAGTCAAGGTTGTTCAAGAGGTCACAAACAAAGTTCAGAAACCTCAATACACTCATTGTGGGAGAGATGGTGTAAGACCCCACAAAATTCTCATAGTATGAGCCTTAGAGTGTATCAAGTGAGGGGTAAATCCGGTCCCACAAAGTTGAGAAGTGTGTTCCTAAGTGAGAAATATTTTGAACCGTGTAGAATTTCCCTAATATTGACTTTTTTTTCATGTAGAGCATTGAATAATATTTCCATCGATACATATTTAGTCAAAATCTGGCATCGAACGAGGAAGTTATGACCATTTTATTGAAGACAGTCAAAACCGCCCAGGTGTGACGACTAGGCTGACGGACCATCGAGCTTCCGATGGACCGTCGCCCAGACCGTCTCAACAGTCTGGCCCAAATGCGACGGCCAGGATGATGGATCGTCGAAGCTGTGATGGACCATCACTGGGATCGTTGTGCTGTGGCAGTGTGACCTCATCTTGGATAATGTGCGACAGACCGTCTGACCTAGCTATGGACCATCACTTTGACCGTCACCTTGAGGCAGTGCATTATTTCTCAGGATAATATGCGACGGATGATCCGACAGATCGTCAGACTGAGCGACGGACCTCCACTTCGACCATCGCAGTACCTGATCGATAATTTTAACTTAATTTTAAAAGGTTTTTTTGGTCTTTTTCCCACTCATTCCAGTCCCTATTTATATCCGATCAAGGCTCACAACTTCATTTCTCATCTTCAACATCAAAAACTAGGGTTTCTATAAAATCAAAACCCTTCTTTTTTCTTCGGGAAAAATCAAGAGAGGTTAAGATAACTCAAAAATCTCTCTAAGAACCTTCAAGAAAGAGTTTCCCTAAGTTATTTAGATGTTGATTCTTGGGTCCCTTTTATCCAAGAAACTCAAGAACCCTTTTCTAAAATTCAAAGATCTTATATTTGTGGGTTTTTATGATTCATGTGAGTTGAAATTGATGTTCATGCTATTATTGAGTTTTGATTCATATTTGTTTGAAAGGTTTTCAAGCTTTGACCCAAGTATGTGATATTCATGTGATGTTCATGATAAACCCTCTTCAAGTTGCTTGTTAAGTGATGTGTTCATGTCAATTAAGTGAAGAAAATTGTTGAATAAGCAAAGCTTGCTCCCCATATGTTTGATAAAATGCTTATATGAATGAATTAAAGACATTATAGCATGTTGACTAGAAATCCCCAATTGTGTGCAAGCCCATGCATGTCAAGTGTTTGTTGAAAAGCCTTAGCGAATAAATTATGACATGATAGCATTAAATTCCCAAATTATGTACTCTTTGATAAATTCTAAGACTTTAATACATGCCAAATGTTTGATGCAATACCTTGTTGAATGGAGCATAATCCAATAGTATGTCCCCCTATGTTATTACATATTTAGGATTTCTAAATGCTTGAAGTGATGCCTTAGTAATTATGATGGTGCATAATTGTCCATTGTCTTGATTATTCAAGAATGGTTATGTTTTACTTTTATGTTATTGATTCCTGGGGGTATTTATACCTAAAAATTAAGCTGTTTTCTAGAGCCCGTGTTAGTTTTTACGTTAATTTCAGTCAAGCCATGATTCTCAAAACATAGTGAGTTATAGAACTCTGTATTCTCAGATAGATATAGAATTTAAGAAATCTCATAAATCTCTGTAATCGTCGTACTCTCAGTATCTCTAGTAATCTAGCCTTGGTTTTGTACCCAGCTCAAATCTAGTGATATTCAAGTGTTCAGTTCTGACCTCTGAAGTAATCGAGCACTCTATTCAAAGCTCAGTGTCGTTCAGTCAAGTAACGAGATTTAGTAGTATTCCGTCAGATGCGAAACCAAGTGAATTCATCTTAACTCAGTCAGACCATTCGAGAAATATGATCAGTATCAAATTCAGCTTAGGTTATGTTTAGTTAAGAATCAGTTCAGAGTCTTTAAGTTTGGAGTAAGAGCTAGCACCAAGCGAGGACAAAAATGGCTTCTTCCCATAAGAAAGGTAGAGTTGTTAGGAGCAATCCCTGAACTTCAAAACTGTGTATCCAGTGCAGGATGCAGAAGTCACCCGTGAGGAAAGGCTGGTCACCCGTCAGATAGTCTGGACTATTATATGCCTTCGTCTTGACTTTCTATGAGGGCCACCCATCAGATAGGCTTGACTAGACACTTCTATACCTGTGGCACGGTATTGATACCCTTCCAACTGGGGTAATAGATTGGACCTCACCAATTGCGATTCAGGGCATATCGGTTATGGGACTACTTCCCACAATTATAGTTTCAGTAAAAATCTTCAGAAATTAGGACTATCAAATACAGTCATCTATCTCAGTGAGGAACTCAGATAGTTCCATTCATTCATGGACCACAAGTCAGATAGGCTTGGTCCTATATAAAGTTATACAGTATTAGATCTAGAGATCGCCCATAAGACAAGCTTGATCTCAGTCTTAAATTTAGTTGAGTATTCTTGTTATCAGATTTAGAGATCACCCGTCAGATAAGCTTGATCTCAATCTCCTATTCAGTTGAGTAATCTCATCATAGATCTAGAGATCACCCATCAGATAGGCTTGATATCAGCCTTAGATTCAGTTAAGTATTCTTGTTATCAGATCTATAGATCACCCGTCAGATAGTCTTGATCTCAGTCTCATATTCAGTTGAATAATCGTATTATCAGATCAAGAGATCACCCGTCAGATAGGCTTGATCTCAGTCTTAAATTCAGTTGAGTATTCTTGTTATCAAATTTAGAGATCACCCATCAGATAGGCTTGATCTCAGTGTCAGATTAAGTTGAGTATTCTTGTTGTCAGATTTGGACATGATCTTTTCTTATCATTGATAGTAGATTCTAGAATCATCCATTAGAGTGGTTAATCTCTGATTCAGTTAGTCAAGAGTAGTGAGCTCAGAATTAGGTCATTGATATGAGTATATTCAGTTAATCAGCTTCAGTATCCTCAGATTCTGATATCACTCGCTAGATAAGACTGATCTCAACCTCTAGTCCTGGGGGTATTTATACCCAATAATTTAGCTATTTTCTAGAGCCCATGTCAATTTTTATGATAATTCCAGTCGAGCCATGATTCTTAGAAATCAGTGAGTTATAGATCTCTGTATTCTCAGAAAGATACAGAATTTATGAAATCTCATAAATCTCTATAATCATCGTACTCTCAGTATTTCTAGTAATCTAGCCTCAGTTCGGTACTCAGCTCGGATCTAGTAATATTCAAGTGTTCAATTCTGACCTCTGCAGTAATTGAGTACTCTATTCAAAGCTTAGTGTCGTTCAGTCAGGTAACGAGATTAAGTAGTATTCCATCAGATACAGAACCAAGTGAATTAAGCTTAACTCAGTCAGACCATTCGAGTAACATGATCAGTATCATATTCAGCTTACGTTATGTTTAGTTAAGAATCAGTTCATAGTTTTTTAGTTGAGAGTAGGAACTAGCACCTAACGGGGACAGGGATGGCGGCTCCCTGTCAGAGAGCCAGAGTTATTAGGAGCAATCCCTGAACTCCAGAACTATATAGCCAGCGCAGGATACAGGAGTCACCCATCAGGAAAGGCTGGTAACCCGTCAGATAGGCTTGACTATTATATGCCTTAGGCTTGAATTCCTGCGAGGGTCACCTATTAAATAGGCTTGACCAGAGAGGTCTATACCCATGGCACGGTATTGACACCCTTCCAGCTAGGGTTACAATTTGGACCCCACTAGTTACGATTCGAGGCATGTCAGTTAAGTGACTACTTCCCACAGTTATAGTTTCAGTATAAATTTTCAGAAATCAGGACTGTTAGATACATTCATCTATCTCATTGAGGAACAAAGATAGTTCCATTGATTCATGGACCACACATCACATAGGATTGGTCCCATGTAAAGTTATTCAGTATCAAATCTAGAGATCACCCGTCTGATAGGCTTGATCTTAATCTCATATTTAGTTGAGTATTCTTGTTATCGGATCTAGAGATCACCCGTCAGATAGGCTTGACCTCAGTCTTATATTCAGTTAAGGAATATCATTATTAGATCTAGAAATTACCCATCAGATAGGCTTGATATCAGTCTCAGATTTAGTGGAGTATTCATGTTATTAGATCTAGAGATCACCCATTAGATAAGATTGATCTCAGTCTCATATTCAGTTGAGTAATCTCATTATCAGATCAAAATATAACCCGTCAGATAGGCTTTATCTCTGTCTCAAATTCAGTTGAGTATTCTTATTATTAGATTTCGAGATCACCCGTCAGATAGGCTTGATCTCAGACTCAAATTCAGTTAAGTATTCTTGTTGTCAGATTCGAACATGATCTTTTCTTATCATTGATAGTAGATTCCAGAATCATCCATTAGAGAGGTTGATCTCTGATTCATTCAGTCGAGAGTAGTGATCTCAAAATTTAATCATTGATATGAGTATATTCAGTTAATCAGCTTCAGTATCCTCAGATTCCGAGATCACTCACTTGATAAGACTGATCTTAACCTCTATACTCAATTATCGGTATCAGATCATTCAGTTGTTCAGTAATCAATATTAGTAGTGAATTTGGATGATAGTAATACAGTATCCGAATTTCAGTATTCATAGTCATGATAATTGTAGTTATGGTTTGTGCACTTATGCATGTGTTCTCATTCAGTATGCTCATAATTATTTAGTTAAGTAAATGTTTATGCATAATCCCTTGAATTTATCCTTACCTCATCTGCATACTCGGTACATTCTTGTACTGATGCATTTGAGCTATGATATTTTATTTGAAACCATAGGTTCAGAGGCATGAGATCCAGAGTACCCTTAACAGTTTAATCCCAGTCAGCAGTAGTAGATGTAGAAGTGAGTCCTCTTCATTTGAGGATAATTCTTTTATCATTATTGTACCAGATTTTGTTTATTTTTAGTAAACGGAGTTAGTTGGGGACATGTTCCATCAACTCCATTGTTCAGACAATTTAGAGGGGATAGATGTATCAGTATTCAGCTTTAAATTTTGAGTATTTTTAGATCTTTTGAACCTTATGGCTAATTTTTGCAATAATTATCTATATTATGCAGTGTTCAGTTACAGATATCAGTAGAGGGTTAGCTTGTGGTCCTTTGGGATCATGAGCAATGTGTGACATTCCGGTTCTAGAAAATTAGGTCATTACAGATGGTCACATAAAAGAAATCTGTCAAAGTTGGAATAGAGCTAGAATGAGCAATGCTAGATATTTCTAGCAATGGTATACCTATCCTAAGGGTTCCAAACATTTGAAGAGTATAAATAATCTCTCATTACTAAGATGGGCAAAGAAATATTTGATCATACCTCTCTCCCTCCAATAGATACTCAAACTCAAGTTTGTTCACAAATCTAATAAATAATTTTATTTGTAGGAGAGAAAAAGGGTTTGCAGTCAGAACTATATTCTTGATAAGTAATTATTCAAAGCTATAAAATATAGCTTTGATTATATTCTCTCTCTCAAAGACACATCAAGGTAGAGGTTTCTTATGTGGAAAATTGATGACATTGCTGAAAAGAATAGTCATAGCAAAATAATACAGATAAGAATAATGAAAGTGGTGGTGATCCAGAATCTGAGTTACAAACTCCTACTAGCTGAAAGAATACTGAAATAGATCTAGTCAAATTCTTCATGGACCTGATCCCAATGGGATTCATCTCAGAAGCTTAAATGGAAGTTTAGCAATGTGGTGATGCTAAGTCTGAGACTTAATCCCCAAACTTATATTCAGAATAGATTCTGGTAAAGTGGTGTCCTAAAATAAACAAGTTGAGGCTGGAATTGATCAAATCAACCTTGGCTACTAAATAAATAAGTTCTCTTCTTAAAATTGGCTATGATCATAAGACAGGTATCTTTGGTAAGGTAGATGAACAATGGTTTAACTCAACACTATACCTTTACAGGTTTACACCTATGGAAATAGCTTTGGAAGAAAATAGTCGAGTAAATCACAAAATGAAGATTCTCTAAAAACGATAGGGGCCTGATCCCATCTCTTAAGGTTATTACTAAATCATTGAACTTTGATAATCAATAAAGTCTGTCTAAAAGGCCACATATCCCTTCTTTTCTTAGCAAAAGCTATCAATTTACAACAATGTGAAGAGTTGCTCCTACTAAATTTAGATATGTCATTTTAAAAGGGCACCTTTTAATAGCAATAGTCACCTCACTCATCTAAACCAAACTTATCTAATCTTACTCTGCTATAAAATTAACTCAAATCATCTTCTTAATCATCCTTCCTCTTTGAATTAAACTAGTCTTCCTTTTTTTTCTCCCAACATCATCAAAATAGAAGATACTCCTAATTCCTCAACTCTAGTTAAAGACCTTGGACTCGATAAAGCCTTTGAAAATCTATTTGAATAGTTCAAAATTGATATTTTTGATAACTTATCACCCAAATATATAGAAGATTTTTCCTTTAGTCTCCAATAGGAGCTTGTTCCAGAAATTCCATATCCTCTAATTGAGTTTGTCCCAATCGAGACTTCCTCAACCATAAAAATTTCTATTGAGTCATCTATGGTCATGGATCCACACCTTGGTTTAGGTTCACCAATCGAACTAGAAATTCCTCAATCTATAGAAGAATTAAAATCACCTGAAGATCTTCAAATCATCATCTATACTGAAGAACAAGAAAAAGACTAAACTCTTAGAAACCTCTCAAGTACCTGGATCCCCTACTCCTTCAAAGCCAAATCCTATTTTTTCTCAATTGTATGATAAAGAAATACTTGTTAAGAGGTCTGATCTTTCAATAAGTATAGATTGGTTAGATGGGAATTTGCTTCAACTTGCATATAATTCCAAGGAAAGCTCAGTTAGTGTTGAACACCAAATTGGTAAAAAAAGTGATATGACTAAGGGTGGAGATAGTGTACTAACTCAAAATAATAAGGATGAGGAGGTTGAGTATGAAGAACCACTGAGGTAGCCTGTGAAAAAATAGAGAGGTAGTAAAGGCAAGGAAAAGTGATAGATTCTAGTTTAAAGGTTTCTAGAACCTACTCTTCAAAAGAAAGTTGTTAGTTGATGCCATGAAGGCTAGAAAGTCTTCTACAACTAAGAAAAGAAGAGTAAAAAATATTGTTGTAGTAGAGAAGGAGAATGTTAAAGTTGTAGAGGTTAGATAGGATGAGAAAACTGACCCTGATGTTGTCATGGAAACAGATAAAAGAGGATAAGAAATTCATTTCTTAGGAAGGACTAGTTACTCCCTTTCAAAGTCTGGTAGCCCTGTAGGAATGTAGCAAAAGCATATTGCTATGAAAAAAAAGAGTTTCTAGGAGACCTTGTCCCAAATAGAGAAAAAATTTGAAAAATAGGAGCCAAGTAGTGATAAAAAAAGAATAAGAAAAGATGAATGTGTGAAGACAGAAAATGAGTAAGATTTTAAAAACACGAAAAGTATTATTTGGAAGAGTGTTTGATCCTACAATTTATGAGAAGCAAATATGGTTGAATTGGTAGAACATGTGAAACACCAGGGATGGTTACATATCTTGGAGGAACCTACTCCTATGGTTTCTGAATAAGAAGTAAAAGAATTTTATTATGCAATAAAGTTCTCAGAGGATGGGTTAAGCTTGACTTACAATGTGCAACAAAATCAAATCAAACTGGATGAAGATTCACTTTACAAAATCTTCGATGGTCCTATAATAGGAGTAAGGTCTGTTGTAAAAAAAGAACCCTTTACTGAGTTCATGATGGATGCCTTTAAGATTGGAGGAACATCAATAGCAGAAGTGAGAAAGAAATTTCTCACAAGTAAATTTCAGTTAGTTTTTGAATTTGTGAATAAGATCCTTTTGATCAGAGAAAAGGACCACTACGTCTGCTATTGATTTATTCTTGATTGAGTGCTTAAGTAAACTTGAGCTGATAAGTCTCCCTGCTCTTATGATAGAGCAGATAAAAAAAATAGTTATTGAGAAACAAAGAAGACATGGGATGCCATGTGGGTACTTTTTGAACAAAGTATCTAATTATTTTTGAGTAGTTAGAAGTAAAGGGACTCCAGAAATAGTCAAACAAAAGTTCTATCCAACAACGTTGGTAGAAAATGAATGCATTGAAGAAAAGGTTGAAGTTGTGTCCCAAGTATCAGAACTTTTATCTTCTTAGGAGAATTTAAGTAAGGAGATGAAATAGATAAGGGTCTAGTTGGTTGCAAAGAACGGTGAGTTAGTACTTTTAAAGATGCGGAATCAAAATATATCCGAAGAGGGACCTACTACCATGGAAGAACTTATAGTAGAAAATGCTAAGCTTCAGATCAATGTTACAGAACTCACTCAGGAGGTTCAAAGTCCGAATGATAAAATTAAAGACCTCACTAAACAATTGCTAAATGTTTATCCTTCTGAGAGTTCTAGAATGGAGTTGTTACTGAAATCCTTCTCTCTTTATCCCCCTTCTTTCTAAGTCCCGTCATAATTAATCTCAGCCATCTTTGTGTGTCAGTTTCAAATATTTATTCTTGGTGTGGCTTTTGATGATTCAGATATTTTATGCCTTTCTTAGTATGATGTATTAGTTATAATCTTTCTTAACAATGAATGAATCTCTATTTGTGTGCTTTATCTGTCCTCCTCTTTACATTTAAAGTTGTTCTTCATGTTAGTGTTGCCCCAATGGCCATGAGTTAACTGTTTTGTACTTACTTTATCCTTGGTTTAGTATTATTACTTTTCAATGATGCCAAAAGAGGAAATACTGAGTACATAAGGTAGGGACCAGGTGTTTATGTGTAAGGGACCATGTACCAAGTATGTGCAGCTGATAAGTGATAAGTGTTGATGTGACAAATGATTACATATTGACAGGGGAAGAATCCTCTAGAAGAATGCTCAAATGTACTTTGATGAGTGTAAGTAAATTATGGGGGGGGGACATTAAAATGTAGCAAATAAGTTGAGTTTTTAATTCCAATTGACAACAAGGGACCACGTCCCTATGTTGAAGAAAGTAAAATGTAAAATGATAAGGGGAACATTTACTGACAGTAGTGGTAATAAGGTGGTAGAATTTGATACTCTAAAGAACTGTGGTTATGTTCTGATTTGTCATTATCAAAAAGGGACGAAATTGTTATATCTTCTTTTTATGATGAGCAGCTGACAATGAGGAACCAGGTCCCTGGGTCTTTATGGAAAAATATCGTTGTCACAGGGCCGACACAGTTTTTTCTTCTAGTTTAACAAACTACACAGGTGAGATGTGTGCCTTTTATGACACTTGGTCGAATCAAATTATACCCTAATCATTACTTCTCTATAAAAGGAAAAGAATGCTTCTAAAAATTGTGAGTTTTCACAATCCAAATTATTCAGAATTGAAAAATACAAAAACTCAGTTGCTCAAAATTGCTCAAGTTCTTGATCTCTTTATGTACTGAAAAGAGTGAGTGTTCTTGAGTATAGTCCTGATTCGTAATACTTGCACCATAAGAGTAATGTCATCTCGTTTTCTTGAGAGTGCTTAGGTTGAGTTGCATAAGTTCAATATTAGTTAGAGTTAATCAATATAGGAGAGAGTACTTGGACGAGTTGTCAAGGTAGGCTATTAATAGAGTTATTAAAAGCAGAAGGAGCCTAGAGTTAGGTTCATTTGGAGTCCGTAATCAAGAGGATGATTATTGTGAATTGTTGGGTTCTTGTGAGTGTAAGCAGTGATTTTTCCTCCCTGAGCAAGGAGGTTTTCACTTTAAAATCAGTGTGTTTTTACTTTCCTGCAAAGTCTTTAGTTTTCTTGTTCTTTACTATTTGACTATCTGTGACTGACTCTAAAGGACCCGGTGCCTTACAATGTAGTGCAATTCTCCGAGTTTCCTCAGAATAGTATGCATAAAAGTTTTTACTTACGTGGATAGAGTTGCAAAGTGAAAGTAGTGAGCATAGTACAGTAATATATTGAGGCATAAATAAAAAATCGACAAGTCTTTTACTAATTACCATAATAAGCAATTTACATGTTTTTGCCAAAAACAAAAGTAAAACTAGCTCATGACATCCTCCCTTTCGTCATCAATGCTAACCAAAAATAGTACTAGAGCAAATCTGGTGAAGGTTCATTTGATGCTTGAATATAATAAATCATAACAGAATTAAACTAAAAACGGAAAGGATATTAAACTAAAACATTATCATCACCATTTGTCAGCATCACTTAATTAGGGTTATAATATTAGTTCTAACTACTGCAAGAAACAATTTTCAGATTCCCTTGATATACTAATGTAATAAACATAAAATTAAATCTATTTTCTTCACTATCTATAAATCTCCCCTAGACCTCTCCCCCATCAACCCATTGAATAATCTTGAGAGAGGGAACAACATTATAAACAAAGAAAAAAATGGAGAGTGCTAATGCATCCACAATAATGTAAATGGAAAATAATGTTAAAGATGTCGGGCTCATTAATTTCTTGGACGAGGATAATTTTGAACAGTTCATTGAGCTTATTAGGGGTGAAACTGGTGACCCTATTGTAAAGTTTTGCCCAACATATGATTGTGAATACATCACAGGTTGTTTTTCCGCGGCCAATGCCCAATTTGAGCCAACATCGATGGATTTCAATGATTGGAATGCTACAAGCATGTCTGATCCTTTTTCTCTTTATACTTCGCTTCCCAGAAAAATGAAGATCCACGAAGAAGATGAGGAGGAAGATAATGATTGTGATGAATCTTCTGCCACTATGATTACCACAACAGTGACTTCGGGTACACCAACAAAGAAGAGCACAAGAACTGACCGGTCGAGAACATTGATTTCCGAGCGGAAAAGGAGAGGAAGAATGAAAGAGAAGCTTTACGCTTTGAGATCCTTAGTTCCTAATATCACAAAGGTATGTACTCATTCCACTATTCCACTTCCTGTGAAGGTGTTTGACGGAAAATAAAGTTGAAGAATAAACGGATCATTCGTTAACTTGTTGTCCAGAATAAACCATATATATTAGTGTGACTGCTAACTATAGACCATTACATTAATTGTGACATGAAGAAATTTAATTAGATTATAACTAAAATATAGAAATGTGACAGGACTGACTAAAAAGTAAGTTTGACACATAAATTAAGATGAGATAGTCTAGCTTAATTTGAAGTCTATAGGGTTAAATAACTTACTGAAGTGACTCTTGCTCAAATTGTTGAGCACCTCCACCGACCAACTAATAGGTTGAGGGCCCGAGTCAGACTGCATGGAAAGTTATATAGATCATCCTGGAGGGTGATGAGAAAAAAAAAAGAACTTTACATTATTAGTGCCTGATTTTTTTTTTCCATTATTTGACTTCTGACTCTCGGATCTTGGGTTAAGGCTGGTTTTGAGTGAAGTATGTTTTTAACTGCAAATGAATAAAGCCTCCATAATTGGAGATGCAATACTATACGTACAAGGGCTGCAAACGAAAGCCAAGATACTAAAAGTAGAAATAGCAGATTTTGAGTCATCACTCAATAGAATGAACAATAATCAAGGTGGAATATTCCAGAGTGCCATGAAAACGAATTTCACGAGGTATTTTCCAACAATCAAAAGGATAACAAAGGTTTTACTTACTGCTTCCTAACTCTTTTAAAACAAAAGAAAATGACCAAAGAAAATAGCTAATTAACATGACAAACTATTGCAGATGGAGGTCATTCCAGTAGAAGAAAAAGGATTTTACGTGAGATTAGTTTGCAACAAAGGGAGACAAGTTGCAGCTTCTCTTTTCAAAGCTCTTGAGTCTCTTACTGGATTCAATGTTCAAAGTTCCAACTTGGCTACATCTATCAATGATTATGTTTTGACATTCACTCTTAATGTAAGCTTTAATATAGTTAATCCCCCCACAAACTTATTATTAGTTGATTATCAATTCATTTTTCCGTATCTCGCTTATTTGGAAATATATGTATTGTAATTTTTTTTTTGTGTGTGTGTAAATGGATAAACAGGCGAGAGAATATGAGATGGACCGAAACTTTAGCAATTTGAAGCTATGGATAGCAAGTGCTTTCCTGAATCAAGGGTTTGACTTCGAGACATCTCCATTGATCTAGTGTCAAGTTATTGTAATTTTTCAAACTTTCAAGGACATCAAAGAATGAGAAATATCATTAAGTATCTATTGTAGTCTGTAAGTTTTAATTAATTAAAATCACGTGTCCTACAATGGCGCGTTCTCGTTCGCATACATGTGACGAACCCCATCTTTTCTTATCTTTAATTATCTCTATATTATTGCTACAGCAGTATACTTGTTCACGCTTCTCGTGCAATTTGAAAAGAGTTTTTTTAACAAATATAAGATTTTTAAATTTATTGAAAAAATAAAAAATACAAAAAGAAATTGATGATAAGCAAAATAAAAGGAACCGACATTAATTTCTACATTTAATTTAAAATATGATTTTCTACCAAAGAAATAAAAATTTAATATTAAATGAAAAATAAAAATAAGTAATACAACATTTAAAAGTTTTCTTTCTTAAAGCCAGACTAAAACACTATTATAATACCATCAAAATTATAAAACTATTACTTCTTTAAATATGAAATGAGAGGATGATCCTGGACAGTGGACAGGATTCTCCGAGTTCTTGTTCACATCCACTTCCATAAGTTGATCACCAAAATAAAGACAGAAAATGTGCTACCTACTATTAACGGGCAAAACGAGCCCTTTATTCTGAATTAAAGTATTTAAAATTAAGCAAATCTCCTCAAGTTGGATTCAAAAGTATGACAAATCGATTGACAATCGTTCGTTCTATCACTCAACTTTTGAGAAATAATAGGAGATCTACCTCATAGAGTTCAATTCCCGTTCTAAATCCTTGACAAATGTGAGCTCAAAGTTTTCTTTGCAACTCCCAGAACTTCTTCGTAGAGATTTTCTTACATGCCTCATTTCAGTTTCAAGAGTCTTCTTCTTCAACTCAAAACCTACTATTAACGGGCAAAGCGAGCCCTTCATTCTAAATTAAAGAATTCAAAATTAATCAAATCTCCTCAAGTAGGATTCGAAATTATGATTAATCGATTAACAATCGTCCGTTCTATCACTCAACTTTTGAGAAACAACAGGAGATTCTATCTCATAGAGTTCAATTCTTGTTCTAAATCCATGACCAATGTGAGCTCGAAGTTTTCTTCGTAACTCCTTGAACTTCTTCGTACTGATTTCCTTACATGCCTTATTTCAGTTTCAAGAATCTTTTTATTCAGCTCAAACTAAAACATGAGTATAATATCACAAAAAATATAACAATATTACTATTTAAAATATGGAATGAAAAGAGGAACTTAAATAGGATCTTAAAGATTAAAAAAACTATATATGAACTTATATAGATAATAATGAAGGAATATTGTAAGATACTTCTAAATTTTTAAATCAAACATTCATGGGTCATGAATATAAAAAGATATGGAGGTGAAAATTTCATACAAAAAACAACTAAAGAGGGAGAAATGCAACTGGTATTAGGTGCTATCACTATGTGGTGTTGTTTAAGAAAATGAATATTAGTTTTTATTGGTTTTATTGGGCTTTTATTAGGTTCATCAAGTAGGTGAAACTTTTTTTATTTTTTTCCCTTTATTGAATATTAGTCTTTATTGGTTTTATTGGGCTTTTATAGGTACATCAAGTAGGTGAAACTTCTTTTATTTTTTTCCCTTTATTACTCTAGTTTTTTGTGTTTAATAATTGTAGGAGTTAACTAAAAAAATGTAAAATGAGATAAAGAAAAAAATGTAAATGATAGTCATATAGATATCAAATATCATAGCAGCTCATGCATGTCTATCTATGAAAGAAAATTTGAAAATTTTATTGCTTTAAAAGAAGCCAAAGAACTTTGTTCATTCTAAATAGATCATAAGATTAAAAAATTAATAAATATTTAATTTTTAAAAGTCAATTCCTGATAAGAAAATTAGAAAAAAAAAAAAAACTAAGAGACAGAATATATATAGATATATATAGGTATAGATATATATTGGCTCTCATCATATGTCACCTCCACCAAATTGGAGTGAATTGAATGAATGGAGAAGTAGTGAAAATAGTTAAAAGGAATGAATCATTTACTAAATTTAAAATAAATAAGAAAAATATATGGTGCAGTATGTATTAATTACAATATTTAACTTAAAAGTAAAGTATACTAAAAAGAAATGGACCGCTATATACTCCCTCAGTTACTTTGTAGATACCATATATATTAAAAATAATTGTTCTTAAATATTTATCAATTTAAAAAATCTAGAGAGAATATGAATAATTATATCCCAACTCTATCCTTAAATATTAATTATTCTGAAATTAAGAGGCACGTATAATATGAAAAATATTAAAGAAAGTAAGAGATATATTAATGAAAGCTAAAAAGGAAAGAAACAGAAGAGGTAGATATATAAAGAATAGAACTATGAAATGCATAAAATTCATACTTACTGAAAAATGAAGAAACAAATTCAAAGAAGGAAGGTAAATGAAAATAAATAAGCTTCCACTTGCTTGTTAGCCTCAATACTTTCCTTGAGTTTATATATATCTGAAAGGAAGATAAAAAAAATCAAATTAAAAATATAACAAACAAAGGGCGACACTAAGGAAGTAAAATTATTACTGCAAAAAAATAACTATTATTATTCTTGTAGTTTGAAAAATTACAAATTTTATATATTTGAATTCTTTCTGAAAAATCAGATTATAAGAGTAGGAAAAAGTTCACAAAACAAAAAGAAGCATGTATGTTAATGGAAAAAAAAAGTAGATAGCACTGGAGGAGACAATTAGCTTAGAGTAGAAATAAAATAAGAAAATATCATGAAATGGGCTTAAGGAATAAGAATTGGTTTTTTAAATTAATATTGAAGAAATTAATGAAAAATAAATGCATTAATTATATCTTAATATAATTATATAAGTGCATCAATTGTCATAAAAATATTTTTAAAACTGGAAACTGGGAACAACTGTTTTTTTCAAGAGGAAGAATGATAATAAATAATAAAAAGTGTGATAAATAAGGTGAGGAAGTGGAAGAGTTTGGTAACGTGAGATAATAACCATGTTGTACATCAAACACATTTTATATAATTTCTAATAATATAGATATTAATGGAGGGTTTTTATTAATTTAAAACTATTTGTTAAGCTAAAAATAGGAAAAAATAGTCAAAAGAATCGCAAAAAAATAAATTGCATTGGAGGCCTCCAAGGCATGCCACATAGGATAGAATGGATTAAAACTCTTCTTTACACACACACACACACACACTAATTTATATAAAATAGATTTATTATATCTAATAAATCTATTATTTTTTGTGCGTTGATATTTCTTAAATTTTGTTTCAATAATTTATTCTTTATGTAAGATGTATCCATTAATTTATTTGGTTTATTATTTTATTCCGTAGTAACTGCAGAGTTACAAATTTCTGTATAATAATTTATCCTATCTGTACTGTAGTATATATCTAATTCTAGATTTTCTATGTCATTTATTATCTTGTGTTGTTCTTCTCGTAATGAGTTTTTTAAATTATATAATATATCACATGTACTTTTTTCTAAATTTTCTAAGGTTTCTTCTATCCATATTAACTTTTCTTTTAGATTTTCCATTATTTTTCTAATTCGGTTTCTATAATTAATTTCATTATTTAGATTATCTTGGTTTTCTCTAGTTTTTCTAATATATTCTAACATCCTTGATCTGAATAATATCCTTTTGGGTAAATTTCTTCGTATATCCGTTCTAGCAAATTTATGGTGTCAATTTCGTAGTCTATTACTTTTTCTAATATTATTTTCTTAATACCTATAATTTCTATATCTTTAAGTATATATAAGATTAAAACTTTAAGATAGTCTAAATGATCTATTTTCTAAAATTGATATTTTATAGTTGTTTGTTTTAGCCTTAGTAGTTTTTGCATATTTTTATTAAGAGATTTATTTTTATTTTCCATGTATTTGTCTATATTTGTTTTCATCCGTTTTTCTAGTATCTGTATATTTCACATATCTTTTTCTAAAAATTCTATGTAATTTATCATGATAAGTATTTATAAGAGTAGTTAGGTAGGCATGGTATATAATTTACTCTAGTCATGTAATATTCACCAAATGGTTTTTCTAATATAATTTTTCTTGTATCTGCTACTTTTATATCTCTAAGTGCATACAAAATAAGTATCTTAAATTTATCTACCATCAAATCAGATAAATTATCATTCATTTTCATAAAATTGCTTTTTTCAAAATATTCCCTTCAACCATGTACATAATAAAATATGGTCATCTTAGATCACTATATACTAGATTATTCTTAAATAACATGTTCTTCGGTCACTATTAGCATGGTAATTTGGATACTTTTTCCCTTAAACAGCGCCTCGACTCTGGTTACTCTCTGCCACGGCTTCTTGCCTCATTGGTTTCACCTTTAGGATGGCATAGTTCTTAGGGATTTTTCTCCGTTTACAGTTTGCTAATAAACTTCTTAACATATTATTCTTCGAATAATTCTACTATAAAGTAACTAATATGAATTTATTTTATCATATCATGATTGTTGGGAACTATGAATTTAGCTATTCATAATCATAAATAGATATACCTGTTCTGGTAGCTTTGATATTTCTGAGGTTTGTTTCTCCATAGCTTTTTCCATTGAAGTATGTATGTAATTAACTGGGCAAAATATTTGTTATGGAATGGAGAGAGTTTTTGCTTTAACGTGAGAAGGCTTGCTTTGCAATGCCTTCTGCTTTCTTTATTTATAGAATGAACTTTACAGAATTTTTTACAAATTTTACAATCCTACGTAAAAGGTAGAAAACAAAAAGGTCTTAAAAGTCTTAAAGGCTATACATAGGCTACCTAAAAGTCTATGTAGCCTTAAATGATCCTAAAGTCTACATGAGAAAAAGTCTATGAAAAAATAGTAACTTACAATAATTTTAAAGACTTTTATGTAAATAAAATCTGTACAATGAATATCTTGTCTCCGTTGATTTTGTCGTATCTGCTATATCTCCATTATTGCTCCTTATCTTATCTTTCCAGCTGGCATTTTGTCTTCTTGATTTTTATTCTAGATGTACCTCTGGAATAATATTATCTTCTTCATTACACCTCGAACATTGGTGATCTGGATATTTATGTCCAATTATTTTACAATATCTTGTTAGTAATCCGTCAGAAATAAATCCTTTTTTAATAACTCGTGCAGTAGATTGTTTCTCTGGGTTGAATAGTGTCATTATCCATTGTCTTACATCCTCCATATCTGTTGGTCGTAGCTCTTTTGAATTTGAGTAAATCATTTGGTGATCCCTCGAGTAGTAGCTCCATATTAGGTTTTCGTTAGTATAATTATTTGCTAGTTCTTGTATAATCGTAGCTAGTCCAATAAGTCTTTTATTTGCATAGAACTCTGGTATCTCGATTCTAGGTATCTCCGATTGCTGCGCAATATCTTCGGGTATAATCATATCTCTAGTTAATCCTATCTTTACGACCTGTATAACTAGTTTTATCTCGTCATATAATATCTCTGCGGGTGCAGTATAATACTTTATATAAAATAGAGTGCCTTTCGTTATTCTTTTATAGGTAGTGAATATCTTGTATAACTCTTCCATGGCTGTCAATTCTTCTCCGTCTTGGGTGTATATGGGGTTTAGCAGTCCGTAGTCAAAACAAGTTTTTACTAGGCCTGGGTTAGTTTTGGGTAGTGCGATTAGTTTGTTATATCCTTGTAATTTTTGGGTTATGTAGTTGGTATTTGGTTCGTTGATGTTTGTAGCTCTGGGGTTATGGTTTAGAAACGTTTGTACTCTATAGATGTTTACTATATATTTCTGGGTTGTATAATTGTAAACTTTTATGTCTTGGTTTAGGCTATCTCGGTATGTGTTAACTTGTGGAGGTATGAATAAGTGGTCTTTTTGTATTTTTGGTGTAAATGGTTTTTCAAATATTTTATTCATGTTTGTTTTTTGGTATCTTGGTCGACTAACTCCTTTGCTTGTACCTGCAGAAGTAGATTGACAAATGTTATGGGTTTTATGGAGTGTCCCAACATCTCCTTCTAGCTCTGGAATTTTATTGTCTTCCAATCGACATAGCTCTGCACACTGCTGAGTTAGCTGATTCATAGCTATAGACTTTAGTTTATCTTCATTAGTCTTTAGTTTTTCTATCTCAGTACCCATACTGTCCACTTTCAATGAAAGCGTAGTTAGGGTGTTGAGTATTTTTTCTAGAGTATTTTCTTCTATATTTTCAGTCTCTGTAGCTTTGTCTTGATATGTAATCTGCAATAACATTTTTGTTAGTACTGATCACTTCTATTATAAATGTGAAATTTAATATGTTTAAAACTAGTATCCGAATCTCTTTCGTTGTAACTGAGTTTTGTATTTTCTTTGTTAGCCACCAGCGTACCTGTGTATTATCTGTTTGCACAATAAATTTGTTATATACAATATGGCTCAAACACTAACAAACATTTATATAATGAACATAATTCTTTCCTATTTATTTCCCATTTTATTTCTGTCTCATTGAACGTACCTGAGTAGTATCTACAATGGTGTTCTATTTTTTCTGCTTCATATCGATATTTAAGTACTCCTCCATAACTATATTCACTAGCATCTGCTTCTACTATGTATATAAATTTTCTATTCTCATCTGGAAATTGTAATTTTGGTAATTCTTTACAAAGTAATTTTATTTTTTGAACTTGTTTTTTATCTTCTTCATTATAGTTATATTCTATATCCTTTTTTAATTTTTTCTGTATTGGTTTTAAGTTTTCTGCTAATTTTGGAATATATTCTCTTACTTGGTTTACTAATCCTAAAAATGATTGTAATTTCTTTTTTGTATCTAATTCTTCTTTTGAATTTATTATTTTTTGTACTATATGTTGTTGCATTTTTACTCCACTTTTATCTATTTGTATTCCTAAAAATTCTATCTGGTTTTTCATAATTTCAGCTTTCTTTTCGCTTAGACTTATTCCCGATTTTTCTACTATATCTGTAAATTGTTCCAATAATTTTATATGTTCTTCTTTAGTTTTTGTATATACAATAATATATCATCTATGTATACTATGCAATTAGATAATTATTTAAAATAATTATCCATAAAATGTTGATATCTACCTGGTGCATTTTTATATCCAAATGGTAATATATTCCATTTATAAAATCCTTGTGGTACTGTAAATGCAGTTAATTCTTTAGATTCTTCTTCTAACTTTGGATGGTAAAATCCTGATTTACAATCGAATTTGCTAAAATAATTATATCCTTGTATTTGTCTTATTTTTAATATCTTATTTGGTATTGGATAATTACATGTTATAGTTTTTGCATTTAAATTTCTATAATCAATACCATCCTACTTTTTCCTCTTTTTTGTTCACTGTGTTTATTTACTATAAATGTTGGACTATTATGTTTACTATTACTTTTTTGTATATATTGTTTTTCTAATAATTCATCTATATGCATTTTAAATTCTTTTAAATCGTCAAAATTATAGGTTAATGGTTTTTGGGTTATTATACTATTTTTATCTATTAATTCAATTTTTATGGTAGTTTTATGTTTTTCCCATCCTTTTAATGGATCTTCACTATATAATTGTTCTAATTTTTTCTTAACTATTTCTATCTTATTTATTGAAAATATAGTTATTTCTGTTTTATTTATCGAAAATACTACTAGTTCTATTGTATCTTAAGTATTTTTTATATTTTCTAATTTTTGTGTAATTTTTTCACTTTCTTTTATCCAATCAGTTTTCTTTCTTATTTTATTATTAACTCTTTTTGCTCTTACTTTTTGTTTGCATAGTGTTGTAAACCACCAGTCGTTTCTAGTTATTATATGTGGGTATAGTTTATCTAAAAAATGGCATTCCTAAAAGTATATCTTTTGATGTTAGTTCATAATTATAAATTTCTTCTATTGTTAATATCTTATCTCATATTTGTGCTTTTACATTCCTAGCTTTATAAGTAATTAAGCTTCCTTCATTATTAAATCCTTTAACTATTATTGGTGTTTTTAATTTATCCCATTACTTTCTGGTAAGCAATTATATCTACATAAATTAACTTCTGCTCCTGTATCTATCATAAACGTATAATATCTATTGTAATATCCTTCCACTACTATCTTCATTAATACATAAATTTTCATTTTATGTTAAGGCTCTTTTTAGGAATAATTTTTCTTTATTATATGTTAAGGTTAATTGTGTATGTTCTATATTGTATGCTTTTACTTGTTCTAACCATTTTATTCCTAATACTATATCTGCTTTTTGTATTTCTTCCTTTACTTCAAATTCTATTTTTATTTTTCTAACTCCTATTATTATTTCTTTTTCTACTATGTTTTTATTATTTATTAAGCTTCTTGGTAGATCTGGGCACATATCATTATTGATTTTTATTTCTTCATCTTTTACTAGATATTTTGCTATATAATTTTCTTCTCGTCTTGTATTTAAGAGTATTAAATATTATTTTTCATTTATTTTTCCTGTTATGTAATATTGGTTTAAATTACTTATTGAATTTGTTTCATAACTTGTTCTTTTTGATGAGCTTGATGATTCTGGTTTTTCATTAGCTATCCTTTTTGTTGTACTTATTCTATCACTTACTATTTCTAAATTTTCTTCTATATCTATGTCTCTATAGCTATAATCATTATAAGAAAACCCATATATTATAAAAGTAAATTTAAAAGATATAATGAATATGACAAATGGACACCAAAACAGATAGTTAATAAAAATAATAACTTTTTAGACCTAGACTGTGTAATAGATACAGAAAAAACAATACAATTATGGATAGGATATATGAGAAAACAATTATTAGATAATAATATAAACATAACAGATGCACCAGAATATATAGAAAGAACACTAATAGGATCGGTAAAACTATGGTTTTCAAACTTAACTGAAAATAGTAAGAAAGTATTAAGAGCTAATAAACCCATGGAAGGAACATCATCAACAACAACTAAACTAACACCTATAGAATTATTAAAAAAAATATGAAACAGCTATAAAAGATGAATTTGGTAGTATGACAACAATAGAAGAAGAACAAGATGAAGAAAAAGATACAAATAGGAATTTAATGTTAAAATTAACAATATGTAATATGTGTTATATAGACGAATATACTTGCGCATTTAAAGAATATTATTATAAAGGAGCATATAGTATAGAAGAAAGTAAGGAAATAAGAAAATTATATTTTAATAAATTACCTGAACCATTTAGTTCAAAGATAATAAAAAGTTGGGAAGAAGCAAAAATAGTAGATACGTTAGGAGCAAGAATAAAATTTTTATAACAATGGTATAGAAACTTATGTGAAAAATATAGAGAAGAATTAAAAATGGAAAAAACATTAATAAGAAATTTAGCATGTTGCAAAAATAAAATAGCACCTCAATTTGGATGTGAAGAAAGATATTATAAGAAAAGAAAAAGACATAAGAAATATAAGAAATATAAAAAATCAAAATATAAATACAAGAAACCAAGAAAAAGATATTATGTAAAAAATTATAAAAATAAAAGACCATATAGAAAGAAGAAATCTATAAAAGAATGTACTTGTTATAATTGTGGAAAGTTAGGACATTTAGCTAGAGATTGTAAATTACCTAAAAATCCAAAAAATAAACAAATATCAGAAATAAAAATAGATAATACAGAATATATGCAGATAGATTATATAGATTTTGAATTAGAAAGTGAGGATAGTATATATGAAATTTCAGAAAACGAAACAGATACAGAAATAGATAGTGAAATAGATGAATCAAATAACTGAAGAAGATGTAAAAATAATAACAAAGGAAGAATATTTAAATGACGAAGGAACGGAACAAAAAATAATATTTGACAGTAATATATTTGATGAAATAAAAGGAAAAGAATGAGATTTAAGTGTAGAAAAAATATTTAAAATACTAACAATAAAAAATATTTTTACTAGGAAAAAAGATGAATATTAAGTAGTATGCCAAAAAGAACATATAATAGACTGCAGATATGCAAAAGGTAAAGCTAGTTTACCACTAGTAACAAAAAGAATAATTAATAAAGAGATAAATGATATAAAAAGTAAAGGAGATCCAATAAAAATATGTACACCTTGGAGGTACAGAAATATTAATAAAAGCATGTTTTAGAGAAGGAATAGATACACCGATAGAATTATATCTAGCAGATGATAGAATTATAAAACCTATAGAAAAAAGCATAATAACTGCCGTAAAAGGAAATTTAATATACCAAAAATTTAAATTTATAATAAGTGCAAATTATTCAGTAGCAGTAACAGATAGAAATATAGATAAATCACTAGTATTATATTGGAAGATATCAGGAATAGAATTAACCCCAGGAAGTAAAATATTTACAGCAAGATGCAAAAATTTATATGTATTAACAACAAAACATAAAATAACAGGAAAAAATAAAATTAACAAGATACGAATAGAAAGCCCGTTTGAATAAATTGTAAAAACAATATATTATAATGATTATAGCTATAGAGACATAGATATAGAAGAAAATTTAGAAATAGTAAATGATAGAATAAGTACAACAAAAAGGATAGCTAATGAAAAATAAGAATCATCAAGCTCGTCAAAAAGAACAAGTTATGAAACAAATTCAATAAGTAATTTAAACCAATATTACATAACAGGAAAAATAAATGAAAAAGAATATTTAATACTCTTAAATACTGAACAAGAAGAAAATTATATAACAAAGTATCTAGTAAAAGATGAAGAAATAAAAACCAATAATGATATGTGCCCAGATCTACCAAGAAGCTTAATAATTAATAAAAACATAGCAGAAAAAGAAATAATAATAGAAGTTAGAAAAATAAAAATAGAATTTGAAGTAAAGGAAGAAATGCAAAAAATAGATATAATATTAGGAATAAAATGGTTAGAACAAGTAAAAACCATACAATATAGAACATACACAATTAACCTTAACATATAATAAAGAAAAATTATTCTTAAAAAGAGCCTTAACATAAAATGAAAAATATATGTATTAATGAAGATAGTAGTGGAAGGATATTACAATAGATATTATACGCCTATGATAGATACAGGAGCAGAAGCTAATTTATGTAGATATAATTGCTTACCAGAAAGTAAATGGGATAAATTAAAAACACCACTAATAGTTAAAGGATTTAATAATGAAGGAAGCTTAATTACTTATAAAGCTAGGAATGTAAAAGCACAAATATGGGATAAGATATTAACAATAGAAGAAATTTATAATTATGAACTAACATCAAAAGAAATACTTTTAGGAATGCCATTTTTTAGATAAACTATACCCACATATAATAACTAGAAACGACTGGTGGTTTACAACACCATGCAAACAAAAAGTAAGAGCAAAAAGAGTTAATAACAAAATAAGAAAGAAAACTGATTGGATAAAAGAAAGTGAAAAAATTACACAAAAATTAGAAAATATAAAAAATACTTAAGATACAATAGAACTAGTAGTATTTTCGATAAATAAAACAGAAATAACTATATTTTCAATAAATAAGATAGAAATAGTTAAGAAAAAATTAGAACAATTATATAGTGAAGATCCATTAAAAGGATGGGAAAAACATAAAACTACCATAAAAATTGAATTAATAGATAAAAATAGTATAATAACCCAAAAACCATTAACCTATAATTTTGACGATTTAAAAGAATTTAAAATGCATATAGATGAATTATTAGAAAAACAATATATACAAAAAAGTAATAGTAAACATAATAGTCCAGCATTTATAGTAAATAAACATAGTGAATAAAAAAGAGGAAAAAGTAGGATGGTTATTGATTATAGAAATTTAAATGCAAAAACTATAACATATAATTATCAATACCAAATAAGATATTAAAAATAAGACAAATACAAGGATATAATTATTTTCACAAATTCGATTGTAAATCAGGATTTTACCATCCAAAGTTAGAAGAAGAATCTAAAGAATTAACTGCATTTACGGTACCACAAGGATTTTATGAATGAAATATATTACCATTTGGATATAAAAATGCACCAGGTAGATATCAACATTTTATGGATAATTATTTTAAATAATTATCTAATTGCATAGTATACATAGATGATATATCATTATATAATAAAACTAAAGAAGAACATATAAAATTATTGGAACAATTTACAGATATAGTAGAAAAAACGGAAATAAGTCTAAGCGAAAAGAAAGCTGAAATTATGAAAAACCAGATAGAATTTTTAGGAATACAAATAGATAAAAGTGGAGTAAAAATGCAACAACATATAGTACAAAAAATAATAAATTCAAAAGAAGAATTAGATACAAAAAAGAAATTACAATCATTTTTAGGATTAGTAAACCAAGTAAGAGAATATATTCCAAAATTAGCAGAAAACTTAAAACCACTACAGAAAAAATTAAAAAAGGATATAGAATATAACTATAATGAAGAAGATAAAAAACAAGTTCAAAAAATAAAACCACTTTGTAAAGAATTACCGAAATTACAATTTCCAGATGAGAATAGAAAATTTATATACATAGTAGAAGCAGATGCTAGTGAATATAGTTATGGAGGAGTACTTAAATATCGATATGAAGCAGAAAAAATAGAACACCATTGTAGATACTACTCAGGTACGTTCAATGAGACAGAAATAAAATGGGAAATAAATAGGAAAGAATTATGTTCATTATATAAATGTTTGTTAGTGTTTGAGCCATATTGTATATAACAAATTTATTGTGCAAACAGATAATACACAGGTACGCTGGTGGCTAACAAAGAAAATACAAAACTCAGTTACAACGAAAGAGATTCGGAGACTAGTTTTAAACATATTAAATTTCACATTTATAATAGAAGTGATCAATACTAACAAAAATGTTATTGCAGATTACCTATCAAGACAAAGCTACAGAGACTGAAAATATAGAAGAAGATACTCTAGAAAAAATACTCAACACCCTAACTACGCTTTCATTGAAAGTGGACAGTATGGGTACTGAGATAGAAAAGCTAAAGACTAATGAAGATAAACTGAAGTCTATAGCTATGAATCAGCTAACTCAGCAGTGTGCAGAGCTATGTCGATCGGAAGACAGCAAAATTCCAGAGCTAGAAGGAGACGTTGGGACACTCCATAAAACCCATAACATTTGTCAATCTACTTCTGCAGGTACAAGCAAAAGAGTTAGTTGACCAAGATACCAAAACACAAACATGAATAAAATATTTGAAAAACCATTTACACCAAAAATACAAAAAGACCACTTATTCATACCCCCACAAGTTAACACATACCGAGATAGCCTAATCCAAGACAAAAAAGTTTACAATTATATAGCCCAGAAATATATAGAAAACATCTATAGAGTATAAACGTTTCTAAACCATAACCGCAGAGCTACAAACATCAACGAACCAAACACCAACTATATAACCCAAAAATTACAAGGATATAACAAGCTAATCGCACTACCGAAAACTAACCCAAGCCTAGTAAAAACCTGTTTTGACTATGGACTGCTAAACACCATATACACCCAAGACGGAGAAGAATTGACAGCCATGGAAGAGTTATACAAGATATTCACTACCTATAAAAGAATAACGAAAGGCACTCTATTTTATATAAAGTGTTATACTGCACCCGCAGAGATATTATATGACGAGATAAAACCAGTTATACAAGTAGTAAAGATAGGATTAACTAGAGATATGATTATACCAGAAGATATTGCGCAGCAACCGGAGATACCTAGAATCGAGATACCAGAGTTCTATGCAAATAAAAGACTTATTGGACTATCTACGATTATACAAGAACTAGCAAATAACTATACTAATGGAAATCCAATATGGAGCTACTACTCGAGAGATCACCAAATGATTTACTCAAATTCAAAAGAGCTACGACCAACAGATATGGAGGATGTAAGACAATGGATAATGACACTACTCAACCCAGAGAAACAATCTACTGCACGAGCTATTAAAAAAGGATTTATTTCTGACGGCCTACTAACAAGATACTATAAAATAAATTACGTAGAATTTTTAGAAAAAGATATGCGAAATATACAGTTACTAGAAAAACGGATGAAAACAAATATAGACAAATACATGGAAAATAGAAATAAATCTCTTAATAAAAATATGCAAAAACTACTAAGGCTAAAACAAACAACTATAAAATATCAATTTTAGAAAATAGATCATTTAGACTATCTTAAAGTTTTAATGTTATATATACTTAAAGATATAGAAATTATAGATATTAAGAAAATAATATTAGAAAAAGTAATAGACTACGAAATTGACACCATAAATTCGCTAGAACGGATATATGAAGAAATTTACCCAGAAGGATATTATTCAGATTAAGGATGTTAGAATATATTAGAAAAACTAGAGAAAACCAAGATAATCTAAATAACGAAATTAATTATAGAAACCGAATTAGAAAAATAATGGAAAATCTAAAAGAAAAGTTAATATGGATAGAAAAAACCTTAGAAAATTTAGAAAAAAGTACATGTGATAGTTTATATAATTTAAAAAACTCATTACGAGAAGAACAACACAAGATAATAAATGACATAGAAAATCTAGAATTAGATATATACTACAGTACAGATAGAATAAATTATTATACAGAAATTTGTAACTCTGCAGTTACTACGGGATAAAATAATAAACCAAATAAATTAATGGATACATCTTACAAAAAGAATAAATCATTAAAAAATATTAAAACAAAATCTAAGAAATATCCACGCACAAAAAAGAATAGATTCATTAGATACATAATAAATCTATTTTATAAATTAGTTATCCGCACCCCCCAGTATCCAAATTACCATGCTAATAGTGACCGAAGAACATGTTATTTAAGAATAATCTAGTATATAGTAATCTGAGATGACCATATTTTATTATGTACATGGTTGAAGGGAATATTTTGAAAAAAACAATTTTATGAAAATGAATGATAATTTATCTGATTAGATGGTAGATAAATTTAAGATACTTATTTTGTATGCACTTAGAGATATAAAAGTAGCAGATATAAGAAAAATTATATTAGAAAAACCATTTGGTGAATATTACATGACTAGAGTAAATTATATATCATGCCTGCCTAACTACTCTTATAAATACTTATCATGATAAATTACATAGAATTTTTAGAAAAAGATATGCGAAATATACAGTTACAAGAAAAACGGATGAAAACAAATATAGACAAATACATGGAAAATAAAAATAAATCTCTTAATAAAAATATGCAAAAACTACTAAGGCTAAAACAAACAACTATAAAATATCAATTTTAGAAAATAGATCATTTAGACTATCTTAAAGTTTTAATCTTATATATACTTAAAGATATAGAAATTATAGATATTAAGAAAATAATATTAGAAAAAGTAATAGACTACGAAATTGAAACCATGAATTGGCTAGAACAGTTATACGAAGAAATTTACCCAGAATGATATTATTCAGATTAAGGATGTTAGAATATATTAGAAAAACTAGAGAAAACCAAGATAATCTAAATAACGAAACTAATTATAGAAACCGAATTAGAAAAATAATGGAAAATCTAAAAGAAAAGTTAATATGGATAGAAAAAACCTTAGAAAATTTAGAAAAAAGTACATGTGATAGTTTATATAATTTAAAAAACTCATTACGAGAAGAACAACACAAGATAATAAATGACATAGAAAATCTAGAATTAGATATATACTACAGTACAGATAGAATAAATTATTATACAAAAATTTGTAACTCTGCAGTTACTACGAGATAAAATAATAAACCAAATAAATTAATGGATACATCTTAGAAAAAGAATAAATCATTTAAAAATATTAAAACAAAATCTAAGAAATATCTGCGCACAAAAAAGAATAGATTCATTAGATACATAATAAATCTATTTTATAAACTAGTTATCCGCACCCCCTACAAATGGTATTAGAGCAAGGTAATTTAAAAAGTATGGAAGTTAGATATATGTTAGAATTAGAAATAGAACTAGTTAAATTTGAAAGACTACATTATAATATATTTGCCGGAGTTAGTAAAAACTCAATAAATACACAAAAAGATGAAATATTAAAGTTAGAATCACAAATAGATAGTTTAGAATAAATATACCAACATGAGCTATTCACAATAAAATGAATAAAGAAGAATTTATAATAGATGAAAAAATATATGAAAATCATGAAGGATTAAAAATAAAAATAGTATTTTCTAATCTAGGAAGAAGATATAAGAAAATAGGTGAACACTTATACCTAATGTTAGAAAAGGAAGAATTAAAATTAGAAGATAAATTGACAGCAATGGTAAGAATAGAAAAAGAGAATGAAGAAATAGACAGAAAAAAGGAAATAGAAAAAATTAAACAACAAACTACGGAAGAAATACGAAAAATAGAAGAAACTAAAAATAGTAGAATTGCTGAATTAGAAAAAGAACTACAAATGTTAAAAGATTTGTACGAACAAAGACAAAAAGAAAAAGAAGAAAAAGATAGAGAACAAAAATTACTGAACGAGATAAATCAATTTAAGGAAAAATTAGAAATAAATAATATAGATGTTGAAGAAACAGATAATTATGACTCAGAAGATAGTGAAACATATACAGAAATATTAACAAATACAAAAAATTTAGAAATTAACGAAAAACAAGAAATAATTAGTGAAGAAAACTTGGAAAATACCAACACAGAAATAAATACTCTTGATAAAAAAGAAGATGACAATATAATACCTAAAACAACAGAAATAAGAAAACCTATATCAAGTCCATCATGAACTAAAAATCACCCCCTTAGCCTAACAACCAGAACACAATTGTCACGAACTGAAATGAGTCCCTGGCTGCGACGGGCATCCCAAACAATGAAGGCCCAAGAGACCCCTTAGCATGTGATCATAAGCATAAGTCATATGAAGAAGAAGTGCAGAATATAAACTGCCAACATGATAGTCCCATAATAAAGCTTAAGATTTCATAACATCAAACCATAAGAAAATCCAAATCCAATCTAAAATATACTACGAAGCCTCTACTAAGCTGAATATACTAGCTTGTCTAAAATGGGACAAGGCCCCCGGTCAGACCATAAAACTAAAAAGAAAACCAACATATAGGAAAGATACCTTCCGAAGTAAGGGAGGCTCATCAACTTTGAATGTCTAAAAATAATCTAATAGTTAGCGGGATCATGGGACTGAGCCTCAGAACCTAAAATATATGGGGTAAATGCTCGAAAGTACTGGTTTGTAGAACAATTCAAAAATAACATATATTTTTATACAACATAAGTTATAGATTTTCATAAATCAATTTAACATAAGGAAAATGAAAACACATGGGTTAAGATGAAAAGCTTCAACCATTTATGTAAAATATTAACTCAACTATTTGGATTACTTCTAAGCTAGATGGTACACCCTATAATTTTAATTTACCAACGGGCTATATAGGCCTGTTCTTCACTCGGCGGACAAGCCCCAAACCTAAGTTTGCCACAAGGGCTGGTGTTTCTAATTTCTACTATGCCATAAATTCTTTGCCAGCGTACCAACCCCGGTTTTAGGGAAAAATAAAACTAGTATCGATAAAACACAATTTTAGGAAATGAGTTATCTAAGCTCGTGCCTTATTTAGATAAATATCTAACTCTCTTTAAGCCCAATTTTAGCCTCTTAAAACATGCTCCATGCTTATAAATAGTTTTGTTCTAATTCAGTTAAGGCCATATCATAACAGGGTATCATCATACCCAGACTTGCAAGTCATTTATCTCATACCACTTCATATTATTATCCCTTCTTATTTAAAATATATTAATGACCACCCAAAAGATTTAAATATCAAGGAAGAGTTCTTATGTCAAACAACATATGAAACTTATGCAAGACACTTTCCTTTTCATACTAAAAGATACGATGGTCAATTCTTACATAAGTTATATGAAATCTTCCATTTAACACAACTGAACAACTTGGAAGTAAGGAAAATATCCTCTCTAGAACTTAAAAGACCATACAAATTCAACATTGATAGGAAAACTTATAACCCATGCTTTTAATCATGCAGTTGAACAACATACAACATGAATAAACAATGAATTTCAGAATAAGAGAGGAATTTCATAAGGCATTCTCTCTTATCAATTTACAAAACTCATAATCCATGCACAAATAAAAGTAATTCAAGTTTATGCAGAAATTTTATAAGAAACACTTACTTTCAAAAAAATGGATTTAAACGGTTTCAAAAATCCCTTTTCATATATACATAATCATATATTCTTAAAGCTTTTTAAAAATGATGAAATTAAGCACATGAGGTTTAGGATAGTCCCACATACCATTTGAATTGATGAAAACGTTGAGAAAATTAACCCGTAAAGCTTAATTCCTCAAACCCTAGTTTGTTTCTTTTCTTTTGCTTAAAAGAGATGAATTAGGGATTTTGTTAGTGTTAATTCGCGTTTAAGGCCCTTAATTTTGTCCATGTAGGATTAGAATGTTTTCAGAAGGATAAAAAGACCTTAATACCCTTAAATTGAATCAAAGCGGAGCAATTTTTCGCACTGTGGTTTTTCTGGGCAGCACACAGCCAAAGCATACATGAGGGTATGTGGCGTACACCAATTACACACCCTATCTAGTAGATATTGGCATTTTCCGTGCAATGCACGATCTTAGCACAAAGTCTAACATGCGGCGCACACTTATTTTAAGGCTTAAACGAACACCCAACTCAAGCCATAACATCTAAACATGGTTTACCTTCTAAATAAGGGGTCCTAAGGTCATTTTGAATGCATTACACAAACATTAAAACTCGGGGTGTTACATTATCTCCCCCTTGGATCATTCATTCATGAATGATGACTCAGGACAGAATAAGAATGATTTCAAACATTACATGGAATGAAAAAAGTAATATAAGATCAATACCATCCATATCATCATCCTTGGATTCAAAGAGGGTTGGATATCTTGCACACATGTCATTCTCCGACTCCCAAGTAGCTTTCTTACCTTTATGATTCTTCCACAATACTTTAACTGAAGCTATCTCCGTAATTCTCAACTTTCAAGCTTGGTGATCTAAAATAGCTATGGGTTTTTCTTCAAACAATAACAAATACTTCACACCAATGTCCTCAATAGGTATCACAAGCGAATGATATCCTAAACATTTTTTTAGCATTTATACATAAAATATAGGATGAACAGAAGCTAAACTTGCAGGAAAATCTAGCTTATAAGCAACTCCACCAATCATTCTTGTAATTTGATAAGGGCCTATATAACGAGGGTTGAGTTTCCACTTTTTCCCGAATCTCATGACCCCCTTCATCGGGGAGACCTTAAGAAATACCCAATCATTAACCTCAAAATCTAGCTCTCTTCTTCTAACATCGGCATAAGACTTCTTGCGACTTGAAGAAGTCTTAAGTCGCTCTTTAGTGACTTTCACCTTTTCCATCTCGACACTTTGACTAGATGTCACCCTCATAGCATCCGTGACCTTCTGAACCATATCTAAGAATTCCTATGGATCCTCTTCAGACTTGTATCCCATAAAAAAAAGAGGATTGGTTACTGGGTTAGCCAGAACAACAGCTGGTTGTTCATTCTGTACTGCTATGGAGTTTTCTAGTGTAGTGAACGCAACTCTAAATTCTGTGTGAGAGACATGCTCGTTCAGAGGATCTGCCTGGATGGGCTGAGTGGCTGGCTGAGTTGTTGTTCTTCTGCCGTTCTTCTTTGGAGGTATGTTTTGTAAAAGGAAGAAAGAAGTGGATTATACATAGAGTTTAACTTGAGCTCATGCTCACTTGCACGACATGAATATTGAAAGAAGGAACACTTTTTCCCAAACTTCTTGTAGCATCTGCCCTGTAAGTATGAGGCGTTACATACCCCTGCACAAGACTCTACTTGATGCGACTTATAGAATTTCTAGGACACTTTAAAACCTGGTTCTGATACCAAGTTTGTAATAACCCGAGACTACCCCCTAGTAGTTACACGGTGCTTACGATCCCAAGGGACCACAAGCTAACCCATAAGTTAGTACTTGCTGTTAGCACCAAATAATATAATCATGAATTGCGGAAGAATAATTAAAGTTCCATATGGTTTTAAATATCTGAATTCACACTAAAATATAAATATAGGAAAAAGACTGTCTGAATCTAATAAAGTACTGATAAACTGAACAATTAATTGACAATAATGTTTGAAAAGACTCTTGGACTGACTGACTGAGAGTTGATGAGACCAGTCCCCAACTAACTGTACTGACTACTAAAATAAAGACATGAAATAAGATATTATGTGCTCGAGTGATGAGGACTCACCACTGTTACTATACCGCTGAGGATCTGAAGGACTAAGTGTAATCCGAGAACTGAGTGCCAACACCTATGATACGAGACATCATAGCGCAAAAGAAAGGTGTTCGATCAGTACTTTAAATGTAATGGTATGCTAAATGAGGTAGGCTGATATGCATGGTCTCATGAATAGGAATGATAATAATTAACTGGACATACATGTAAAGCATGGAGTACTAAATAAAGAGCATGGAATCTGTAGATACTGAAAATATAGAAAAATCTATCAATACTATGGATGCATGACTAATCATGTAACATAAACTGAGTAAAATCAATAAAACTGATATACTGAGATAACTAAAATCTGTATGCTTTGGTCAAACAACACTAAGATTGATAAACTGAGATGGGACTGCAACTGAGACTATATCTGAGATTGTGTGAGGTATCATCTAACTGACATTCCCTAATTTGAGCTAATCAGGGTTCAACCTGTAACCCCATTTGGAAGGGTGTTAATGCCATGCCAAAGGTAATGGCTGTGTGGATCCGCTAAACTGATATAATGTCCAAAAGACTAAGGGTATCAATCCTGAACTGACGGGTGACCCCTGCGAGATAGTCAAGCCTAATCTAATGGGTGACTACTCATATTCTACGCTGGCTACGTAGTTCTGGAGTATAGGGACTGCTAATACTGACTCTACCTAACTGACAGGGAATCCTCTATCCCTACACACACTTGGTGCTAAATCCTACTCCCAACTGAATGACACTGAAATGCTAGACTATTCTGAGTTTAACTGACTGTTTTGATAATGCTCATGATATAATCTGAAGTTATTCTGAAGATACTGAGTCAACATTAAGTGAACAACTATAGGTTCTGGTATTCAATAGGTCTAGGACTCAAAACAATAGTAGTGGCATGATACTAAAATATTGAAGGACATAGCATGAAAACTCTTATTAAATCAATTGCTCTTGTAGGCATTTTATCAAACACTTATAGTTCATGGTTTAAAATAATCATAGAATAACTAAAGGACAAGAATAATTGAAATGAAATTTTCATGGAAAACACTAAGTCATTTATTTAATTCAATAAATGATAACAATAAAACATGAGGAATCGAATAACAATAATAACTTCATTAGAACATGGTATTAAGTCAAAGTTCATGGAGATTAATGGATGAAATCATGATTTAAAATGAAATATCTTCAAAATATCATAACTTTATAATTAAAAAGGTTACTTGGGATCCATGGATGAAAGGAATCCATGGATGAACATCTAAAATACCTTAACAGATGAATTCCTTACAGTTTTTGGGTGAATTCTTGACATTGCTCTTGGTTTCTTGAGAGCTAGGGTTTGTAATTTAGAGAGAAAGATCTTGAATTTTGGGGGAAATTAATAAAAAATGAACTTTTAAAATGTTTTTAGGGCTTAATTATTCCATCTAGGTGGGTTAAAATAATGGGTTAATACTGTTTTAATCTTAGACGAAATATTAGATTTTTGTGAAAATTTTCCCATTTGGGCCCTTAGCGCAATGCAACACTATCGCACCATGTCACTGGAAACTGAAAAATGGAAAATTGATCTATGGTGCGACGCGGGGAAATCCCGGTCCTTCACTGATTAGCACCTGGAAGTTTTCCGCGAAGTGGTGGCATCGCGCTGCAACACTGGAAATGACAAAGGGCAAATCATCCTATGGCATGATGCCCAAAAATCGTGATACCTCACTTTAAATTGACAATTGCTATTTTAAATCTCTCTGCAATCCATTGATGGGTAAAATGACGGTGTTTAATGACTGAAACTTAAAATTGCCATAAATTCTTACTCGGTTATTGGATTTGGGCAAATTTTATATCGTTGGGAAGCTAATTGAATTTCCTACGTAATGGAAGGATATAAACTAAAAAATAATGAGTTTTCAAAAATTTCATATATGAATACTCATGGACTGGGACTTAGATTATGCTAGGGAAATATGGGGTGTTACACCTTACTTTCTCAAACTTTTGGGGGTTAACTTTAATTCCATCACTAGAAATAACACGTCCCAAAAAAGCTACAGCACTAAGCCAGAACTCACACTTTAAGAATTTGGTGTACAACTCATGATCCTTAAGAGTCTGAAGGATAATTCGGAGGTGATTTGCATGATCCTCCTCTCTCTTAGAGTAAATCAAAATGTAATCAATTAAGACTATATTGAAAAGGTCCCAAAACTAACATAACACCCTATTCATAAGATTCATAAATACTACAAGGGAATTAGTCAGTATGAAAGACACTACTAGGAAGTCATAGTGACCATATCGGGTTTGGAAAGCGGTTTTGGGATTATCATCCTCCCTAACCTTCTACTGATGATACCCCAAACGAAGGTCTATTTTAGAGAAAAATTTGGCACCCTGGAGTTGATCAAAGAGATCATCAATTTTGGGGAGAGGGTACTTATTTTTAACAATGAATTTGTTCAGCTGACGATAATCTATGCACATATGATGGGAGCCATCTTTCTTACGCATGAAGAGAACAATAGCACCATAGGGAGATACACTAGGGAAAATAATCCTTTGTCAATAAGGATTTTTAACTGCTCTTCAACTCTTTCAATTATGCAGGAGCTATTTGGTATGGCGGAATAGAAATAGGTCAAGTGTCTGGAAATAGGTCAATGCCAAAATCTATCTCCCTATCTGGTGGTATCCCAAGAAGGTCATCAGAAAGACTTCTGGGAATTCATTAACTACCAAAACTAATTAGAGAGAAAGACTTTTAGCACTATAATCTTTGTACAAAACAAAATGGCACAAACAACCTTTGGATATGAGCTTATGGGCCCTAAGATAATATATCAACTTCTCTCTAGGTACAAGAGAATAACCTTCTGAATCTATTACTAGACCATTTAGAAATGAAAATGTGACCTTTATGGTCCTACAGTCTAATGTAGCATAACAGGAATATAGATAATTCATTTCTAAAATAACATAAAAATCATTCGTGTCCAGTTCTACTAGATCAGCCACAGTATCACGATGAAAAATAGACACCTCACAATGTATATAAACTCTCCTAGCCACAATAGAATCACTTACTGGAGTAGATACATAAAAGGGGTTCAAAAATATTTTCAGGGTCAAAACCAAAATTAACTACCACATAAGGGGTCACATAAGGCAAGGTAGACTCGGGATCAAAAACCACATACACATCATGAGAGAAGTTCCATAACATAGAAGTAACCATATTTAATGAAGCGTCTGAGTCCTAAAGAGTAGATAAAGCATATAATCGGTTGCGACCACCTCTAGAAACAAAAGCAGGACCCTTAGGTGGCAAAGCTATGGAAGTGGCTTGGGACTTAGCACCTCCAAAATTCCTTCTAAATGAGGGACAATCCCTCTTATAATGACCTGGATGATAACATGCATAACAAAACTAAGTACCAAGCAGGCACTTTCCTAGATGATCCTCCCACACTTTCCATTGTGTGGGTAGCTTACATCCTCGACTTATTGTTAGGCTAAAAATTATGAAAATACTGATAGACTGGAGGTCTGGGTATCAAGGCGCTGGTTGAAGATTGAGAATTTCTCCAAAATTTCTTCTTAGACTACTTTTTATCCCATTAGCCACGTTATTGTTGAGTGACAATCTGGTCTACAGACCTAGCCTATGTATACTATCTTTTACTATTCTCTACCTTAGCCTACCTCTTCTTCTCCTACTATACTTATTGTATATACACCATGAGCCTCAATATATCGATGTCCTTGTTCAGCATCACTCCTTTGCATTCCAACACCAGGCCATCTATGAGATCATACGTGAAATTTCTCATTTGAGCACTCATATTGTTCACAAATTCTGTAGCATAATAGGACAACTAGGTAATCATTGATATGCCCAAATTACAACTCTTGATAAAAAGTGTAAGCGGTCATAGTCAAATATAGAACCCAACTAAGTTGGGTGTCGAATACTACAGGGAATACTATGCTCACTAAGTATTATAATCGTTACTGGACTATTGATCAGAGGTTCCTAAAAAAAGGGGTTTTGGGTTTTAACTAATAAAATAATTAATTGTAACAAGAGTATTTCAATGAATGATTCTCTTTGTAATTTGTAACTTTATGAGATTAAACGAACTGGGGTTATGGTCACTAAAATGCTAGCACCATTCGGGTTGTGAATTATTTATGAGTTCCACTTAGCAAATTCAATTGCAAGAAGGGTTGAGTCCTATTCTTTATCCATTAGTTTCTCAACCTAAGTGGATAGATTATCCTCTAATTCTCTCAAACTCAAAAGATGCATTGTTCTTTAAATCCATTTCTCATGTAAGCTAATCCTGTTAAGGCATTTTCTATTACTCTAAAGGTTAAATCCCTTAGAATTCATGTAAGCACTTTCTTTTCCTAACAAACACTTTCCTTTCAGACGAGTGATATTCTTAGGCTTACTCTTCAAGTTTACAACCAAGAAAAGTCATGAAATTGAAGAAAGGTTTATACATTGTCATTTAATAATGGAACTTAATTTGATACCCAACCCATAGATGCATTTCACATTAAGGATCCCATAACCCTAGTTATGGGATCTTAGCCACAATATTCCATAGAAGAAGAAGAAGTAATTCTTGTATTATTTATAAATTAGATTAAGAATTTACTTACAAAAAATCCCAAGAATCAGTTCTTGAATCTTCAATAATCAATGTTCAATGATAAATTTCTCCAGGATCTAAAGAATCCCCAAAGAACTACATCACAGAGAATTTCAATTAAAGATAAAACTTGTAGAAGGTAAAAGATGCGTTCTTAACCCTAAAATTTGGTATTTATATGTTCCCTGGTAAAAAAAAGGAATTTAAAATTTAAAAGTAGAAAAGCCACGTCCCAGTTGACGGTCCATATGGTGGTCCGTCAAAGTGTTGACGGTCCACCATCTGGTCCGTCACTCATTTTTCCAAATCACAGTTTTTAGATAAGACCTGATAGTGACAGTGGCGGTCCGTCGCAAAACTGACGGTCCACCATATTGACCGTCACTAAGTACCTCTGAAAGGTGGTTTCTGGATAAGGATTGACAGTTCATATAGTTATCCGTCGCATGGATGACGGTCTTCCATGTTGATCGTCACTAATTCCTTTTGAGAGGTGGTTTCTAGAGAAGATTTAATGGTCCATCTGGTAGTCCGTCACATGGATGACGGTCCGCCATATTGATCATCATGAAATCCTTCTGAGAGGTAGTTCCTGGATAAGGGTTGAAGGTCCACCAAGTGGTCCATCTCATGGCTGATGGTCCATCATGTGGTCCGTCACTCAAGTCATTAGCATGCCATGTTCTGTTTTTCCTTGACGGTACACCAGGTTGGCCGTCGCAAGACTGACGGTCTGCTATTTTGACCATCAAACTCACTTTTCTGCTACTTTTTCCAGCTTCCTTCTATGGTTATCTCCTTTCACTGGAAACACTAAAAACTTTATTAAATAACACTTTGGTTGCTTGAAAACATACAATTTTCCTAAGAAAATAATGCTAACTGTTCCATAACCGGAACATCAACACCCTTAACTTAACATAATTGTTTGTCCTCAACCAACTCAGCACCTAATTGTGCACATGAATAAGAAAATGACATGCAACCAACCCTTGAAACATTTTGATGCAACTATTTACTCATCAGTTTAATCACATGCATTTAACACATTAGGATTCATACCCAACATCTATCATAGTTCAGCCCACAAGTATGCATGTAACATTCTACAGAGAATAGCAAAGTTAAGTGACTTCAATTGCCCTCACAACAATGAAATCCACCCCTCATTACTCACAAAGAAGTTGCAACCTTATCCAAGTACCTATAGGCTTGCCCTAGCCATACGACACTACCTCAAGGTTGACTCACTAAGATCAAATAGGTCTTTTCAAGGTTTGTAATAAGGTTTCAGGTCAGGTGGGGTGTGCTTTTGGGTAAAGCGACGCATAGAAACTTAACTCTCCTTGCCCTAGCATCTTTTCAACCTCAATATGCTATTATAGCATACAACTCTTCTCTCTTTTTTTAGCCACCCTCAACTCATGGTGATGCATTCAGTGGCTAATTGACTCTAATTAGATTCTAACTTATTTTCCATTTGGCTCTTTCATTTAGCCACTCTTAACTTAGATAATTTGTCTTAAGTTGAAATGAATAATGTATTTGTATTTGGACAAGGGTAGAGCTGAATGTTGAAGACCTACGGAGATTAAGTCACAGTGACAGGATTTTAAAACGGGTTTTAAAGGCACAAGATAGGTTCAAAAGGAATAATCATTTTGGTAGGGTTGTTTATTTAGGCTATATGGACTCAAAGTGCAAGGAGGCATGTTATCCTATCCCAATAACTCCCTTAGAAGACTGCATCAATGAGTAGGGCAAGTTCTAGGTCTTAATCTATGAAACAACTGCAAGTAAAACCTCACACTCACAGGCAACAAAATTAAACTTCCTTTGCAATTCTTGGAATGTTCATCGCATGTTTCATGTACCTCTTCTAGACTAATGCTAAATATAGAATTACTGAGAGTTCTGTACACATGTTTACATGATAGAGTAACTAATTACATACATATGCTCATAGTCTTATGCCAACATAAATCATTATCCATATTTACAACAAAGTACTGAAATAGAAACATTTTATAGATAATCATTCAACACAGATATTTACATCAAAGGCTGTAGAATTTGAAATGGAATAATAAGAATAAAAAAAAATCTAAACATGCCACTTCTACTAGATAGTACATGATTGGATACAGAATATCGGTAACAGTATTCAACCATGATGTGAATACACCCACCCCCACACAGAAAGATATGCATTGTCCTCAAAGTAATAACTTACCGTACATGGTTGGACTAGGTTATTCACTTCACCTCCTATTACTCTGAGTCATCTTTCAGGTGGGGTGATGTTTCTACATGCGCCCCCTATGCAATATTGTCCCCTATGGTGGTAGGGGCACTCACAATCTCAACCTACACAATTAGAGGAATCGTCTCTCGAAATGATTTAGTACTTCGCACCCTTTCTGGGGCAGCACTAGTAGAGACTCTTGCCGCTTTATTTTCTGCTTCTCTTTTCTTTCTTTCAGCTTCTTTCCTTGACTTCTTTGCAACTCTTTTTAGGTTATGTTGATCTAACTCTTTGGGTAACATAGCTTCTCTTTTCCTCCTTTTTCTTCTTTCCTTACTGCTCTTTCATCCATTTGCTGCTTGCCTTTGTCTTTTATAGGTCTGCCCATCAGGTCTAGAATGCCTTCCTCTTCATCACTTACTGCTAAAGTAAGGTCAAATACAGGCGACTGTGATTGTTTCTTCTTTAACTCTGCTATGTCATCCTTTGCCTGCTCAAACTCTGCCATGAGCTTGGCAAGATCAGGGAGAGACAGTGAATTTAACCTTTTATTGACGCGGGCTTCCATGTTATCCATTCTAACTTGAATAGTTTGAAATGGCCTGACTGCTTCAACCACAATTTCATCCATAAAAGGTTTGAAATATCTAGCCTATTTTTTTAGCTGTTTTTGAAATCGCTTTTGGTTCTTCACCACCTTAACGAAATTATGCTGGTTGAATCTGTACTCCACAAAATCCAGTCCACCAGTAAACTGTGTAGACTCTGACCCTGCAGACGTCCCTTGGGGCACATAATCAGGTGGTACATACATGGTGATAGGTAAAGGCATACCTTCAGGCATTTCTCTGGTCTCTGGAACTGGTGCAAACTGAGGCTGATATGCCGGAGGTTTGGTCACCCAAATTTCAAATTTTGATTCGTCCTTCGACTTCTCAATGTCCTACCTATGTGTATCCAATACTTCATTATCAACCCCATGGATTAGCAGCACACCGACTTGCTTGCATAACCCAGTGATTATACTTGGGAAGGGCATAGAAGTGGTCACTTTATGTTCCTGCATGAATATCTCATCTGCAATTAGCTGGACAAAATCAATTTGCAGTCCTAAAATCAAACTGGCTACTGCTACTGCTCTGTAATGATCCAAGTTTCCATCTCGTTTTGTTGGCAATAACCTCAACCGAACAATAGCCCACCAGAACTTAGCTTTAAAACTAAGAGTGAACTTTGCAATGCGCTCTTCAGGATTAGTCAACCAGGAAGGATTTCCATCATCAGTCAATGAAAAAGCAGCCCAATGTCTCTGACTGGAAGCATTTTGCATTCTATACTCAAAATCTGGGACAGCAGATGAAGCCTTATATCCTGGACCGAATAGCATCCTGTTAATTGTTTAGGATGAAATATCAACAGTGACCCCTCGAACCAGAACAGACTCTCTATTTGGTCAATTTGATATTGGAGTTCCCTTTGGGCATTCCGCTTTCACCAAACATAGATAATTTTTGAATAATTCCCTCACCCAATTTGGTTGGTATTCTCTTGCTGGCCTGCTTACCCATGCCAGTCCATATTCATTGAACCGGTTCTCTAACTTAGGATGTACATGAAGTTATGTTGTGATAATCTGATATTTCTCTATGAATGATCTTCTGATCCCTCGAGCTGTGGGTGTCAACCCGTCATAGAACTCTTTTTATGCTCCCTCTATTTACCACCTGATGGCCTCTCGAACCTATGGATCCTTTCGCCTGATAACATTATCACCCTCCCGTATAACTTTTGCATTAGGATCGTCTGTTTGATCCACCACAATAATATTTTTCAGTTTTACCTACTACCAGCAATAATTGAGTTGCAGCAACAGTTGCCTCATCGGGGCTTGAGCTTGAACTACTAGAGGTACTCTCACTCTCCTCTTCAGACTGGGAGAGTATAAGAGCTTCTCTTTTATTTTTACTAGTGTTGTAAGCCGGTGCGGACACATTCCTACCTCGTTTAGATCTTCCTCCTCTGGTTTGTGGAGTTTTAGGAGCCATATCACCTGAAAACTGCTTAAAAAATTAGTTATGTATTAAACACAATCAAAATAGGGAATAATGTGGTCTGACGGTAGGTTTGACAGTCCATCAGTGGTGGGACGATCCACCAACTTTGCCATAAGTCCTTAAGCAGTGTTCCATAAAAACTTGAGTCTTCTGACGGTCTACTTGGTAGTCCGTCACAAAGTTGACGGTCCACCAAGTCGACCGTTATGGCTTATACAGAAGGTGCATTTGTATTGCGTCTTTTGACGGTCATCTTAGTGGTTTGTCACAACGTTGAAGGTCCACCAGTTTGATCGTTGCACCTTCGTCTTCAGCCATCCTTCTGGGTTCGACCATTTTTGTTGAGCAATAGCACATCAGATCATTTTTCAGCTATCAACACAACTCTAAACTCATATTTTAAGCACAATGGTCTCAGTTTACAACTTATATTGCTCAGATTTCACACCAATTGGTACCTTGAGTCATTCGAACTCAGTATACAAAGAACAAACTAAAGAAATAAGCGATGCTCTTACACTTGTTATGGAAAATCAGAAGAGGAGGTTTTTCACATACCAGATTTTACAGTCACACATTGTTCTTGAGGCTTCAGAGAGAAAACTAACTTACAAATTCAAGAACTATCTTTTCCTTTTATTGGTAGTGAAGAGAGGGAAGGAGTAAATAGTATAAATAAGGGAAAAAATGCAGAAGATAGGGAGTCTCAGATGGTATAACTCCCTTCAGGTTCTTTGAATCTTAAGGAAATGGACATCCAAAGGACATGGAACGGTTACAATGGATGTACCTGCTCAAATTTATTCACAAAGTCGCACTTTGGGTCAAATACGGAGTACTTATAAAGAGTACCGATTTAACCTGAACTGATTCAGAATTAAGGTTAAAGTGACAGTATATTTGACAGTCTATCATGTATGTGATGGACCACCACTCTAAATGTCACTCCTCACCTGAGTTTAAATGTTTCTGTTTTGGTGTGACAGTAAGTAGGATGGTGCACCAAAACTGTGATGGTCCACCAGATTTTTAGTCACTTCTTACCATAATGTGGGTCACCAATCTTACTTCTAACGGCTGTTGTGATGTCCTACCAGGTTCGTGACAGTCCGCTACTCAGGCCGTCATGGCTTATCTAGTAAATGCATTTTCTTACCAGTTCTTGACGGTTGAAAGTAGTGGTTCTTCAGGGGACTGGTGGTCCATCAAGTCGTCCATCATAATGTTCCAGTAGCTCAGATGTATTCCTATCTTCCTTTTTACTACATTTCAGGTCCTGCATACTTCATAAACACATCAAAATTGCACAGAAACATAATATAGACTCTAACTATGGTTACAACAACATGTTGTGGGTTGCCTCCCACTAGCGCCTGATTTAACGTCGCGGCACAACTCAGGTATCTCGAGTACTTAGAATTCATCAATATAAAAGACATCAATACTTTTTATTAAGTCTTTTGGACCAATATAAAGTTTGATTTTTTTCCCGTCCACTTTGAAGACACTACCATATTTGTTTTAAAGCTCGACTACTCAAGATGAGTAGACTTGGCTAATTTTGAATGGACCTAACCATTTAAACTTCAACTTACCTAGAAATAGCTTTGGTCTGGAGTTGAAAAGAAATACCAAATCACCTTTTCTAAATTCTCTTTGTGCAGTCCTTTGATCATGGTATTTCTTCATCTTGTCCTTATACAAGTCGGCTCTTTCATAAGCCTTGAGACGAAATTCATCCATATCATTTATCTGCTCCAATCTTAGATCAATTGTTTCCTTCCAATGCATATTTAGTCTTTTGAGAGCCCACAAGACCTTATGCTCAAGCTAGATTGGCAAATAACATGCCTTCCCATTGACTAGATGATATGATGACATGCCAATTAGTGTCTTAAAAGCAGTTAGATACGCCCAGAAGGTGTCATCTAGATTTCGAGACCAATCTTACCTATTAGCATTCAGAGTTTTTGTGAGAATGGCCTTAATCTCACGATTCAACACCTCCACTTCCCCACTAGTTTGTGTGTGGTACAGAGTTGCTACTCGGTGTTTCTTTACTCCATACTTTGCCAAAACATCCCTGGAAGCTTTATTGCATAAATGGGATCCCCCATCACTTATGATTGTTCTTGGTACTCCAAAATGGGAGAATATGTTCTTCTTCAGCAATGCTATAACTCTTTTTCCTTCATTATAAGCCAAAGCAATAGCTTCTACCCATTTCGAGACATAGTCCACAGCTACTAGGATGTATTTTGACCCATATGAATTTAAAAACGAGCCTATAAAGTCGATGCCCCATACATCAAACAACTCTACTTCCATTATCTTGGACATTGGCATCTCATGGCGTTTGGAGATTGATCCTTCCCTCTGACATTGATCACATCTACGAATAAACTAATATGCATCTCTAAATAGTGTAGGCCAATAGTAGCCACTCTGCAATACTTTCTGGGCAGTACGGTCACCTGCATGGTGACCACTAACAGGTGAAGCATGGCATGCTTCCAAAATACTCAGCACTTCTACATCTGGGACACAGCGCCTAATAACACCATCTGCACATCACCAAAAAAGATAGGGCTCGTCCCAAAAATAATGGCTCACAGAATGAAGGAACTTTTTCCTTTGGTGAAAGAAACGATTATCCGGCATCACCTTACTTACCATGTAGTTTGAAAAATCAGCATACCATAGAATCTGCTCGAGCTTCGCAGCTAGTATCTTCTCATCCGGAAAGGAATCATCAATATCTAACTTGTCCTTGATTGCTTGTTCGCATTCAAGTCTGTATAAGTGATCAGCCACTTGATTTTCATATCCCTTACAATCCTTTACCTCGGAATCAAATTCTTGAAGCAAAAATACCCACCGGATAAATCTTAGCTTTGCATCTTTCTTTGCCATTAAATACCTCAAAATTGTATGATCTATGTGGACCACTACCTTGGTCCGTAGAAAATATACTCTGAATTTCTCAATGGCATAGACTTCACTCAGGAGCTCTTGTTCGGTGATAGTAGTTCTTTTGAACCTCATTCAGGACTTTGCTGGCATAATAGACTGGATGAAATAGCTTATCCTTTTTCTGCCCCAACAGAGCTCCAAGCGCCACCCCGCTAGCATCACACATTAGTTCAAACGGCTTTGTCCAATCAGGAGTAATAATAACTGGAGCCTACACTAATTTCAGCTTAATGCATTCGAACGCCTGTCTGTATTCATCATCAAAAGAGAACTTGGCCTCCTTTTCAAAAAGTTTGCATAATGGGTTTGGAACCTTCGAGAAATCTTTAATAAATCTGCGATAGAATCCTGCATGGCCAAGAAAGCTACGCACCCCTTTTACAGAGCTGGGTGGAGGTAGTTTCTCGATGACCTCAATCTTGGCCCTATCCGCCTCAATACCTTTCGTAGAAATTTTATGACCGAGAACAATGCCTTCCTTCACCATGAAGTGGCATTTTTCCCAGTTAAGGACCAGATTAAACTCTTCACACCGCTGTAATACTTGACTTAAATTCAACAAGCACAGGTCAAAGGAATCTCCAACAACTAAAAAGTCATCCAAGGTGTCCTCAACCATATCATAGAAGATCAACATCATGCACCTCTAGAAAGTGGCCGGTGCATTGCATAAACCAAAGGGCATCCTTTTGAAAGAAAATGTACCATATGGGTATGTGAACGTCGTCTCCTCTTGATCTTCAGGAGAAATGGAGATCTGGTTATACCCCGAATAAGCATCCAAAAAATAGTACCAACCCCTACCTTCCAATTAATCGAGCATTTGGTCCATGAATGACATTAGAAAGTGATCCTTTAGTGTCCACGAGTTGAGCTTTCGGTAGTCCATACACACCCTCCACCTAGTGACAGAACTGAGTGGGATCAATTCGTTCTTCTCATTGGCCACTACCATCATGCCCTTTTTCTTGGGCACACACTGTACAGGACTCACCCATTTACTGTTTGAGATTGGGTACACCACCCCTGTATCTAGCCACTTGATGATTTTTTTCTTCACCACCTCTTTCATAGGTCGGTACAGGCAACACAGATGATCAATAGTAGGCACACAATTTTTCTCTAGCTGAATCTTGTGCATACATATGCCAGAAGGAATACCAATGAAATCTGCAATAGGTCACCCAATAGCTCTCTTATACCTCTTAAGAAAAGAGATGAGAGATTCCACCTGTTGTTCACCCAGATCAGCAATCATAATAACCGGCAGTGTATTTCCACTAACCAAGAACATATACCTCAGATGAATGGGTAACTCTTTTGATTTTAACACCGGTGGCTCTTCAATGGACGGCTTCGACGGTGGTGAAGATCGATTCTTAAGGTCAAGATCAAGCTTATTAGGGGCATAAGAATACAACCCCATTCCTGTCAAAGCATAGACAGTTTATTCATACTCCTTAATATCCTCACGATTAAAATTTATAAGCACAACAGCTAATGGCTCAACAATAAGCTGCTCCTCTATAGATAGTTCTTGCTCATCCTCATAATAAACATCAACTATAGAGAACACACTTATTTCTTTGTGATACTTTATAGATTTGCATACATCAAAATGTACCACTTCATCATTCATCTAAAATAAAAGCTCATGCGCTCGCAAATCAATTAGCACACTTTCGGTTGTGAGGAAAGGTCGACCCAAGATTATAGGCAACTCAAAATCTACCTCGCAATCCAAAATGATGAAATCTATCGTTAAAATAAAGGTAGCCACCTTCACCAATACATCATATAGAATACCAACAGGTCATTTTACCAACCTATCCGCCATTACAAGGTGCATATTGGTTGGTGTAGGATCTCCCAAACCTAGCTTTTTATAAATGGCTAGCGGCATCAGATTAATGCTAGCCCCCAGATCACATAAAGCTTTAGTAAAATCCAAAGACCCAACCGTGCAAGGAATAGTAAAAGCTCCTGGATCTGCCTTCTTCTGTAATAAGGACCTTGTGGAAATCGCGCTTCAATGATGGAAATTATCCTCCAGTTCATAGCTTGCTGCTTTTTTCTTTGTCAAAAGGTCCTTCATGAATTTGGCATACCCTGGTATTTGCTCCAGTTCCTCTACCAAAGGTACATTAATAGTCAACTACTTCAGCATTGTCATGAATTTACTGAACTTGGTATCATCAACCTTCTTCTTCAGTCTCTGAGGAAAAGGGGGTGGTGGTTTTGGGAGAGTTTTCTCCACCACTTCCTTTTCCTTGTTTTTCTCATCTTCAAACTTATTAGATTGCTGACAGTTGGGTGTAGTATCATGAATGATCTACCAATAAGATGTGGTTCAGGATTAATAGGTAATAATGGTTGACCCGATCTTCGTGTACTTGGCATGCAAAACACGCAATCTACATGACACAAAAAGTAAAATTTAGAAATCTTTGACCAAATGGTCGATTAATAGTCACAAACTTAGTTGACAACCGTATTCCCTAGAAACAGCGCCAAAATTTGATCAAATTATAACTCTCGATAGAAAGTGTAAGTGGTTGCTGTCAAATATAGAATACAACTAGGTTGGGTGTTGAATCTCACAGGAAATACTGTGCTCATTAAGTATTGTAATCATTACTAGACTGTTGATCGGAGGTTCCTTAAAAAAGGGGTTTTGGGGTTTTAACTTATAAAATAATTAATTGTAATAAGAGTATTTCAATGAATGATTCTCCTTGTAATTCACAACTTTATGAGATTAAAAAAACCAGGGTTATGGTTACAAAAATGCTAGCACCATTCGGGTTGTGAATCATTTATGATTTCCACTTAGCAAATTCAATTGCAAGAAGGGTTGAGTCCTATTCTTTATCTATTATTTTCTAAACCTAAAATGATAGATTATCCTCTAATTCTCTCAAACTCAAAGGATACATTTTTTTTTCAACCCATTTCTCATGTAAGCTAATCCTGTTAGGGAATTTGCTATTACTCTAAAGGTTAAAGCCCTTAGAATTCATGTAAACACTTTACTTTCCCAACAAACACTTTCCTTTCAGACAAGTGATGTTCTTGGGCTTACTCTTCAAGTTCGCAACCAAGAAAAGTCATGAAATTGAAGAACGGTTTATACAATATCATTTAATCATGGAACTTAATTTGATTCCCAACACATAGATGCATTTCACATTAAGAATCCCATAACCCTAGTTATGGGATCTTAGCCACAATATTCCATAGAAGAAGAAGAAGTAATTCTTGTATTATTCAAAAATTAGATTAAGAATTTACTTACAAAGAATCCCAATAATCAGTTCTTGAAACTTCAATAATCAATATTCAATAATAAATTTCTCCAAGATCTAAAGTATCCCCAAAGTAATAGATCACAGGGAGTTTCAATAGAAGATAAAACTTGTAGAAGATAAAAAATGCATTCTTAACCCTAAAATTTGGTATTTATATGTTCCCCGGTAAAAAAATGGAATTTAAAATTTAAAACAAGAAAAGCCACGTCCCAGCTGACGGTTCATATAGTGGTCCGTCAAAGTGTTTACGGTCCACCATCAGGTCCTTCACTCATTTCTTCCAAATCGAAGTTTCTGGGCAAGACCTGATGGTGACGCTGGTCATTCGTTGCAAGACTGACAGTCCACCATATTGATCGTTACTAAGTCCCTCTGAAAGGTGGTGTTTGGATAAGGATTGATGGTCCATATAGTTATTTGTCGCATGGATGACGGTCTGCCATGTTGATCGTCACTAAGTCCTTCTGAGAGGTGGTTTCTGGATAAGAGTTGATGGTCCATCTGATGGTCCATCACATGAATGATGGTCCACTATGTTGATCGTCACGAAATCCTTCTAAGAGGTGGTTTCTGGATAAGGGTTGAAGGTCCACCAGGTGGTCCGTCGCATAGATGATGGTCCTCTATATGGTCCATCACTCAAGTCATTAGCATTCCATGTTCTGGTTTGCCTTAACGGTACACCAGGTTGTCCGTCGTAAGACTGACGGTCCACCATTTTGACTGTCAAACACACTTTTCTGCTACTTTTTCTAGCTTCCTTCTATGGTTATCTCCTTTCACTGGAAACACTAAAACCTTTATTAAATAATGCCTTGGTTGCTTGAAAACATACAATTTTCCTAAGTAAATGATGCTAATTGTTTCGTAAGATACCGGAACATCAATCATCAAAGCATATTCTTTGACACTCATCTTCCCCTACTTTAGATTAATAAATTCTTCGTCTTTGGACTCACTCAATTCATGAGGAAAGAATTGATCCAGCAAAGCCTCAAAAAACTTTTCCCATACAACAGGTGCAGCATTGTAATACCCCAATAATGGGTCCCAAGATGTCACACGATGCTCAAGACTACGAGTAGTCTTAAGCTAACCCTGTAACCTTCTACTAAATTTGAAGCTCATATTAAATAAATATAAATAAATAATCAAAGATAAAATGCAGAAATTTGTCTGGGCTAAGATGAAATTATCTGAACATGATATCTAAAAATGATTGACTTAAAAATCTGGACAATCAATACTAGAAATCTGAATCATGACTAGCAGTTTGACAAGCCTCTACTACTAATAATTAGAGAGTCATTGGGACAAGCCTCAACTGACTTAAAATACTGAATCAACTATTGTAATATGCTAAAAAATTTGAATAACTGGGTCCCCAAACTATGAGGACTCACCAACTGTTAGTTTGTAGATGGAGATGCTTGAAATCACTCACACTACTAAAACTGAGCACCTAAACTACATTATGAGACATTGTAACACATAGACCTATATGTGGATCAGTACTTCAAGAATGTACTAAGAATATAGGGGTGATAAGCATAGTAAAATAGTGAGGAAATACATATATCTTTCTCATAAACAATGCTTGCTAAGTAATTATGTCTTACTTTGGCTTGAGTAATTGAAAACTGTAATCATAAATTATGAATGATAAAACATACTATATGAATGATGTGATCCACCACACTTAGTTCTAAATTTGCTCTTGAAATTTGTTTTCAAATCATATATGCTAAGTGTAAAAGGACTCAACTTTGTATCTATAAACTGAAAGTAGTAATCTCATAGCTAATGACTTATTTAGAATAATATTGAATAAAATTATGAGCCTTTACACTTAGTTTTTAAAAGCTTTTATGTTATTCTTCACTCTTTTCTGTAGGGAGGTTCTTCTAACCAACATACACTATGTGATATATCATAGTGTCCAACGTCTAGTTCCCTTATGGGAAAACCTCACATTGGGAAGAGGTGTCATACTCTTTCCAAGGCGTATAACCTAAGCTAAGTGATCACAACTGTAGCTGTCATCTACATAGAAATGGGAGCAATCTGAATATCTAAACCTATGTTGGGTCGTAGTTCTAGGGCATGTAGTCATACCCAACACGGTGCTAAATACTACTCCCTTTAATCTGTATGCTCATTCTATAGGAAATCCAATTTTAAAACTAATATAAGGGTTTATAATAAAAACCACTTGTGTATCTATTTACTGTAAACTATAATTAAACCATAAAGTGGATTCTGTATCTAAAAAGAGATCAAAAGATAAAATCTTAATCAAAATCTGAAAAACTAACTAATCTTAGGGTGCTTAAATCATTGTCATTCTTGAAATATTAATGTTCAACTAGGGTTTAATAACCCATGCTTGAAATTCATGTCAAATCATCATAAAATTCATTCTTATTAATGAAAATATAGATAATTCAATTATAAATCTATAAATTAATGTCATACATATAAAATATGAAAATAGACATGCAATTCAACATCTAAATCACTTGTAATCTCATAATTTTCAAATAGCAATAATTGGGTATCAAACTTAATTTGAAATTCATGTGAAATTAACTTCAAAAACTAATTTTGGACACAGGTATGAAAGAATTATCCTTGTTGAAAACCCCAGATACCTTAATTATTGAATGGATGAAGAATCTTGAACTTTGAGTTCCTATTTGCGCTCTTAAAGATTTATTCTTGTAGATCTTGAATTGGAAATTTTGAATTTTGGGTTATCTTGGAAAAGAATGGTGGAATTTTGGTTTCTTGAGGTTTGAAATTAGGAGTTCAAGGGTTTCTTGGAGAGTAATTTGATGAAAATTAATAGTAATATGCTTAGAATACGTTTAATTTTCTGTTGTTCACTAGTTGGGAGCTTGGGAAAAAGGCTGAATTTCCCTTTGGAAAATTATGTTTGCAACTGGAATCCCAATTTTGGGCCTTAATACGATCTGGTAGCATCGTGGTGACTTATTGGAAAAGGGATGAGTGCCATTTTGGGCTCTGTCGCAACGCGGCGTAATCGCGTTGCATCATTGGAATAGGACGATTGTGAAATTGCACTCCACCATGATGCGGTGTCTATTTCATTAGAAATTCTGGCGCGATACTGGTAAATCGTGGTAAGCTACTGGAAAGGGACGAGTGGGATTTTGGGTTTCACTTCATCATGGTGTAATCGTGGTGCTCCACTGGAAAATAGACAATTGCAAATCTGCACTTCACCACGACGCAATGCTATTATGGTGTTGTACTGCTTTTCACTAAAAATACCATAACTTCTCACCCATATATCGGATTAAGGCAAAATTGCTATTATTGAAAAGTTGATTAAATCATCTATAATTTAGTGGGTCTATAGCTGCTAAATTCCAGATGTATCAAGAGTTATACACTATTGAAGTTGACCATCAACACACTAGGAGCTAAATGGGACTAAGAAAAGTATGGGTATTATAATATCTCCCCCTTGGGAATATTCATCCTCAAATGAGACTAGTTAAACTAAGGATACTGAGGAACTAAGACTATATACTAGCATGCATAACTAAAACAAAACTATATGACTGAATCTAAAGCATACTGAGCGACTCAACTAATCTGCGAATGCACAATTTGACATTAAGATAATCACTTGGTTGAAACTGAGACTGGAAAACAACAGAATTAAGGAAGAATATTAGCTTAGGCTGAATCTGAGTTTTTGGAGAAAAAGTGAGGATACTTGGTACATATGTTTGCTTCTGCTTCCCAAGTATCACCCTCAACAGACTAATTTCTCCACCGAACTTTGACTAAGGGGACTTCTTTGTTACTTAGTCTACGGATCTGGTGATCAAGAATTTTTACTAGAAGTTCTTTTTATGAAAGACTATTTTGAATGTATATACTTTTTTGAGGGACTAGAATAGTTGAATCATCCATGCACTTCTTCAATAAAGATACATGGAACACTGGGTGAACTTATGAAAAGTTCGGAGGTAGGTCAAGACCATACACTACCTTCTCCACACGACTCAAAATTTTATAGAGAACCGTATATCGGGGACTAAACTTCTCCTTTTTTCCAAACCTCTTCAACCTCTTCGTGGGTGAAACCTTCAAATACACAAGATCATCTACTTCAAACTTAAGATCTATTTTTTTTATGTCTGTATAAGATTTTTGATGACTCAGAGTAGCTTTAAATCTCTCTCAAATCAACTAAACTTTATCCATTGTTTCAAACACCATATTTTGCCTAATCAAAGTGGCCTCACCTACTTTAAACCAACCGATAGGTGATCTATATCTCTGCCCATACAGATCCTCAAATGGGGCCATCTAAATTCTAGAATTGTATCTGTTACTGTAGGAAAACTTGATCAATGAAAAGTGGTCATCCTAACTACCTTGGAAATCAAGAGCACAACCACTCAACATATTCTCTAAGGTCTAAATAGTCCTCTCTGCCTGACCATCTGTTTGTGGGTGAAAAGGTGAGCTAAGATGAATTTGGGTATCAAGACCTTTCTAAAAGGATTTCCAAAACTACGAGGTAAATTGAGTACCCTAGTTGAAATGATGGACAAGGGAACTTCATGCAATCTAACCAACTTTCATACATACAACTTAACATAATATTCAGTGGTATAGGATGTGTGAACTGGCAAGAAATTGGCTGATTTGGTCAATTTGTCTACAATAATCCAAATTGAATCATGTTGATGGCGCGAATGAAGTAATCCTATCACAATGTCTATGTTCACCTCTTCCCACTTCAAAGTGGGAATACCAAACTTTTGCAATGTGCCACTAGGTCTTTAGTGCTCTACCTTAACTTGTTTACAATTTGCACACTTGGCTACAAATTTTGCAATATCTTTCCTCATACCATTCAACCAATAGACTTTACGCAAATCATGTTACATCATGGTGGATCCTGGATGAATGGAGTAACGCACACCATGTGTTTATGCCATAATCTTCTTCCTTAAATCGTCCACACATGGCACACATGTTATATTCTGGTATCTTAACACACTATCTCCCCATTGGAAAAAAACCTCTACCTTTTGGTCTTTGATTGAACCTTTTAGTTTGACCAAACTAGAGTCTTTATTTTGCTTCTCTTTCACTTCAAAAACTAGAGAAGATAAGGAACTGTTCCATACCCAAACATTCCCTTTAGCTGAGTCAACCAACCTTACGCCCAATCTACCTAACCGGTGAACTTATTGAACTTATTCTCTCTTATCATTCTCCATATGAGCCACACTACCCATAGACAGTCTACTAAGGGTGTCTGCTAATATATTTGCCTTGACTGGATGATATAACACACTTATGTCATAATTCTTCAACAATTCTAAGCACCTTATCTGACAAAGATTTAGCTCTGTATAAGTAAATACATGCTGCAAGCTTTTGTGATCTGTGAATACATCAACATATAACCCATTGAGACAGTGCCTCAAAATTTTCAATGCAAATACAACAATAACTAACTCACGATCATGGGTAGGGTAGTTATTTTTGTGAGGCTTAAGCTGTCTAGAGGTATAAGATATAACCTTATCTCTCTATATCAAAACACAACCCAGACCGATTCTAGAAGCATCACAATAGAAAATGAACCTATGTGTACCATTAGGTAGGGCTAAAATAAGAGCTAAAGTGAGTCGAGTCTTCAACTCCTGAAAACTCATATCACATGAATATGACCACTAAAACTTAACTTTATTCTGAGTTAATCTAGATATAAGGGACGTAATAGGTATAAACCCTTAACAAAACATCTGTAATAGCCAGCTAAACCCAAGAAACATTGGATGTTTGATGGAGAGATAGGTCTAGGACAGTTTCTTACTGCTTCTGTCTTTTGGGGAAAAAATATAATCCCATCACTGGAAATAATATGACCAAGGAAAAATACTGATCTTAGCTAAAATTCATATTTGCTGAATTTGAAAAATAATTGGTAATCTCTAAGAGTTTGCAACACAATTCTAAGATAGTCCGCCTGGTCATCCTCACTATGAGAATAGATAATAATATCATCAATAAATACTATGACAAATATTTCTAAATATTGTTGGATCACTCGATTCATTAAGTCCATGCAGGTTGCTGGGGTATTTGTCTGCTTGAAAGACATGACTAGAAACTCGAAATGGCCATAATAGGTTCTGAACACTGTCTTTGGAATATCACATTCCCTTACTCTAAGCTGATGATAGCCGGATCTAAGGTCTATCTTAGAGAAGTAACTTGCACCTTGGAGTTGGTCGAATAAGTCATCAATCCTAGGAAGAGGATATTTATTTTTGACTGACTTTATTCAGCTGATGATAGTCAGTGCACATTCACAAAGAACCCTTTTTATTTCATACGAATAGGAGGAGAGTGCCCCATGGGGAGACAATAGGCCTTATGAAACCTTTATCTAAGAGATCTTTAATTTTCTCTTTTAACTCTTTAAGCTCAGCTGGAGCCATATAATGTAGATAAATAGAGATGGGCTGAGTATATGGAAAAAAGTCTCTACCAAATTCTATTTCCTTACCAGAAGGTACCCCTGACAAATCTTTGAGAAAAACTTCAGGAAACTCTTTGACTACACGGACTGACTGAACAGTTGGAGCCTTAAACTTAGAGTCTTTCACTAAGTCTCTACCAAATTCTATTTCCTTACCAGAAGGTACCCCTGACAAATCTTTGAGAAAAACTTCAGGAAACTCTTTGACTACACGGACTGACTGAACAGTTGGAGCCTTAAACTTAGAGTCTTTCACTTGAACGAGATGATAAATATACCTATTTGATATCAATGTTCTGTCTTTAATATAAGATATGAAATGACTCTTAGGAGACACTGAATTACCTTTCCACTCAAAGACTGGATCATCTAAAAACTAAAACTTCACCAGTCGGGTGTAATAATCTATTGATGCATAATGGGAATGGAGACAATCCATGCCCAGAATAAGGTCATAGTTGACCATATCTAGATCTATTAAGTCTGCTAACATGATCTTATAAAGGACAGTGATAGGACACTTTCTATAAATTTACTTGGCAATAATTGACTCACCCACTAAGGTAGAAACTAAGTAGGGATTATTATGTTGGGTGTATTTATGCATTCTAGCATCCCTATTCTAGCCTTTTTAGCCTTGTTTTGAGGATGATTCTAAGCTATAATGGTTGATAATGAGATACATATGTTCAAACATATGCTTATAAGGTTCCAAGTGAAGTCTAAGTAAGGTTGCACTTAAAAAGATTCAATTTGAGTTAGACTTACTTGGAGTTTACTTGGAGTCAATATAGAAAACTAGTATTCCTAGCTTGAGCTAGTTGCTTGTCTAGTCTATCATGTTCTATTATATTGAGTTCTACATGTTCCTTATGGTTTTAAATGTTTATGATATGTCGAACAAGTTTTTAGGAGTGTAAAAAGTTCATATGAGTCAAATAAAGAGTGGAAACTTAAAGGAAAAGATCATGAAACCAACCTAGTCGAAGCCCTTGTTTTTGATTCATCGTAATGGGTTTAATGTTGTTTGAGCTTCTAATTCGTGTGGTGTGAGGAATTAGAATTATTTGGGAGATGAATATGATGATATCTTGATGTTAAATAGGCTTTTAATTCATGGGAAAGATCCCACAAGACAAGGAATGGAACAAGAAAGATCCAACACTTAACCAAAATTCGGAGGACAACTTCCAGAGTGTGCATGCATTTAGCATGTGTCGCATGCTCTATTACAGGGGATATAAGGTGAGACATAGGAAAAATTCCATATATATGGAGGGAGTGACACATGATACACTCCACACCTAGGCGTTTCAAGCTAATTTGACTCCTACACGGACTTGGCTTACCCTTATGCTACATATACATGTTGTATCACGTTTTTACATATCTTTTGACATATTTTGGAGATAAAGGGGCTGATAAAACTTTATTATTAGGTTTTTATAAATTTTATTTAGTTCAATCATATTTTTAGTCATTAATTACAACATTGTGATAAAGATTATGACTATGCATGGCTAAATGCCCTTTTTACGAGGTTGAAGCCAACAACATAATTATTATTGCTATGGATTAAGTTTGTTTTCTTTGATTATAAATATTGGTTGTTTTTTTATTCTTAATATAACTATTTTAAGGATTTGTGACCCTTATAATACATCAATTATAAACCTTATGAACGCAGAATAAGGAATAGGGCGATAGAACATAGAAATAAGCAGAGTATGGTTTTTGATTCTTTATAAAATAAGAAATTTAAATTAGTATCTAGGAAAAGGATGCAATTATATACCGTACTTGATTCATATGTAGGATGATCTTTTTTAAGAACTTAAGTGAATTATTATATCACCGCTCAACGATGTAGGCGTAAAGTTCAACTTCGAGAATGGAAAAAAAGGTTGGGAAACCATAATTGCGTAATTAACCCTATGAATCAACAACCAAGATAAACAAGTTAGTGAATTAAATCCAAAAGCATAATATGATCATTCAGAGTGCTTCAACCCTGGGCTTTGTCTAATTAATTATCTCAAGACCTTTACTTCTCGCACTGTTTAGTTTTAATTTAAAATTTTCAAACTCTTTATTTGGTTACTCTGACATCAATTGAATCTATAGTGTGAAATAATATCAAATCATTGAAAAATATAGTCTCTGAAGGATCGATAACTCGGCTTTCTTGAGTCCACTATTTTACTTGGTAGACCACGTACACTTGCGTGTGAGCTTGGGCGCTGTCAAGTTTTTAACACCAATTTTGGGGACTTGTATTTTTTCAATTGCTTATTTTAGTTTTACTATTAGATTTATTTGGTGTTTTTAAGCTTGGTCTTGGTTTTGTTATTTCAGAAAAAAAGTCTTTAAAGTGGTAAGTTGGCAAGGGATAAGGAGTTTGTTGAACTATGCTTTGAGATGGAGCAACTTTACCATTAATGAAAAAGAGAAGAAATCCTTCTCCTATGAATTCCTCAAATCCAAGAAGACCAAGATAATCCTGTACAAATGGCTGAGGAACAACAAGTAGCATGCCGGACTATTCGGGAAGTAGCAGTCGTACTTCCAACAAATTTGAATTCCCCCATTCAAAGACCGACTGTTGGGGGAAATTTTGAGCTTCAGCACAACGTGGTGCAACTATTGATTAGCAGTATACAATTTTCAGGGCTTTCACACGAGGATCCATAGATTTACTTGTAGAATTTCATTGAGCTTATTGCTATATTTATTCCGATAAATATAAATGTCAATTATGTGAGGCTTACTCTCTTACCCTATTCACTTATTGGGGAAGCTAAAAAGTGGTTGAATGTGGAGTTGGACAGTTCAATTATATCATGGATTGACTTATCTAGAAGCTTCCTTATCACATTCTTTCCATTAGGAAAAACTGCGAGACTTCGCAGTGAGATAGTGAGTTTTAAATAGAAGCCTGATAAAAATCTATATCATGCTTGGTAACACTTCAATCCCGTTTTCCAATATTTTCCACACCACAAACAGTCAAATGGGGTACTTACACATACTTTTGTATATGCTCTTGATCACAATACAAAGATTTTGCTAGATTCAGCCTCAGGTGGTAAAGCGATGGAGTTGACTTATAATGAGTTGTACACATTGTTGAATCGCATAGCACAAGGAAATTTTGAGTGGTGTTCAGATTCTAGAAGTGCCACAAAAGGAGTTGCAGGTGTACTAGAGGTGGACTAATTCATAGCCCTATCAACACAGGTGTTTGCATTATAAAATTTGATCAACACTCAGTTTAAAAACATAAAATTAGGAGCTCCACGGCCTACTGCAGTCGTCAATGTAGTTCAGAAAATTAGTGGTTGGTGTGAGATATGTGGAAATAATGACCATTTTATGACCATCTGTTTTTTATATCCAGAATGAGTGATGTATGTAGGTAATGCTCAAAGGCCAAATTATGGTAATGCCTACAACACAAACTGACATACTCAACCATGGAATACCCTACAGTTATATGCCCAACAAATTAGTCAAGGAGTAATATGAGTGTTTTTAGACAAACCAGGTATAAAACTCACATCTCCAGAATGACGAGACTGAGAAACCACAAGCCGAGAAAACAAGTGGATGGACTAACGAAACTCATCATTTGAAATATATCTTTGAGGTGATTGGGTACGGTTAACACCATAGCGAGGAGCCTAAGGTGCACTAGTTTAGATTGGAAAAACTACTAGAGTAGTAGCGAATTCTGGGGTATTGGTTCTGTAATGGGTCCGTATCCCATGACTAGGGCAGACATCATCAGCATAGGTGTTCTACTCATTGGATCTATGGGGAAGAATGATCTAAAAAGTAGAAAGATAGGATTTAGGAAACATTCGGACTCTCTAGTACGAACCAGAACATGAAAGAAAGATAAACATACCTCAATACTTTGTAGCTTCCTCCTTAAAAGTGTGGCGCGCTACACACCCATAAAAAGCAATCTACTTGACATGACTTTGTAAACACCCCAGGTCCCTGAACCATGCTCTGATACCAAGCTTTTCACTACCCAAACTGAGGCCCCAACCATGATAGGCATCCCAAACTATAAAGGCCTGAGAGGCCCTTAGCATGTGATTATAAGCATAAGTCATATGAAAAGGAAGTGAGAAAGATATACTGACAACATGATAGTCCCATAATCAGACTTAAGACTTCATAACTTCAAACCATAAGAAAACCCTAATCCAATCTAAAATATTCTACAAAACCTCTACTAAGTTGAATATACTAGTCTGTCTAAATAGGGTCAAGGACCCTAGTCAGACCATAAAACTAAAAAGGAAACCAACACATGGGAAAGATGCCTTCCAAAGTAGGGAGGATCACCAACTATAAATGTCTGGAAATAATTTACTAGTAAGCAGGACCACGGGACTGAGCCTGAGAACCTTAAATTTAGGGGGTCAATACTCGAAAGTACTGGTATGTAGAACAATACGAAAATAACATTTATTTGTATACAACATAATTGAGAGCATTTTATAATGTAATTTAGCATAAGGTAAATGAAAACACATGACCATAATATGAGAAGCTTCAACCATTTATTTAAAACATTGACTTAACTCTCGTATTACTTTTGAGCTAGATGATACACCCTACAATTCTGATTTACCCATGGGCTATATGGATCCGCCCTTGACTCGGTGGCCAATCCCCCAACCCAAGTTTGCTACAAGGGTTGGAGTTTCTTAGATCTACTACGCCACAAGGACCTCACTATCGTACCATCCCCTATTTTAGGGCAACATAAAACCTGTGCTGGCAAATTATGATTTTGGTAAATGAGTTATCTGAACTCGTACCTTCTTCAGGTAACCATATAACTCTCTTTAACCCCAATTTTAGTTTCTTAAAACATACTCTATGCTTATAAATAATTTTGTTCATATTCAGTTAAGGGAATATCATAGCAGGGTATCATCATATCAAGACTTGCAAGTTATTTATATCATATTATATCATATTCTAAGCCCATCTTATTTAAAACACATTAATGACTACCTAAAAGATTTAAACATCAAATGAAATTTCTTATGTCAAACTACATATTAAACTTATGCAAGACACTCTCCTTTTCATACTAAACATTCAGACTCTATAGCATGAACTAGAACATAAAACAAAGTGAAATATTCTGAAATGCCTAGTAGCTTCCTCCTTATAAGTGTGGTGCGCTACAAACTCATAAAAAGGACTCTACTTAGGACGACTTTGTAGATACTCTGGGACCCTAAATCCTGCTCTGATACCAAGCTTATCTCGACTCGAACATAGTTCCTAGCCGTGATGGGCATCCCAAACACTATAGGCCCAAGAGACCCCTTCGCCTGTGATCAAAAGCATAATTCATATGAAAAGAAAGTGCAAAAGATAAACTGACAACATGATTGTCCCGTAATAAAACTTAAGACCTCATAACATCAAAACTTAAGAAAAATCAAATCCAATCTAAAATATTCTTCAGAGCCTCTACTTAGATGAATATACTAGTTTGTCAAAATCGGGACAAGGTCACTGGTCAGACCATAAATCTAAAAAGAAAACCAACACATGGGAAAGATGCCTTCCAAAGTAAGGGAGGTTCACCAACTCTGAATTTGTGGAAATTATCTACTGATAGCGGGACCACGGTATTGAGCCTTAGAACCTAAAATATAAGGGGTGGATACTTGAAAGTACTGGTATTTAGAACAGTAAAAAAAATAACATATATTTTGTTGCAACACAAGAGAAAGCATTTCACAAAGTAATTTAGCATAAGATAAATAAAACACATGTACGTAATATGAAAAGCTTCAAACATTTATGTAAAAAAATTGACTCAACTCTTCGAATTACTTCTGAGCTAGTTTTACACCATATAATTCTAATTTAACCACAAGCTATATGGGTATACCCTTTACTTGGATGCCAAGAACCTAACCCAAGTTTTTTGCAGGGGTAGGAGTTTCTGATCTTTAATATTCCACAAGGCCGTCACCAGCATACCATCCCCTATTTTATGGAAAAATAAAACCTGTTCCGGCAAAATACGATTTTGGACAATGAGTTATCTAAACTTGTGTCTTCTTTGGTTAAACATATAACTCTCTTTAAGCCCAATTTTAGCCTCTTAAAACATACTCCATTCTTATAAATAATCTTGTTCATATTCGGTTAAGGTCATATCATAATAGGGTATCATCATACCTATACTTGTAAGTATTTATCTCGTACCATATCAAATTTGTAAGACCCTGCAAAATCCTTTTCTTAATTTTGTCCTCTAAGCTTGTTAAGGGGTCCCACACTTAGAATATTCCAGCTAAGTATTCAGACTAAGTGTCATTCTATCCTTTAAAATTTGGTGATCTTATTTCATGGCTTTTATATCTATTATAGGTGGATATTTCAGTTGATTCATGATCAGGAATATCCATAGGTATTTCCGGACAAGTTTCAAATTTTTTGGACATCGTTTGAAGCTCCTTTAGAATCCTAAAATAGTGGATCAACCTAATCTTGGTGCGCCGCATCGACTATTGCATTGATAAATTTTTTCCTCAGCTCTCAGTGTCGATTTACAGTGAGTCGATGCAGACTCGGCATGATGCGTTGGCTATCGCATCAATGCAAATGATGCAGCATGTCGGTCTGTGCGTTGATGGTACAATTTTCCATTCATTAAAAGACTGCATCCATAGGGGTGTTTAGATATTTTTCCCTCAACCTACAGCCTCTAAAATACAAATTTAAGCACCTTAGGGAGAAAATAAACTCATTCTTTCTTAAATTTACTCAAGAACAAAATCCTGGAACATTTAATTTCAAATCAAGAACTTAAGATTCCACCATCAATTTTAATAAATTTCTTAACTAAGGTATATGAAGTGTTCATCCAAGGGTCCCTTCAACCCTTAGAGTCCAAGAAACTATTTTTAGACTTTAAGTATATGAATTCCAAGTTGGGCTTGATCATATCCATGTATAAAATGATTAACTGGGTTTCAAATCCATGTTTCATGATCAATTTTAGGTGGGGTTAATGAATTTATATATGTTACTATGTGAAATCATGCTAAAGCCTTCAAATAGAGAATTTAATATTGAAATTGGGTGCTCACATATTGATTGATACTATGTGAATAATTTATGTCTTTCAAGTGATTGATGAATTAAACATGTGAGTTGAATAGTGAAGTTATATCATGTTAGCATGTGTTTAAGTTTATGACATGCAAGTATTTGTTAAAATGCCCTAATGAATAAAAAATGATCAGATTCTTAGCTTACATGTTTTAAGTTTATGCCATATCTCTTATTTTATGCTATCGAGTCCTGAGGGTACTTGTACCTGATAATTTAGCTAATTATTAAGAGCCATGGTCAGCCATAGTACAGTAACAGTTACTTCACTATCACTAATACTCTCAGTAAGTTACAGAACTCTAGAAAAACTCATTATTCTTCTATTCTATTTCAGTACTCAGTCTAGACCTCAGTAAACTCAGTCAGTTAACAGAATTCAATAATTTCTGTCAGTCCACAAAACTCAGTGTACCTAGTTCGATTTAGTTAAATAGCAATATCAGTAACAATGCAGTCTTTCCTAGTACAGACTAAAAATTAGTTCAGTGTCTATTCTATTGGGAGTAGGATTCAGCATCGAGTTTACCCAGGGATGGGGGCATTCCTTTCTGCTGAGGGTTTGGCCCTTAGTAGCAATCCCTGCATTATAGAACTATGTAGCCAGCATAGGTTGAGATATCTTTCTACCAGACATATTGAGGGTTGATGTATCTCATTTAAGTTATCCTACTAGCGAGGGTTAATGGAAGACCTTTCTGTCAGAGAGGGTTAACTAAGAACTTGTCCTTACCCATGGCACAATATTGACACCCTTCCAACTAGGGTTACAAGTTAGACCCTAATAATTTTAGAGAAGGGCATGACAGTTAAATGATTTCTTCCCACAGTCTCAATTCTAGTCTCAGTCTCAGAATAGAACTCAGTTTAGTTCTACAAATTCAGGACTATCAGACATAGTCACTCAGCTTAGTATGGAACTCAATATGGTTCCACAGTAATCAGAACTATCAGATATAGTCATTCAGATAATTAGTAATACAATATTCATAAACCTAGATATCAGTTATCAATATTTAGATTTAGTACTCAGTAATAGCACAATCTCAGTTACAACCTATGTATTCATGTATGCCCTCTTACTCATTCATACTCATGTTATTCAGTTATTACTGTGCATGCATATGAACCCATGTATTCCAGCCTACCTCACTAAGCATAACAGTACATTTAGAGTACTGATGCATGAATTTCTTTGCGCTATGATGTCTTATATCATAGGTTCAGATGCACGGGCTCCAGAGCACCCTTAGCAGTTTAGATTCTCAGATTTTAGAGTAGTGGTGAGTAATCATGGTTGAGAACATGCTTATTATTTATAGTACTTCAATTTTATTTCAGTAGATAGAGTTAGTTGCGAGCTTGTCCCATCAACTCCACTGTTTAGATTAGAGATAACTGATTTTGATGTCATTCTCGACATGGATTGACTTCATTCCTGTTGTTCCACAGTCGACTACAAGGGATGTGTCTATCATATTGTTCATGTTAAAGATTCCAGTTCCAAAACTCCCAATCTTGAATCCATTTCAGCTGTGAATAAATATTCAGATGTCTTTCCGGAAGATCTTCCAAGAATTCCTCCCAAAAGGGAAATAAACTTCGACATTTATCTTTTTCCAGACACTCAGCCTATATCCATTCCACTATATAGAATGGCACCAGTAGAACACAGAGAACTGAAAGAACAGTTGAAGGATCTCTTTGATAAAGGATTCATCAGGCCTAGTGTGTCCCCATGGGGCACTCTAGTATTATTAGTGCACAAGAAAAACGGTTCTCTCAGAATGTGTATAGACTACCTTCAACTTAATAAGGTCATGGTTAAGAACAAGTATCCTCTTCCCAGAATTGATGACTTGTTTGACCAATTTTATGGTGCCAGTTATTTCTGTAAGATAGACCTCAGATCCAGCTATCATCAGCTCAGATTCAGAGAATGTGACATTCCAAAAACAACTTTTCGTACCCAGTATAGTCACTTTGAATTCTTAATCATGTCATTTAGTCTTACCAATGCCCCAGCATCTTTCATAGATTTGATGACTCGCGTGTTCAAATAGTAGTTAGACATGTTCATCATAGTCTTCATAGATGATATTCTGGTCTATTCCAGTAGTGAGCGAGATCATTCAGACCATCTCAGAACAGTACTTCAGACTCTTAGAGTTCATCAGCTATTCGCCAAATTCAATAAGTGCGAATTTCGGCTAAGGTCATTAGTATTACTTGGCTATATCATTTTTGGTGATGGCGTTAGAGTAGATCTTTAAATGACCGAAGAAGTAAAAAACTGGCCTCGTCCTATAACTCCAATAGATATCAGGAGTTTTTTGGGATTGGCTGGCTATTATAGATGGTTGGTTGAGCTATTTTCATCGATTGCCTCCCCTATGTCCATATTGATTTAAAAGAAAGTCAAGTTTTAGTGGTCAGATCCTTGTGAGAAGAGTTTTCAGGAGTTCAAGACTCTACTCACCTCATCTCCAGTTCTAGCTCATCTAGATGGTTCAGATAGGTTTGTAGTGTACTGTGATACATCTAGAGTGGGTTTAGGTTGTGTCCTTATGCAGCATAGTAAGGTCATAGCCTATGCCTCCAGACATCTTGAACCTCATGAGAAGAATTATCCTACTTATGATCTTGAGTTAGCATCCATAGTCTTTGCCTTGAAGGTTTAGAGGTATTATCTCTATGAAATTCATATAGATGTCTTCACAAATCATAAGAGTCTTCGGTATGTCCTTTCTCAAAAAGATCTCACTCTTCGTTAGAGAAGGTGGTTGGAGCTCTTAAAAGATTATGACATGAGTGTCCTCTATCATCCGGTCAAGGCCAATGTAGTGGTCAATGCTCTCAGTAGACTGTCTATGGGTAGTGTTGCTGATGTCGATGATAGTAAGAAAAAGTTAGCTCAGGAAGTACATCAGCTTGCCAGACTAGGTGTTAACTTAGTCGATACAGATGATGGTGATATATGGGTTCAGAGTAGTTCAGAATCATCTCTAGTTTCTGAGGTAAAAGAAAAACAAGATAGAGATCCCAACCTTGTCAATTTAAAAGAGCTAGTTCAAGATCAGAAAGTAGAGGTTTTCTCCCAAAGGGGAGATAGTGTTTTTCGTTGTCAGGGTCGTCTCTGTGTTCCAAGTGTAGATGACTTAAGGTAGCAAATTCTTTTAGAAGTGCATGGTGTAGCTACTCTATTCATCCAAGGTCCACTAAGCTGTACCGCAAGTTAAGTTCTCTAAATGTCAGCAGGTTAAGTGATAACGCTCAAAGTACAGCTCTCGTAAGAGTGTAAGCGGTCGTTGTCAAATATAGAACCCAACTGGGTTGGGTGTCGAATCCAACAGGGAATACTTGGTCACTAAGTAAGCAACGATTATTAGACTTTTGATGAAAGTTCTGTGAATAAAGGGGGGATTTTGTGCGTGCAAATGATGTAAACAAAATAGTAGAGTAAAAACAGAAAATAGAAGAGTAAAATGGAGTACTTGGTAGGTTTTAATCAATGAGAATTGAGAGTTAGGGTTATGTCCGCCTTATGAGTTATACGTATCTATTGACTATGAGTTATGCAGAATTCAGACATGCATACGCTTATAGAGATTCGTATTCTATGGTAAATCCAGGCGTCTTTTGACCATCAAGGATTATTTCACTTTAACTCTTTCGAGCTTAAAACGTATCTAATGGTACGAAGTCTCCAAAGAGGTTAATCCAGTTACGGCACTAACTTTTAAACAGGGGTTGGTGCCCTATTTCCTTGACATTCTCTCTTTTCCAGACATGTAACTTTTCTTTCGAACAAGTTAATGCTATACTGGCGTATTCTATATGTTTGCAACCACAAGAATTTATATTAAGATGAAGATAAGAATGATGTAAGCAACATACGTGTCAAGAATTCACAAACTCATAGCAATAGGTAGTATCTCATAAGGCTTCCATAACCCTAACCAAGAAGTTTAGCTACTCATGAGTGCAACGGAAATCACAATAGACATCATCATACCAAGATAACAACAATCTCACGAGAAGTATGTAAATGGCGTCACTTATGGCATGAAATCCTTGGTAGTAGCGTTTCTCTTGTTATAAAAATTAAAAGTCGAAAAGATGAAGAATAATGTCAACAAAAATTTAATGAAGAAAAGGGGAAATGATCAAATAGAGAGGAATAAGGATGAGGGTGGTGGAAATTGGTTGCTGAAAAGTTCAGCAAAATAGGGTTTTTATAACACCCATATCCTATTTCTACTAAGCTACTGCATACTTATCCTAATCCTACTAGGTTACTGCATCCTTTTCCTAATCCTACTAAGTTACTGCTGGTCCCCAAGTCTTTCAAAATACTGTTTTTGCCCAGGACAAGTTTTCCATGCATCACTTTCAGTCCACAAGCTTCCAGAAGCTGCCTTCCTTCTTACGTCCAATTTCCTTTGGCGTCCAATTTCCATAAAATGCTGAAATCTTCATCATTTATACCTGAAAACTTGCTAATCACGTTGGTTAGCTCACTTACAGGAAAAAGGACTAAAAGTGCAGGAATTATATATTTTGTCCTCAAAACTTAGCTAAAATATGGGTGAATTAAGCTGCTTTAGGCGTGTAAATACGCCTAACATCAACACCCCACACTTAAAGCTTTGTTCGTCCTCGAACAAAATATCATGTCCATATAAACATCTACTTGGGATTTCACAGTAACAGCATAAAATATTCATCAAGACAGGCACGACAATTATTAACAAAGAGTAGTTTTCTGATCACTACTAGAAACAATTCAACTTCCAATATAGACTCGTGATGATGGTTAATTCGTATTCAAAGTTAAGGCACAAAGAATCATACAAGGCTACCCAAAACTCATCAACCATGTGTGTCTCACATAAGATATTAACCATAATCACTCACAAGTTTTGCATTTTTCGAAACATGGGTAAAAGATTTTCCTTGCTCTCACTCTCACAAAGAATTCATATGTTGAAACTGCTGACCCTAGGCTTGCCCTTAGTGTAATGCTCTACTAATATTAGAATGCTAAGTTTAGGATCAAATAGGTCTTTTACAGGTTGTAATGTAGGCTAAGGGACAGGCAGGACTATTTTGGCCAGAAATAGTGACTAAGTTCCCTAAGCGCTTTAATACATCATATTAAGCTATTAACACTTTCTTTTAAACAACTTCTCTACTTTCCTTTTATCTACAACCCCTTCTCACCTCTTTTGTTATTCAATTTTGAACAGAATTAACTTTTTATTTCTCTTTTCATTTTTCTCTCTTCTCTTTTTTATAACATACCTCTATGATAGCCACTCTTTTCATAACAATTTCAAGTACCAATACACTCTAAGGCATCACTCTCACCCAATTTCCTCTTATTTAGTCACATGACTTTACAATTTAAAGCACTTAGGAATTTGGATCAAATTATGGTCTTGAAAAAAATAGATTAGGCTTACATATGAGGCTGTCAAAGAAAATAGCCTAAAAGGCTCAAAAGGGGTTAACTAGGACAATGTCCATGGGTAGGTAAAAAGAAGGTAAACAATCACAGGTTGCCAAAGAAATGCCTAAATCATCTCCTAAACTTACACTCTTTATTTCGCTTTACAGACACACCAGGCAAGTTCTAGCATCAGTCACCAACAGAGAATATACTATTGCCTCGCACACACAAGGCACATGGTTGACTTTATTGGGAGTAGTATAGACTCTTGACCCAGCAGATGAAGGAATTGAACCACACAATTATCACACAATGAGTCACATTTAGAGCCTAAATGTCTCAATAGTAATGATTGTATCATAGACTCTTGTCACAATACCATGCTGCCTATCAGAACAATTTTATGCAAAATTTTAACAACAAAAAAAAATTTTAAAAATTTTAAAAATTTGACTACTAAAAAATAAAACAAATAAACATAAATAAGAAAATGTAGAGAAAGAAGTATAACATACAAATACCAGTACCCCACACTTAGACGGGACACACTGTCCTCAGTGGAAAATAAATAAGAAGAACCTGGTTAGTCGGACTCATCCTCTATGTCTGGGGTCATAGCCCTTTCATCGGAATCATCATAGGAGTCGTCGTCATCCGAATTCTCCTCCACGTCGGAGTCTGGCATTCGGCGATCATCATCGATTGGCACATCATCATCGAGAGGTTCCTCAAAGTACACACCTACTCCACACATAGACCTTGCATGCTCGCTCATTGGGTAGTCATAATCCAACTATTGGAGCTCTGCAGCAGTTGGAACACGACCTCCGCTCATCATGGTAAACAGAGTCATGCCATAAAGATGGCGAAAGAAACTTTCATCCCGAGCATGACGTTCTGCCGTGGTAAAGTTAACGCCATGCATGGTTTCAGCATCTTTAACCTTTGTGAGGTCAACCTTTTTTGGGTTGTGTGGAAGCTTATGATCGTCCGGCTCCTCTTCGATATCCTCCTTCCGCAATATTGCAGTCAACAGATTGCCAAAGCTGAAGTGGACCTCTTGTGTATCCTGGCCTTACGCATTGAAGATCGAATGATTGCCCCAATGTTGATGGGGACGTTCGTCATCAATGCGTACACCAAACACACTCTGTCTCGTGTAATATTTGTGTACTGTGTCCCTGGAATCAGGCAAGAGTTGACTATGCGTAACCATATTGGAGCTTCTCTGTTCAAGGAAGCATATGGGAAGGTGTTGTGCCAACCGGTGTCCTTGTGTCTACTCCATCGTGCCATGGATCTTGTTCCGCACAGTGTGTGTCTGATTGCTCTGTACGGAGGTCTGTTATATAGCTCTTTGAGTGGTGATGGATCAACAGATGGCAAACCCAGAAAAGAGTTGAAGAACTCCACATTTAGTTATAGAACTTGACCCCGAATCTTTACTTCACTCCCTGTAGTTTTCGGTGACCATTTGGCATAGAATTCTCATGTTAGATCGAGATTGCATTCTCCCATATCTCGGAAGATGAAATCAAGATGTAACACCATGATCTTGGCCAACATGCAAGGTTCTTTCATTGCTAGGCTTTCCTTGTGTATCAACTCCACATGAACATATTTTTTCTCTTTATTGTTCCTATACCACTCCTTTCCTTCCTCCTCTAGGACCCATTTGATTCACAACATGCGGCGAGGTATTTGCAGCGAGGAGGATTCACCTTGCTTTTTACGTCCCCTTTTGTGGCCTTTTTGTGAGTTGGTCACTTTATCCTTTCCTTGTCGTGCTTTTGGTGCCATTTGTACCTGAGATTAAAATGATAGTCATGTTAGCTTCATCTTGGTAAATACAATGAACAAGTAAACAGTAGTGGCCCCACCCCACACTTAATTTGTTGGCACAAATTAATGAAGTGAACGTTATCGATTATTTAGACTTCATCGATGTACGTTTAGGTGTTATGTTCCAATAATATAATCAGTGCAGTCATACTTGTCTTGTCATCTTAACAAACCTTTTCCGATTCTAGTTCATGTAATCTTGACAATGCTTTCATGTTTTGGACTAATGCAGTACTTTGAATAAAACTACTACATAGATATTGTATCAAGTTATGACATAGAAATAATCAACATCTCATGTTTGTAGTTAACCATGATTTTTCATCTCAATGAACAAGTAATTCGAACATGAAAGCTTTCAAGTTACAAGATTATGCAATTTTCTTGACCATGTCGATTCCGCAAAAGTATGACAGTGTATCAAAATCAAATACAAGTTGGAAACAAGTCAAGACCATCCTTACGTATCCTTTCACTCACTTAGTTGTATCACAACAAATCAACCACATTAAAATCACCAACACTACTTCAAGATTTACAATTTTTTATAGGCGTAGTAGTGTAGTACTTACCGAATATAAAACAAGAGAAAAGAAGTACTTACTTGGTTGATGGCCTTGGAAGATGTTCTTGCAAAGTAAAAGAGCAAAAGGAAAATTTTTGAGAGAATTTGGAGAGGTAGGCGGCGCCTAGGTTGAAGTTGCAATGCAATTTTGTTTTAAGAATAAGGTTCTATTTATAGGATAAGCTTGGGTCGGGTTTTGACCCATTTGGAATGGGATTAGGAGACCAAAAGTGAGCATAGGCAGCGCCTAGTGCTTTGCCTATGCTTGGCATAGGCGGCGCCTTTTGCAAAGCCTAGTTGGACATAGGCTTTGGCATAGGCGGCACCTATGCTATAGCATTGTTGGGCATAGGCGGCGCCTATGCTATGACACTCTAGATTCAGAGACAAAATGCTTTTGCATAGGCGGCGCCAATGCTATGGCATTGTTAGGCATAGGCGGCGCCTATGCCATAGCATTGTAGAATTCGAGAGCTTTGGCCATAGCATAGGCCTTGCCTTGTTTGTGGCCTAGATTTACATAGTCCTTGCCTTGTTCGTTGCCTATATTTTCATAGGCAATGCCTAACCCATAGCCTTTTGCTTCTTCATTCCTAACTTACCGCCTTCAACATGAACCGTTTCCAAATCAAAATTTGAAATCAATCTCCTCTTTTACACCTCTTGTACCTACACTTACTCAAAGACAATAAAAACGATTAGAACGATGGGTTGCCTCCCATCAAGAGCCTTAGTTTTGGTCGTGGCTCGACTCTTCTTTTTGAAGTTTTATTTAGTGAAAACAAATGCAGGAGGAACGATAAAAAAATATGATGGGTTGCCTCCCATCAAGGGCTTGATTTATTATCGCGGCACGACATAGTTACCTCGAGTACTTAGACTTCGTCGAGATAGATGGTGGTCATGCATTTAATCGAGTCAAGGGGACCGATATATGGCTTTACTCGTTGCCCATTCACCTTAAAGATGACACCATTATTGTCTTGTAACTCAACTACTCCAGACGATTAGACTTGGCTAATTTTGTACGGACCGGACCATTTGGACCTTAGCTTACCTGGGAATAGCTTCAGTTTGGAGTTGAAAATAAGTACCATATCATCTTTTTGAAAGTTTCGTTGAACAATCCGCCGATCATGATACTTTTTCACCTGCTCCTTGTAGAGGTCTGATCTTTTATAGGCATGTAGACGGAATTCATCCATCTCATTTAGCTGTTCCAATCTCCGATTCATAGCATCATCCCACTTCAAATTCAGTTGCTTCAACGCCCACAATTCTTTATGCTCGAGCTCAATGGGCAAGTGACAGGCCTTCCTACTAGTCGACCACAACTAGGATGTATTTCATCCCAAACGGGTTTACAAATGGGCCCATAAAATCAATACCCCACACATCAAACAGCTCTACTTTAAGAATTTTTGACATGGGCATCTCATGGTGCTTCAAAATCGTGCCTTGTATCTGACATTGGTCACATCTTTTCACAAATTTATAGGCATCTCTAAATATTGAAGGCCAATAATAGCTGCTTTGCAATACCTTCCTTGCTGTCCGACCACCTGCATGGTGTCCCCAAACTTGGGAAGCATGACTTGCTTCCAAGATACTTGGCACCTCCACATGAGATATGCATCGTCTGATCACACCACCGCGCATCGTCTAAAAAAATATGGCTCATCCCAGCAGTAGTGTCTCACATCATGCATGAACTTCCTCTTTTGATGAAATGATAGATTTGCAGGCATCACATTACTTTCCACGAAGTTCGCAAAGTCTGCATACCATGGTAACTTTTCCATCATCGTGGCTAAGATCTCTTCATCAGTGAATGCATCATCAATCTCAAGATTAGGCTGTGCTATATTCTTATTCTCGAGTCTAGATAGATGATCAGCTACTTGGTTTTCGCAACCTCTTCTATCTTTTACATCAAAATCAAATTCTTGCGGCAACAGTACCCATCGAATTAGCCTTGGTTTCGCATATTTATTTTCCATTAAATATCTCAGAGCTGCATGGTCTGTATGAACTACTACTTTGGTTTCCAACAAATAAGCACGGAACTTTTCAAAATCATACACAACCGCTAGAAGCTCCTGTTCCATGACAGTATAGTTTTTCTGGGCTCCGTTCAAGACCTTGCTCGCATAGTAGATTGGATGGAATAACTTTTCTCTTCTCTGTCTAAGTACAACACCCAAAGCTACCCCGCTAGTATCACACATGACTTCAAATGGTAGAGACTAATCGGGCGCTACAAAGATAGGAGCTTCAATTAGCTTCCCTTTGAGGCATTCAAATGCCTTCAGGCACTCTTCACTGAAGTTGAACTTTGCATCCTTCTCCAAGAGCTTGCATAATGGACTAGCAATCTTGGAAAAGTCTTTAATGAACCTTTGGTAGAAACCTATATGCCCGAGGAAACTACGAACTCCTTTGACCGAAATTGGGGGTGGTAGTTTCTCGATGAATTCGATTTTAGATCGATCCACCTCAATTCCTCTTTCGGAGATTTTATGCCCAAGAACAATACCTTCTTTCACCATGAAGTGGCACTTCTCCCAGTTTAGAACCAGGTTGAATTCAACGCATCTCTGCAATGCCATACTTAGATTTGCCAAACACAATTCAAAAGACTCACCCACAATGGAAAAATCGTCCATGAATACCTCTAGAGTATCTTCCACCATATCAGAAAAAATGGGCATCATACAGCGTTGAAAAGTAGCGGGTGCGTTACATAGCCCAAATGGCATACGTTTGAAGGTAAACATACCATATGGGCATGTAAACATTGTCTTCTCTTGATCCTCGGGAGCAATACAAATCTGATTATAGCCGGAATAACCATCTAAAAAACAAAACCATCCTTTCCCTACTAATCGATCGAGCATTTGGTCTATAAATGGCATTGGAAAGTGATCTTTAAGTGTCCACCAATTCAGCTTCTGGTAGTCCATGCATACTCTCCACCCTGTGATAGGTCTGAGTGGAATTAACTCATTCTTTTCATTCGCAACTACCATCATGCCACCTTTCTTGGGCACACATTGTACTGGGCTTACCCATTTGCTGTCGGAGATTGGATAAACAACCCCTGCATCTAACCACTTAATAATTTCTTTCTTCACCACCTCTTGCATAGGTGGATTTAGACGCCTTTGATGCTCAATAGTGGGTATGCAATTTTCTTCAAGCTGAATCTTGTGTGTACAAATCCCAGGCGGAATACCAATGATATCAGCGATGGTCCAACCGATGGCTCTCATGTACTTCCGTAGAACCACGATGAGAGCTGCAACTTGCTTCTCACCCAAATCTGCTGCCACAATAACCTGGAGTGTGTTTCCGTTTCCCAGGAATGCATACTTTAAATGACTAGGCAGCTCTTTCAATTCTAACGTGGGTGGCTCTTCAATAGATGGTTTAGCTGGTGGTGTAGGTCGGTTTTTGAGATCAAGGTCCAGCTTCTTGGGAGTATGAGGAAATTACCCTAATCCTGTTAGAGCACAAATAGTTTCTTCATAATTTTCAGCATCCTTACGCTCAACACTCATAAGCACAATCGCCAATGGGTCATCAATAAGCTGCTCCTCTACAGGTAATTCTTTCTCATCATCAAAATAAACATCAGCTATCGAGAACACGTTTAGATCTTTGGGTTGCTTCATTGATTTACACACATCAAAGCGGACTACTTCGTCATTCATTCAGAATAGAAGCTCATTGGCTCTTAAATCAATAAGCACACTTCCTGTTGCAAGGAAAGGGCGCCCCAAGATTATAGGAACTTCTGAGTCCACCTCACAATCCAAGATAACGAAGTCTGCCAGAAAGATGAATGAGGACACCTTCACCAATACATCACATAAAATACCAATAGGTCGTTTTACCGACCTATCTGCCAATACAAGCCTCATATTGGTTGGAGTAGGATCCCCCAACCCCAACTTGTTATAAATAGATAGTGGCATTAAGTTGATGCTGGCTCCTAAATCGCATAGTGCCTTGACAAAATTCAAAGGTCCGATAGTGCAAGGTATAGTGAAGGCACCGGGATCGGCCTTTTTCTGAACTAGTGATCTGGTAGCGATTGCACTACAATGATGAACAGTATCTGTCAACTCATAACCTGCTGCCCGCTTCTTTGTCAGAAGATCCTTCATAAATTTTGCATAGCCAGGCATCTGTTCTAGTGCTTCTACCAACAAAACATTAATGGTCAGCTGTTTCAACATTGACATGAATTTATTGAACTTGGTATCATCAGCTCTCTTTTTTAATATTTGAGAAAAAGGTGATGGTGGAAGGGGAATAGTTTTCTCCACGACTTTCTTTTCCTCTTTCTTTAGATTGGCGATCTTTTTGGGCTGTGGACGTTGAAGGGTAATGTCATTGACGCCTTCTTCAGCTTCTTCGGCGTCTTCTACATTATTTGTGATATCATCGGCCATTTTCTTGCTTTGGGATGAATTTTCTATCACCTTACCACTCCTGGTAGTAATGGCCATGCATGTTCCATCATTTCTTGGGTTTCGCGCTGTGTCGCTAGGCAAGGTGCCAACTTTTCGTTGATTTAATGTGGCTGAAATTTGACTCAATTGTTGCTCCAGCTGTTTTATTGAAGTGGAATGCGAGTCAACCAATTGCTTCATTGAGGCCAAATCATTTATTACCTCAGTTACTCTCGTGCTGGTTGCCTCCACTCCTTTTAACAGCTTTGCCATCATATCTTCCATTGACATCTTACCAGCGCCAGATGCAGCGGTGTCACGACTTCCAGGAGGAACATACAAACCACTCCTATCAGTCTTATTCTTCCAACTACCTTGATCATGGTCCTTGTTTCCAGACTTATCATAATAGTTCTGACCTTGGTTTCCTTGGGCAGTGCCTCAGAAAACCCCCCTGATTGTTCAAGTAGTTGGCTTCTTCTTCAGAATCGGATTCCTCTCTTCCTTTTGACGCAACTGCTTTGACTTTTTCGGTCTTCCCTGATAATAGATGCTTTGTAAGAAGATCCATCTGTGTTTTCATGTGCGCCATATCTTGGTCGCGTTCCTCCTCCTTTCGCCTTTGTTCTACAGTCATGCCAATAGATATAGTGGGGCTTGTCACCTAAGAATCTCTGGTATGCCAAGCCCTACTTTGCTTTGTCATCCAATCTAGCATATCGCTTGCCTGCACAAAGGTGAGATCCATAAATGATCCTCCAGCCGCATTATCCACCACTGGTTTAGTTACAGAATTCAAGGATCTGTATAATATCTCCATCAAGTGGACATTGGTCATGTGATGGTTTGGGCACCTCATAAGCTTCTTCTTGAATCTCTCCCATGTTTCGTGAAGGGCTTCAGTTGGAAACTGACGAAAGTTTCTAATTTCATCTCTCAATTGTGCTCTTTTGGATGGCAGAAAGAATCTTTCTAGGAAAGCGTCTTTCAATTGCCTCCAATTTGTAATAGAATCAGGAGTCAGCCCGTTCAACCATAGAGTTGCCTCCCCAGATAGAGACAATGGGAATAAGCGTAGCCAAATTGCATTCTGTCCAATGCTTAGATTGTCGAATGACTTGCATGTAGAGATAAAGTTGACCAGATGCATATTCGGATCATCACCTGCAAGTCCACCGAATAATCCCTTGAGTTGCAATAAATAAATCATGGTGCTAGTGATGTTGAACTTGGCTCCGGGTGCCAATGGCAGAGGAATAATAGCTCCTGTGGTGCCAGCTCCATCCAGATTGTCATCATCATCATCAAAGAGAATCTGCATAGCTCAGCGTTCAGGCCAAAATCTTGCTTGACGATCTCTTCTATTTGCCGATATCGCCACCTCAGCATCACACCTAGGGTTTAGTAGCTCATCATCACCTAAGTCCTTATCATCAGGATCTGCTGCTCGCCCAGGGTTATCGATATTCTGTTGATGTACTTGGGCAGTGGCCAACGCAGCTAGTCTAGCCTGCTCCTATTGAGCAGCCCTTCTCTCAATGTCACGTTGTGCATCCATCCTTCCAATAAATTGCGGTTCAGGATTTATGGGTAATAATGGTTGTTCCGAACTTCGAGTATTTGGCATCCACTGAACAAAAACCTGTAGAAAACAAAAACATCAACTAAAAGTAAAGTACAAGAATCTTTGACCAAAGGGTCTAGTAACTATCACAAACTTAGTTGACAATCGTAGTCCCCGGCAACGGCGCCAAAATTTGATAACGCTCAAACTACAGCTCTCGTAAGAGTGTAAGCGGTCGTTGTCAAATATAGAACCCAACTGGGTTGGGTGTCGAATCCCACAGGGAATACTTGGTCACTAAGTAAGTAACGATTATTAGACTTTTGATGAAAGTTCTGCGAATAAAGGGGGGATTTTGTGCGTGCAAATGATGTAAACAAAATAGTAGAGTAAAAACGGAAAATAGAAGAGTAAAACAGAGTACTTGGTAGGTTTTAATCAATGAGAATTAAGAGTTAGGGTTATGTCCACCTTATGAGTTATACGTATCTATTGACTATGACTTATGCGGAATTCAGACATGCATGCGCTTATAGAGATTCGTATTCTATGGTAAATCCAGGCGTCTTTCGACCATCAAGGATTATTTCACTTTAACTCTTTCGAGCTTAAAGAGTATCTAATGGTACGAAGTCTCCAAGAGGTTAATCCAGTTATGACACTAACTTTTAAACAGGGGTTGGTGCCCTATTTCCTTGACATTCTCTCTTTTCCAGACATGTAACTTTTCTTTCGAACAAGTTAATGCTATACTGGCGTATTCTATATGTTTGCAACCATAAGAATTTATATTAAGATGAAGAGAAGAATGATATAAGCAGCATACGTGTCAAGAATTCACAAACTCATAGCAATAGATAGTATCTCATAAGGCTTCCATAACCCTAACCGAGAAGTTTAGCTACTCATGAGTGCAACAGAAATCACAATAGACATCATCATCATACCAAGATAACAACAATCTCACGAGAAGTATGTAAATGGCGTCACTTATGGCATGAAATCCTTGGTAGTAGCGTTTCTCTTGTTATGAAAATTAAAAGTCGAATAGATGAAGAATAATGTCAACAACAATTTAATGAAGAAAAGGGGCAAGGATCGAATAGAGAGGAATAAGGATGAGGGTGGTGGAAATTGGTTGCTGAAAAGTTCAGCAAAATAGGGTTTTTATAACACCCATATCCTTTTTCTACTAAGCTACTGCATACTTGCATCGTTTCCCTAATCCTACTAAGTTATTGCTGGTCCCCAAGTCTTTGGAAATACTGCTTTTTCCCAGGACAAGTTTTTCATGCATCACTTTCAGTCCACAAGCTTCCAGAAGCTGCCTTCCTTCTTACTTGCAATTTCCTTTGGCGTCCAATTTCCATAAAATGCTGAAATCTTTATCATTTATACTTGAAAACTCTCTAATCACGTTGGTTAGCTCACTTACAGGAAAAAGGACTAAAAGTGCAGGAATTATATATTTTATCCTCAAAACTTAGCTAAAATATGAGTGAATTAAGGTGCTTTAGGCGTGTAAATACGCCTAACATCATTAAGATAGAGCATTAGAAGCCTAGTAGTCTTATGCAGGAGTTCATTATTCCTACTTGGAAGTGGGAAGAAGTGAACATAGACTTCGTGATGGGTTTGCCTCGAACTCGTCATCAGTATGATTCAGTCTGGGTTATTGTAGACAGAATGACCAAATCAGCTTATTTTCTTCCAGTTCATACCTTTTATTTAACCGAGGATTACACCAAACTCTACATCAAGGAGTTGGTCAGATTTTACGGTGTTCCATTGTCCATTATCTCAAACAAAGGTACCCAGTTCACGTCTTACTTCTGGAAAGCATTCCAAAAGGGTCTTGGTACCCAAGTTCATCCTAGTATAGCCTTTCATCCTCAGATTGATGGTCAAGTAGAAAGGACCATTCAGACTTTAGAAGATATGCTAAGGGCATGTGCAATTGATTTCAAAGGGAGTTGGGATAACCGTTTGCCTTTAATTGTGTTCGCATACAACAATACCTATCATTCCAGTATTCAAATGGCTCCATTCGAAGCTCTCTATGGTAGGATATGTACATCTCTAATTGGTTGGTTCGAATTTAGTAAGCCGTCAGTCATAGGGCCTGACTTGGTATTCGATGCCTTAGAAAATGTCCAGTTGATTAGAGAGAGAGACTCCAGGCTTCTCAGAGCCGATAGAAGTCTTATGCAGATTTTCATAGAAAAGATCTCAAGTTCCAAATTGGAGACTATGTCTATCAAAATATCTCTCCCTTGAATGGTGTGAAGCAGTTCTACAAGAGAGGGAAACTCAATCCCCGATATGTCCGTCCCTTCAAGATTCTCAGTTGATTCGGCAAGGTAGCTTATGATCTCGAACTACCTTCAGATCTAGCCTCAGTTCATCCAGTCTTCCATGTATCTTTTCTCAAGAAGTGAATAGGTGAACCAGAAGTTGTAGTTCCTATTCAGAGAATTGATGTTTAAACAGTCTCTCTTATGAGAAGATTCCAGTCGAAATCTTGGACTATCAGATTCGTGGACTGAGGAACAAAGAAGTCCCTCTAGTCAAAGTTCTTTGGCAAAATTAGTCTATGGAGGGAGATACTCAGGAAAAAGAATTATATATGCATACCAAGTATCCTCACCTCTTTTCCGCCAACTCAGATCAAGCTCAAGGTAACAGTTCTCCTTAAGCTTACCCATTTTCATATTCAATGTTCGTCACAAACTTTGTATTAAATACCATTGCATATTCAGTCATGCATTCATATATCAACTCAATTATATAATTATGCATCAGACATGCATTCTCATTGTGAGAAACTTAGTTCATCAGAGCACCCAGTCATGCATTCATGAATCAGTTACACATGCATCAAATATACATGTTCAGTATGATATGTTCAGTTATCAGTTATGAGATCATTTTTTAGTTATTCATGTTGGTATGTATGTCAGTTTATGTTCTTCCCCTCACTCTCAGTTTTATTCGAGGAAAAATGTTCTCAAGAGGGAGATATTGTAACACCCCGTAACTTTTCCTAACTTGAAATCATCTCAAAAATATTAGGAGCTTTTTTTAAAATATGAATCTATTTTTTTACATAGGGTATTTTTAAAATTTTCACTTTTCACCATATGGGAAATTCAATAAGCTTTCCCTCAATATTAAATTTGCCTAAATCCGATAATTGGGAAAGAAGTTATGACTATTTCAAGTTCCCGTCGTAAAACAACCCCATATTGGTCAGTGGCACACCACGCCACAAGCTAAAATGGAAATTATTATTTTCCAGTGTCTTAGCGCAATTTCTTCTACGTCGAGCCAAAGTTTCAGGTCACAAAAGAAGGGGAAACGCGATGGCTCTGCGTCACTCCAGGGGTCCAATTGGGGAAATTTTTACTAAAATTTCAAGACTTGTCCAGGGTTAAAAGGATTAATTTCCCACCCCTATTTAAGCCCTTTAACATGTGATTCAGCTATTTTTCACCCAAAATACACTCTCTTATCTTTAAAAAAATCTCTCAAGAACAACTTAGGGCTTTTCATAGAAGATTTAGAATCAAGAATCTCCTCCGTTAATCTTCATGTAGTTACGGACCAAGGTATGAATAGTGTTCATTCATGGACTCCTTTTGTCTATAAAGCCCAAGAATCCTTTTTCTAAAATCAAGTTTATGGATTTTTTTATGAATTTCATAATTGGGCTGCTCTTTGTCATATGGATAATGAGAAATTGAATTCTACTCCATATTGGATGATAAATTCTATGTGGGTTAAAGTATTATAGATATAGACTCATGCAAACCTATGACTAAATCCTTGAATGATGAATTTAAAATTAAACCATGATGTTTTGTTACTATACAATTATGTTTACATGTACTATGCCTACAATATGTTTGATTAAATGCCTACATGAAGGAAAAGTGCCTAACTAGCATGATACCATGAAATCCCTATGTATGTACAAGTAATCCCTATCATATGTTCTGATGAAGTGCTTCTATAAATGTATTATGGATTATGATGTTAGTTATATGTTCAAGTAAGTTATACTTGGTCAGTTTACTTCCATCGAGTCTTGGGGGTACTCGTACCCGAAACATTACCTGTGTTCCTAGAGCCATGTCATGTTTTCGCAATACTCTTAGTCAAGCTATGATCCTTAGACTTCAGACAGTCTCATGACTTAGAAAATCTCCATGATCTCATGAACTCAGCCAAATGTCAGTTTTCAGTAGTATTTCATCAGTCTACGGAATTCAGTAACTCAGTCCATGTTTATTTTAGTAAATCATGTTCAGTGTCTATTCAGATAGGAGTAGAAATTAGCACCGAGCGAACCCAAGGATGGAAACTCACCTATTATATGAGGGTGTGATTCTTAGAAGTAATCCTTGCATTCCAGAACTATGTAGCTAGCATAGGTTGAGACATCATAGCCTTCTATATGAGGGTAGATAAGGTGGCTTAACTTGCTATATGAGGGTTCCCACCATTCTTGTTAGAGTTACATGTTATATTAGGGTCACTCATAGTTTGTCCTTACCAGTGGCGTCGTATTGACACCCTTCTAATCAAGGCACATATTGGACCCCAGCTCAGCTATTATGGCACATTTGGGGCATGCCGGTTAGATGACTACTTTTCAAAATTTTAGTATAATTCTCATTAAAAGAACTCATATAGTTCTTTAGATTTCAGGACTGTCAGATATAGTACAACTCAATTTAGTACAAAACTCAGATAGTTCCATTAGATTCGGGACTGCCAAATACAGTTACTCATGTTATTAGTCATATCAGTTATCAGAATGCAATGTTATCAGTAGTCAGATTCAGTAGTCATGTATTCACAGTATCAGTGTCAGTTATTATGTATCATGCATGTATTCTCACACTCATGATAGTTAGTCAGTTATTAGTATTGTTTATGCATATGAACCCTAAACATTTAGCCTACCTCACATGCATTCTAGTACATTAAGTCATACTGACGCATTCGAACTATGGTGTCTTATACCACAGGTTTAGAGGCACGAGCTCCAGATTAGTAGTAGATTCCAGTCTCAGCCATTAGAGTTAGAAGTGAGTCCTCATCCTTCGAGGAGATGATGATTTCTCTATTATCTCATTAATTATTTTATTAGTTAGGGTTAGTTTGGGATATGTCCCATCAACTCCTTACTCATTCAGACAGTCATGTTTAGAGCCTTTCAAAACTATTATGTTCAGATAGTTATTTTAGTTGTTTTGGGTATTTCATACCCCATTTAGATGATATGTTTTACTTCAGTTATGTGAACCTTATGGCCTTTCTTTTCATGTTTCTGCATTATTCAGTATATTATGTAGTATACAGGTGCAGATATTAGTCACGGGTTAGCTTGTGGTCTTTCGAGGTCATGAGCATCGTGTAGCATTTTGGGTACTCAATTTGGGGCGTTACAAACTTAGTATCAGAGGCTAAGGTTCAATAGAGTTCTAGGAAGTCTGAAAGCCGCATCTAGTAGAATCTTGTACATGGGTGTGTTGCGCGCCACATTTATGTGCAGGAGGCTATAAGATGTTTTAGGAACAATTTCCCTTCTTTCAGTATTCATGTCAAGCCAGTGAGCATAATCTCAATCTAATCTCTCAGTCTAATTCGTTTCTCTATTTTTTCTACGAACATGCCTCCTAAAAGAAGAAATGGGAATTAGCCAGCCCCTCAACCTGAAGAATCTTTGGGCGAACATGTTTCTCATAAAGAGTTCCGAGCTGAATTCACTACTTTTGCTAACTCATTTGCTGCTCAGAATAAATGACCAGTTGTCATTCTGGCCAACCCAGTGACCAATTCCGCTGTAGCCAGGATTTGAGACTTCATCCAAATGAGTCCTCTATCCTTTCTTGGGTCTAAGACAGGTGAGGTCCCTCAGGAATTCCTAGATCGGGTGAAGAAGGTGATAGATATCATATGGTAACTACTGTTGAGAGTGCTGAGCTAGCTGCATAACTGCTACAGGATGTTGCTCACACTTGGTTCAAGCAGTGGAAGCCAAAAAGGGCTAATGATGCAGGGTCAGTTGAGTGGGAGGAGTTTGCATCTACTTTCCTCGATAGATTCTTTCACCTAGAGCTTAGAGAAACTAAGGTGCTAGAATTCATCAACCTCAGGTAGGGAAATATAACAGTGAAAGAGTATTCTATTAAGTTTACTCAATTAGCCAGATATGCCCCTCATGTGGTTGTAGATAGCAGGGAAAGGATGAGTAAATTCATTTCAGGGGTAAACGATAGTGTGGTTAATGAGTGCATATTTACCATACTAAATAGTGACATAACTTTAGCCAGGCTCATGACTCATGCTTAGCAGATAGAGGAGTAGAAAATTAAGATGAGGGAGAAGCAGAATAAGAAAGAAAAGACAGGTAGTTTCAACTTTGCTCAGCCTAAGTCAGAAGAAGGAAATTGTTCTTAGTTTCATCCTAAGTCATCAGTTCCAGCTCTTTCTTCAGCTATTGCTCCAGTTCCTAAGTTCAGAGAGGGTAAGAAAGATAGAGCGCTAGGCTCTAAGTCCCAGGGAAGTATTAGCAGTACCCGCACCTATCGTCTTTGCCAGACTTGTGGCAAGCACCATCAGGTATTTGCAGAGCTGGTAGTGGTATTTGTTTCATATTTGGCAAGCCAAGCCACAGAGTCAGAGACTATCCTTATCCAGGCCCTTAGGGTCAACAGAATCACTCCTCAGCTCAGTCCGATCGCCCAAATCAGCAGGGTGCCACCTCCAGTGCTACTAGTGGGCAACCCCTAAATCATCTCTATGCTCTTCAGTTCTGAAAAGATCAGGAAAATTCTGTTGATGTGGTTACAGGTATGTTACACATCTTTCATGTATATGTTTGTGCTTTTCTAAATCCAGGAGCTTCTTTGTCTTTTGTCACTCCTTATATAGGCGTTGATTTCGGAGTCAGTCCCTAAATTATAGATGAGCCCTTTTTAGGCTCTACCCCAATAGGTAAAACAATCATAGCCTAATGGGTATACAGGAACTGCCCGATTATGATATCTCAAAAAGTCACTTCAGCAGAACTCAGATAGTTACATCAGATTCAGGACTGTCAGATATAGTCAACCCAGGACTGTCAGATACACTCACTCATATTATCAGTCATATCAGTTTTCAGTATGCCATGTTCTCAGTATTCATATTTAGTAGTCATGTATTCACGGTATCAGGTGTCAGTTATTATGTTTCATACATGTATTCTCACGCTTATGATAGTTAGTCATTTATTAGTATTGTTCATGCATATGAACCCCATGCATTTAGCCAACCTCACATGCATACCAATACATTCAGTCGTACTAACACATTCAAGCTATGGTGTCTTATACCATAGTTTCAGAAACACGAGCTCCAGATCAACAGTAGATTCCAATTTCAGCCTTCAGAGTTAGAAGTGAGTCCTCATCCTTCAAGGACATGATTATTTTTCAATTATCTCATTAATTAGTTTATTAGTTGGGATTATTTGGGGATATGTTCTATCAACTCCTTACTATTTCAGACAGTCATGTTTAGAGACTTTCCAGACTATTATGTTCAGACAGTTATTTTAGTTGTTTTGGGTATTTCATACCCCATTTAGATGTTATGTTTTACTTTAGTTATGTGCACTTTATGGCCTTTCAGTTCATTTTTCAGCATTATTCAGTATATTGTGCAGTATACAGGTATAAATATTACTCATGGGTTAGCTTATGGTCCTTTGAGGTCATGAGCACTGTGTAGTATTTCGGGTACCAGATTCGGGGTGTTACAACCAAATTACCCCATGACCCTTAAGAGGCTGAAACAGTGAAGGAATAGACCCCACGCCATGTCCCTTAGTCTAGGGGAGAAGCCCCCGCCCTGCTTTCCTTATCCCGGGGAAATAACCCCTGCGGTGCAGGATTATCACGTGCCCTTACTGCCTCTCATGGAAAAGGCCATAACTTTTCACTCGGGTATTGAATTAAGAAGAAATTGGTATCATTGGATATATAACTCAATTATATACAATTGTTGGGTCTTGAGATTAAAAATTCAACATATATAAAAAGTTATACACGTTCAAAGTTGACCCTTGTAGAATCAAATACAAAGATTTGTCTGAATTAAAGGCTCTTAGCGCAACTTTGCTCTAAGTGATCTCTATGAACATTTTCTCCACTAAAGCACTTCACACTCTAGAATGAAGATCATTACACATGTATTCAAAGATAAATCATGGGATTAGAGTTTACACACATAGGAACAACAGTTTAAAGTGTAGCCCAAAAATGCTGGGTGTTACATTATATCGCTCTTGCAATAATTCATCCTAGAATAATGGATAGGAACTTGTTGAATCACTAGAAGTATGGAATAATGTGCACATAACATGTATGGTAATGAAAGATATAGCTAAACTGAAGTATTATAACTTTATCATGAAACTGAATTCCGAGCTGACTTGACTTTACTTATTGTTACTATAAGGAGTTGATTCATGCTGAGAGTTTAGAACTCTCTTGAAGTGTTCTTGATACAATCATGTACATAGAATGGAAAAGTGATTACTGATATAATGTAAGCATGAATGTTGAGACAATGACACCAAGGTCATACAATGGGTATCACAATGTCTGAGCTAGAATACTTGGAAAACTGAGATCAGGCACTGAACATTTATGTACTGGGTCATGACTAAATAGCTGAATCTAAAACATGATGCTTGGATTGAACTGAATTCACAACTTACATGTATGCGAACAAATTACCTCATGGAATAGCCATATTCATTAAAATTTGGATACTAAAACTAGATAGAAATATGGAAAACAATAAGAACTTGTCTGTCTGACTGCTAACCTAAAATGTTATCTATACGAACTAACTCATACTAAAAGTTCATACTAAATTGGAGTATTTCTTCAACACTTTTTCCAAGAAGTTCTAATAATATTAGGGAGCAAAGAATCTTAGGAATGTTATGAGATATCTTAGCAAGGAATCTTAATATAGCTATAACTATATGATCTGAGTGAGATATCTTAATATAACTACATACTCTCAGTATGTTCAAGCTTAGCTCGAAATCACAAAATACTACACATAGCACCATAACACCAGTCTGAACTATGAATTCAATACCTCATGTGTTGTCACAACTTCTCATCTTAAGAATAATTCTTCTTACTCCTTCAATAACTAAATTCAATCCACTTACTAGGAATTCACTAACACACAATGCACCCATCCACTTATACACGAACATGACATTCAATCCTATCTTCATAACCACATATGAACTTCTAGGCAAAAAACCATAAAAGCATCTTTCTCATACTCTCTAAACCTCTATCACTAACAACTTCAATACACTAACCTATGAAAATATACATATAATTCTCAACTAACCATGACATATACAAAAATCTTAACCTCAATCTTCCTTCAACTTTATTGCCTTATATTAAACAAGCATTCTATAATATTTTCTCTAACAAGGAATATTTACTCTTTCTCATCTAAACAATTACTCATCACTACAATCATTTCATAAGAAGAGGTCACTAAAAGGTTAAAACATGAGATCCTGAATCATAGAAGGATACTGTACATAACATGACACTTAATTGAGGCCTGAAAAATAAAGTATCAATGACATAAATTTATTAAAGAGATCTAAAATAAAGACATAAATGACATAAACTGAATTTTGATGATCACTAGAAGTGTAGCATGAGTACCTGGAACTAAACTTACTATAAACATTAGTACATGAGTCATGAGCTGCATGGCCTGAGTTTGAAGTTCATAATTTCATTAAATATGATTCGTACTCCTGATTAAACTGGAACTCTATATATTAGGAATTGGAAGCGTACATGATTCTATGGAAAGTGCATAGATGTGACCTGTGATCATAGAGTTGACATGTAAGGTATAAGTAGATATCGTGATGATTGAAGTACGAAAAGATGCACTAAGATAAGAATTGGTCAGACATCATCCTCCCTTACTAATGTTCTACAATACACTAACATCACTGCTAGAATCTGAGAGCCTGACTTGGTTACTTGTTCAATCATCTACCCCTTGGCTTAAAACTATCATTCAAAGTCTGTGGGACCCTTCAATAAACTCTAAACTAAACTATAACCATGTTACTCTAGAGTCCAAGATATAACAATACATATATATTCTAAAAACTCACCTTGAAAGACTACACCTGAAAGTGTAAAAGCCACTGCTAGTACTTCTCTCTGAATTCACACACTCTAAAACTTTATATCTTCTTTCTATTAGCCTATTTAGTCAAAATTCAAACTTAAATCTAATAATTAATATAGATATTCCCAAAATTTTAATGAGCCATAGTAATTTCCTTCATAGTCGAATAATTTCACACCTCTAAAATTAATTTTTTCCCTAAACCAAGAGAATTTCCACTACAATAACTTACCCAATATCATCATACTAAATTTCAAATCAACATACTCAAATTCTTATATACACTATTTCAAGCCTACTGATTCACCTTTCATACAACTAGCCCCATTGATATATAATCTGTTAAATTCATATAAATACTATCCCACTTCAAAGCTTCTAAGCTTCTGGGTTCATGCTTCTAATTTTAGATAATATGCTTTTGGGGGATTCTGAGAAGGGATTTTAGGGCACATCTAACTTTGGCTTAGTGAACGATTTCATGAACATAAATGAAGTATACAAAAACTCCCAAACTTAAAAGAACTGATAGGGTACTTTCAAGCCTACGTACAATCCCATAACTATTTGTGGGGACTGTCCGAGAAAACTGTATTCATAAGGATTTAAACTTGGCTACATCCGTTGCATCAAGAATAAGGTAGAGCTGGCAAGAATGAAGTAACATAGGAATCTGCATAAATTTCTTATAGAACACTTCTACTGTATGATCTGAGACATGAAAGAAGGGAAAGATTTCTTAAATTCCCTGTAGCCTCTCGAAGAAAAATACAGATATCTCCATACCATTCCACAAGACTCTATTAGACACGGCTTCATAGACACCCTAGGACACTTCAACTCTGGGCTCCGATACCAAGTTTTTCAAGACCCGAGGATACCCTTTGTCATAATACGGTGCGAAGAACCATAACTATTCCTAATCTAACCCATGATCTGGCATGATACTTGAGCAATTAATTATATATATATATATATATATAATAGCTAAATTTGTTGTGCAGAAACATAATCATGACATAATCTGGATAAACATTATACTGATAAAATTTACAATCTAATAAAAAATGAAAAAAGAACTGAAATTTACATTTCATGACTTTGACTATCTATAAAGCCTTTACAATACTGACTATAGATAGCTAGTACATGTCTCTAACTACCACTAATCAATACAGATGAATAATCAAAATAAAGTACATGAACTACCACTGACTGGAGTCCCCAGAATAGAAAAAATTATCACCTATTGGATGGAAGCTGTAAACTGTCTAATTATGACGCATAGGCTATAACTGGTACTTACATTATAAGATAATATAGCACATAGACATATATGTGGATCAGTACTTTGGGATGTATTGTGTAAGTGGGGGTAAATGCATTAAGTAAAACTTATTACATATATAATCTTAATACAGGCATGCTAAGTGCAAGAGGACTCACCAAGAGACTGAAATAAACTGAAATTTGAAGTATCTTAAAATATAAGTAACAAAAATACTCTAATGAGATGGTGAATCACTACACCTAGCTCCTTAAATCTTTATTTTTGTAGAATGAATAGAACTAAAGCTGGGAAGTGGTAGGATATGGATACTATATGTATATCTCATGTAAAGCCGAATATGCTATAAAAGTTATACTGAGGAAATGTACGAATTCTAGGTCAGAAACTAGGTGGTGGAAACTAACATAAATCAAGGATCTGAATATACCAATAAACTAAGTATGAATGAGTAAACATATAAAACTAAACATAACGTGTACTAAGCAGAGTTGATAAACTGAATGATTGATGCCTGTGTGACTTAACGATTGAAATCTGAGTAAAAAGGGTAACTAATGTTTGTATACTAAGTCATGGATTTATGAATACTGACAAACTGACATCTGAATACTCAATAACTAATATATGAATACTGATTATCTTGTATCTGTTTACTGCTTATCTCACAATTGTATACTTATTAACTGATATCTAAATACTGATCGCGTAAAATTAAACTATACTTAGTCAGAATAACTAAACTAAAATTGTGGGAGGTATCATGTAACCGACATGCCCCAATCTGAGCTAATCGGGGTCCAACCTATAACCTCAGTTGGAAAGGGTGTCAGTACCGTGCCACGGGTACTAACACTGGCTGTGTGGATCCACAAAAATGGTATCCCAAAGGACTAAGGAGTCACCCTCTACTAGCAGGTGCTCTCATGAGATATGTGTCAACCCTTAAATGGCAGGTGGACATCTCAAACCTATGCTAGTTGCGTAGTTCTGGAACTCAGGAACTGCTACTAAAGGTCACACCCTCTACTGGCAAGTGAGTCCCCATCCCTGGGTTCGCTCGGTGCTAAATCCTACTCTCAACTGAACTGAAACTGATACAAAACTCAACTAAACTCAACTAAACATTTTTACATAACTGATAATGCTCATTATGATCATAAATATCTGAGCAAATAATATGACTCTTGGTTTCACTGAATTATCACTTGAATGATCTGAAGCATAAGTAAACACATAGCTATCGGATGTTCATAACCCTCCAGCACTAAATGACCATAAAGCACAATATTAACACTTAAAAATGTAGGATGGGAATCATGGTTCAAAGACCTAAAACATGAACATTCCACCAAATATGTAAGAATCATGAACTTGAATATGGGAATATGTTAAACATGAGAAATCAACACGATTACATGACTAAATTTATAAATTAGGGTTTTAACGTGAAATTCACTTAAATATGACATGGTAAATAGAAACTTGAAGCATAAGATAACACAACTATCCATGAAATCATGCTTGGTCATGAATTGAGTTGAAATCACTTAGGTAAAGCAAAAAATAAACCCATCTTGAACATATGCAACTTCATAATAAAAAAAAACTCATCTTATTAATCAAAGAAAGGTGTTTTAGGCTTCATGGCTGAAAGGGACCCATGAATAAACTCCCACATACCTTAATTGACCGAATTCTTGAAGAACTAGAAATTGAAACTTGAACCCTTGAATTCTTAAGGAAGAAATCTTGAATCTTGTGACTTGAATGATGAACTTGTGAAAGAAACTCTATTCTTGATGTTTTCTTGATGATTCTTAACTTAGAAACTTGAATTATTGGATTCTTGGGGAAAAGGGTTTTGATTTTGTTCTTGGGAAGGGAAAGGTTTTTATGAGACATAATTTGATGAAGATGGGAAAATAATGCCATTTTGAGTATTATAATTCGTGTGTTGGATGTTTGGGGTTAAAGGGAAAGGACCAAAGTACCCCTCAACCATTAAGAAGCTGAAACAGTGAAGGAATAGACCCTGCCCAATGCTGGCTGCCTTATCCTGGGGGAATAACACCCGCGGCATGGGCTTATCACCTTCCCTTACTGCCTCTCATGAAAAAGGCCATAAATTTTTGCTCAAGTATCGGATTAAGGTGAAATTGGTACATTGGAAAGCTAACTCAATTATATACAATTTGGTGGGTCTTAAGATAAAAAAATCCACATAAATAAAAAGTTATTCACATTCAAATTAGACCCTTGTATAGTCGAATGCAAAGATTTGGCCGAATCAAAGGCTCTTAGCTCAACTTTTCTATAAGTGATTTCTATGAACATTTTTCACCTCGAAAGAAATTCACACAATAGGATAAAAATCATAACATATATATTCAAAGATAAATCATGATATTAGATTTTAAACGCCTAGGAACGATAGTTCAAAGTAAAGCCCAAAATGCAGGGTATTACATAATTATAAGTGTTGCACGCTATATACCCATAAAAAGGACTCTACATGACTTTGTGGAAACCTAAAAACCCTGAATCATTCTCTGATACCAAGCTTTTCACGACCAGAACCAAGGCTTAGTTGTGATGGTTATCTCAAGACCATTGTGAGCCAGAGACCACCCCCTTAGCCTAATATCCAAAACATAATAATAGATTACAGTGGAAGCCAACCAAATAATAGTAAAAAAGATAGATAATCAAATGTAAACTTTATGAATTAAAACCAACATCTAACCTAAACTTGTCCACAAAAGCCTCTAAAATCAAAAATGCCAAATAGGTTGGGACATACCACCGATTATGACAAAAGGAATCCAAAATTACTAAGATAGTTTAAGACATAATAGAATAACATTATTCGAAAGATGGAGGCTCACCACTTTACAACCACTTAAAAGCTGCACCGAATGACCTAACGTTGCACAAGAGTAATAGAAAAGCCCTCAAACTGTACATCATGAAATGATACGGTGTCCTGGGATTGTAGCATGTGACTCAAAAAAAGTGATAAAATAATGCCAATGCCTTAAACTAGTCAAAACTGTATGCACAAAAATTATATATACACATATAGGATGTCGGGATAGGGATTAGGGTCATGAACATAAGAGTTAAAAATATAAACCTGAACTGTATAGCTCGCTCCATACTAATTGTACCCACGGGCTATATGGGTTCAGCTCTCCCTTCTAAAAGGTCCCTAGTTCATGTGAGCCTCACAAATCGAGAAATTTGAAGAAAAAGGTAATAACATCAAGGCTCTAGCCATCCCAAAATATAATGTTTGAATCAATAACGCAGCTATATATATCCCCACACTGGAAACCATCATTTTCAGTGTTATTCTTCCTAGGATACACCTTCACGGTGAGCTACACAAGTCCCTTTAAGCCTAAATTAAAACACTATACACAAAAATCCAACCATTTACCCAGGAATCATATACTAAGGCATTTACCACTTGGAATTATTATATTAATTATGCCTTCAAGCTTATATAATCAAGCCAAATAAATCGATGTAACCATTAGACTCCTAAGTTCCATTTAAAAATCCAAACCATGGCCACCAAGGGCCTTTTAAACCTGTTTTATCCATTTATCCATTAATGCAACGCAATGGGTTCTTAAGTAAGTTTAATTATGCAAATATACATGTTAAAAAACCAAATTTAAAAAGTGGGTTGGGGTTAATTCCATTATCAAGCCAAAAGTCATCAATTGCGGGAAACCCATGTTCCACATTTAAATTTCCATAATAATGCACCCACTTAGTCCAAAAAACATAAATCAAAGCATAAACCATCAATTTAAAATATGGAAAAAGTAATTTAAGTAATACCAATCAAAATCCCTTAACCCAATTTCAAACCCATCAATTTAAACCACATGGATAATAAGTTAATAAATTCCAAAATGAAAAATTACAGTTGAGGACTGAGATACATGCCTGAAATACACAAGAAATTAAAAACAATTCAGAGTTTAGAGGTTGAATAGTAAATCTCTTATATAACCCTTGAGCTTTCATGATTTAGGTGGTAAAGAAAAGAATAGGAGTGTTTAATGTATGAAATTGAAGGGGGAAAGTTCACTTTTTTTACAAGTCATGGAAAAGGTGAAAAGACCAAAATCTCCTCACCTCAAGTGAAAAAAAAATAAAAACTGGGCAATTTCAACATAGTAGCGTGTCACATAAATATTGCAAAGGCTAGCTTTCGTGCCCGCTGCTATCGCAGAACTCCACTGGTGTGGCACATCATTATCGTGGAGGCACACTATTTCAGAGTTCTGAACTAGCCATGAACCCCTTCTAAAAAATTCAAAACTTTCCTAAAATACTCATTTAACATCCTTAAACATAATTCAAGTCACAAAATAACGTTATGCATGCAGGAGAGTCAAAAATAAATTTGTCAAAGTTTTATGGGTCTTACACAAACATTGTCGATTCATTAATTTTTTTCTTTTTTATGATTAAAAATTATGCATGTGTATTGTACCTTACCACAACCACACCTTATGCATACATAAATCTTTTCTGTTTTGACATTATTAAAAATGCAGAGGATACACAAATATCAGAAAATGAGTATAAGAATGTACAGTCATGGCCACTTGGGCTACACTGATTCTATGCATTAAAAGATTCAATGCATCAATACGAAGGATATTAGCATCTCAGAAAAGCAACACAGTAAAGCACATGAGTATCAGGAAATAAGAGATTCAAAGTAAGCATAACATTTGTCAAACTATCCCTTAAAAAAATAAGAGATATCCATTTCAAAGACACAAAAAAACTATTACCAAAACATAAACCATGTCCTAATTTAGTAAACTAGAGGGGATAGGAAATTAAAAAGAGGAAGGAAGGGGCAAAGTTCTATTTGACGAAAAGGAGTATAGTACCATCAAAATAGGAATTATGTTCGATCTGTTCACAAAACATGTCATCCTTAAATTTGAGTATCTTAGCTTGAGGTTTAGTGAGTTGACTCTGAACACTTGAGACATTATCTAGTAGAACGACATTCTATCCCCGAGCCACTTCTAAATCCACTATAAACTATATTGCAGGGCTTCGTTTCTTAGAACCACATCCTTTGCTAGGTTGGCAATCACATTCCTTTAGAGTGCCTGCTAATTATATCCTTCTTGATGATATTCCGTCCTTCACCCAATATACCTCTAAAACTGACAAACACAGTGGATAATAGAAACTCATAGGTTAAGACATGAGGCCCAAATGCATAAGTAATAATTATCTCAATGTTCTTGATCATAAGGGTAGAGAGACTAACTTGATTTTCCATCTACAAGGCTTTCATAATTTCCATATCCTTATAGCAAGCCTCTAATCTACTATCACATGTTGTAAGGACTCCTTATTTATTATTTCAAACACCAGCTTGTGAAAAGGATTCGTTTTTCTTTTAGAATATTTTTAGGAGTCTTCCTAACCCTTTCTAGTCAACAAATAGTCTTTATCTTTCCTCTATTCGTACTCATACAAAACAATAATATGCATTTGCTAGATTTTACCTAATTTTGCACTACTAAACACAATATCTACCAATGGTGGTACTTACAGCTAGACCCTCAAGCATAGATGAATTTGTGTAAATTTCCATCAACTCCTCATACATAATTACATAAATATATAGGAAAAAATGGGTCCAACTTTAAATACCCAACTTTCCTAGTATGGCTTTGATAGCAGGATTATCAAGAACCTTAGGGTCTATCTCTCTAACCTTTAGGACAACCTTAGATCAATACGATTTTTCATTCCTCATAGCTAGAAACATGGACATTAGAAGTAGTAGGCTCCTGGTTAGCATCATCGACATCATTTTTAGAAAGGAACATCTTCGTCATTGGGGCTACCTACCATATTCACTAGAGTATTTGGTTCATCGATGATTGACTTTTCCCTTCGATATGTTCCACTTATTGATTAACTTAGCAGCAACATCCAAATCAGCCTTAATTTTTCTTCTTGTAATAGAATGTGGACTATGATGAAGGACTTTTAGGGGTTATGCTTGATTTTTTTTTAAATGTCTTTGATTTACTTAGGTCAATTGGTAATATGATTCCTGCAACCCTTGGGGGAAGAGGCATAGAGTCATGAAAACTTGGCAGTGGGAGGGATGCCATTATCACAGCTACGAGAGATAGCAATAAGAGAATGAAAAGTGGGTTTTGTAAATTATCTTATAAAGATCGATTCACATTGATTCAGTTAGAGGATTTATAAGTGGAAAAAGAATTTAATAGAGTTTTCTAGAAATGTCACCAGTGGTGATGAAATATCAACACTTATGTAGATAGATTAAAGAGCAAGGATAGAAGTGGTTTATGAAGGAGTGATAGTAGGGATATTAGAGTTTTCATGTTAGAAGGTAATGAAGCAGAATTTTCTCAGTGATAAAGGCATTGGGTTCGTGTAGAAGTGGAGTTCGAGAAGCCACAAATGATGGCTACAGTGACACTAGTTCCCCCCAAGGATGAGGCTTTTGTTTGACGATAAATATTTTTTACCAATGTAATTTAGTAGGAAAAGAAAAGATGGGTTAAGGATAGGGTATTGTAGAGTTTGGAAAGTGGGAGAGACAGTGTGCATAATTTTCTTAAGATTGTGAAATAAGATTGGTAAGATGGCTTATGGAGAGGTAGAAGAGAAAGATATTGATGGAGATCGAAGAGAGGGAATTGAGAGAGAAAGTAAATTTTTTAAAGGCAAAAAGGGTTTAGTGGATTTTATTTAAAGTGACAAATATGAAGTCTTGAAATGGAAAAAGAAAGGAATTATTAGTAGTGTTAGAGTATAGAACATCCTTTTAGATTTCCTGTATACGAGAGATTTGAGGTGGTTCAGACAAAAGAGGGAGGAACTAGGTTCATAAATGCAACAGTAGCATTTGAAGAAACACAGTACTTATTTGTGAAGTATGTGTATACCTAAGATCCTTAAGGCCTAGAGAACTAGGTTCCTATATTGATGTTACGTTGATGTTTCAAAACTACACCTCTAAAGTGAAGTATAGAGTGGTTATTGTTTCAATATTAAATCCAAAAAGGTTGGAATCGAATCCCACAGAAAATAAGGTAAGAAATAAGCTCAACGTGGTTATTCACTGTTGCCTAATTATTTTTTACTATTTTCGTAAAAAGGGAATTTCAATTATGAATAATGTTTCAGTGATAGAAATAAAAACCTAACAATCATAATGTTTATGAATATAATACAGTACTTAATAATCAGAGATGACTAGGTATGTATTTCTCGTGGTCTCATAAGACAAACAGGTCATTGTCGGCAGTAGTTTCTTCTAACATTACGCTTGCAAAGCTATTAGTAAAACCACTTTATCTAAGAGCTTCTCAGTATACCCAGATAATTAACACTTAAATCCTTTTGTACTAAGAATGATTAAAATAATATTAAGATAATTGTCTTATATTGAATAACCTAGCTACAACCTTAACTATTATAAGAGGGTTAGAAGCCTTGAATCCTTGGTACTAGTTCCTTTTCCTACTCTTAACCTCTTTTATCAAGCAAGTTTAGACCTATGGAAAGTTCTATTGAAACCATTAGAAAATAATCAATACAAAGAAACTAGTAATACTCGCGATAATATCAATTGAAACTACAACATTTGTGACCCAAATTATGCTAATTCACAATGGTTCTGACAACTCTATTTATGTGGTGTAGCTACTCATGTCCTTGAAAAAATACTAGGAAGAGAATATATTATCAAAGTAAATACTTATAAGAATGAAACCAAAAGAAACTTAAGTTTTATTGCTAAGAGTTAAGAAATCGCCAAAACCATATGAGCAAAAGTACTACCGCTGTTTTTCTTCCCAAAATATGAAGTGTCTGAAATATGACCTAAGATAAAGTATTTATAGTTAGCGCAAATCCAAATCCTAATTGTAATAGGAAAACTTGGTCGCATCACATCCCACGGTTAAAACCACTATTCATCGCATGAGTGACGGTTCACCCGGTGAACCATTATCCCGTTTTAGTGATTGTTACTTGACTGCTTCTATCTGATGGCTGAATAAATTGTAGGTTATGCATATGAAGGACCGTTGTATTACATTCCAGTTTAATGTATCTGTATCTTATTCAATAGTTCAGCTACATATATAAAATGACGACTTATCGAAGAGTCAATAATTCATCATTAGATGGTTTGTTTTATGGACCATAGCTCATCGTAACACTCTTTTTTAGAATATTCCAACACCTTTATATTTTCACCTTGCTTCCCTACACATGAAACACAAACAATATGATTACATCCAACAAAAGTTACTTTAAAAGTTGCAATGACTCATGGTCAAAAGCATCAAATGTGTCATTAAATACTGGCACTTCAACATCCCCAATTTGGAATTCTTTGTTGTATATCCTCAAGAAACTAAAATAAGACTTAATATATGTAAACACCTAGGCATCAGACAATAAAATTTTTTTATAGCAATTTCATTTAGCATTAAACAGTTGAGCATCCACAAATAGGTGCCTCTTTAAAATAGTGTGCACATATCCAAGGCTAAACAAGCTAATAGGGTAGCATCAAAGAATGACATAATGTTATTAGTAGAAAACATAGTAACAATGTTTTAAAAGGTGGAAGCGTGAAGGTGAAGCCTTTTACGTAATACGGAGTGAGGCATAAGCCCCGATGCATGGATGTAAGCCCCATGAATCATTAATTTTTGATATATAATATAGTAAAAATAATATGATAACACCAAAACTATAAAAAAAGATACATTAATAATTTTAAAAAAATTTAGAACATGATTGAAAAAACACATTGAAGAAAAACTTCTATTGTCATTTTATAAGTAGATATAATGCAACGATATATAAGTTATTATGAGATGCAATCATCTCTAACATCTTAGGTCCAAGACAATTAAAAAAAATCACAATTTATAAAATATATGAATATTAAATTATGCAAGTTACCTCTCTAAAAGAAATAATTAATAAACTATTAGTATTATAATTGAAACATCACTTCTTCATTAATAAAAAAAAATATTTTCAAATAATGAAATGATAAAAATATTATAATTTCGTATATAGGACAAATACATAAAATCAAATGACAAATAAAGATGTATAATTTGAATATAAATTTTAAACATAAGTGATATTTACCCTCACGGCGTTCTCAAATAGTAAATAAGCAATAATATGAAGTTTTATTTGAGTTATTCATAATTTTCTTATTTACACAGATGACAAAAAAAAGGCTAAGCATCAATTATTTATAAAAGAATTATATGGATCAATAGTTTTAACTAAAGAATTTGATACATTTTGTGCAAGAACTATTAGGTAAGCCCCAAGCTTTGGGTGTTAGGTATATTTTAGAGTGTATGATTGGGTGCTTAATTCTATAATTGGGTGCTTAAGGCTAAGCCTAAAAAAATTAAGTCCCAAGTCCCGAAGTATTTTGCCAGTGCCCCACCCGAAGCGAGGACCAGCACGGTCCCAGAACTATATTTTAAAACACTACTTAGTACTAAGCCAGTATCACATAATATTTCAACTAACAATTTTTAAATATCACCCCTTTCCCTCCAGCAAAAATGGTCACTGTGAAAACACTTGCTAAGACTCCATTGATGGAGCTAAAAAGAGGAGAAAGATAAAAAATTATAACTGCTTCAAAACTTATGTGTTACAATCAGATTGTTGTGCCTTATATAGGCAACAAAATATCTAATAACTACCTTTCTTCTAGAACACTCTATTTGACAGCTAATTTCTACTCACCAATCATTGTCTAACAACCTCTAACAACTTATATAGCTGACTCAGTAGTATGCTACTAACTAGTTGTATGTCTACTCCTATCATTATTATACACCAGTAGAACAGGTACTCGTGTATGTTCCAAAACACTCCCCCTCAACCTACAGGGTACAGAATATTTAGCACACCAAGCTTGCTAAGTAAGTGGGCATGTTGAGCAAGACTTAGGCCCTTTATAAGCAAATTAGGAAGTTGATCAGTAGACTGAACATGTAGATCCTTAATCAATCCATCTTTGATTTTGTCCCTAATGAAATGATAGTCAATCTCAATATGTTTGGTTCTCTCATGGAATACAGGGTTGTTGGCCAGTTGAATGGATGAATTACTGTCACTATAAACTAAAATGAGGAGGTTGATAGGGACCTTAAGTTCCTGAAATAATCCAACCAGCCAAGTGAGTTCTGCAACTGCTGAAGCCATGCTTCTATGCTCAGCTTCAGCAGAATTCCTGGAAACTGTGTGCTGCTTCTTGGACTTCCATTATATTAGTGATTTACAAAAGTGAATAGCATAACCAGTAACTAATCTTCTGGTGTTTGATCAAGCAGCCCAATCAGAGTCACACCAGCAAGTTAAAGTATTAGCAGGTTCAGCCTTTAACCAGACACCTTGGCCAACAGAATTTTTTAGGTACCTAACTACCCTAGTAGCTGCTTCCCAGTGAGACTTCTTGTGATGCTGCATGAATTGGTTGAGAGTTTTGACAACAAAGTTAATGTCTGGCCGTGTAATAGTGGCATACATAAGCTTCTCAACAAGTCTTTCATAAGAGAAAAGGTCATACAATAGTTCATCACCTTGTGCACCTATTTCTTGGTCATACTCAATAGATGTGAGCCTGGCATTAGACTCTAAGGGAGTAATAATAGGCTTAGCACCACTAAGACCTATTTTAGCAATCAACTCTAGAATATACTTTCTTTGGTTTAGAATAATCCCTGATGTTGATCTTAAAACTTCAATACCCAAAAAATACTTGACATCCCCCAAGTCTTTCATCTTAAACTACTGATGCAACTTGATTTTTGTAGCATTGACCAAGGAAGCACTACTTCCAGTGATTAGTAAAGTATCAACATAAATAAGAACTATAACAGTATCATTACCTTGTTTCAGGGTGAATAGGGAATAATCATGTACACTTTGAGTAAAACTAGCATTAAGTAAGGCATGAGTAAGCTTAACATTCCACTGCCTGGAGGCTTTCTTAAGACCATATAAGGATTTGATTAACTTACACACCTTGTTCTCTTCTTGTCTTCTAAATCCCTCAGGCATTCCCATGTAAACTTCCTTCTCAAGATCCCCTTGGAGGAATATATTATACACATCCATTTGATGAAGATTTCAACCGTTAGATGCAGATAGTGCAATCACACATCTGACTGTAACCATCTTAGCCACTAGTGAGAGGTTTCATGATAGTCCAACCCTTATTGTTGGCTATATCCTTTAGCCACTAGCCTTGCTTTGAACCTCTCCACTTCACTATTGGAAAGATATTTGATTTTGTTTATCCACTTGGAACCAACAGTATTCTTCCCTTTAGGCAGATCAACAATGACCCATGTGTTGTTAGCTTTCAAGGCTTGAACCTCTTATTTCATAGCTTCCACCCACCTTTCATCTTTTACAGCCTTTTTATAATGCTGAGGCTCATTCAAATTGGAGAATTTGGATAAATAACATGGATAAGTAGGACTCAGATTTTTATAAGACAAGTTGTTGGCTAATGGATGTTTGCATCTCTGATTTCTAGAAGTATCAACATAATCATGCATCCACACTGGTGGTCTGCTTGTTCTCGCAGGTATACTGGAAGAGGGTTGAGGTAGGGAACAGTTATCTTGACATGTTTCTTCATGAGTGGTGTCAGGTGAAACTACACTAGGAACTTCAGTATCAGAAATATCATCCTCCTTAATTGGAGCTCCTTCAGTAACACTCTCAGTATTTGTTTCATAAAATATTTCTTTATTTGTGGGAATCAAGAAGTCAATAATATTTTCTCTAGATGAGGAAGCTTGTGTATTTTGTGCTGGTAAGGAAGCAAAAGAAAATGTATCTTCATGAAAAACAACATCTCTACTGACTAATAGTTTCTTTGAGGTGATATCCAGAAGTAAATACCCCTCTGAGATTCTGAATATCCCACCAAGACTGTAGGTTTGGCCATTTCTGTGAACTTATCACCTCTTGGAAGGATAGTGACATAGCACAAGTATCCAAATACTCTGAGATGTGAAAACTTGGGATCCTTGGAAAACATCAACTGAAATGGGCTCTTACCACTTAGAATAGAAGATGGTAACCTGTTCATTAGATATACTGCAACCTTTACACATAGTCCCCAATACTTAATGGTAAATTTAGACTGAAACTTGAGGGCTCTAGCTATGTTTAATATGTGTCTGTGCTCCCTCTCCACAACTTAATTCTGTTGAGGAGTATGAGGACAGCTGGTCTGATGTAGTGTGCCTAGGGACTGGAATAATGTCTTACATTGAGAGTTGATAAATTTAGTGCCATTATCAGATCTAATGTTTTTTCCCATTATTCCAAACTGAGTTTTAATCATGGAAACAAATGTCTTAATGGCCACTATGGCCTCAAACTTTAACTACAACAGGTGCACCCAAGTGTATCTACTATGGTAATCTACCATAGTCAAAAAGTAATACTTGTTGTCAAAAGTAAATGTTTTATATGGACCCACAAATCCATGTGTACAAATTCAAAACATATAGAGCATCTAGTAGTACTTAAAGGAAATGACAATCTTGTCTGTTTAGCTAGTGGACATACATAGCATTTATTCAACATGTTTGCATCACTAGGATTCTTTATAATATCTAAACACTTGAGAACCTGAGCAGCTGGGTGTCCAAGTCTTTGGTGCCATAAGATACAACTAAAAGTGGAGACTTCTGCAATAAATCTGCTGGCTTCTGATCTTGACTGACTAGAACCTTTAAGAACATATAGTCCACACTTTTGTCTACCAATGCCCTTCCCCTTGCCATTGAAGAGGTCCTGAAAGATATAAAAATCAAGATAAAAGGATATAAAACATGAAAGTTCCTTGGTTATCTTGGCAACAGACAACAAATTGAGTTTGAAGTCAGGAACATGTAGAACATCTTTGATCTTATCATCTGCAAAAATATAAGCTTCTCCTGTGTGTGAGATTGTCACTTCATCACCTGTTGGAAGGTGCAACTTATCCACATGCTTCGAGTCTAATCTGGTACCTCCTTTGAACAAGTGTCTATGTGCAGACACATGATGTGTAGCACCTGAGTCTACAATCCAACTATCAGAACATGCTTTGGACAAGAAACAAGTAATAATACCTATCATATTGACTTGTTTCATATATGTTGTGTCTTTGTTCAACATTGTTATAATCTGAGTGTACTCTTCCTCAGTGAATGTGTAAGGATTGGCCTTTGGTGTGGGAGTTACTTCATGACTACAACTATCAGCATCAACTTGACCAGCTACCATAGTTGAAGCCTGAGAAATAGACCTGTGATCAGTGTTCACAAAGTTGTTACTGTCAGTATACTGTGATCTGAAATTAGAGTTGTAGATTTGTTTCTTCTTGTTCTTCCAGTCATTTGGATACCCTACCAACTTATAGCAAGTTTCCATGGTATGACCCAATAAATGGCAATAATCACACTTTCTGCCTCTATAGTTAGAGTTGTTGTGTCTAAAAACATAATTTCGATTCACTTGCATAGCAAGTGGTTCTGATCTATCATTCACAGTCATCATACATGCTAAATGTTGGATTTTATCCTCTATGAGCATAGCATAAGCTTGATTGAGAGTAGGAGTCACTCCTTTGAGTAATATATGTCTTCTAGCTTGGTCATAGGACTCATTCAGGCCACTTAAAAACTATAAAAGAGCTGTAATAAAGGTTTGCGAAAAAGAGCCGAAGACAGAGATCCAAAATGAGCAGAAAACTTAGTGAAATGTGATCGAAAACACACACTTAGTATGAAACTTGCATCTCTGATACCATGTGAAAACACTTGCTGAGACTCCATTGATGGAGCTAAGAAGAGGAGAAAGATCAAAATTTATAACTGCTTCAAAACATATGTGTTACAATCAGATTGTTGTGCCTTATATAGGCAACAAAATATCTAATAACTACCTTTCTTCTAGAACACTCTATTTGACAGTTCATTGCCACTCACCAATCATTGTCTCACAACCTCTAACAACTTATATAGCTGACTCAGCAGTATGCTACTAACTAGTTGAATGTCTACTCCTATCAGCATTACACATCAGTGGAACAGGTAGTCGTGTATGTTTCAAAATAGTCACTCATAAAATATAATGATTAAACCAGGACCGTAACAACAAACTATCGCACTCACAAAGAACTTCAAATGTGTTAAAACAATACCATAAGCTCGCCTTATTTTATATGCTTACCGTCGTTCGAAAACTATGCTTACTGTTATTGGAAAATCATGCTAGGATTACTATAGGAATTTTTTAGGCTTGTAATGTAGGTTTCTGGATGTGTAAGTTATATTTGAGGTAGTGACTAAACCCTCTTAAACAGTAGTACCCCTCAATTTTATTGAGCCCCGCCTTTCTTTTTCCATTTGTTTCTTCTACCTTCTTTTGTGTGTGGTATATTCTTGGCAACTACTGCTTTCTTTTTTTGTAGCACACTTTTACACACACATACAAATAAACATACATACACACATATATATACACACACCTATGTATATACATACGTATATAAATATATAAATATATATATATATATATACTACCTTATACCTTAGAAGCATCAACTCAATAGACTTAAAGTAAAATTAATAAATTACCCGTTTTACTAATCAAAATACCATGTTTAATAAATAAATAATTAAACCCTAGCGCACCTAATGAAGAGAAGCTGACTGTTCGCACCATTGTTAACCACTTGATACTATATTTTGAAGAATAGCCATGTTGATCTATGAAAGCTACATACATTGGATCGAGATTACCTTATATTCAGTATACTACCTACTTTTTCATAATGTGCGTGCTTGATTTCCGTGATGGTTTTCTTATTTGAGTTATTTTTCTTTCAAGGTGAACATATTGGACATACTTAAAGTTTAGAAATGTTTTGACAATTAGACAATTCTAAGGATATGTCATTGGGTACGTTGGTCACTGGTCCTTTTCTTGCCATGAAATTAAATTTAGTTTAAATAATTATTTTTGAAAAGACTCAGTAGTAAATAAAGTCCAAGGCATATATAAATTAGATGAAGTAACACAATTATGGAAGGAAGTAGTAGGTCAGTTCAGTAGTATATTTTGATCATTGCCCAGATTAGTTGGATGATGCAGATTTATTGTTTTTATTGATGATAACTGATTCTACAAGCATTTATCATTTATTGGTTTTCCTTTAGTTGATATACCGTGAATAAAACGTATTAGTTTCGTTCACTGACTTCATATTCGACTGCTTCTCTTATAACAAATAATGTATGTATATCGTGTAGATTGTCATGTTTTGCGGCTAGAGATCTTCTTTTCCTTTAGAAATATGTGTATTTGCTTTAGCAATATCAGCCAATAATACGCAATAGTTCATATTCCACTTCTTCTCCTTTAACAAATGATGTATATATTCTGTAGGTGGTCATGTTTCGCCACTAGAGCTTGTCCTTTTCTTTAAAATTCTACCTATACACTATTCTCTTTCGACTCCACTTATGGGATTACACTTTAATTGTGTTCAAATAGTCACTCCACCTTGCACTTGCTAATGCCCATGCCCACTCATTGTTGATTATAGTGCGTTTTAAACCCCTCGATCTATTAATATGAAAATCATAGTGGCATTCTTGTATTTTACCTAATCTCTAAGGGTTTGATAATTAGAATAATCTTTTAATAATGCTTATTTACAATTTTTATCTTGGGTCCTCTGCTGTAATGACCCTCTAGGTCATTTTATATATTTTCTCTTATTTTTGTCATGTAATGTTTTCCTAAAGCTGCGCCAAGTCATTCATAATTTGTTGAAACTAATAGTTCACTTATCGGCCAGTTCGTTTGATTTTTAGAGTTAATTCTCTATTTTGAAGTCTTCGTTGGTTCAAATTGGCTACTAGGTAAAATAATTAGGCAACAATCTTGTATGCTAAATCTGACTATTCCAACAGCTCTAGAATGTTGATTTTAGGTTAGGGGAACATTAGTCCGGGTCCTTGGGATCCCACAGTAATTTCAAGCTATTGGTCGAAAGTTAAGAAAAATGATAAGTGGCTGTGAGACCCACTATTTATTGAAAAGACCTCAGATAGAAATTTATCTGTGTCAATGATTCCAAAACATCGAATTTGATAGGGTAGCATAGTCCATATGCATATACAAGATTTTGAATGAATCTATAAGGGTTTGACAATTAGTATAATCTTTAAATAATAATTATTCATAATTTTTATCTTGGGTCCTCTACTGTAATGACCCTCCAGGTCATTTTATATATTTCCTCATATTTTTGTCATTTAGTGCTTTCCTAAAGCTTCCCCAAGTCATTCATAACTTGTTTAAACTGATAGTTCCCTTATCGGGCAGGTTTTTAATTTTTAGAGTCAATTTCCTGTTTTGAAATCTTCGTTGGTTCAAATTGGCTACTAGGTAAAAAATCAGGCAACAATCATGTATGCTAAATCTAACTATTCCAACAGCTCTAGAATACCAATTTTAGGTTAGGGAAACATTAGTCCGAGTCCTGAGGCTCCTAGACTAATTTCAAGCTATTGGTTGAAAGTTAGGAAAAATGGTAAGTGGGTGTGGGACAAGAAATTTATTCGTGTCAATGAGTTCAGAACATCGAATTTGATAGGGTAGCAGAGTCCATTTGCGGATACAAGATTTTGAATGAATCTCGAGAGGTTGGCGGAGACTTGAAAAATTTCAAGTCTCAGTTGGTGCTGGTGCATCGCGTAAGCAATGATTTTGATCACTTAAGCCATGTACCAGACCCAACAGATATCTCCTAAGCTACTACTATTATCGCATAAGTGATGGGCTCTGTAGTGAGGAAAGTGTCACGTATGCGACACTATTATAGCAAATGCAATATCTGCTCTAAGAGATAGATATCGCGTATGCGATATCCGTGCAACTGAGAAAGGTATAAATACCCCACTTAACCCAATTATTACTATTTTTCATCCATTTCTACGATATTAGAACCCTAAAAAGTAGAAAAGATTGGGAATAATATTGGTGGGCGATTTTGAAACTTGGGTGAAGATTATTTACGCATTTCTCCTTCAAATTTCTGGTAAGCTTCCATTATTTTCTTGCTAGAATTCTACTTTTTTTCTTAAAATCCCTAGAACCTTGTGGCTTGATTACTGCACTAATTGAGCTAGAAATTTATCAATTTTAAGGGTAAATATTCTTTGAACATAGAGGAACGTTGCGTTGGTTTTGAAATTACGAATCCTTAAGAGGGCCCCATATGGATTTTTTATGTAATTTTTGACCCAAAGCATCATAGTGCAATTTATGTATCATTGTTCTCATTTTGATGAGTAGATTGTGATTTTGATAGCATAATACCTTGCTAAAGATTTTTAGAAAGAGAAATCAGTGGTTTAGCAAATTCTTTGAGCTCTTCTTCAGTGTCAAGATAGGCTAGATTTACCCTCTTCATAGATTAAGCTACTTCATAGTATGCTTTTATGTTAGATTTGAGGTGGGATTTAGGTATTAAACATATGATTGCCAATATTTGGGTTTGTTGGACTGGTTACGCCATCTTGGGAACATTATTAGGCGTAAGTAGCTTAGTTACTTATACCTTTGGTGAAGTTGGCTTTGTGGCTCATGCTTAGGGTGATAATATCTTAGTTTCTCAATTTAGGAGGAGATTGTCTTAGTCATTTATGTTTAGAGTGGAATTTATCGTAATTGCTATTACCTCAAGTGAAATCAACTTAGTTTCTTTCGATTGGAAATAATTGCTATTCTATGGCTAGTTATGGCTTAGTCAACATCTAGAAATGGATTTAGATACCTTACCAAGTCAAGAGTAGATATTGCTTTAAATGGATTTCGTAAATTAGAAGCGAGTCCCTTTGGTCCATCTTAGGTCAAAGACTTGTGTTAACTTTTATAGGCTTATTTATGCATGATATACCTTTATTAATGTTCATTTTGTGCTTGAGATGATTGAATACATGTCCAGTGAGTACGTTGGTGGGATATTGAAAGATTGGTGTAGATTCCGGATATGGTTAATAATATTGCTTATAAATATGAGTATTGGTTTGAATTCTGGATATGCCAAATAATATTGCTTATAAATATGAGTATTGGTATGAATTCTGGATATGCTTAATAATATGAGATAACTACACTGCTTAGCAAATATAGAGTCTTAATTATCTTATTTAGCCTAAGTTTCAATTAATTGCAAACCATTGCCCCCTTTTTTCTATTAATTATCCCTAATTACAGTTTATAGTCTATCTCATGTATTTTCTTTCTTTCTCTATTTTCTATTACTTTCCTTTTATTCCCTTTTCAGTCTTTGTCTTCATTTTTTTTTTCTCTTTATCTTTTCTTTTTTATTTTTTTTTCATTTTTTATATTTTTTTCCTATTCATTTTTTTCTCCTTTTTTCTCCCTTTTTTGTATTTTTTTCTCTATTTTCTATTACTCTCGTTCTTTTATTGTATTTTTTCCTCCTTCATTTTCTCTCAATTTTTCTCCTTATTTTTTCTTTTCTTCCTTTTGATTTATTTTCTTTCTTTTTATTTGTGCGAACTAGTAAACACAAATATAAGTGTGAACTATAAAATACAAATACAAACGTGAACTGTACCATACAAATACAAGTGCGAACTATCAAAATACAAATACAAATGCGAACTATCATTATATTTTTTAATTTTTGAAATGGAACATTTGATTTTCTTTCTACGAATACTTATTTGTGTTTATTGATACGAGTTGTATTTATTGATACAAATAAATACAATTTAAATTTTTGTACAAATATAATATATACAAATACATATTGTATTTATATTTGTAAAATTATTTATTTCATTTGTTTGTAATTGTATTTGTATCAAGTGATATTTGTTTATTTACAAATACGAATGATAATTTTAACATACAAATACAAAATGGTACATTTGTATTAAATGATATATTACATATTTATATATTTTAGAATCAAGAAAATAAAATTATTGCAGTTACTTGTTTGTATACAAATACAAATGATAAATTATACATAGTCCCAACTAAATACAATATGCAATCAACTTAAAAATACAAATACAAAATAATTTCTAAAAAATAAAAATACATAGATGAAAATAGAATACAAATACAAATATAATCCAAATATACTCTAAATATAATAAAAAAATAAAACCACAATATAAATATAATCTAATATAATATGCAGTCAATTATGAAATACAAATATAAAACAGTTCTTTAAAATACAAGTGTGAATTATATAAATATAAAAGATGGTGCGAACTAACAAACAAAAATAAAAGTGTGAACTATAAAATATAAATATATATGTGAACTACAAAATAAATTTAAAATACAAATACAGTTGTATCAATGAATATAAAAATATAAATGACGGTGTGACTACAAATACGATAAATAATTATGGTATTTATGTTATCATCCATGACTTGTTCTCAAGCAGTCATATTTTTTTAAAATACAAAAAAAAAATATAAAGTAGAACACAAAAATGATAAAGAAAATAAAGACAAAAAAGAAAAAAAGAAGAAAGAGAAATAAAAGTTAGAGATAGAAGAGATAAAAAAATAAAATAAATAAAAAGAAAGAAACAAAAACAATAAAAATAGAAAAAAAATAGAAAAAAGAAGAAGAAAAAAGTGGAAAACACAAAAAAGGAAAAAATATATAAAAATGAAAAAGAATAAAAATGGTAATGTTTTTTGCGAGACTAAATATGTAGTGTATTTATGTTTTTATTAAGACAGATCACTGTGTAAAAGTGAATACAACGACTGTGAATTGAATACAATGACTATAAATGGTAAATACGTAAAGTGTGGCTATGGAACGTGGATTTTGTGCAAGGCTTTTGCTACTTTTTTGTAAAACCCCGTATTTTGGGCTAGAACTTAAACCTTCATTATTGCACATAATGGTTTAAAAGCCAACAAATCCTATTCAAATTTAGTGTGTTAATCAATTATGTAGTTTAGGAATCTAGTGATGCATGAATCAAGATCATAGAGGTCCCCCAATGCAAGGACAAGTTGAAAGCTTTTCTATCGATTGAGTTTTGGTGAGCGTCTAAACTTGGGTCAAACTTCGATCGACCATAACTTTTTGTTTTTAGCGAATTATAGGGACTACTATATATCAAATAAAGGTCTTTGAGTCCTCTTTCCAACGATACTAATTTTGCCTTAATCTAATATCAGAGTAAAAAGTTATGGTCGTTTTACAGTGAGCTATTCGAACTGCCAAAGTGTGACGAAAAGGCTGACAGACCGTCGCGCCAGCGACGAACCTTCACCCAAACCATCGCAATTAAGGAAGTAATCTTGTTTTCTGGCCATAAAGCAATGGTATGAGGGATGGTATATCCCGAGGGTGACGGTTCGTCGCCCTAACTATCCCACACCTTCGTTTAGATATCTAAAGCAATTTTTAAAGGGATTTTTTGGTCTTTTACACTCTTCTTAACATCTAATTACATCAAATAAATGGACATAACTCCTCATTCATCCATAACATCAAAATTAGGATTTTTTTTCAAGAATAAAGAATCAAGAACCAACCTCTAAGTTTAAGATTTCCAAGGAACGAGTCAAGATTTGAGTTCTTCTCTTTAAACTAATTAATCTAAGGTACGTGGAATTTTTTTAAAACTACACAGTCATAGAAAACTCTTCTTAATCATGTTGAAGGTTTAGAAATCATGAACATACAAAAGAGTTTTAGATTTACAACTAGAATCATGTTTTTGAAGCCCTTGATAGTATTATTTTGGTCTTTAGGCATTCCTTGAAAATTATTTGACTAGTATATATGTCTGTATGTGTTAAAGTCTTGAAATATGAATTGAGAGCATGAATTATTTAATCTTTTCCCCCCTCCTATTGTGTTACTACCTGATTTGTAAGTTATGGATCTTAAATTGCATGATTTAATGAATAAATCAACAGTCTTATTATTTTATATAAATTTTATGATAATTGAGAATTGGAGAGGGAGATATAATCATGATTTAAATTCTAAATGTGATAATTGAAGGAATTTCAGGAATGTTTTGAGAAATTGACCACCACTTATTGGAATTATTGAAAAGATGAAAATCTTTGCATGGTTTTGACTTATGCTTTGAACATGAATTCTCTTACACTGTTTGAATGTTTTGGTGGTCTAAACATTATTTTAAATGAAATAATTATGTATGATATTTTTATGGCTCAGTTTTACAACTTGCAAGTCTTAGTATGATGATACCAATTCAGATAATGCCATAGCAGATTTAGAACAGATTAAAGAGACAGATTTTTGCTTAGAATTTTTAGAATTTAATGTTTAGAACACACTAAAAATGGTCTTAAGAGATGTTAGGTGGTTTTCCGAAGAAGGCATGAGCCATATAAATTCATTACCCAAAATCGTGTTTTGCCTATACGGGTATATTATTATTGTACGCAGGTGACAGCCCATAGAATATTCAGATACTTCAAACCTTGTGGCAAACTTGATTTGGGATCTTGGACGCTGAGTTAAGGGCGGATCCCATATAGCCCGTAGGGTAGCAGATATGTAAGGTATACCACCTAGCTCAGAAGTAATACAAAGCATAGAGTTGCACTGACAAGATTGTTTTGAGATCATTTGAGATAGCCTATGTATTTTAAACTATTTCATGCATAACTTTATATGACTAGATCTCACCTATATTATATATACAAATTCATTAGTTTAGATTGCTCTGTGTACCAGTACAATTGTATTGACGCCCTATATTTCAGGGTTTGAGGCTCAGTCTAGAGGTCAGCAGCAGAATTATTCTGACAGAAGTAAAGTATACAGTTGGTGAGCCTTTTTTATTTTAGAAGGCCTATTTCTTTTTAGTCAGTTATTATTTATTTTTGTTTAGGTCCACTAGGGGCATTGTCCCAGATTCAGACAGTTTGTGATGTCATATGTAGCAGAGATTTCACAGACTAAAAAAGGTATTGTCTAAATGTTAATAAATTTATTTTTGTGTTGTTAAATAGGACTCATAGTATGACTATGATTTTTTCTATTACATTTTCACATCCGTTCTTTATTATATGAGTATTGTGCATAATTACCAAATATAGAAGGGCGTTCAGATCTCTATGGTTCTGGATGTTTGTTACGGCCAGGGCCCTGACTTGGGTCGTGACAACTTGGTATCAGAGCACAGTTCATGGCCTCAGGGTGTTCACAAAATCATGTCAGGTAGAGTCTTCTTTATGGGTGTGTAGCGCATCACACTCATAGGCAGGAGGCTACAAAGCATTTAGGAATGTTTCTCTTTCTTCATGTTCTAGTTTATGCTATGGAGTCAGAATATTCCTCTTTCATATTCTAGTTCGTGCTATGGTGTCTTCCATATGAAAGTAAAGTTATCCCAATTCTTTCCTTACTCTATTGTTCTTAGCTATGTCTCATTGTTAAGGTGATTCAAGTGTAGAAGCTTAGAATATAAGTGATGTGGTCGTTTTCTTATTGAGTCATAAAGGATTATAAAATTGTGCAAAGACTTGAGAGGAGTCCGTTAGTGCTTCAATATGTATTTATTGTAGTGTAAACTTTGATCCTGATAAAATCATGCTTTTCAGCCTGAGGTATTTAAGTATATCCAGTCCCTTTCAAAATTTTTATTGCGGATGTCATGCATAAGGGGAATGATGTATAATAGAATGTTAAAACTGTACTTCCACCCTAGTAGAAGTGTATATTAAAGTGTCATGACCTATTGATAGTGAGATTGGGCTAAGAAGTTGGTGATATGAAGTCACTAGGTTAGCTGTCCGGGCGAGGGTGACTATTACATAAGTAATTAGTTTTAGTTGTATAAACCTTTGATTTAAGGTTGGTTCTCTCTCCTTTATGGTGGTTGGATAATACTGTGGAAAGACTTGTAGATTGTATGGTGGTATGTGGAGAAAGTGTTTGGCTTTAATTTTCTTTTTATTTATTCAAAATAGGGAAAGAGCCCAGAGTGGATAGTTATGATGGTTATAGAAATCCCTTATGGGTTGTGTATGAAAATGGTTAGAATAGCCAATAAGTTATAAGTATAGACTCATTGTTGTATGTTGAATTTGAAGGTATTCCAAATGGATGCTTGGGTAAGTAAGTATGATGTAAGAAAGTAAAATGTGTAGATAAGATCGTATTGGGTTATAATATAGGATTAAGGTTGACCATATCTATTCTGTGACTTTACCCCCTTGAACTTCTTTTATTTAGTGGTTGTAAACTAGTACTTCATGTGAAAAGGTATGTAGTGGATTTTAAGATGTAATAGTGATGTCATAGAGGGGTTGCAATTGTAGGTAGTAGTTAAAAAAATAAGTATTTTCAGTTGCTTTCGTTATTTGATGGACTAGTATAGTATATTGCATGCTTCACCATTGGTACGTGATTGTTGTTGGACTATAGGCTTAAACTTTAGATGTAAAATATGGTGGTAAGAGTAGAAGATTAAGGTTAATGATGTATGTTTTGGTGGAATGAACTGGTAGGCTTGATGGGATTTGTTAAAGAGTCTAGGTTGGTAATTTATGAAAATTTAAGTGGTAATGTGATGTATATGTGTATATGAGAACTAGTGTTAAAGTGATGAATTGTGGGTGAGTCATTAAATGGATAAGGGCGTAAGTATATAAGAATAAGTTACACCCCTTGGTAGTATGGCATAAGGTAAGATTTTATGATATAATTTATATGATTAATGGTCTAATATTAGAAGATTAAGTAGTGGAGAGTGGATTCTTATAAGATAAGAAGTGAGGATGTGTATGCTCATGAGACTTCAAGTTGCAGGTTGATGACGATAGAGGATAGCAAAACTAAGAGTAGCTTCTTGGAAAGAAATGCCTTTAGTGTATACTTAAAAAGGGAAAGTTTAGCATTTATGTGTATAGTGTTTTGCATACCTTGTTTGTGTTTTTGAAATTGTAGTATAAAGAAGTCTGTTGGATTGTCGTACGATGTTTGTTAGAGTTGAATTGAGGAAATATTGGTTGGCAATATGAGCCTTGGGTATGGTTTTACAAATTTTGTTAAGTTGTAAGTTATGTTATTAGAGGTGTAATGCGAGTATTACAAGGAGTTAAAGATAGAGTGTTAAGTATTTAGAAGCATGGATGTCCATGCCCATAATGATGTTAGTCACGAGTTAATGATTTTCGGGTTAGAGGAAGTTATGATTAGTATCCCTGAGGGGAATGTCCCAGATATAATTTAGTATCTTTATGTTAAAATATTGATGGAAGTTGTGTTCATGTGTATACCGATACCCCCTATTGTATTCAGAATTGTGATTATAGATTGATCAGAAGTTATGTTCTCAAGTCTAGGATTGTGATTTTGATCAAAGGGGGAGATGATTGAGTTCTCTATGTAAGTCATGTCATGTTCTGACCCCCAAATTAGAAGCGATGATATCTCAATAAATCTAGTCTTTAACGTATTCAAGCTCTATGATACGATGTTCATGATCCATAAATCTGTATCCCAAATCATGCTTGGTTCTAAGAAACTATGTTTTCGTATGTTATTGATTCATTTTATGTCGGGATTAGCCAAATAATAAATTTGTGTGAACTTATGACTAATTCAACTCTAAAAATAAGAAGCAATAGCTCTGAGTAGAAGTTCTTGTCTCAATCATTGAATTTATGAATTTTGAACTTTTGTTATATGACTCATGTGGTAAGCACTCATGTTTCTCACTGTGGTTATCCCTAAGAACTTATGCCATGTTGATTTTATTTCATAACAACTCTTCACTCATGATCTAAATACTTGACATATGAAGCACTTCATGATTGTATCGTATCTTCATTTCATGTCCTTCCTTGAGTAGTGTAAAAAGGTATAACCTATGGTCTAACAAGTGTTATTTTCATTCTTGATGATTATGATTGGGTTCATCAATGGACCTCCATATGTTTGTGTGATGGTGGTTATGGAAGCCTAGTAATGTGTTATGCTCGGGACTAGATGTTCTTGAAGGTGAAAATCTTTAGGTGATTTCTGGAGCTAAGGTTAAAAGAGAAGAGGGAAGAAGAGACAAATGCTCGTTATGTGAAATAGATAGAAGGGAAGTATATGGCGAGAATGTAATGCCCCGTAAAAGTCATGCATGTATTAGACTGTAATTTCTGAGCTTTAGACTTAAGTTTTAAATTTTTTCTAAGTGTTGAAATGACTTAGACTCATTCTTACCTGGCAACCTTCGAGATATAACTTCTCGACCTTCCCGACCTTCAATTTTAGATTTTCAAGTTGCGTTATGATCGGGAAATCTCATAGTACATCTCGGATTGTTTTGGAATTTTTTCGGAGTGCATAAGGCTGCGTTTGGATTTCAACACAGTAGCAAAACGCATAGCCTATTGCCCAGTTTTTCAGCATTTCAGGGTCAACTTCAAACGATCATAACTCCTTGTATATAATGAACTGTGTGCGCTATAATATATCAAACGAAAGATCTTGATTCCTCTTTCAAATGCAGTTGGTTTCATCCAATTTGGATATATGAGTAAAAAGTTATAATCGATTTACTCCAGCCTATCAAACTGTCAACTGAGGGACAGATTTGACCTTAATTGTTCCTTAGGGGTATTTTGGTCATCCTCCACCCCTATATATACCACCAACACGGGATTTAATCCCTCAAACACCATATTACACATGCTTTCCTCACAATTGCTCAAGAATTCTCCTTAGGGTTTCAAAATAAAAACCCAAATAGTTCAAGATTCGACCGTGAGTTTTCAAAGATAATTACATATTCGGAATCACCAATCCGCAAGCTTCAAGAAACATCTATTATCCTTGGAGAACAAGGTATACGGGGTTTTCCTAAAAACTCATGGGCATAGAAATCATGTTCTAAGAATGGGGTTCTCAAATTCATGTACATACTCATGTTTTAGAAGCTTTAATGATACTGTTTTGGCCTTTTGGCTTTCCCCCAAAGTGATTGAAAATTATATGTATACGTATATATGTGTTTGTCCTGAAATATGAATTTAGAGCATAATTTTTATGAAACCTCTCTCTTAATGTAAAGTTTTCTATGTTTCACGTAATATAAATTGTTTTAGAATATGATTTTGAACATGAAAGAGAGGGTTGTGAATGTTGAATATGCATGTAATGAAAGAATGCATGGTTTTGCCAAAATACACATGACCACCATATGTTTGATGAAAGTTTTACATGGATTTGATTTGAGTTTCGGAACATGACATCTTTAATGTAAACTACATGCTTCGGTGGTCTGAAACGTTATTTCTATGAAAAATCGTGCTAAATGCACTATGGCTCAGAAATAGGACTTGCAAGTCTTGGTATGACGATACCAACTCAGAAAAATGCCATAACAGATACAGACTAGTACAGAAATCAGATTTTTATCAGACTCAGAATAACAGATATTTCAGACTTTCATGATTTTAGACATTCAGAATGTTGCATGTACAGAAAAGGTTAAAAATGGGCATACAGAGATGTTAGGTGGTCCCCCGAAGAGTGCTTGAGTTCAAGTGACTCATTGCCTAAAACCGTGGTTTGCCGACCCGAGTATATTATTATGCGCTGACTTAAATATCCTGTGGCATATCAGACTCAGAGACTCCAACCCTCTCGGCACACTTGGGTTGGGGGCTTCCCCGCCGAGTCAATGGCGGATTCCATACAGCCCGTGGAATATTCAGACTTGTAGGGGAACACCACCTAACTCAGAAGTAAAACACAGATCATGATTTGAAATGTACAGACAGGTTGCATGTTTTCAGAAAGTGCCCATGTATTTTTCAGAAATAGTTTTATACAGGATGTCTTAATGAAAAATTTCTTTCACTTATATATATATATGTATGTATGTTCCATTATACTATTTTTGGATTGCTTCGCGTGCCAGTACTTTTGTGCTGACCCCCCCTCCTTCCAGGTTCTGAGGCATAGTCTAGGGGTCCAACTACTTAGTAGATATTCTCGGATTTGCAGACTTGATCTCATAGTGGTGAGCCTTCTATTATTCGGAAGGCCTAATTATGTTAGACATTATCTTATTTATTATATTTTTGGTTTACTGGGGGCCTTGTCCCACTTTCTTTTCAGACAGTTGTTTGTGTTCTTAGTAGAGATTTCGCAGACTGATGTTAGATAGTATTATTCAAAAATAATGCAGGACTTGACCATGTTTTCTGTACTCAGTTTAAATTCCACATTTTGTTATGATTATAAATGTTGTGAATGATAACCAGATAGAGAATGGGTGTTCCGGGCCTTTAGTGTTCGGGATGCTCGTCACGGCTAGGGCGTAGGCTTGGGTCGTGACAAACTTGGTATCAGAGCACGGTTCATGGTCCCAGGGTGTCTGCGAAATCACGTCGGGTAGAGTCTTGTTTATGGGTGTGTAGCGCGCCACACTTATAAGCAGGAGGATACTAGGCATTTAGGAATGTCTATTTTCTTCATGTTCTAGTTCGTGCAATAGAGTCAGAATGTTCCTCTTTCATACTCTAATTCGTGCTATGATGTCGCCCATATGAAAGTAAAAAGTCATCCCAAATTTTTTCCTTACTCTAATGTCCTCAGATATGTCTCATTATTGAGGTGATGCAAGTGTAGAAGTTTAGAATCTAAATGGTATGGTCCTTTCTGATTGAACCATATAAGAGTTAAAATTTGTGCAAGGACTTGAGAAGAGTCCGTTAGTGCTTCAATGTGTATTGATTCCGATGTAGACATTGATCTTTACGAAATCGTGCTTTTCAACCTTCTGTATTTAGTATATTCAGCCCTTTTCAGAAATTTATGTTGCAGATGTCTTGCTTAAGGGGGGATGATGTGTAGTAGAATGTTGGAACTGTATTTCCACCCAAATAGTAGTATGAGTCAAAGTTTTGTTTTCATGACCTATTGGTAATGAAATTAGACCAAGAAGTTGGTGATGTAAAGTCACAAAGTTAGAAGTGAGAGTGAGGGTGATTTACCCCTTATGGTGATAGACTAATGTGGTAACTAGTAGCATGTGTGGATGGTATGGTAGTCCGTGGAGGAAGTGTTTGACTCCAATTTTATTTATACAGAGTAAGATGTGTATTCTTAGTTCATTGGATATTGCGTATTAAATTTCTATCTCATGTAATCTTGTCATCAAGGTGTTGTTAAAAAAAAAAAAGTCTAGTGAAGCCGTGTGGGGATCTTTCGATTCACTAGCATGGTTGACTTGTCATTCATTTCATTTTCTTGTTCAAAATACAAAATTAAAGTCTAGTGAAGCCGTGTGAGGCCTATTTCGATTCACTAGCAACTTGTTGTCCAACTTCTTGTTCATGTGTTGGTTTAATATATGTATAGCTGAATTTGTTTGCATGAGATTGAGTTGGTAAAGAGGTGATTCGTCCTTGTGTGTTGTTTAGTAGATGGTGGAGAAGGAGTTGTTGGTTAGGATGATTTGTAGGTTGCTTGAAGTGTGAAAATGGCTATATTAGCCAGTAAGTTGTAAGTATAGACTCATGGTTGTTTGTGGAATTTGAAGGTAGTCTAAATGTATGCTTGAGTAAGTAAGCGTGATGTGAGAGGCCGTATAAGTAGATAAGATTGTATGGGGTTATAGTATAGGATTAATGTTGATCATGTCTATTATGTAACTTTACCCCTTGACCTTCTTTTCCTTGGTAGTTATAAATAGTACTACTAGTGAGAAGATATGTAGTAGATTTTTGAGGTATAGTAGTAATGCTATAAAGGTGCTTTGTTCGTGGATAGTATCTAGATAAAATCAAGTATTTGGGGTAGAATGTCCCAATTTGATGGACTAGTAAATTATGTTGTATTCTTCATGGGTGGTATTTACTGAATAAAACAAGTATGAGCTGATGCCTATGATGCCTTACAGCATATATTTATAGTACCTGAAAGTCCCTAAGTCAACAAGGTACAAAAATGCAAGATATACAATTATCAACTACAAGCTGAAAATATGAAAATCCTGCACATGCATGCTGAAATTTCTGCACATGCTTGCCAACCTTTGTGAACCTTTTAAAGTGGAAAATTTGCAGTTTCATACCAGCCCGTGTGAACTTCCTAAAGTCTAATAAATGTGCTTCTAGCCTATTTTGACCATCTAGAAGGTGCTGGAAACGTTGGCAGCAATGTGGAGCATTTATCGAGGCCCTGCCAAGCTCGAAAATACGCCCGAATAGTCCGAAACATGCTGAAAACGTGAGGAGTTTAATGGGTTGTGACGTTGAGCGTCACAATGTGGTTGTAAAAATAGTGACTTAAGATTATGATGTATGTTTTGTAAGAATTATGTATAAGGTTGGGTTGTAAATCATGCTTAGCACTAGACATTAAGTTTGAACAATTGATGTCCATGAAGGTGGATGTGATGATTTCTTGGTTAATGATACTAGTTTTATGGAAGTAATCTAATAGGCTTGAATGGTATATGCAAGAGCCTAAGTTTATTTGATTCGTAGTAAAGTATGATGTTGCATATATAATTTAGAAGTATGCCCAAGGTGATCTGAGGTTGCGGTATTTTCTAAGACTATTTCACGTTTTGTGTGACGAGTGGTACCGTTAAGTTGCTAGGTGGAGAAAGACTAGTTAGGTGGTATAGTCAAGTTAAGGAGTTTTGATAGATAGTGTTGAGCCTTTTTATATGATCTTGATTCTCATACTAGAGAGATGTAAGTTTGGAGTCGCGATATTGATAGGCTATGTCGGAAGTAGTATGATTCATTGAAGGCTTGGTGATATCCATGTTGAGTGCTAGATTCTAAGTTTGAGTTTTTGAAGGTTGAACTAATAGAAATAAGAGTTAAAGCGCTAGAGGGTGTGCACTGCGACTATGGGGATACTCATGAAGACCCGAAGTTAGTAAGTGTGCAAGTATTATATGATGACTGCTGGGTCTATAGAATGATAAAGTGTATCTCAGAAGGTAGTATTAATAGTGGGTTTTCCACTTTCAGGTGTAGTCATTTGGGTTAAGTTCCATGATATGCGTTTATAGTAGTTTTTCAGACTCCAGAGTGCAGTGAGTGTACTTCAATTTAGAGTGTACTTCAGTTTAGAGTCTAGTAAGGAATCTCCCAAACTTAATATGATGGCTTGAAGCTAAGGGGGAGATGATAGAGCAAATGACTAAGTTAGGCTTTCAGATTCTAGTCGTGATGTCATGATGATATTAAACGTCAGAAAGTGAGGGTGAGACTCAACCCATTCTTATCTCAGTATTATTTTTTTTTCCAGTTATCCCAATATCTACTCATGCCTTACGTTTCAGTCCAATGATCAAAATTCATGTTCATGCTTATGATAGAGAATCATGTACTCTTCAAGTTCTAAAATGAGAAGTTTCAGTTCATTCAGTAGTCGGAATCCCATTCCATAAGTTATGAACTCCAAATTGAGGTCATGTAGCTCATGACTCATGTACTCACGCTTTATAGTATGCTTGTTTTAGATAAGACCATAAGTGTGAAGTAAGATCTGGGGCCAAGTTTTTGATATATGTGAGTTTTAGTGGAAATTTTTATGTGTATGTTCTTGCGGTAGCGCGTGGGAGTTATATTAATAGTGGTTTAGAGAATATGTGAAGTGTGTCTTCATGGGTGTTTGGGTTGAAGTTCATATGAGGTTATAAAGATAGGCTTGAATGACATGTTGGGATTTTAGTGAAGGGACGCAAAATGCGCTAGTGAATCTATAGTAAGAGTTCAGAGTTAGTCATTAATGTGGGAGGGCATGATATGCTTAGGGTGTGAACTTTAAAAGGATATGGAAGATTGAATAATATTGTTTAGACTAGTATCATGGTATGACATGTTGTATTTTTGTGACTTGGAGTTAGGCTTGATCGCAGTGAAAGGATTTAAGCTACTATAGACATTGTAGAAAGAGCTATCAATGCCCATATGAGAATTATAAGTTGAATGGAATGAATATGGTATTTAAGGGAAATAGTTTAGTTAACGGAGTATTAAAAGAAGTGTGCTAAGCTTGAAAAAAAAAAACAAGAAGTTGCATTGTCCAAGATCTTTTGCCCCATAATGCCACTAGAATTTCTTTAGACAGAGTGTTGAAGAAATACTCCCGTTGAATATAAGTTTCCGGTGTATTTCTGTATTAGCAGTCAGGCAGACAAGTTACGGTGGTTTTCCACCTTTTCACCCAATCCTGCTATCCGAAGTCTCATGTGTATGACCATCCCAATATATTTCATCCTAAGTTACGAATTCAATTCAGTCAAAGCATCATGTTTCAGATTCAGCTATTTAGTCGTGACTCAGTTCATGAGTGTTCAGTGCATAATCTCAAATACTTCCAAGTATTTTAGCCCAGTTAGTATAATACCCTGGTACGATCTAAGTCTTGATGCCTCATGATTCGTAATTGCATAAGTTATCACTTCTCAATTCAATATGTATGATTGGATTATGAACACTTCAAGGGAATCCTAAACTCTTACATGAATCAGTGTCTTGAATCAAGTAAGGGCAAGTCAACTCAGATTTCAGTTTCGTGATAGAAGTTTAAATGTTTCAGATCAGTTATATACTTTCTTAGAAGACACATCATGTCAGCGTCATTCTATACCTTTGAGCTTCAACATTTCCAATCCATCATTCGGGGATGAATGATCCCAAGGGGGAGATAATGTAACGCCCCGTAAAAGTCATGCATGTATTAGACTGTAATTTCTGAGCTTTAGACTTAAGTTTTAAATTTTTTCTAAGTGTTGAAATGACTTAGACTCATTCTTACCTAGCAACCTTCGGGATACAACTTCTCGAGCTTCCCCACCTTCAATTTTAGATTTTCAAGTTGCGTTACGATCGGGAAATCTCATAGTACATCTCGGATTGTTTTGGAATTTTTTCGGAGTGCATAAGGCTGCGTTTGGATTTCAAAACAGTAGCAAAACGCATAGCCTATTGCCCAGTTTTTCAGCATTTCAGGGTCAACTTCAAACGATCATAACTCCCTGTATATAATGAACTGTGTGCGCTATAATATATCAAATGAAATATCTTTGAGTCCTATTTGAAATGCAGTTAGTTTCATCCAATTTGAATATATTAGTAAAAATTTATAATCGATTTACTCCAGCCTATCAAACTATCAACTGAGGGACAGATTTGACCTTAATTGTTCCTTAGGGGTATTTTGGTCATCCTCCACCCCTATATATACCACCAACACGGGATTTAATCCCTCAAACACCATATTACACATGCTTTCCTCACAATTGCTCAAGAATTCTCCTTAGGGTTTCAAAATAAAAACCCAAATAGTTCAAGATTCGACCGTGAGTTTTCAAAGATAATTACATATTCGGAATCACCAATCCGCAAGCTTCAAGAAACATCTATTATCCTTGGAGAACAAGGTACGCGGGGTTTTCCTAAAAACTCATGGGCATAGAAATCATGTTTTAAGAATGGGGTTTTCGAATTCATGTACATACTCATGTTTTAGAAGCTTTAATGATACTGTTTTGGCCTTTTGGCTTCCCCCAAAGTGATTGAACATTATATGTATACGTATATATGTGTTTGTCTTGATATATGAATTTAGAGAATGATTTTTATGAAACCCCTCTCTTAATGTAAAGTTTTCCATGTTTCACGTAATATAAATTATTTTGGAATATGATTTTGAACACGAAAGAGAGGGTTGTGAATGTTGAATATGCATGTAATGAAAGAATGCATGGTTTTGCCAAAATGCACATGACCACCATATGTTTGATGAAAGTTTTGCATGGATTTGATTTGAGTTTTGGAACATGACATCTTTAATGTAAACCACATGCTTCGGTGGTCTGAAACATTATTTCTATGAAAAATCATGCTAAATGCACTATGGCTCAGAAATAGGACTTGCAAGTCTTGGAATGACGATACCAACTCAGACAAATGCGATAATAGATACAGACTAGTACAGAAATCAGATTTTTATCAGACTCAGACTAACAGATATTTCAGACTTTTATGATTTTAGACATTCAGAATGTTGCATGTATAGAAAAGGTTAAAAATGGGCATACAGAGATGTTAGGTGGTCCCCCAAAGAGGGCTTGAGTTCAAGCGACTCATTGCCTAAAACCGTGGTTTGCCGACCCGGGTATATTATTATGCGCTGACTTAAATGTCCTGTGGCGTATCAGACTCAGAGACTCCAACCCTTGCGGCACACTTGGGTTGGGGGTTTCCCCGCCGAGTCAATGGCGGATTCCATACAGCCCATGGAATATTCAGACTTGTATGAGAACACCACCTAACTCAGAAGTAAAACAAAAATCATGATTTGAAATTTACAAACAGGTTGCATGTTTTCAGAAAGTGCCCATGTATTTTTCAGAAACAGTTTTATACAGGATGTCTTAATGAAAAATTTCTTTCACTTATATATATATATGTATGTATGTTCCATTATACTATTTTTGGATTGCTTCGCGTGCCAGTACTTTTGTGCTGACCCCCCCTCCTTCCAGGTTCTGAGGCACAGTCTAGGGGTCCAGCTACTTAGTAGATATTCTCGGATTTGCAGACTTGATCTCATAGTGGTGAGCCTTCTATTATTCGGAAGGCCTAATTATGTCAGACATTATCTTATTTATTATATTTTTGGTTTACTGGGGACCTTGTCCCAGTTTCTTTTCAGACAGATGTTTGTGTTCTTAGTAGAGATTTCGCAGACTGATGTTAGATAGTATTATTCAGAAATAATGCAGGACTTGACCATGTTTTCCGTACTCAATTTAAATTCTGCATTTTGTTATGATTATAAATGTTGTGCATGATAACCAGATAGAGAATGGGTGTTCCGGGCCTTCATGGTTCGGGATGCTCGTCACGGCTAGGGCCTAGGCTCGGGTCGTGACAGAGAATCTTTGTGAGAGTGATTGAATTTGCTAGTCTTAGGGTATAGGTCTATGAAGTGGGGTGCCGTAATGATAGGCTTGAATTTTGTGTTTGGTGAATAAATAAACCAGTGTGAAATGTTGTTAGTATTCCTTGAATTAACATTGAGGTTGTGGAATTATGGTGATGAGGTGAGGTGATTTCTTAATGTGATGTAGAGTACAGGATCCCATAGTTTAAATTAGCACCTCTTTTCTCTGATTTAGGCTTCCACATAGGTGTATTATATGGTAGAACATAAATTATTGTGGTTAGATGTACTACGGGAGAATTATAAGTTGGAAATGATGAATTATGTTGATTAATGTTGGGGTCTAGACAAGTAGTGTCTCTAAGTTTAAGTCTATTTGAGATATCTGTGAGTTAGAGATTGTTTCTAATCTAATCTAATCTTATATTTCATAGGAATCTCATCTTGTGTCTTGTACCAATCTTAATCGGGCCGAGGAGTCTTAGAAAAAAAATTTCCATGCCTTACAATGTTTCGATCATATGCCATCGAACACATGCCAAGATCATATGGATATCAAGCTTCGTTATCTCATGATCGTACCAATGTAAATCAGGCCTACTATCACCACTCATGCTTTATGTTGTGGTGATAATGATTCGTAGAACTCTTATGAAAGGTCATCCCAATGTAAAGATTCATTACCTCATGCTCCATGCTTACGTATTTCACTAGGGGTGTCATAAAGTTTTTTTGATATCTTTACATATTTTGTTAAGTAAAAATGTTCAATGCGAGGTTACACTCTTTATTCCATAACTTTAGAGCTTCAACAAGTCCCTACCCATCATTCGGGGACGAATGATCCCAAGGGGGAGATAATGTAATACCTCGCATTCTGGGCTAGAACGTAAACCATCATTCCTATGCATAAAGGTTCAAAAAGCCAAGAAATCCTATTCTAATTTAGTTTGTTAATCAATTATATAGTGTAGGAATTTAGTGGAGAATGAATTTAGATCATTGAGGTCCCCAAACGCAAGGATGAGTTGAAAGTTTTTCTATCTATTGAGTTTTGGTGAGTGTCTAAACTTGGGTTCAATTCAATCCACCATAACTTTTTGTATATAGAGAATTAGAGGGCCTACTAGATATCAAATGAAAATTATTTGAGTCCTCGTTCCAACTATATGAATTTTTCCTAAATCTGATATCAGAGTAAAAAGTTATGGCTATTTTATAGTGAGCTATCCGAACTAACAAAGTACGATGGGAAGATCGACGGACCATCGCGCCAGCGACGAACCGTTGCTCAAACAATCATAAATAAGGCAGTAATCCCATTTTATAGACATTAAGCGATGGTTTAAGGGATGGTCCATCCCCAGGGTGATGGTTCGTCGCCCAAACCGTCCTGCACCCCCTTTTAGCGATCTAAAGTTATTTTTAAAGGTATTTTTGGGTCTTTTCCACCCTTTTTAACATTAAATTACATCAAATCAAAGGATATAACTCCTCATTCATCCATAACATCAAAATTAAGATTTTTCCCATGAACAAGGAAACAAGAAGCAACCTCTAAGTTCAAGATTTCCAAGGAACGAGTCGAGATTCGAGTTCTTTGCTTTAAACTAATTAATCTAAGGTACGTGGGGTTTTCCTAAAACTACATGGGCATGGAAAACTCTTCTTAATCAGTTTAAAGGTTTAGAAATCATGAACTTAAATAAGAGTTTTGGATTTACAACTAGAAGCATGTTTTTGAAGCCCTTGATAATATTGTTTTGGTCTTTAGGCCTTCCCTTGAAAATTATTTGACTAGTATATATGTATGTATGTGTTGAAGTCTTGAAATATGAATTGAGAGCATGAATTGTTGAATCTTCCCCCCCCCCATTGTATTTCTACTTGATTTGCAAGTTATGGATCCTAAACTGCATGATTTAAATAATGAATCAATAGTTTTATTATTTTATATGAATTTTATAATGACTGAGAATTCAAGAGGGGGATATAATTAGGATTTAAATGCTAAATATGATAATTGAAGGAATTTTAGGAATGTTATGAGAAATTGACCACCACTTATTGGAATTATTGAAAAGATGAAAATCTTTGTAGGGTTTTGACTTATGCTTTGAACATGAATTTTCTTATACCGTTTGAATGCTTTGGTGGTCTGAATATTATTTTAAATGAAAGATTTGTGTATGATAATTTTATGTCCCAGTTATATGACTTACAAGTCTTGGTATGATGATATCAATTCATATAATACCATAGCATATTTAGAACAGATTAAAGATACAAATTTTTGCTTAGAATTTTTAGAATTTGATTTTAGAAAGATGCATGTTTAGAACATACTAAAAATGGGCTTAAGAAATGTTAGATGGTTGCCCGAAGAAGGGATGAGTCATAAAAAGTCATTTCTCAAAATCATGTTTTGCCAATACGGGCAAATTATTATTGTACGCTGGCGATAGACCTGGGGCATAGAAGATTCAAATACTTCAACCCTGGCAAAACACTTGAACTGGGGGCTTGGCTACTGAGTTAAGGATTGATCCCATATAGCCCATAGGGTAGCGGATATGTAGGGTATGCCACCTAGCTCAAAAGTAATATAAAGCATAGAGTTGCATTGACAAGATTGGTTTGAGATCATTTGAGATGGTCTATGTATTTTAAACTATTTCATACATAACGATTTATGACTTGCTCTCACCTATGTTATATATATAAATTCATTATTTTGGAATTCTCTGCGTACTAGTACAATTGTATTGACCCCCTATATTTTAGGTCTGAGGCTCAGTCTAGAGGTCCTGCTAAGCCATAGAATTATTCTAACAGAAGTTAAGTGTGCAGTTGGTGAGCCTTCTTTATTTTGGAAGGCCTATTTCTTTTCAGTCACTTGTTATTTATTTTGGTTTAGGTCAACTAGGGGCCTTGTCCTAAATTCAAACGATTTGTTGATGTCATATATAGTAGAGATTTTGTAGACTGAAAAAGATATTGTCTAGATGTTGATAAATTTATTTTTGTGTTGTTAAACAAGACTCAGAATATGACCATGATTCCATCTATTATATTTCTGCATCCTTTCTTTATTATACGAGTATTGTGAATGATTACCAGATGTAGAAGGGCGTCCGAATCTCCATGGTTTAGGATGCTCATTAGGGCCAGGGCCCTGGCTCGCGTTGTGACATTTTTAAACTTTCCCTAATAATATTTCTTATAAAAATATTTATTGATATGGATGATGGATATGTTTAATGATATGACTTATAGATATGATTATTGGTATGGATTACTCATATGTCTAGAAACATGGATTATAGATGTGATTATGGATTAGACTTGCGGATATACTTATTTTCATGGCATATCATCTTGGTTGTTAGAGGCTCGCCTTAATAGAAATGGTATGGTTTGGTTTATGGGTGTAGTGTTGATACAACTTATGGGTATAATTCTTAGTCTTGTGTATAGATATGAGTAAATAGATGGTTTATAGTTATGATTAATTGGTTTAATCCATTGATTTTAGCTTATCTATGTGTCTCGTCAAAATATTTCATTGATATGGTTAATAAATGTGAGTTTCATTTCAAGTTCGGCAATTGATGATGATATTAGTGATATGAGTCTAGTTCATGTCAGACAAAAGGATGGTAAGAACGATAATGCTATTGAGTTTCTATTCGAGTTCGTCATTGATATTTTTTTATGATGTGATATGATATGGTTGGATTCTTTATTATGGCATAATAGTTGATAAATTATAGTTATTCGATTATATACTATCGTTGGTTGTACATTCTAGGATTATGGGGGCTTGCACGGGGTTATTTACTTTTCCGCACCAATTGTCTTATGGAGGCCAATTTAGTAGTTATAATTGCGGGATCTTGGATTACTATTTTTGTTTATTTATTTATTTGACTGGATTGTTTAACGAAATCTTCAAGAAGGCAAGAATGCCCGAGGCTTAGAGGTGGAGTACCATGATCCCTCTCTATAAGAATAAGGGTGACATCCAGAGTTGCAATAACTATAGGGGGATTAAGTTATTGAGTCACTCTATGAAGATTTGGGAGAGAGTGGTCGAGGTGAGGATGAGACGGATAGTGTCTATTTTGAAAAACCAGTTTGGATTTATGCCTGGCTGCTCGACGATGGAGGCAATTCACCTGGTACGGAAGCTGGTGGAATAGTATAGGGAAAGAAAGAAGGACCTGCACATGGTGTTTATCGACCTGGAGAAGGCATACAACAAAGTCCCCAGGGAGGTGCTTTGGAGATGCTTGGAGGTGAGTGGTGTCCCGCTGGTATATATCAGAGCAATTAGGGACATGTATGATGGAGCGAAAACTCAGGTGAGGACGGCGGGAGGAGACTCAGAGCATTTCACTGTCTTGACAGGATTGCATCAGGGATCTACTCTTAGTCCCTTTTTGTTTGCTTTGGTGATGGATGTGTTGGCGCGGCATATTCAAGGGGAGGTGCCTTGGTGTATTCTTTTTGCAGATGATGTAGTTTTGATTGATGAGACGCGAGGGGGTGTGAATGACAAATTGGAGGTGTGGAGACAAACGCTTGAGTCTAAAGGGTTCAGGTTGAGCAGAAGCAAGACAGAGTATTTGGAATGCAAGTTTAATGACGTGAGGCTGGAGAATGAGGTGGTAGTAAAGTTGGAATCACAGGAGGTCTGTAAGAGGGATAGTTTCAAGTATCTCGGGTCCGTGATCCAGGGTAACGGCGAGATTGACGAGGATGTCTCGTACCGTATTGGGGATGGATGGATGAAGTGGAAGCTCGCGTCGGGGGTGTTGTGTGATAAGAAGGTGCCGCCCAAGCTTAAAGGCAAATTCTACAGGGTGGTAGTCCGTCCGGCCATGTTGTATGAAGCGAAGTGTTGGCCAGTTAAGAACTCCCACATCCAAAAAATAAAGGTGGCAGAAATGCGGATGTTGCGTTGGATGTATGGGCTGACTAGAGGGGATAGAGTTCGGAATGAGATTATCAGGGAGAAGTTTGGTATGACTCCAGTGGAGTATCAAATGCGGGAAGTCCGATTGAGATGGTTCGGACACGTGATGAGGAGGGGCATGGATGCCCTGGTTCGTAGGTGTGAGAGGCTAGCGTTGGAAGGTTTTAGGCGGGGTAGGGGTAGGCCGAAGAAGTACTGGGGTGAGGTGATTAGGTGGGACATGGAGCAGTTACAGCTCACCGAGGACATGACCCTAGATAGGAAGATCTGTAGGACGCGAATTAGGGCAGAAGGCTAGGGTCAGTTTGGATCGCTAGTGTAGGGAATTACTTGGTGGGGGTATTATTCTTGGTATGATACCTTGTTCCATGTTTTATTACGAATCTATGTGCTTTTCTCTATTTTTATTACTTATGGGTGCCGTATTTATGTTATGAAATCTTATTCTGTGTTTTACTATGTATTTGTGCGGTATCTCATGTCTTTAGCCGGGGGTCTATCGAAACAACCTTTCTACGTCTTTAGAGGTAGAGGTATGGACTGCGTACATCTTACCCCCCCCCAGACCCCACTAGGTGGGAATACACTGGGTTTGTTGTTGTTGTTGTATTTATTTGTGCACAGCGGTGTTGGAGTTTTTTTCCAGGTTTTCTTCTTTACCTTGACTTAGTTATTTTATCTCAGTTCTTATTATATTTATAAAATGATTTAGCTTAGTCGTCCGATGATGCTTACTAAGTATCCATGGATTTGGAACTCATATTATACTGCTATACCTTTTTGGGTGCAGATCTAAATACTAGTTGCCACTGCTGATTTGATGCTCATGTAGGGTTAATTTCAGAGATTGGGTGAGCTCTTGTAGTCGAAGTTACTCTTTTTTCTTCTTTAATCAATGTCTAATCTTTTATCTTCGAGATAGATTGTATTGGACTATTAGTACTCATAGTTCATCTATTGTAGCTCTTGTATCTACATTGTCGAGTCTTGGGATGGTTCTTAATTCTCAATCTATCTATTAGATCTATATACCTATTTATTTGCTATTTAAGTCTTTAATTATTGTTTTCTAATTTTTGGGCCATTTTTCACCAAGGTAGCCCATAACATGTAGCTCTGGGCTACGGTTTGACTTACCTACTGGTAGGACAGAGTAGGTTCCATAACAACTCATAAGTTGGGTCTTGAAAAAATGGTATCAGAGCATAAGTTTTGCTGGTATTATTAGTATAGGATAAAGTATCTAGTAGAATCCCGCAGATCAAAACAACGATGTTCGTTTCTTATCTTCAGGAGGCTATATGACATTCTTACGATTACTTTACTTCTTTTGATTATTTTGTGTTATGAATATAAGTTAGTTTCTAAGTATTCTTTGGTTTCACTCTTTCACTAATGGCTAGGACGCGTGCACTGCTACACGAGATAAGTATTCTGAGGTCGAGCGTAGGGATCCTATTGTTATTTGTGGATGACCTAGAAGTCATGGACAACCTGATAATGCTTCCCCAGTAAGTGGACATGATAGGGGGTCTTTCCTAGATCATATTCCTACTCCCGAGCTAAAGATTCTTTTGACCTAGCTAGTGGTAGGCCATACCAGGCAAAGTCCCCTAGAGTTTATTTCCTCTTCCTAGCTTAGAGATGCATTGGTTTACCTTTTAGGATTGGTTGGTGGTGAATTTTATGATGGTGCACAATTTACAAATTAGAGTGGTGCTGAGTTGGAGGCGCAACTTGTAGCTGCGACTTCTAGAGTTGACGTCTTTCTTGCACCGGTGGTTGCTCAGTCAGTAGTTGCTCAGTCAGTGGTTCCCCATCCTGCTATGTCTTCTGAAAAGTAAAAGATTTTGGGTAGAATCTTGAGTTTTGTTCGGCCTATGTTTTCTAATGCATCAGGTAAGGATGCTTATGAACTTCTGATTACTTGGGAGGATAGGCTCTGTAATTTTGGCTTTGTTATTTTTGGCCTAGTTGAGACTCGTGGTAGGGATTAAACTACTTTTCAGTTGGACTTACTAGCTAGATATTGTTGGAGAGGTTATTTTGATTCCAAAAGCCAGATGGATCTTCTCCTTTGACAAAGACTTAGTTCTCCGAGATCTTCTTAGAGAAGTATATGCCTCGCAGTCTTAGGGATCATTTGATGGATCATATTCTTAAGGTTAGAGTAGGGCTTCATGACTGTTGTAGAGTATGCATCTTATTTTCATGAGTTATCTAGGCATTCTACTTCTATTCTAACTTTTGATTTTGAGAGGGTTCATTCATTTATAAGGGGATTGAGTCTCCCCCTTTGCATGTTCACTCAAAATTTGGTTGCTACAGGTAGGTCTTTTGCTGAGGTGTCAGACTATAATCAGGTGATGAAAGAGATGTATCATGAGGCTCGAGGAGGCAGCAATAATAGGTCATGATATCAGGGAAGTTTTAGTGGGAGCTGATAACGCTCATCTTAAACATCCAATTAAGTGCAAGGTGATCATTGTCAATATAATTACCCAACAAGAGTCGGGGTTGAATCCAAAAGGAACAATGTAAGTGGCTATTGAGTAGGTTAAAAATAAAAGTTACTAAGCTCAAACCTATGATATAGGATAGTTTATGGGTTTTCAATCTTGTCGAGTGTGAAAGAAATTCTTGGGATTTTAAGGGACTAATTCGAGACTAAGAATAATTAGAGTGTAATCAATTAAGGACAAACCTTGGGATTATGCATTAATAAGGGAGTGATATATGGGTGTTAGCAATCAACATCAATTTAGTAAGTCAAATATGGGTAGGTTTGGTTATAGACTTTGATGATAGTCTTTCAACAAAACACAAAACTTTCACCCATTGATTCTTTCGAATACCTAATAGGCGTGTTAAACAATTAGTAACAACAACCTTAATCTAGGCATCCCTATTTCTAGGATGATACCCATGGTATAGTCAACCTCACATTCACCCTTATGTCTAAGATAGTGAAAATTTAGAAAAATACACATACAGTTGTCTATCATTGCTTTGGTCTCCACATTCCTCTTTAAAGGATGATATGGATTCCTAAACATCACCAAAAACCATTTTTTCGAAGATGGCTTTGGGTTTTCTATAGAATAGAGTTTTCACTCATCATATGCATATGGGTATTTGGGGATTTCATCCATAAAACCCCAACTAAGTTAGCATAGCAATGATAAAACCCATACACATGTACTAATAAATAAAAGCTAATCACTAACAACCCACACACACTTTAACCCCAATTCACACATAACCCCAAGAGGTAAATCTAGCAAATCATAATAATAATAAACACAAATAAACCAAGATGTCTATTAAAGTTATTCATAAATAAAGAGAGATAAAACCACATATTAGATTCAAATGAATCATCAATAGACAAAGTCAAATATACACTTGGAAGTCAGTCTCATATCTTCTTAGCTCAAATTTGTACAAATTTGAGCTCCAAGCTTTAAGGAATTACAAAACCCTAAACTAAAGATGGGAGGTGGGGTTGTAGAATGATGGTGATACTAAGATAAATGAGGGTTTTATCCTTTAAATTGGACTTTGGGGTCAGCTGGCCAAAATTACGTTTCTGCCCTTACCCCTTGGGCTATTTTCCACTCGCACGAGATCACGACAGCTTGATTACTATCCCACTCACTGCGATCATGGTTAGTCTATGTGACTGTAGTTATTTGACTATCTTGATTCGCTGCAATCGCGATAACTGGGGGCTAGATCCTGATCCTGCTACAGCTAGTCCAGCTCTTACATTTCGGTTCCCTTATTGCTCCTTTTTATCTCAAGTTTACTTCTTTTCTTTTCAGCACTGTTATACCTGCAAAATATAATAATTGGTACATTTAATAGCAAAGTTGTCTCGTTTATACATTTAAATCATAGTAGTGTGCACGAAAGTGAACTGTAAATATGTGGTAAATTCCCCACTCATCAGGAGCCATTGTGGCCCATGATTAAGAGGCAATAGATTTTAGAGTAGTTACCCTTTACAAAATTCTATGAGCCTTAAGGTCAGTATAGTGGAGTTATTTAGGCAGTGCTTTAAATTACCAATGGATTCTAGTCTAGCTTCAGTGATCGTCCTAGTTATCAGCCTTCGAGGGGTTCATTTTCTAGTTATTCTAGTCATAATTGTTCTTATGGGTCAGCCAGATCTTTTGTTTTTGTCTCAACACCTAGTGCAAGTTATGGTTGTTAAGATTTCATTCACTTTTCGAGGGTGTGACTAATGTGGACCGATGGTTCCTTCAACTTAGAGTATTTTATAGGTTCATCCAGTTTTACCCTCAATTAGAGATGTCATGCATAGTCATAGAGGTGGTCCCCAGGGTGCTCGTAGAGGTTCTCAAAAAGTTAGGATAGGAAGTTGGTCAGGATCCTAGCCATGTGGCGGGTATGTTAAGTTGTATGTTGTGCCTGCTAGACTCGAGGCTAAGTCTTGTTATTATATCAGGTAAAATATTTGTGTTTCGTCAGTTGGCCTTTCCCTTATTTGTCTGAGATCTACTTATTCTTATATGTATACTTGTTATGCACTACAGTTAGATTTATCTTAGAATCCATTATCTATACTATTATGTATATCTACTATTATGAGTGGTTCTGTAGTACGAGATCACATTTTTAGACCATGTGTTATGATTATGCGATATTTTGATACTCATGCTCATCTTATTATATTGGACATAGTAGATTTTTATATGATTTTGTACATGGATTGGTTTTCCCACTATCATGCAGTCATGGACTATTTTGCCACGACCATTATCTTAGTCATACCTGGTGTACTCTCAGTCGTGTAGTATGGAGTTGTTAGCCATGAGCCGATAGGGATTATTTCTTATACTCATATTAGGAGGCTTATTTCAAGGGATGCAAGTCTTATCTCACTTATATTCATGAATTTAGTGTGAAGAGCCCATCGCTTGACTCTATTCCTATAGTTCATATGTTTTCTGATACTTTTCCTACCTATCTATTTTGTATTCCTTTTGCTCGTGATATTGGGTTCATCATACATCTTGAGTCAAGTGTCAACCTATTTCTATGGTACCTTACCGTATATCTCCTCCTGAGCTTAAGGAGCTAAATTCTCTGCTCCAGGATCTTCTTGGTAAGGGTTTTATTCAATTGAGTGTGTCTTCTTAGGGAACTCTTATGTTGTATGTGAAGAAGAATGATGGCTCCATGCTTTGTGTATTGACTAAAAGCAACTTAATAAGGTGACGGTGAAGAACTGATATCCTATGTCTCACATTGATGATTTATATAACCATTTTTAGGGAGCAACATTGTTCTTTAAGATAAATTTGAGGTTCAATAACCATCAGTTGAGGATTCGAGCTGAGGATATTCCGAAGATAGTCGCTAGCACCCATTATGTTCATTATGAGTTCCTAGTGATATCTTTGAGTTGACTAATCACCCAACTACATTTAGGACTTTATGTACCAAGAGTTCAGTCGTTATTTAGATTCCTTCAGGATTTCATTCATCGATGACATCCTCATCTATTTGAGGAGTAGAGAGGAGCATGCATAATATTTGAGTATTGTACTACAAACTTTAAAAGACCATTTGTTTTTTGCTAAATTCTCTAAATGTAAGTTTTGGTTTTAGTCAATGACATTTCTTGGACATGTGGTGTCTAAAGATGGGATTATGGTAGACCTAGCGAACATTGAGGCCATTCGTGATTGGGCCAAGCCCACATTTCTTACTAAGGTTCGCAGCTTTATTAGTTTGGCATGTTACAAAAGGCAGTTCATTGAGAGTTTCGTGACTATGGCAATGCCTATGAATAGATTGACTCGAAAGAAGGTTTTTTTCAATGGTTCGAGGAGTGCGAGTTGAGCTTTTCAAAGATCAAGGAGTTTTTAATCTCAACTCTTATTTTATCTCTTCCTATTGAGGGTGAGGGATTCAGTATACATTATAATTCATCTGGTATTGGTTTAGGTTGTGTATTGATATAGTGGGATTGTGTTATTGCATATGCTTTGAGGCAACGGAAGGTGCACAAGCATAACTACCTTAATTATGATTTGGAGTTGGCAGCAGTAGTTTTCATGCTTAAGATTTGGAGGCATTATCTTTATGGTGTGCATTGTTAGATCCTCATAGATGATCATTGTCTTCAATATCTTATCTCCTAGAGAGAGCTTAATTGTAGGCATCGTAGATAAATGGAGTTGCGTAAGGTTTATGATATATCTATCTTATATCTTCTTGGTAATGATAACGTGGTAGCAGATGCCTTAAGATAGAAGATGATGAGTATGGGTAGCTAGGCTAGTATTTTAGTTTCTCAAAGGCTGTTGGCGTAGGGCATTCAGTCCTTAGCCAACTTAATAGTGCGACTTGATATTTAAGACCCTAAAAGAGTTCTTGTTGGTTCACTATTTGAGCAGATTCGAAGTCATCGATGCAAGGATAATAAACTTTGTAGCATCCATGATTAGGTGTCGATTGCTTAGTCCAAGAGGGATACCATATATTCAGATGGTGTTTTGAGATTTGATAGCCGTATTTGTGTTTTGAGGGTTAATGGATTGATTCAGTCGATCTTTCTTAAGGCTCATAACTCTAGATATTTTATTCACATGGGAATAGCTAAGATACATGAATATTTAAGACAAAATTATCAGTGGATTGGCATGAAAAGATGTGTGGAAAACTTTTTACCTCATTGCTCATGTTGATAGTTGGTGAAGGTCGAGCATCAGTGACTTGGTGGATTGATTTAAAGGTTACCCATTCCCGAGTGGAAGTCGGAGTGGATTACCATGGATTTTGTTAGTAGATTGCCTCATACCTCCCATTGTTCAGATAGTATTTAGGTCATTGTGGATCGATTGACCAAGTCAAAATATTCCATTCCTATTAAGATGTCCTTCAGAGTTGAGAGGTTAGCCCGTATCTATATTCGTGAGATAGTCCATTTGCATAGTGTGCCTATATCTATCATTTCAAATGTGTTCAGTGTTCAATTCTAGATTTTTGAGATCTTTTTAGAAGGAGTTGGGTAATAGGGTGGATCTTACTATAACCTTCCACTCGAAGACCAATAAGAAGTTGGAGCAGACTATTCAGGTTCTTGAGGACATGCTCCAAGCCTGTGTTATGGATTTTAGAGATTAGTGGGAGTGACACTTAGCCTTGGTAGATTTTGTGTATAAAAAAACTATAATTAGAGTATTGAGATAGTGCCTTTTGAAGCTTTATATGGTAAGAGATGTTTCTATTCAATTGGATGGTTTGAAATGTTTGAGGTTAGGCCCCGTAGTACTGACTCACTTCAAGAGTCATTAGACAGAGTCTGGGTGATTTAGGATGGGTTGAGGGTAGCTTAAATAAGGTAGAAGTCTTATGAAGATCGTAGACTTTGTTCCTTGAGATTTGGAGGTGGTAACCGGGTATTCCTCTGAGTAACACCATAAAGGATGTGATGAGATTCTAAAGAAAAGGCAAGATTTGCCCAAGATATATTGAACCTTTCAAGATTTTCATATAATTGGTGAGGTGGCTTATGAGTTATCCTTACCCCTAGATTTTGCTAGTTTCCATCTAATTTTCCATGTTTCCCTATTGCGGATATACATTGCCGAATAGTCCTATGGGATCAGATGGGATTCATTTCAGTTAGATGAGTGGTTGACCTTCGTGGAGGATCCTATGCTCATTTTGGCTAGTGATGTCAGGCAGTTGCGCACTAAGGAGATTCCTATAGTTAAGGGTTAGTGGAGGCACCGCCTAGTAGAGGAGGCTACTTAGGAGATTGAGAGTAGGATGCAGACCTAGTATCCTCACCTGTTTGAGGCTTTAGGTACACCTTAATCCCTTAATTTCATAGACGAAAGTACCTTTTAGACGTAGATATTATAATGATCCCCTAGGTCATTTTTTATATTTTTGCTATTATTGCTATTTAGAGTTTTCCTATACCTGTCCCAAGTCATTTATGACTTGTTGGAACTGATATTTTGGATATCGAGTACTTTTTTTGGTTTTCAGAGACAATTTCCTATTTTGAAGTCTTCGCTAGTTTAAATTGGCTATCGGGATAAAACTTCAGTCAAATGCTCTTGAATGCTAAATTTGACTATTCCAACTACTTTGGAATAGCAATTTTTTGCTTCGGAGTCCCTTGGTTTGAGTTTCGAGGGTCTTAGACTAGTTTTAAGCTATTGGTCGGAAGTTTAAAAAAATGGTAAGTAGGTGTGGGACCCACTTTTCATTGAAACGACTTTGGATGGAAATTTTGACTGCGCCAATGAGTTTGGAATATTAAATTTGATTAGGTAGCATAGTTCATTTGCATATATGGGATTTCGAATGAATTTCGAAGGGTTGGCAGAGACTTGGATAATTCCAAGTCTAAGCTGGTGCTGATGATCTAAGTGATGCATTTGATCACTTAAGCAATCTCCCAGGCACAATAAATATCTCTTAAGCATCTAATATTATTGTGTTAACGATAGACGTGATACTATTATCACGAACACAACATCTGCTCAGATGGCTAGATATTGTGTAAGTGATTGACTGATCTCGTAAGCAATATCAGTGCACTTGGAAAGTGTATAAATGCCCCACTTATCCCATTTTTCACCATTTCTCATCCATTTCCAAGATATTGGAACCCTAAAAAGTGGGAAAACTTGGGAATATCATTTGAGGGTGATTTTGGAGTTTAAGTGAAGATTAGTTATGCATTTCTCCTTCAAATTTATGGTAAGCTTCCATTAATTTCTTGCTATAATTCTCCTTCTTTCCTAAAATCCCTAGAATCTTTGTGGCTTTATTATTGCACCAATTGAGGTCGAAATTCAGCTATTTCTTATGGTAAATATTTCTTGAGTATATAGGGATGTTGTATTATTTTCGAAATTATGATTTCATAAACAGGCCACACATGTGATTTTTATGTAATTTTTGGACCCAAAGCTCAATAGTATAATATAGGTATCATTGATTTTTTTGATGAGTAGATTGGTATTTTTATTATGTGGCACCTTGGAGAAGCTTCTCAAAAAGGAAAATTGGGGGTTTAGCTATTTTTCAGGCTTTTCTTCAGCGTCAAGGTAGGCTAGGTATACCCTCTTCATAGATTGATCCATTTCGTAGTATGCTTATGATATTATATTAGATTTGGGATGGAAGTTAGGTGTTGAATGTGTAATTGTCAACATTTGAGTCCTGGACCATTTAGGCCATCTTGGGAAGCACTATTAGGCGTAATTAGCTTAGTAACTTATAACTTAGGTGAAGTTGGCTTCTTGGCTTATGCTTAGGATGATAATAACTTATTTTCTCCATTTAGGAGGAGATTGCCTTAATCATATATATTTAGAATGGAATTTATCTTAGTTCCTATTCTTTAGGTGGAATCAACTTATTTGCTCTCGGTTGGAAAGAATTGCTATTCCACAACTAGTTATGGCTTGTTCAACATCTAGAAATGAATTTAGATACCTTAGCAAGTCTGGGGTAGATTTTTCTTTAAATGAATTTTGGAGATTAGAATTGGGCCCCTCCATCCCACCTTAGGCAAAGACTTGTGTTATCTTTTATAAGCTTATTTATGCATGATATACCTTATTAATGTTAGTTTTGGGCTTAAGATGATCAAATATATGTAATACCCCGATCGTTTCTTAAGCCTAAATTCGTCTCTTGAGTGAATATGGATGACTTCCTAAGTGATTGTTGTTTATATCGTGTTGTATTTCCCTAAATTTCACTTTCTATCATGTGGAGAATTGGATAAGCTTTCCATCGACATAAGATTCACCTGAATCGGACACCCGGTGAGGGAGTTAGAGCCATTTTGTAATACCCCGAGACTCTAACCAATAGTGCAACCATGAATCAAGCTCATGAGAAATAAATTATAGTGTTTTTATTATTTTCTAATCAAGGTTGATGTGTATTAAGGCCTCAAAGATGTCCTAGCGATTAGGTGAATCAAAATATTCCTTACCGATTGAATTCTTGGGAAGGCTTTTTCTATATCCAACTTCAAATGATCATATATCTCGTTATACTACGAATAATTGAGCCCATGACCTACAAAAAGATATATAATTGAATTATCTTTACATAGATACCAATTTCTTCAAAATCCGATATCGGAGTAAAGAGTTATGCTTATTTTACTCTAGTGTGTCAGCCTGGAAACTCCGTGACGACCTTTTGTGACGACTTATCACAAGTCTGACGGCTAGTCACAAAATGTCGTCACCATAAGGCAGAAAGTCACAAAATCCAACCTTTTGTGATGACATTTTGTGATGGCTTGTCACAAAATGTCGTCAACCTTAAGCCGAAAATCATAAAATCCACCCTTTTTGTGACGACAATTCGTGACGGCCTATCACGGGACTGATGGCTTGTCACGGATGTCGTCAACTATTTTTTCTCCAGCAATTAAGGGACGTTTTTGCAAGGGTATTTTGGTCATTTACGGCCATTTTGGTCATATATATATATATATATATATATATATATAAGAGAGGAGAAGTTCATTTTCTCTCATTTCTCTTCCAAGAAAGATCTAGAACTAGAGTTTCTTCCAAAATCCTAAATTAAATCTCCTACAAGAAAATTCAAGAATCTTCCAAAGATTTCACCAAGTTGTTCAAGAATCAAGTTCTCCAAGTCAAAGGCATCAAGAACTTAGCTCAAAAGTGTGAAGAAGAGTTTCCAATCAAGCTTGCTCATCTTAAAATCGTAATCCAAGGTATGTTGAGTTTGAACAAGAACACTTCTTTCATTTTTGTGCCAAAAGATTTAATTTCTACTATTGAAATTCATGATTTACAAAGTGGGTTTACACCTAAATTACGTTATTAATGATTTATGATATTTGAACTATTCAAGATTGATACACATGACTATTTCATCATTTTATTTATTCAATTGAGAACTTATTCCCCGAGTTGAATATTGTTATTATGAGTTAATCATTTCCGAATGATTTGAGATGAGAGTCATGATTTATACTATTCTTTGAGAAGTTTGATTATTGAATATATATATATATATATATCAATATTGAGCTTGAGAGTCAAGAATGAGTCATATGATGTTTCCTTGAAGCTTTTCATATTTGAAATGATTTTATAAGCAAATGTACTTGATGTTGAGAAAGATTGTTTTGATTTTTAGTCGAGTTAGAAATCCACAGTTGTATATGATTTATCGATGACATATATTTATGTTTTGGTCTTTATGATAGACCCATGAGCTGATATTGATTAAGGTGGATTTCCTAATGCATTCTGAGCTTGTGTCTGTGAGTAGTATTTAGCACCGAGCAGGAAATATAGTATTTCCCCCAAAACTACGTGCCACCATAGGATTGGTATTGATATTTGTGGGCCAGAGGCCAAGTATGAGATTGTGATCACTAAATTGAGGTTGTACTCCCTGGCAAGAGTACGATTCTATCGTCAATGTGGGGTTCTCTCCTTAGGAGGGTAAAACGTTTGACTCCATGTAGCTCACTGGTTTATGTCGGTTATAAGAACCTCCCAACTCCATAAGAGTTCAAGTTTCATGATTTACCGAGTCACTCTAAGTCATGAGTTAAAGAGTTTGAGTTGAGCATAATCATTTATGAGATATATAATGCTTGCATTACTATTGATGATTTACAAGGAATATATTTTAGTTAATTCAAGTAAAGAAAGTCGTTATCGTCAGCATGCATGATTTTCATAATCATTTATGATATTATTTATAATGTTGCATTGCACCCCCACATACTCAGTACATTCCTTAAAGTACTGACCCCCATATATTTCTATGTGCTACAGTGTCTTATAATGTAGGTACAAATTGTAGCACAGATAGCGCATTCAGTCAGTCCGTCGCTCCCAGTTAGTAGGTGACGAGTCCTTTTTATTCGAGGGCTTGAGTTGATTATACATTTTGAGAAGTATTTTAGTTTCTTATTTTAGTTGTATTGAGCTTAGATAGTTGAGAGTCATGACCCGTCTATCTAAAGTTAGTACTAGCAGAGGCTTCATAGACAGTCAATAAAAGTTGATGTACTCAGTTTCAGTTTCGTTTGGTAAAAATAAAGTGGTAATCTTGTAAAGTTTATGTTTATATTGATCAAGTTTAGACAAGTTCTATGTTTTTGATGGTTTTATATAGATTTAAGCATTTTATCCAGTTGCTTATGAGTTATGCCAGTAGGAGGGTTAGCTTGGGGTCACTTATGCCCCTAAGCATCGTGTGATGTCTCGGGACCCGATTTCGGGGTGTTACAAACTTGGTATCAAAGAACAGAGTTCAAGTGTCCTTGGGTGTCTATGAAGACGTGTCTAGTAGAGTCTTGCAAAATGGTATGGAGACGTATGTACTTTTCTTCTAGAGGCTATAAGACATTTAGAAAAGGTCTCCATTCTTTCATGTCTTAGATCGTGCTATAGAAAGGTTCTTTGAGAAATTTATGTAGATTCTCATCTTCCCCTATATAGGGCATCCCCGCCTTATTTTTGAGGTATTAGAGACAGTCAAGCTAAACTCTTTCCAGATAGTACTTTCTTAAGCAATCTCCATAGATAGTTACGGAGTTTTAAATGAGCTAGAAAGTATCCTATTAGTATTTTATCATGCCTTGCTTATAAATCATGCAATAAGCCCAAGTCAGTTGTGCTTCCAGATTCCTTCTCAGAATCCATAATGATAATATATACTTCTTTATCTATGTACTATTCTTGAGGTAACATGATTTGCAAGTTTTAATTTCCTTCCCTGACAATGCCCTTAGACTTGTAAGTGAGAAATGTCAGAAGTCTCACAAAGAGGCCTGAGAAGTGCTTACCAACATGTTATAAGTTTCCTAAGTTCAATGCTATGCCCTCTCCCTTATGATTCGTTCAATTAAGACAGAGTGTGATGTGTATTCTTAGATTATTGAATATTGTATTGCGAGTTTCTACCTCTCGTAAACTTGTTATCATCATAATATTGGAACTGAAAGTCTAGTGAAGTCGTGTGGGGATCTTTCGATTCACTAGCATAAATTCTTAGTTATCCATCTTAAATTCTTTCTCAAAATGAAAAATCAAAGACTAGTGAAGCCGGATGAGGCCTACTTTGATTCACTAGCGACTCTTTGTATATCTCATTTTCTCGTGCTGGTTGGAACTGGGTTTTGAGGTATAATGGCAAGAAAGGTGGAAAGTGTGATTTATTAGAAGTATGTATAACTGAGCCTTTTTGTATGTAATTGAGTTAGTGATGAAGTGATATTGTTTTTATGTGTCAGCTCATGAAAGAAAGAGAAGGAATTATTGGTGGAGGTAAATAATAGTTTGCTTAAGGTATGAAAAGTGTAATTGACGGTGTGTTGCACAAGATAAGTATAGGTTATGGATGAGGATACTTAGTGGATGAGTGTTGTTAACTTAAGTGCTCCTGAGATTGCAAGGGGAAGTTAAGTTGAGGCTTAGACAGTTATGAACTAAGTTAAGCTGTTTATGAAGGATAGATAGTAATGATGGGTAGAAGGGGGGCGTGGTGATGGATTATAAATGAGAGAGGCCATATGATTATGATCAATTATTGTTATTAGGGGGTTTAAGTGGGCTAGTGTTTATTGATGTTTTGTTTTATAGTTTCCAAGTGAGAATTGTGTGTGTGAGGTAGAGTTGTAAGTTATGCTGAGCGTTAGGCATTAAGCTTGGATGATTGGTGGATATGATAGTGGATGTGATGATTTCTTAGTTAATGGTTCTAGTAATAGAGAAGTGATCTAATGGGCTTGGACAGTGTATGCAAGAGCTTGAGTCAGATCAAATTGTAATTAAGTTTGATTTTGTGTTCTTGGTGAGAAATCTTGCCCAAGGTACTATGGGGATGCTTTATTTTCTAGGGTCATTGTATGTGGCGTAATTAGTAAGTGTCGTGGAGTTGTTAGGTAGAGGAAGACTAGTTAGGTAATGAATGATGTTCCTAATAATTGAGTCAAGGAGTGTGATTGCTTTAGTCTAAGTGGGAGATAGTAGAACGAGTAACTAGGTTAGGTTGTCAGGTTCTAGTGGGTGTGCCAGTAAGTTGTGGAACAGCTGTGAGAAGGGATATTGCTCGACCCATTTTATTTTAGTATTTTCAGTCATTCCAGTATTCATTCATGCTTTGCGTTTTGATTCTATGATCATGATTCATGTCCAGGCATGCGATAAAGAATCCTATCCTTAGTTACTAAAATGCGGAGTTTCAGACCTTTCACTAGTTGGAATGATATTTCATAGTTACAAATTCCCAATTTAGGTCATGGAACGCATGACTTATGTACTCAAGTTTTTTGACATGTTCAGTTCCAATGTTCAAGCACTACTTTAAATGATCAGCAAAGAAAATAATTCGGATTTATATCGAGCATGTCCCCGGGCCGTATTTCTTTGATGGGTTTATGATGTTAAATCCTCTATTCCTCAAGCCTCAGTTAAGTGAAGTTATTCATAACATCTTTTCATATGTCAGATCCTCATGCTCTAATCTTTTAGTTATCTTTCCTTAACCAAGATAGTGGTGGTGAATAGTTATTTAGTTGGGAGAGAGGAGATATTTCCTTATCAATGATAAAGGGTGGCATGCCTACTTGGGCATGACGGTAATGTGAACTAAGATTAAGGCTAAGTCTTTGATACATGTTATGATTAGTTGAAGTTTAATGTGTTATGATTGGGAGGATTGTGATGTGTTTATTTTGTGTAATTCCATAAGTTGGAAGGAATATTGGAGTGAAGCATTTGTGTAGGACTTAATTAGCTAGGAGTATGTCAGGTGTGCTTGAGGTGAGTGTATGGAAATTTTTCTTGATAAGAGGTGTGTAGGGTATGAAGATAGGCTTGAATGTCGTGTTTGTGTGCATGCGGATGGGTGCCTTGCACATTAGTAAATGGCTAGTACTAGGTGAATTGGAGTTGTCGAAGTGGTAAGGAGAATTACTCTTGAAGTGAGAGGTTGTAAGAATGTAGATGTGCGGGAACTTATGATTCAAAATGGGGTTATGTGGAGAATCTTGTGGTTGTAGGTTAGGCATGAAGACGATGAGGGGGTTTTGTTTGAGGGGATATGAGTAGATGGAAGTATCGGTGTCATATGAAGATTGTAATTCGAATCGATCAAGTATAGTATCAGAAGGGTATAGTATAGTCGAGAGAGTGTTTGAGAAGTGTGGTTGAGTCTGAGAGTAAGGAGTTGCCTTTCTTGAAGCTTAGTACTTTTATCCTGACTTATGAGTCATACGTTTAGGTTTCAAGTTGTAGGATTATGGTAATTCTATGATCTCTGATTCAGATGTCTTGTTTAGATCTTGCTAAAAGTTCTTTGCTCCTTCAGACCATTAGAATTCCTTGGGAGGGTGTTGAAGAAATCCTCTACTTAAGTATGAATATCTAGTATGATTCAATTTGCATAGTTAGCAACCCAGTTTTTAACATTTGGCAGATAGATTTCTATGGTCTTCCATTTTTTGAACTAGTCTGGTCTTTCTACTCGAAGTTTCATAAGTACGGGCAATCCGATAAGTAGTTGCTCGCACCCAAAATCTACGAATTCAGTTCAGTATATGCATCAACCATTAGTTTCAGATTCGGATAGATAATTGTTATTTAGTCTGTAAGCATTCATTGAACAATCTTTGTTTTCCAACTATTCTAATCCAGACAATGTAATACCCATTGTGTAGTCTTATCCTTGTTTCTCATGACCTATGCCTGCATAAATTGTCTCTTCACCGTCTATGAGTAAGATTGCACCCTTATCACATTAAGTGAATTCTAAACTCTTAGCATGAGCCCCCTCTTTAATATAAGCAGAAGGCAAATCAGCTCAAATTCAGTCGAGAATTATAGTTGTCCTCTATCTAATTTTTTTCCAGTCTCGAATCCAGCGGTATAGCTATTCTCATCATGAGTTTATAAATTCAATGAAGTACTTCAAATTAGAAAGATATAGATTCATATTAACAAGTTGTTTCAGCTGTGTGTCTTCAGTTTTCTCTGTATTCTTAGCCAAACAGCAACATTCTAGGACGAATGTTTCCAAGGGGGAGATATTGTAATACCCCAATTGTTTCTTAAGTCTAAATCTGTCTTTTAAGTGAATATGGATGACTTCCAAAGTGATTGTTGTTTATATCATATTGTATTTTCCTACATTCCACTTTCTATCATGTGTAGAATTGGATAAGCTTTCCATCGACATAAGATTTACCCGAATCGGACACCCGGTGAGGGAGTTAGAGCCATTTTGTAATTACAGCCATTTTGTAATACCCCGAGACTCTAACCAATAGTGCAACCATGAATTAAGCTCATGAGAAATAAATTATAGTTCTTTGGTTGTTTTCTAACCAAGGGTGATGTGTATTAAGGCCTCAAACATGTCCTTGCGATTAGGTGAATCAAAACATTCCTTACCGATTGAATTCTTAGGAAGGATTTTTCCATATCCAACTTCAAATGATTATATATCTCGTTATACTATGAATAATTGAGCCCATAACCTACTAAAAGATATATAATTGAATTAGCTTTTCAATGACACTAATTTCGTCAAAATCCGATATTGGAGCAAAGAGTTATGCTTATCTTACTCCTGCATGTCAGCCTGGAAACTTCGTGACGACCTTTTGTGATGACTTTTCACAAGCTTGACGGCTCATCACAATATGTCGTCACCTTAAGGCAAAAAGTCACAAAATCCAACCTTTTGTGATGACATTTTGTGATGGCTTATCACAAGTTTGACGGCTTGTCACAAAATGTCATCAACCTTAAGCCGAAAATCATAAAATCCACCCTTTTTGTGACGACAATTCATGATGGCCTATCACGGGCCTGATGGCTTGTCACGGATGTCGTCAGCTATTTTTTTCAACAATTAAGGGACGTTTTTGCAAGGGCATTTTGGTTATTTCTGCCCATTTTGATCCTATATATATATATATATATATATATATATATATATATATCCAAGTAGAGAAGAGAAGTTCATTTTCTCTCATTTCTCTTCCAAGAAACATCTAGAACTAGGGTTTCTTCCAAAATCCTAATTCAAATCTTCTACAAGAAAATTTAATAATCTTCCAAAGATTTCACCAAGTTGTTTAAGAATCAACTTCTCCAAGTCCAAGGCATCAAGAACTTACCTCAAAAGTGTGAAGAAGAGTTTCCAGTCAATCTTGCTCATCTTAAAATCATAATCCAAGGTATGTGGGGTTTGAACAAGAATACTTCTTTCATTCTTGTGCCCATAGATTTAACTTCTACTATTGAAATTCATGATTTTGCAAAGTGGGTTTACACCAAAATTACTTTATTAATGATTTATGATATTTGAGCTATTCAAGATTGATATATATGACTATTTCATTATTTTATTTCTTAAATTGAGAACTTATGCTACTATTTAAATATTGTTTTTATGAGTTGATGATTTCCGAATGATTTGAGATAATAGTCATGATTTAAGTTCTTCTATGAGAAGTTTGATTATTGCATATATATATCGATATTGATCTTGAGAGTCAAGAATGAGTCCTATGATGTTTCTTGAAGCTTTTAATATTTGAAATGATTTGATAAGAAAATGTACTTCATGTTGAGAAAGATTGTTTTGATTTTAAGTCGAGTTAGGAATCCATAGTTGTATATAATTTACTGATGAGATATATTTATGTTTTGGTCTTTATAATAGACCCATGAGTTGATATTGATTAAGGTGGATTTTCTAACGCGTTCTGAGCTTATTTTTGGGAGTAGTATTTAGCACCGAGCGGGAAATATGGTATTTTTCCTGAAACTACGTGCCACCGTAGGATTGGTATTGATATTTGTGGGCCAAAGGCTGATTATGTGATTGTGATCACTAAATTGAGGTTGTATTCCCTGGCAAGTGTTTGACGCTCCCGCCAGTGTGGGGTTCTCTCCTTAGGAGGGCAAAATATTGGATTCCATGTAGCTCACATGGTTTATGTCGGTTATAAGAACCTCCCAAGTCAATAAGAGTAGTTTCATGAGTTACCAAGTCACTCTAAGTCATGAGTTAAAGAGTTTGAGTTGAGTATAATGATTTATGAGATATATAATGCTTGCATTACTATTGATAATTTACAAGAAATATATTTAAGTTAATTCAAGCAAAGAAAGTCGTTATCGTCAGCATGCATGATTTTTATAATTATTTATAATGTTGCATTGCACCCCCACATACTCAGTACATTCCTTAAAGTACTGACCCCCATATATTTCTATGTGCTACAGTGTCTTATAATGTAGGTACAAATTGTAGCGCAGATACCGCATTCAGTTAGTCCGTCGCTCCCAGTCAGCAGGTGATAGATCCTTTTGATTTAAGGGCTTGAGTTGGTTATACAGTTCGAGAAGTATTGTATTTTCTTATTTTAGTCGTATTGAGTTTAGATAGTTGGGAGTCATGACCCGGCTATCTAAAGTCAGTAGCAGTAGAGGCTTTATAGACAGTTAGTAGAAGTTAATGTATTCAGTTTTAGTTTTGTTTGGTAATAGTAGAGTTGTAATCTTGTAAAGTTCATATTTATATTGATCAAGTTCAGAGAAGTTCTATGTTTTTGCTGATTTTATACAGATTTAAGTATTTAAGTATGATTTTATACAGATTTAAGTCACTTGTGCCCCTAAGCATCGTGTGATGTCTCGGGACCCAATTTCGGGGCGTTACATCATATATCTAAGAGTATGATGGTAGGATATTGTAAGATTGGTGTTGATTCCGAATATACTTAATAATATTGCTTATAAGTATGAGTATTGGTATGAAATTTTGATATGCCTAATATTATTGATAATAAATATGAATATTGGTATGAATTTTGGATATTCTTAATAATATTAATTATAAATATGATTATATATATGGATTCTAGATATGTTACATGACATTACTTATAAATATAATTATTGATATGAATTTCGGATATACCTAATAACATGGCCTATAGATGTTATGATGGATGAGATTTATGGATATACTTATTTCTATCACATAGAGTCTTGGTTGTTGACTCACCTTAACAGGTATGGTATCGGTATGATTTCTGGACATGGCGTCGAGATCACTTATAGGTATGATTCTTGGTCGGTGTGTACATTTGAGTAAAGGGATAGTTTATAGTAATGATTTATTCATATAATCTATTGAGTTTCTCTTATCAATATGGCTCATTAGTATAGTTCATTGATTTAGGTTATAAATATTAGTTCCGTATCAAGTCCAACAATTATTGATAATGTTGGTGATATGAGTTCTGGTTCAATTAGAAAAAATGATGGTAATAGTGGTGATGTTATTGAGTTTTTGTTTGAGTCTGACATTGAGAGTTGTTTATGGTGTAATATGATACAGATGAATTTTTTATTATGGCGTGCCAATTGATTAATTATGGTTATTTGATTATGTAGTTTCCATGGTTGTACCCTCCAGGCTAATGGGAGCTGTGTGGAGTTATTTACTTTTCTACACCTATTGGCTTATGAGGATCAATTTAGTAGTTATAATTATGAAATTCTTACATTACTATTTCAGTTTATTTATTTATTTGTGCTCAATGATTTTGGAGTTTATTTCTAAGTTTGCCCCTTTACCTTGACTTAGTTATTTTATCTCGTATCTTATCATATTTATATGACAATTTAGCTCAATCGTCTTGTGATGCCTACTAAGTAACCATGATTTTGATATTCATACTACACCTTTTTTGTACAGATCCGAGCACTAGTTATCATTGTTGATTCGATGCTCATTCGGGATTGATTTAGGAGATTGGGTGAGATCTTGGAGTCAGACTTACTCTTTTTCCTTATTTTATCTACGTATACTCTTTCATCTTTGAGGCAGATTGTATTTGACTATTAATGCTCGTAGTTCATCTGTAGTAGCTCTTATATCGATATTACCGAGTCTTGGGATGGTTGTTGATTTTCTATCTATCTATTAGGTCCTTTATACTTATTTATTTGCTATTCAAGTCTTTAATTGTTGATTTTTGGCTTTTGGGCCACTTTTCACTAAGTATACCCATTGCCTATAGCTTTGGGCTATGGTTCGCTTACTACTGGCGAGACTTAGTAGGTGCTATCATGACTCGTAGGTTGGGTGTTGACATCTGCTCCTTTATTTTGTTTTATTTGTAATAATAAATATATATTGTTCTTTTAGTTCTAATTAAAAAAAACAAGAAAGATATTACGAGAAATAAACGAAAAATTAAAGAATTTGGGATTCTTCAGTGTTAAGGTTGGTATACAAACTTACTACACTCATAATATGAAACTCCAGTTACTATTTAGAAATTCTTTGTTGTTGTTTTAATTTTCTTTCTATATTATCCCATTGCACTTCTTTATTTTAAATAAGATAAAGTTGAATTTTTATAAAGATTCTTGTTCTAATTTGAGGATTTTTGTTCTTGAAAAATCTTATAACTTAAATAATAATTGCTAATTCTATGCAGGAAACACACAAGTCAAGAGATGCATTGCAAGACTTGTTAGTTCCCCTGTTTAGTTGCATATTCTGAAAAACACTACTTGTTTAAGTGTTGCCATCACTTGATTTCACCATTTTTAAAACAAATCACATGATGAAAATCTCTCATCAAACTCCATCCTCTCTAAAAATCTTAAGGTTTAAATTTAATTTTTGAGGTTCCTTTAAAAATGCTTTTGTTTTCAAATTATAAAATTTTCTACACTAGGTAATTAATTACAAATTCTTACTCTTACACACTTTGATTTTTTAAATAGGCTCGTCGCATCCTAGCTTGAACCATTTGTTTGACTTTCTAAGTTTTAAACATCTTCTCTGCTTTCAAATTTCTTCGTGACATCTGCCTTTGCAAAAGTAACTTGCAAGTTTCAGTAAATTACTTTTCCCATACACCAATTTAATAAATTTTTTTGCTATGTGATCTTCATCCCATGCATATGCAATCAATTACAATTTATTCTTCCTATTGAAATCATAACAAAATAAACAAAGTCTTTCTCTTCGTAACTCTAACAGTGAAAAAAAATGTTGTAAAATTTCAAAATTTATAAGGTTTAGCACAGATACTTATGAGTCATGAAAATAAAATAATAGTCATTTTTTGTTGTGTGCAATTCAAAATATGCATATTAGTTCCGACATCTATTTAAAATACTACTATTTGTTGATTTATATAAAATAAATAGCACTTACACGTTATAAATACATTACTTAAAACTTAACTATAAAAAAAGAAATAAAATGAGAAATGTCTTTCATATTCTTGCTTTTATTTGGTTTGTCTAATACACAGTTGATAATGTCAACACAGTTATTTGAAATTTTTTGATTGGTGTTTTGAGAAATTTTACCTTGAATGTGATGTCCAATTTTAGTCATCATATAACATGCTTCTCACTTTTTACAATTATTTTCTAAAGACCTCTTCGAGTCAACAAAAACGTATGAAGTTTCACTGTCTTATTACTAGATATATGAATAACTTTTATATATTTTAATAATATATAAGAGTTTATATCATGTTCGAAAACTATGTTTTGATAGACTATTTTATTACAAGCTTGCAAACAGTTTCATTTATTTCATACTAATAGTTTTATCTATTGATCTTTGATAATCGTATGATAATGTGAAGCCAAATGATTGAAATTTTCTAATTTTCTCTTTAATGGTATTAAAGTTACCTTCTTATTTAATATATATATATATATATATATATATATATATATATATATATATATATATATATACACTAATAGTTTTATCTATTGATCTTTGATAATCGTATGATAATGTGAAGCCAAATGATTGAAATTTTTTAATTTTCTCTTTAATGATATTAAATTTACCTTCTTATTTAATATATATATATATATATATATATATACACATATATACATATATACATACACACACAACACACGCACACACACACCTATAGAGAGAGATATCACAAAAGTACCTCCTATAGAATATGCACTGGACATCATTTTCAATTTTACTTTTAAGACTATACGCTCGATAATTCCATCTTATCTCACATATCTAATCATTGTATTTCAGTATGTTTGCTTCTTCTGCTTCAATTCTGCAATAAGTTCTTTGTTTTCTTTCGTAATTCAGTTATATTTTCTGTAGTCTTTGAAATCTATGGCATTTTTTTTTTACTTTCTTGTTTCTTTGTTATAGTTCTTACTTTTTAAAACCTCATTTGTCCATAAAAAAAATTCACATTATTTTGAAACATTATTTCACTATGAAAATTTCAAAAACAACTTGAAGTTTTGAAAGAAACAAAAACCTTATTTTTATTTTTTTTATGAAACAAAATCTAAATTTTTTATTTTCATAAAATAACTCCCTTTAAATTATATTCTTTTTTCTAAATAATATTTTACATTTTTCTTTAAAAATACATTTAAAATCTATATATTTATTGCAAAATGAATGGTCAAACACAACTCCACCTCTAACTTGAGGATTCGAAATAAAGTAAAAAAAATTAATGTTCATGGCCAAACTCCTACAAAGTGCGTATCTCTAATGATTCAGGTTCATCCAACATGCCGCTGAAGTGAAACAATATATCAAATAGAGTGTGTTGATTATTTCTACTATTTATAAGTGAAATTCCTTGGTACTACCAAGGGTACTTATGTAATTGTACATTTTAATTGGCTCATTGAAACTCACACCAACCAAGTGTCAAAGTATATGTGTCATGTGTGTTTAATTTTTAACTTTTTGCCTGTCACGATCCAAATTGGGGCCGTGACGGACATCCCGAACTATCAAGGCCCGAGAGGCCTCCTAGCTTGTAATCATATGCACCATTCATACACAATAAGGAAATGCGGAAAATATAATGAAAAAAAAAACATGGTCATAAGTCTGATATAAATTCAACAAGGGCAAATGAAATCCAAAACCATCTAATGACATCTGAAAACCGTCTGCAAAATCTCTACTACATGACTAACAACAATTGCCTGAAAATTGTGGGACAAGGCCCCCAGAAGACCAAAACCAAAACTAATGATAAATATCTAAAGATAATTAGGCCTTCTGAAATTGAGAAGGCTCACCGACTGAACTTTGCACTATTGTCTGAAGAAATCTACAGCTTATCAGGACCGCTAGACTGTGCCTTAGAACCTGGAAGGTAGGGGGGGTCAATACAGATGTACTGGTACACAGAGCAATCCAAAATAAAGCATTTAATGGAACTAAAATAGTTGAGACCTAATTGTAAAACATCATAAAGGATATAAATTCCAAAAAACATAGGTATTTTTAATAATCATAAAACCTTCTGAGTTAGGTGGTATACTCCTACAAGTCTAAAACCCCACGGACTATATGGAGTCCACCATTGACTCATAGGGGAAGCCCCCAACCTAAGTATACCGCAAGGGTTGGAGTGTCTAAGTCTAATACGCCACAAGGCACTAAGCTAGCGTAATGTAATATACCCGGATCGACAAATCATGGTTTTAGGCGATGAGTTGTCTGAACCCATGCGTTCTTAGGGGAACCACCTAACATTTCCTTATGCCCAATATTATCTATTTCTAAACATATATCATTCTGAAATCTTAAGTCATAAAAATCTGGTTTCTATGCTTGTCTAGGTCTGTTATGGCATTGTTTATTTTTGTATCGTCAAACCAAGACTTGCAAGTCATGATTTCTGAGCCACAAAGCATTAAGAATAATTCTTTCATTTAAAACTCAATTCATACCACCAAATATTACAATTATCATAAGAGATTTCGTATTTCAAAACTTAAGTCAAAACTATGCAAGAATGGTTCAAACATATGGTGGTCATGTGCTTTTGGAAAAACCATGCACTCTTTGATTATATGTATATTCAACATGCACAACGCCCTCTTTTGATTCCACAATTATGTTCAAATCATAATATAAATCAAAACCTTTCATATCATGATTTTCAAAATAATTCATATCATATGAATAATGAGAAAAATTATATCAAGAGAGGGATTCATTATAATTCATGCTCTCAATTGAATTGTCATCCGTAAACACATGCATACATATATATAGAATTTCAAATCAATTTTGAGGAAAGGCCTAAAGACCAAAATAATGTCATTGATACTTCTAAAACATGCTTATAAATCATAAATCTAAAACTCTTTTCTTAAAATCATGATTTCTATGCCCATGAGATTTTTTGGAAAACCCCACGTACCTCAATCTCAGAAAATAATAGATGATTCGTGAAGACTACGGTGTGGGGATTCCAACTCTCTAGTTATCTTCTAAAATCAACGATTGAATCTTGAGTTATTTGGGATTCTTGTTTGAAACCCTAGAGAGTGTTCTTGATGGTTTATGATTAAAATATCAATAATGAGGTCACTTAGGAGTATAATTCCATGTTTAAGCTGATAAGGGAATGGAAATACCCAATATACCCTTAATGAGACAAACTAAAAATATAATTGGGAGCCCGATTTCATGGGCCACCACAACGCGCCACAATCATAGTGGCTCAGTGGAAATTGACGAGTAGAATCCTTAAGGTCTCCGCGACGCGGAGCCATCGTGTTGTCCCACTGGTTAGGACCTGAAACTTTAGCGCGATGTGCCACAATCACGCCAGGCCACTAGAATTTGACAATTGCTAAATAGCCCCCCCCCCCCCCCCCCCCCCCCCGCGATGCACCAAGCACCCAAATAATGGTTTTTTATGACTAGAACTTAAATTAGCCATAGCTTCTTTTTTGGGTATCGGATTTGGGCGAATCTTAAATCGACAAAAAACTCACTCAGTTCCCTACTTGATAAAAAATCAAAATTAGGGAAATTATACATGGTTTAAACTTTTCTCACTTTGGAAATAAAAAATGAGACTAAACTTCTTTGACATAATTCTAGTCATTTAACTCTAAGAGCATAATACCACGAGCTAGCGCATGGATGGTTTTTTTTACGAGGTGTTACATTATTCCCCCTGGGATCATTAATCCCCAAATGATGACGCGGAATACAGACAAGTAAGATTTAAAGTATACTAAGACAGTAAAAGAATAAAGCAAGGATTGTACCTGCCATTTCGTGATTCACCAGATCAAACAGGTTTGGGTATCTTGCTTTCTTCTCATCTTTTGATTCCCAAATTGCTTATTCAACTTTCTGATTTCTCCACAACACCTTAACCGACACTATCTCTTTGCTTCTCAACTTCTGAACTTGGCGATATAAGATTGCAATAGGTTCCTCTTCATATGTTAATGAGTCTGTCACCTTTATCTCATCTACAGGAAACGCTAGGGAATGATATCTAATACATTTTTCAGCATGGATATGTGAAATACCGGATGAACAGAACCCAAATTTGTAGGCAATTCTAACTTATATGCAACTGGACCTATCCTTCTCAAAATCTGGTATGGTTCTATATAGCGAGGACTCAGCTTACCCTTTTTCCAAAATCGCATAACTCCCTTCATAGATGAGACTTTTCGAGATACCCAATCACTAGCTTCAAACTCTAAGTCTCTTCTCCTAACATTGTCGTATGATTTTTGTCTACTCTGTGCTATTTTAAGTCGTTCTCTAATAATTTTCACGTCCTCCATCGCTTGATAAACAAGATCCGGCCCGAACAACTGAGTCTCACCCCTAAACCCCTCTGAAAAGATCTCCAAAACTGAGAAGAAAAATGCGTACCTGTGCCAGATATGATGGATACAGGTGCTCCATGTAAGCGGACTATTTCCTCAATGTAAAGCTTAGCATAATTATCTCCTGAATAGTTGGTACTTACAAGCAGAAAATAAGTTGACTTGGTCAGCTGGTCTACAATCACCCAAATAGAATCATACAGGTTTCTGGACCTCGAAAGTCCTGTAAAAAAGTCCATATTGATCATCTCCCACTTCCACAAAGGCAAAGCTATCTCTTGGGACGTACTACCTAGACTCATATGTTCTACTTTACCTTTTGGTAGTTCAAACACTTGGAAACATAATTAGCTATATCACGCTACATATTATTCCACCAATATAAGGTTTTTAGATCATGGTACATCTTAGTAGAGCCTAGATGAACAACATACCTCAAAGTATGAGCTTCTTCAAGGATTCTCTTTTGTAACCCATCTACATCTGGCACACATAGTCGACCTTGATATCTCAAAATACCATCACCACCTATTTCAAAAGACATCACCTTCTGCTGACCCACATATTACTTGATCTGAATTAAGATGGGATCTTCAACCTGCTTCTCTTTAACTTCTGCACAAAGGGAAGATTTATCTACCTCATGAACAACCACTCCCTCATCTTTGAAATCTATGAGTCGTACTCCTAGATTTATAAGTCAGTGAATATCCTTCACCATCTCCCTCTTTCCCTTTTCAACATGAGAAAGGCATCCCATAGACAACCTACTGAGGGCATCGTCTATCATATTTTCCTTGACTAGATGGTAGTGCAGGCTCATCTCGTAATTCTTTAAAAGCTCCAACCAACGCCTTTGCCTGAGGTTTAAATCCTTCTTCGAGAAAACATACTGTAAACTCTTGTGGTCAGTAAATATATCAACATGTACCCATAGATATAATATCGCCAGATTTTAAGCGCAAATACCACAATCGCTAACTCCAAGTCATGGGTGGTGTAATTTTGCTCATGCACCTTCAACTAACTAGATGCATAGGCCACTACCTTACCGTGCTGCATAAGTACACACCCAAGTCCCACATAGGACACATCACAGTACACAACAAACCCTTCCAGACCTTCTGAAAAAGTCAAAATAGGAGCATTTGTCAACTTATCTTTTAACTTCTCAAAACTATTCTCACATGAGTCAGACCACACGAGATTCATCTTTTTCTGAGTCAACTTAGTAAGTGGTGAAACTATGGAAGAAAAACACTCTACAAATCTTCTGTAATACCCGCCAAACCTAAGAAGCTCCGAATATTGATTGGAGTCGTGGGTCTGGGCCATTTTCTCACTGCCTCAATATTTTAGGGATTAACCTTAATCCCATCACTAGACACAATATGCCCCAAGAAATTAATAGCACTTAGCTAGAATTAATATTTGGAAAATTTGGCATACAACTTATGATCTTTGAGAGTCTGAAGGATAATTCGGAGGTGATTGGCATGGTCCTCCTCACTCTTGGAATAAATCAGAATATCATTAATGAAAACTATAACAAACAGATCTAAAAACTGATGGAACACCCTATTCGTCAGATCCATGAAGGCTGCAGGGGCGTTAGTCAACCCAAAGGACATGACTAGGAATTTGTAATGTCCGTATATGGTTCAGAAAATTGTTTTGGGAATGTCTGATTCTCTAAATTTCAACTTATGGTATCCCAAACGAAGGTCTATCTTTGAAAAACATTTAGCACCCTGAAGTTGGTCAAAGAGATCATCAGTCCTAGAAAGAGGATAGTTATTTTTAATAGTGACCATATTTAGCTGGTGGTAATCTATGCATATACGCAGGGAACCATCTTTCTTTCGCATGAAAAGTATAGGCGCACCCCAGGGAGAAACACTAGAACGGATAAAACCTTTATATAGAAGATCTTCTAACTGCCCTTTCAACTCTTTCAACTCTGCTGGAGCCATTCTATATGGCAGAATAGAGATGGGACGGGTGTCGGGCAACAAATCAATACCAAAATCTATCTCCCTATCAGGTGGTATTCCTGGGAGATCATCTGGAAAGACATATAGAAACACATTTACCACAGGGACTGATTGGAGAGAAAGACTTTCGGTGTTAGAATCTTTAACCTGAATAAAATGATACAAAGAACCTTTGGAGACAAGTTTACGGGCTCTGAGATAACGTATAAAGTTCCCTCTAGGTGCTAAAGAATGCCCTTCCCATTCTATCACTGGTTTATTCGGAAAAGAAAAGAAGACTCTTCAAGTTCTATAATTTAATGTCACATAGCATGAATAAAGCCAGTCCATCCCAAGGATAGCATCAAAATCAATCATATCTAAGTCTATGAGGTCTGCCACGATATCTTGACCACAAATAATTACCACACAATTTCTATACACTCTCCTAGGCACAACAGAATCACCCACCGGAGTGGAAACAGAGAAAGGTACTGAAATTTATTGGGTTCAAACCCAAAACTGACAGCCACATAAGGGGTCACATAGGATAAAGTAGACCCGTGATCAAGTAATACATAAACATCATGGCAAAAGATTTGTAACATACCGGTGACTACGTCTGGCGAGGCTTCTGTCTCCTGGAGGTTGGACAAAGCATACAGCCGGTTGCAACCATTCCCAGCAGCTGAGGTGGCACCCTTCTAGAGCAGTGGTGGTATGGAAGAATTTTTCCGTGACTTTACTCCACCAACATTCCTCCTAGTGGAGGGAAAATCTCTCTGAAAGTAACTCGACTAGCCACATGAATAACACACCAGTGTACCCAACTAACACCTCCCTAGGTGTTGTTTTCCGCAAGTCTCACACTATAGAAAATAATAATACTGTTGAGCCACACTGCACTATGGCTGAGTATCCTGAGCTCTGGGTCCATGACTAGTCTGAAAACTCTGAGATCGTCTATCAACTGGGGAACTGCGCATTACTCTAAAACTTTTTCTCTTGCCATCTATTTCCCTAATTACTGCTCTGTGGCGGACTGTGGTTCTAATTCGTTGTTCTCGCTCTCTTTGCCTGTCTGTCCTTCTCCCTAGAATCAATGATTCCCTTCTTCTTCACCTCTACTTGCTGCATATACACTGACAGCCTAGAGAAGTCCATTTCTCTATTCAGCATAGCCTCATTGCATTCAATCACTAAGTTATCCGAATGGCCGGATACAAGTTTTCTTATTCGGGATCTCATATTACCAGCCATCTCCGGAGCATAATGAGCCATTTGGTTGAACTTCAAAATGTACTCCTTGACACTTATTTTTCCTTGCTTAAGGTTCATAAAATCCCCGGTCTTGGCCTCTCTCAACTCAAGGAGAAAGAATTGATTAAGGAAGGCTTCCAGGAACTCACCCCATATTATGGGCTCAATACTCTCACCTTTAGAATCCTCCAACTCATTATACCACTGGTTCACAACTTCTTTAAGCTGGTAAGCTGCTAACTCCACCCCTTCTACCTCGTCTACATACCTCACCTTAAAGATATTATATATCTCATCCATAAACTCCTGTGGATCCTCATCTACTTTGGTGCCCAAAAATTTGGGCTGGTTCATTCTCATGAACAGACCCACCCTAGTAGCCTCAGATGTGACTGATGCAGACCCAACATCTTCTGACTGTTGAGTCTTTATGGCTACCAACTGAGCAAGCATGTAAATGGATTGCCTAAATTCTGCATTCGATACCTCTATTTCGCAAGGTTGAGTGTGGTTAATCCCCGTCCGGGAAGCTCTAGGTTCCCTAGGTAGGCTGGTCTGAGTAAGTGGGACTCCCGGAGTAGCATCTATCTCTGGAGTCTGAGCTCTGTTTTGGGTCTTATCCCATAAGTGGGATGGACCTCATCTTTCTGTGCATTCTGATCGATAGTACGATGGGGAAACATGATTGTTTTTCTGAAATGCAAGAGATCACGGATTAGAGGACAGATTAGACTCCAAAGCACGAACTAAATTACAAAGAGAAAAAACATTCCTAAATGCCTAGTAGCCTCCCGCTTATAAATGTGGCGTGATAAACTCCCATAAACAAGATTCTACCCGACGCAATTTTGTAGGCACCCTGGGACTATGAATCGTTCTTTGATACCAAGTTTGTCATGACCTGAACCTAGGCCCTAGCCGTAACGGACATCCCAAACCATCAAGGCTTGAGAGCCCTCCAAGATTATAATCATATGCACCATTCATACACAATAAGGAAATACGAAAAATATAACGAAACAGAAACATGGTCATAAGTCTGATATAAATTCAACAAGGGCAAATGAAATCAAAAACCATCTAATGACATCTGAAAACCATCTGCGAAATTTCTACTACATGACTTACAATAATTTTCTAAAAATTTTAGGACAAGGCTCCCAATAGACCAAACCACTAATGATAAATATCTGAAGATAATTAGGCCTTCTAAAATATTGAAGGCTCACCGACTTGGCTCTGCACTGCTGTCTGAAGAAATCTACTGCATATCAGGACCCTTAGACTGTACCTCAGAACCTGGAAGGTAGGGGTGGTCAATACAGATGTACTGGTACACAGAACAATCCAAAATAAAGTTTTTAATGTAACTAACATAGTTGAGAGCTAATTATAAAACATCATATAGGATATAAAGTTCAAAACACATGGGGATTTTTAATAATCATAAAACCTTTCTGTTAGTGCAATTGCTGATCTTCGTATTACTTGTGAGTTAGGTGGTACACCCCTACAAGTCTAAAACACCATGGGCTATATGGAGTCTGCCATTGACTCGGTGGTGAAGCCCCCAACCCAAGTGTGCTGTCAAGATTGGAGTGTCTGAGTCTAATACGCCATAGAGCACTAAGACAACGTAATATAATAAATCCGGATCAGCAAATCACGGTTTTGGGCGATGAGTTATCTGAACTCATGCCTTTTTCGGGGGACTACCTAACATCTCTTTATGTCCAATTTTATCTATTTCTAAACATATATCATACTGAAATTTTAAGTCATAAAAATATGGTTTCTATGCTTGTTTGGGTCTGTTATGGCATTGTCTATTTTGCTATCGCCATACCAAGACTTGCAAGTCATGATTTCTGAGCCATAAAACATTAAGCATAATTCTTTCATTTAAAACTCAATTCAGACCACCAAACATTACAATTAGCATAAGAGATTTTGTATTCTGAAACTTAAGTCAAAACTATGCAAGAATCCTTCAAACATATGGTGGTCATATGTTTTTGGCAAAACCATGCACTCTTTTATTATATGTATATTCAACATACACGACCCTCTCTTTTGATTCCATAATTATGTTCAAATAATAATATAAATCAAAACCTTTCATATCTGTTTTTCAAAACAATCCATATCTTACGAATAATGAGAAAAATTATTTAAAGAGAGAGATTCATTATAATTCATGCTCTCAATTGAATTTTCATCCTTAAACACATGCACACATATATATAGAATTTCAAATCAATTTTGGGGGAAAGGCCGATCAAAATAATGTCATTGAGACTTCAAAAATATGATTATAAATCATAAATCTAAAACCCTTTTCTTAAAATCATGATTTCTATGCCCATAAAATATTTAGAAAAAACCCATGTACCTCAATCTCAGAAAATAATAGATGATTCGTGAAGCCTACAGCGTGGGGATTCCAACTCTCTAATTATCTTCTAAAATTCACGGTTGAATCTTGAGTTATTTGGGATTCTTGTTTGAAACCCTAGAGAGTATTCTTGATGGTTTTTTGATGAAAATATCAATAATGAGGTCACTTGGGAGTATAATCCCATATTTAAGCTGATAAGAGGGTGAAAAATATCTAATAAACCCTTAATGAGAGGGACTAAAAATATAACTAGGAACCAAATTTCATAGGCCGAAGCGCCACAATCGTGGTCGCTCCCTGGAAATTGACAAGTGGGATTCTCTCTGCGATGCAGAGCCATCACGTTGTCCTACTGGTTGGGACCTGAAACTTTAGCGGGACATGCCACAATTGCGCTAGGCCATTGGAATTTGACAATTGCTAAATAGTCCCTCTCCGCGACGTGACAAGCACCAAAATAATGATGTTTTACAACTAGAACTTAAATTAGCCATAACTTCTTGCCCGGGTATCGGATTTAGGCAATCTTATATCGACGGAAAGATCATTCAATTCCTTACATGATAAATAGTTGAAATTAGACAAATTATATGTTTTAAACTTTACTCACCTTGAAAGTCAAAAATAAGACTAAGCTTCTTTTGACACAATTCTAGTCATTTTAGAGAGTAATACCAAGAGCAAACGCATAGATGTTTTTTTTTGCGGGGTGTTACATTGCCCTCTTCAACTTTTTCATCAGCTTCCTCTGTTTCTCTTCTTGGTAGTATCTCTCTATTATATTACTTTCAGATTGTTTCTTATTTTCTCGAATTACATCTATTTTATTTTTCTCGTTGGGTTCCAATCAAAATTTTTACTCCTTTTAGTTGATATATATTGAAAAATGTTGCAAATTCATGCATAATTGCATATGTATTTGAGAGTTTTCTTCTTTTAAATTTCTCAATTTTAGGTCTAAAAGTGGCTTGATGGTGTGGTTTATGTGATTTAGTTCGGGTTCTGGTGAGTTTTTATGTATTTTAGTTGTTTCCTTTACATGCAATTATTATGAAGGAATTTTAGTTAGTATCTAGTTGTTTCTCTGTATCATGAATTTCTTTTTGTTAGATTTCAAATACAGGCAGGTACTATTTCCAATTTGCATATTAATATACTTAGGGTGTTTGATAATTTGCCTAAATAAACTACTTTTTTTTTTAAAAAAAAAGATACTTGTTTTTCCTATTATTTTGAGGTTTCTTTGTTTTATTTATTTTTTCATTATTACTTATATTGATTTACTTTTCATGGTAATTTTCATTTAATTCTTTTTCTCCTTTCAATCAGTATATTAGCAAAATTTTTAGCCATGTATCTATTTGTAGTTGGGAGAATTTCTCATTAATGTTTCAAGTTTTCTAGTGTGTACTTTATTTTTGTCACTATGTTGTGCTTTTATTGATGCACTAGGTTCGTAAATGTTTTACTGAATTTTGTATATGCACATATAATTTGATTGTGTAGGCTATATCATTGGATACTATAAGTCAAAGCTAAAGTATTATTTAGTTTTTGCTGGACAAACAAATTAGGTATAATAAAATTATTTGTAGAGTAGGTTTAATTTTTCTTTTTCTTTATTTGAGTTTGTATCGTAGATGTTTGATTAGTGTCTAAAAAGAAGCAGATTTCCCTTTAAATATTTGCCACTCATAATTTTAGTAGACACATTTCCATTTGATGATGTGGTAATTTGGACTTTCACTTTGTTTTAGCCCACACTTTTCTCCCATTTGTATTTAACATATGTATTAAATTTTTTATTTTATCTAAGATTACTCTAATAATTTCTCCCTTAAAATGCAGCAGACTTGGTGAAGTTTATATACATCAATGGTAACCTGAACATTATTTTTTTACACTCAGGTATAAATATGATATGCTACTGATGATGATGATGATTTGTATGTTATATCGACGCTGCAAACTTGAAATTTGTTAATTTGAATGATTAACAGAATCTAAAATTATGAATTTTTATAAGCTTTTATTGCAATTGTATGAAAAAAGTTCTTTGGGGTACAACTATTATTTTCTATTTTTAGGGTAACTTGCTGCCCTTTTTGAGAAACTATCATGTTTGACGCTCTCATCGTACATCTGCATTCACACGAAAGTTTTTTTAAATAATTTTTAATAATCTTCAACTTTTAATGCATCAAGGTGGTAAAATTTATTAGGATTGGAGAAGTTGAGTTCTCAGGCATTGATATAGGAGAAAACAAGCTCGGACACCTACATAAGAAGAGACAACACAATTTTGAACTTCCTTGCTAATTAGCAGCTCAAGAGTCCCGTGGACAAGTAGTCTTTTAATAGATGTCATCTTCAACATGTACATTTATGAACTTTTTGTATTATACTGTCTTCTGAAATGAAATCTGCATGAGTACTATTAAAGGTTATAGGATTTTAGATGAAGATATATATGAGATAATATATGGATCTTTGTGATATAAACATGTTATGTTGATCGAGGGATGATAAAGACTAAATGATTAAGTTAACGGATCAATGAACCATTTATGTATTTTATGTGTTCGTGGAGGTGTCATCACGATCATAATGTTTCGGGTGACGTCAATCTTGTGATCATGAGAACCTACCACGATTATAAAGAAGATTTTGATCTGGATAGAATTTAAACTCTATTTTCAGACATAAACTTGTAAGTTGAGGTGACTTTGATTGTGTCTTAATCATTATTATTCTTATGTTCTGGAGAAGAATGTGAAAGAAAAAGGTAATTAAATGGCATCAAGCTCTTCTAGCTGGTTTGGTGATGTATTCGGATAGAGGGTAAATTGATAATTGGTGTGGGCTAACATTATGATAAGTTTAATGGTTAATTAGACTCACAGAGTTAACTACTTTGATAAAATTTGTCGAAGTAGCATTTTGGGTAAAAAATCACCTATTAATTAGTATAAAGCTCTATTTTGAAAGCTTATGCAAGTCGACTGCTCTATTTAGATTCTGTCTCAATTGGTACTTAAAAACCTAAGTTGTGCAAACTCTTCAGTTTTGATGCCACATTCGTGTCGAATTCTCCAAAATTACACTACAATTTGACACTTACCAAATGACTTCTTTGAAGAGTTAGTAAACCATAGATTAAACCAATGAGGTTTAAAGCTTTGTTAATCTCACCATAGATTGAGGAGTCAGATAGTATCCACCTGGCTGAAGGCAATTCTTATGCTTCCCAAGAAAAGAAATTTTACTGAAGTGTTTGAAATGTTATTTTGATTATAGGTGTGTTGTGCTTAATTTCCTTGTTCGGCTTATTAGGTATGGTGTTTCATAATGGTTATGGTAGTGAATACGTTAGTTTCTAGTAGGGAAAAAGAGTTCTGTGCTTACTGACTTATTCTAGAGGTTTAAAGGTACTTCAAAGTAAACTAAAAAATCTTGGAAAAATGGTTATTTAGCACCTATGCTCAGTTTTTGAAGATTTAATTGCTTACTTTAATTAATTAAATCTCATGAACTATTAATCATTCATTGCTGAATGTCTAACTGAAAATTATTGTTATGCATTTGAGGTAGTTGAGACTTAGCCAAAGCGAATGCGTGTTACTTAATCTTTTTTTTGAACAAATTGCATTCTGGGAACAAGAAATTTTCCAACACATTTTGATCTTTATGAGAATTCTCTAATGAGGTGAACCACTCAACAATTTAATAACTTTACTTTTACTGTAAGCTGCACATATCTATGTATAATTCTACTCTTAAGATGATGTTGAATATTAAAATTGAAGCTAAATTGTTCTAGAATCCCGAAATACCTTTTCAATCAAGCAATGCTAAAGATACTTATAGTTGTATGCGTATGCATTTGAATTCCCTTTGAGGTGAAAGTAAACCAGCAACGGCAAGATATAAGGATGGAATAGAGACTTGATATCTCACGTATCTATATGGGTGATGAGATTGGGAGTGGTGTTGAAATGGTCTAGGGATGAAGTTAGGGAGTTGGGTGGTGGGGAGGAGACAATAAACTTGGATGTTGCTTATGGAACATGTGTTTGCCTAGATGATTAGATAACTGCATTTCTGTCTAAGTGAAAAAAGGAGAAGGGAATAATTAACAAAGACATGTCTTATTAAAATAAAGTAAAATTGTTCTTGTTTCCTGCAAAGCTCTACTCAAACTACTGTGATATAGGATAATCTGCTCTAACTTTGTGTCTTTTTTTGTCAGGAAATACCTAGATAAAGCACGTGCCTCCCATAATAGCTACTATAATCTAGATTTTATTCACTTAAAAGAGTTACTTCTTATTTTAGTTGGACCTCCAACATGAATAATTTCACCATGGTACAACTGATTGCATATAGTTAGATCATCTTATGTTGACATTTAACTCGACGATAGTTCTCTCTTTTCTTTTTACTCGTAATTTACCTTTTCGATAGTCAGAATCTCTTTTGCATAGTAATATTATGTAAATGCCCATGCTCAGCACAGGCACGGGCCACCTAGTTAAGTTACCAAGTACTCCAATAATTGATTTTTGGAGTTTGATTAAATAATAATGGATATCCCATTGCGGATTTGACCGCAGAGTTAATCCAAGTAGTTTTTCTTAAACTTTTTTTTTGGTTTGATAATTTTTAAATTGATTTGTATTGTGCTTCATTAATTAAATTTTAATTATTGTTAGTCTCATAATTCTTGCAAATTAGGAACACTATAATTTTAGTATGGATGACAGTCAGTTGGGTGGACGAAAATTAAGTGGGAACTGAAACTTTATTAAATTTATAGATAATGTTGCATATGCAACTCAAAAACTACGATTACAACAAGGTTGTATAGTGGGCGTTGCAGTGAGCCTCATTGTGTTTGCACCCAGAGATAGACTATATTCTCTTTTCTCTTTAATCTTTCAATTTGATTATCTATAAACTAAAGCATGTTTGTAACGATCCTCCCAATCGTTTGTGAAATTTTTTCATCCTTTCTATTTTAGCTCTCCCCGTAGTTGGTGTACGTGAATTATGAATCACAGGATGAGTAGTACAATTTCTTGAAGTGTGCGGAAGTAATTGAAATCATCAGTTGGGTTATTGAGATTTAGTAAAGTTAAACTCGATAATAGTCAACTTTTGGTCAAGACGACATCAATTTTGTATGTTACTATTTCCAATAGGTACAGAACGTACTTTTTGTCAAGTTATATTTTTGACTTATTTCTATGGGGCTCGGAATAAATTTTGAGGATATATTAGATGTTTTGAAAATTTTAATAATTAATTGAATTAGTGATTTAGTGGCTCAAAACTATGATTTACTTATGTGCCTAATATAAGAACAAATATAAGTGGCAGGGTTATCATAATACAATTAGCAGTTCCTACTTCTCAATCTACAACTTGAAAGAGGAGGCACTGCAACTTAACTCAGATTTGAATTCATTATATATATATATATGTATGTATGTATATCGTAATAGAAAATGGATTGTTGTTAGCAAGTGATGTAATTCACAGTAATCAAACGATTGGCATTTCTGTACAAGTTCTTAGGTTACATTAAAAGATTAATAATCAATGACTAATGATGACAATCAATCATTAGATGTCCTAGTGCTAAGTTATACTATTTCTTAATATTATGTTTTCAGGAAACTAAGAGTCGCTCAAGCCACTATTTCACCATGTTCCAGTGAATTGAAAATGGCGCAAGCCACTGTTTTCAATAAATTACATGGTGAATCGAGGGTGGCACAGACAATTATTTCTTAGTTTCCTTTTAATTGAAGTTTTCCTATGGAATTAATTATCCTTTTTGGATAAATTAAGTTATCGATTTATGATTTTTAGAATAAGAATTTATAAACGGGTGTTATTAGATTTATATTTTTATGGGGAGTATATATTATGTTGGAACAGATTTTGAATATTTTGAAACTTTGAGGAAGGGCAAGGCGCTTGCAGACTAACTACTTTTGGATTCGTTAGTTAAAGTAGGTTACAGTTTAGTTGGAGTTTAGACTCGATTTAATTGTGTATGCTCCTAACTAGAATGCTTGTTGATTGGTATTCAGACATACTTGAAATTGATGATATGTTGATTATTGAGATTTGTGATTATTAAAACGTTAACTGATGAAATTGTCTTATGACTTTAATTGTACTTGTAAACTTGATACATCATATTGTATGTTGTGAGGTACTAAAAATTTGATTTTGATATTACTTGTTTATGGTGGATTGGGTACCACGCCGGTACGGATACATATATTGATATTACTTGTCTATGGTGGATCGGGTACCACGCCGATACAGATATGTCTATTGATATTACTTGTTTATGGAGGATCGACTACAAGGCCGGTATGGATATGAATATTGATATTACTTGTTTATGGAGGATCGGGTTCCACGCTGGTACGGATGTTTTTATTGATATTGCTTGTTTATGTTGGATCGGGTACCATGCCGGTACAGATACATATATTGATATTACTTATTAATGATGTATCAAGTACCACACCGCTACGAATATGTATATTGAAATTACTTGTTTATGGAGGATCGGATACCATGACGGTACGAATATGTATATTGATATTATTATTTATGGAGGATTGGGTACCACACCAGTACATATATGATATTGATATCACTTGTTATTAAGTATTGGATACCACGCCGATATGGTACATAAAAATAGATTGTTCCTTGCAGGTCGTGACTATTTGGGAAAAAATAAGTCACGTAGCATGTTTGTACGTATTTATGTTGATTCTGTGGATGTTTACAATATAGTTGATACTCTTGATGGTTATATGGCTTAGTTGTGAGAACCGTTTGTCCTGTCATTGCTATATTATTATTTCATTGAATTTTTGTTATGTGACGATGTCTATCTACTTGTTTTTTGATATATGTTGTATACATGCTATTAAATTGAATTAGCCTATGATACCTACCAGTACATAGTGGTTTGTACTGATACTACCCTATACTCTTCTCTTGTTGAGTTCAAAAAGTGTTCCAGAGGCTTTGATACGGCCCCACCTCTAGAGTTTGATAGAAGTCTTGATCCAAGGGTGAGCACTCCGTCTCTAAGTTGCCATTGGTCATCCTATTTATTCTTGTCCATCTTTCGGAAAATGAAACATTCTTTATTTACTTTATTTTTGGATATATCTTTTAGACATGGTCTTTGTTAGGAGTTCTTGTACGATAACATTCGAGTATTGGGGATTTAAGTGAGTAGCTTGTTGATTCTCTCATTGATAATGTGTAGCTTTAGATTATTGTAATCAAGTTGGTTTTATGTTAATAGCATTTTAATATTGACTAAGTGATTGGGTAATGGTTCGGTTTATATGGTTCTCCCATAGGAAGATTAGTGTGGGTGTCACTCATGGCCTTTTGGGTCATGACAAAGTAGGTATTAAAGCCCTAGTTTTGTCAATCTCGTCATACAAGAACATGTCTAGTAGAGTATCACAGAATGGTACAGAGACGTCTATACTTTTCTTTGAGAGGCTATATGACACTAGAAAGGTAATGCCCTAAGCGTACACCCTGGACGCCACATGGTGCTTGGAACCACAAGTGATTCCAAAATAACCCATGAACTGACTTACTGTTAAGCAATTAAATTATAGTAAAAAAAATAATAAGTTCTGTTGTGCGGAAACATAATCATGGCATAGTCTAAATAGTTACAATACCGATAAGGTTTACAATCTGATTACTACTAAGAAAAAAACTGAAATTACATAACTGACTCTAACTGACATCTATAAAGCCTTTACTATACTGACTATACATAGTTGGGACATGCCTCCAACTACTACTAATCAATACATATGAAAAATAAATAAACTGTACATGAACTAAAACTGTCTGGAGTTCCTGAAGCAGGAGAACTCATCACCTGCTGACTGAAATCTGTAACTGTCTGATCGTGATATGTGAATAATAATTGGTACCTACATTATGAAAAAATGTATCCACACAGACGTATATGTGGATCAGTACTTTTTAAATGTACTGAGTATGCAGGGGTAAATGCAATAAGTAAAATTGATTTCATACGTAATCTTAAAACATGCATGCTTAGTGTAAGTAGACTCACCCATAGACTGGAATAAACTTAAAGCTGAAATATCTTAAAATACGGGTAGAAAACAAGATCTGATAAGCTAGTGAACATTTGCACTTAGTTTTTGTAAGACTTTACTTTTATGATATAAGTAGAACAGGAGATGGGATATGGTAAAATTTAAATACAGTATCAATACTGAGTCTGAAACTATGTGATGGAAACTGACATAACATCAAGGATGTAAACATACAATTATACTGAGCACAGATACCCAAACATACAGAACCAAACATGACATACACTAAGCTGAACTGATTAACTGAATCCCTGATAGCTGAATATGGGTTATGTAAGATGGGACTGTACCAAGTCCGAATAACTAGACTAAAATTGTCGAGTACTATGCATTTGAGACATGGACTAACTGAACAATATGAGATGACTGAACATGAATGCATGTAAACTGTATTATATGCTAATGCAAGACCAAACTATAACCTAATTCTGAAATAGACTGTAAATTGAAATACTGATAACTCTACGCTATGGTCAAGCAAATCTAAAACTGAAATGAATTTTGAACTGAATACTTAAACTTAAACAGTAGGAGTTATCATCTAATCGACATACCCTGATTATAGACTGATTTAGGGTTCAACCTGTAACCCTAGTTGGAAGGGTGTTAGTATCGTGCCACGAGTTACTAACAGTGGCTGGGTAAACCCTAATCTTGAAGAAAGACTCATGAGATGTATATGGTAACATCAACCATTGTTTAGCAGGAAGATGATTTACCCTGAGATGGATACGTACTTCTGTATCTCACAGAATGCTACTATTGGTCAAACCCTCTGCTAGCGAGAATGCCCCCATCCCTGGGTTCACTTGGTGCTGAATCCTACTCCTAACTGAATCAACATTAATTGATCACTAGACTATACTAGGTTTGACTGAACTCATACTGATTCTATTGAAAGACCGAATGCTATTATTTGGGATACTACGGAATCATTCTATTTCAACTGAAAACTAGATAAACAACTAAATTTCAGGCATTCAATATACCCAGGACTTGATAGCATAGATTATAAGGACACATGAGAGCATTTGAGACCATAATAAGTAAGCATTATTTAAATAAACCCCATTACTTGGGCATTTTATCAAGCACATGGAGATTAATACTTTAACATTGGGAAATTCACCATACACATGGAAATTATGAACTTGGATATGGGAATATCTTAAACATGGGAGCATAGCCGGATTACATAACTAAAATCATGAATTATGGAATTTATATGAATTCATTTTAAATTGGACATGGGTGTTTCTTCAAAACATGTAAAGATCATAGTTTTAACGTAAGAATGTTTTAAACATGAGAGAACAATAGAGTTTAATGGAAAAATTCATAACTTGGGGATTCATCTTGAAATTGATTGAACATGATATGGGAATTTCATCAAACATGTGGAAGGCATGAATTCAAAACATGGGAATATTGCTAAACACCATGAATTTAGGATCTCTCGTAGAATTTACTTGAATAAAGCATGGAAAACTCAAATTCATATCATGAGGAATTCAAAATCTTGCATGGAATCACACATGGGCTGAAATTAATTAAAATCACCATGAAAATATGCAATTCAATCTTTCTTGAACATTTAAAATAACATAATGATCGAAAAAATCATTATTTAATTAAAATAAAAGGGTTTTGGGCTCCATGGGTCAAAGAGGACCCTTGGATGAACCCCCCCCCCCCACCCCCCATACCTTAATAGATGATTTGAAATTGAAAACTTAACTTGGAAGCCTTGGAAATGTTATTGAAAGCTTTTTCTTTAACTTCATGAAATAGGAACCTTAATTTCTTAATTGTATTGAAGAAACTTTGATGAAGTTCTTGGAGTTATTTAGGGGTCTAGGGTTTTTTTGGAGAGAAAAAGATGAGAAATCATGTATCTAATACATTTAGGGGCTGAAATTAAGTTTTATGGGCGTATTTAGGTGAGGGAAAGTGACCAAAGTACCCCTAGACATTTAAGAACTGAAATAAAGTGTGAAAATGTTCATTGGCGTAGTTTCCATCGAGTCGCATCGCTAATCGCGTTGATGACTAACGCATTGCATTCCAATCGCATTGGCTTACTGCCTCCCATGAAAAATACGATAACTTTTCTCTCGGGTATCAAATTAAGACGAAATTGGTATCGTTGGAAAGCTAATTCAATTATCTACAATTTGGTAGATCTTAAGATGAAAAATTGTACGAATAAAAAGGTTATATATGTTTAAACTAGACCCTTATAGAATCAAATACTGAACTTTGGATGAATCAAAGGCTCTAACCTCAACTTTGTTCTAAGTGATTCTTATGAACATTTTCACCTCAAAAGCATATCAAACACAAGGATAAAGATCATGAAATTTATATTCACATGGTAATTATTTGTATTATAGATTTTGCACATAGGAATGATGGTTTATTAACTAGCCCAAAAATATGGGGTGTTACATTATCTCCCCCTTGAGAACATTCCTCCTCGAATGAGACTGGTTAGACTGAGAGTACTGTACGAAGGTAATTGAGATAATATTTTGAACATGCATGACTTGGAATATTATTTCATGATTTATTCTGCAACATGATACATGAACTGAATATCATAAATTGAACTGATTTCTTAAATACATGCAATGACGTGAGAATGGTTATAAGGCTGAAATAAAAATGAGAGGGTTTACTGATTAGTAACCATTACTTCAAGCTGAATCCTATTTTGTGAAAAAAAATAAAAGGTTTAGGATATGAATTCTTGAGGTATTACAAGACATCTCCCCCTTGAGATACTTCGTCCCTCGAACGATACTGACTTGGTTGAAATACTAAGGAAAGACTGATATGATGTATGGAAAACTTATGGACTGAATCATGATTGAATATCTGGGATCTGAAGCTGATGCATGATGCATGAACTGAGATAAATCAACAAATTACATGGATGCGAATGAATTATCTCTCGAAATAGCCATATTCATGAGAGTTTTGAATAGTATGACTAGATGGAAAGCCCTAGGAACTTGACTATCTAACTTCTAGACTGGATTGATGGCTATACAGACTGAATTATACTAAAAGCTTATACTCAACTATACATTCCACTTATGCACCAACATGACATTTAAGCCTATCTTCATAACCACACATGAACTTATAGGAAAACAACCATAAAAATATCTCTCTCATATTCTGTAAGCCTATATCCTTACAACTTTCATACACTACCCCAAGAAAACACATATAGAATTTTGACTAACCATGGCATAAGGAAAGATCACTTAAATTTAGAACATGAGGACCTGAAAAATAAAACAATACTATGCATAACATGACACTTTTTTGAGGCCAGAGGAAATAGAGTATCAATATAACAGATTAATCAAAGAGGTCTAACCTGGGGACATACATGACATAAACTGAATTTTGCTGATCATTAGGGGTGTAGCATGAGTACCAGAACTGAACATACTGTAAAGCAAGAGTACATGAGTTATGAGTTGCATGACCTGAGGTTGGAGTTCATAAATTCATGGTACATGATTCGTACTACTGAATGAAATGGAACTCTTAATACTAGGAACTGGAAGAATACATGATTTTTCTATAAAGCGCATGAATATGAGCTATGATCATAGGGCTGACATGTAAGGCATGAGTAGATGTCGTGATGGCGGAAAAACTTTGGACTGAGATAAGAATAGGTTGGGAATCATCCTCCTTTACTGATGTTCTATAATACTTCATCACTACTAGAATCATATAGCCTGAAATGGGTACTTGTTATATCGTCTCCTTCTTAGACTAAAGCTATCATCTTAAGTCTGTGGACCCCTTTAATAACTCTAAACTGAAATGCAATCACTTTACTCTGAGTTCACACAATCTAGAGCTTCAACTTCGTTTTTTTTGTAGTAGCTAAATTTCCAAGGATTCAAACTTAGATTCTAACACTTAATATGGATATCTCCAAACCTTCAATGAAACATCCTAACTTCCTTCATAGATTACTAACATAATATCTAAACCATGAGAACTACCATCACACCTAAACATCCAACATCAACAATATATAATTTTCAATCAACAAACTAAAATTCTTGCATACACTATTTCGAGCTTACTGATTCACCTTTCATACTAATAGCCCCATGAATACATAAAAAAAAAACTCAATCCGGATAACACTATCCCAACTCCACTACTGCTAAACTTCTGGATTCATGCTTTCAATTCTAGATAATATGCTATCATAGAATTTTGAGAGGGGATGTTAAAGCACATTTGACAGTGGTTTAGTGAATGAGTTTACATGATCATGAGTGAGATCTTTGAAACATCTGAACATAATAGAACAGATAGGATACTTTTGAGTATACGTGCAATCCCATAACTGTCTGTAGGGTCTATCTGAGAAAACTCTGTCTGTAGGAATTTGAGCTTCACTGTTTCAGTTACCTCAAAAATAAGGTAGAGATTGCATGAATAGAGAAAGATGTGAATCTGTGTAAGTTTCTTAAAGAACCCTTCAATAGCTCGATCTGAGACATGAAAGAATGGAAACATTTCCTAAATACCCTGTAGCCTCTTAAAGAAAAGTACAAAAGTCTTTGTACCATTTCGCAAGACTTTACTAGACATGGCTTCATAGACACCTTAGGACTTTTAAACTCTGTTCTCTGATACAAAGTTTGTAACGTCCCGAGAGTACACCCTGGATGCCACACGATGCTTGGAACCACAAGTAATCCCAAGCTAAACCATGAACTGGCATAATGTTAAGCAACTAAATTATAGTAAAATAAACAACAAGGTCTGTTGTGCGGAAATATAATCACGGCATAATATGAATAGTTACAATATGATAAGGTTTACAATTTGATTAAAACTAAGAAAAGTTAAAATTATATAACTGACTCTGACTAACATCTATGAAGCCTCTACTATACTGACTATAGATAATTAGGACACGCCTCCAACTACCACTAATCCATATATATGAAAAATAAATAAAATATACATAAACTAAACCTGTCTGGATTTCCTGAAATAGAACTCATCACCTGCTGGCTGGAATCTGCAACTTTCTGATCATAATGTATTGACTACAGTTGTTACCTATATTATGAACCAATGTAGTCACACAGATGTATACGTGGATCAGTACTTCTGTAATGTACAAAGTATGCAGGGGTGAATAAAATAAGTAAAACTGATTTCATATAAAATCTTAAAACATGCATACTAAGGGTAGGTAAACTCCCCATAGGCTGGAATAAAATGAAAGCTGAAATATGAGAAAACATGAGTAATGAACATTATCTGTTAAGCTGGTGAATCTCTACACTTAGTTTCTATAAGACTTTATTTTTATGATATATGTAGAATTAAAGCTAGGATATGGTAAAATATGAATACTGTATTAATACTGAGTCTGAAACTACGTGATGGAAACTGATATAACAATGAGGAGCTAAATATATAATTATACTGAGCATGAATACTCAAACATACAGAACCAAACATGACATATACTAAGCTTAACTAATTAATTGAATGACTGATAGCTGAATACTGGTAATGTAAGACTGGACTATACCTAGTCTGAAAAACTGGACTAAATTTGTGGAGTACTATGCATATGTGACAAGGACTAACTGAATAGCATGAGATGACCGAACATGAATGCATGTAAACTGTATTATCTGAGAATGCAAGACCAAATGTATAACTTAATTCAGAAATAGTTTGTAAATTGAAATACTGATAACTGACTAACTTATAATTGTATGCTATGGTCAAGGAAACGTGAAACTAAACTGAGTTCTGAACTGAATACTAAAACTAAAACTGTGGGAGTTATCATCTAACCAACAAACCCCGATTATATATTAATTTGGGTTCCAACCTATAACCCCAGTTAGAAGAGTGTTAGCACCGTGCCACAAGTTACTAACAGTAACTGGTTTAACCCTAATATAGTAGGAGGACTTATGAGATATATATGGTTACGTCAACCCAAGTTTAGCATAAAGACAATTTTCCCTAGACTGGATACATAATTCTATAACTCAGAGATTGCTACTAAGGGTAAAACCCTCGGCTGACAAGAATTCCCCCATCCCTGGGTTTGGTCGGAGCTGAATTCTACTCCCAACTGAATCGACACTAAACTGATCACAAGGTTGTCCTAGGCTTGACTGAACACACACTAGTTTTATTGAATAACCGAATCCTACATTTTGGGATACTACAAAATCATTTTATTTTGGCTGGAGACTAGATAAGATACTAAATTTTGTGTATTCAATACCCCCAAGACTCGATAGCATAGATAATAAGAATACATGAGAGCATTTGAGACCATAATAAGTAAGCATTTTTTTAAGAAACTTATCACTTGGGCATTTTATCAAGCACATGTAGATTAATACTTTGACATAGGGCAATTTACCAAACACATGGGGATCATGAACTTAGACATGGGATTATCTTAAACATGGGAGAATAGCATGAATACATAACTAAAATCATTAATTGGGGAATTTACATGAAATTCATTTGAAATAACATATGTACATTTCATCAAAACATGTAAAGATCATAACTTGAATGTAAGAATGTCTTAAACATGAGGGAACAATAGAGTTACATGGTAAAATTCATAACTTGGGGATTCATCTTGAAATTGATTGAACATGATATAGGAATTTCAGCAAACATGTGGAAGACATTAATTCAAAATATGGGAATATTGCTAAACATCATAAATTTAGGATCTATCATGGAATTTACTTGAATAAATCATGGGAAACTTATATTCATAAAATGAGGAATTCATAATCTTGCATGGAATCACACATGGGCTGAAATTAATTAAAATAACATAATGATCAAAAAATTCATCCTTTAATTGAAATAAAAGGGTTTTGGGCTCCATGGTTAAAAGAGGACCCATGGATGAACTCCCACATACCTTAATCAATGATTTGAAATTGCAAGCTTGAATTGGAAGCCTTGGAAATGTTATTGAAAGGTTTTTCTTGAACTTCTTGGATTAGGAACCTTAATTTCTTGACTGTATTGAAGAAACTTTGATAAAGTTCTTGGTTTTCATGTGGGGGCTAGAGTTTTCTTGTAGAGAAAAAGATGAGAAACCATGTATCTAATGCTTTTGGGGCTGAAATTAAGTGTTGTGGGTGGATTTGGGTAAGGGAAAGTGACCAAAGTACCCCCCAGACCCTTTCGGAAATAAAATAGCATGTTAAATAGTTCAATGATTTAGTTTCCATCGCATCACATCGCTAATATCGTTGATGACCGGTGTGTTGCATCCCAATCGCGTCGACTTACTCTCTCACGAAAAATGCCACAACTTTTCATTTGGGTATCGGATTAAGGCAAAATTGGTATTGTTGGAATGCTAATTCAATTATCTACAATTTGGTGGGTCTCGATCCAAAAAAATCTACATATATAAAAATTTATACATATTTAAATTAGACCATTATAAAATCCAATACCAAACTTTGAACGAATCAAAGGCTGTAAGTTCAAATTTGTTCTAAGTGATTCTTATGAATATTTTTCACCTCAAAAGCACATCAAACACAAACATAAAGATCATGAAACTTATATTAATGTGGGAATCATTTGGATTATAGCTTTTATATGTAGGAACGACAGTTCATAGACTAGCCAAAAAATACAAGATGATACATGAAAAATTCAAATTCTTCTTTCTTAAATGCTATTACTTGATTTCAATTAGTATCTAGAAATTCTAGTTGTTATCTAACTTCTTTAATTCTTATTCTCGGGAATGGTATGAATACGAGAAAATGGATCAAGAGTTGAGGTACCCGAATTGATTATTGAGGTTACAATTTAGGTTAGAGAACATGTAAGAGAATGATAAGATAGAGTAAGAAGAGATTTCCCACCAAGGGCAGAGCTCAGGCCGCGAGATCAGCTAGGGAGAGGCCAGTATCTCTTCCCTCACATGAGGATTTTTCTAGGATAGTATAGAAGGTAGATTTAGTGATTCTTATTATAGAGGTCAGAGTATGTTATGATTGTAGTAGAGTTGGTCACATTAAGAGGTTTTGTCCTAATTTGAGGTAGTATAGTCAGTCTGGTAGCAGCTGGTTCCTTGAGCTTTAGTTCCAGCATGTAGGGTAGTTGGTGGTAATGGTAGAGGTCTTCTACAAAGTGGTTATCAAGAAGGTAGGGGGTGGTAATAAACCCTATCGAGGTGGTTCTTAACTTGATAGAAGTAATTCTTAGACTAGTGGTAGGGCCCATATCTATGTTTTTTCAGGCAGTCCTGAGGTGGAGGCATCAAATATTATTATTAATGGTATTATTTTTGTATGTGATTGGATGGCTAAGGAGATTGTATCCGTGAAGGTCCAATGGAAGAATCATCTTACTGAGGAAGCCATTTGGGAGACCAAAGAAGACATGTGCAGCAAGTATCCACATCTTTTTGCTGATTTAGGTAATTCCTTGTTTCCCCTTCTAGTCTTGTGTTTTACTGTTTGGGGATGAACGGTTGTTTAATTGTTATCCGATGTAATGACCCTCCTGATCATTTGTGAAATTTTCTCATCTTTTCTACTTTAGCTATCCCCATAGTTGGTATTCATGAATTATGACTTACGGGATGAGTAGTACCAATTCTTGAAGTGTGCAGAAGTAAATAAAGTCATTATTTGGTTTATTGAGTTTAAATAAAGTTAAACCCTATAATAGTCAACCTTTGGTCAAGCCGACCTCGAATTGGTATGTTAATGTTTCCAATAGATCCATAATGTACTTTTAGTAAAGTTATATATTTGAATTATTTCTATGGTGCTCGGAATAATTTTTGAGGATATAATAGAAGTTTTGAATATTTTAATAATTAATTAAATTAGTGATTTAGTGGGACAAAACTATAATTTACATATGTTCCTAATATAAGGACAAATATAAGTGGCAGGGTTATCATAATACAGTTAGCAGTTCCTGCTTCACAATCTACAGCCTGAAGAGCAGGCACCATAACCTAAATCAGGTTTGAATTTATTATATATATGTATATCGTTATGGAAAATGGATTGTTATTAGCATGAGATGTAATTCATAGTAATCAAACCATTTAGTCTTTTCTGTACAAATTGTTAGGTTAGATTAAAAGTATAATAATAAATGGCTAATGATGACAACCACTTATTAGATGTCCTAGGGCTAAGTTATACTATTTCTTAATGTTAAGTTTCCAGGGAATTAAGAGTGGTGCAGGCCACTATTTAACCATGTTCCAGTGTATATTAGTTACATGGTGAATCGAAGGTAGCATAAACCACTGTATATTAGTTACATTCTAATTGAAGTTTTCCTATGGAGTTAATTACCATTTTATGATAAATTAAGTTAATGATTTAGGATTTGAAGAATAAGAATTTATAAACAGGTGTTATTAGATTCTTATTTTTATGGGGAGCATATATTATGTTGTAATAGATTTGGAACATTACAAAACTTTGAGGAAGGTAAAGGCGCTACGGACTAACAACTTTTGGATTTGTTGGTTGAGGTAAGTTACAGTTTAATTGGAGTTTAGAATTAATTTAATTTTTTATGCTCATTGTTGATTGGTATTCAGACATGCTTGAAATTTATGATATATGGATTGTTGAGATTTGTGTAAATAATTAGTGAAAGTTTACCCGATGGAATTGTCTTATGAGTTTAAGTGTACTTATAAACTTGGTAAATCATATTTTATTCTGTGAGGTAGTGAAAATTTGATATTGATATTACTTGTTTATGGTGGATTGGGTACCATACCGGTACAAATATGTATATTGATATTACTTGTTTATGGTGGATCGACTACCACACCATTATAGATGTGTATATTGATATTACCTATTTATGGAGGATCGACTACCATGCCGGTACAAAGATTATATTTATATTACTTGTTTAGGGAAGATTGGATACCCCGCCGATATGGATATGTATATTAATAGTATTTGTTTATGGTGGATTGGGTACCACGCTGGTATAGATATGCATATTGATATTACATATTTACGAAGGATAGGTTACAACGCCGGTATAGATATGTATATTGATATTACTTATTTATGGAGGATCGAGTACCACGACAGTACAGATATGTATATTGATTTTACTTATTTATAGAGGATTGGGTACCAGACAAATATGGATATGATAGAGATATCTCTTATTATTGAGGATCGGGTACCACGCCGGTATGGTACATGAAAATAGATTGTTCCCTGAAGGTCATGACTATTTGGGTAAAAATAAGTCCAACAGCATATGCGTAGATGTAATACCCCGAAGTTTCTTAACTAATTTTATCCCAAGAATGTCAAGTATTAGCTTCTAAATTAAATGATATTTATTCCATGAGGAATTTTAAGATTTTCACTTTTTTTCAAGTGGAAAATTCAATAAGATTTCCATCGATATAAGATTCGGACAAATCCGATAACCGGGTAAAAAGTTATGACTATTTCAAGTTCTTATCGTAAACTGTGCCATATTGGTCAGTGGCGTGCTACGCCACAAGATAAAAAGTCCCAATGCGATTTCTCCACATCGCGCCAAACTTCCAGGACGCAAATAAAGTGGAAACGTGATGGCATCGCGTTGCGACATTTCCCTATTTCCCAATTGTCAAATTTCAGTGACACGACGCGATAGCGCCGCGTCGCACTAGGGGTCCAGGTTGAGAAATTTTCACCTATTTTAAAAGATGCATCTAGGGTTAAAAGGGTTAATTTCCCACAACTATTTAAACCCAATAACCTATTATTTAGCCATTCTTCACCCAAAATATACTAGTTTCTCTCAATTTACTCTCAAGAACAAAGTAGGGTTTCAATTTCAAGAAAATCTCTCCATTAATCTTCGCTAAATCAAGAACTAAGGTATGCGTTGTGTTGATTTATGGATTCCTTTTATCCATAAAGCACAAAAATCCGATTTTAAATTATGAATCATGATTATTATGTTGTGGGTTGCTCAAGTTATGTGATGGTTGTTGTTTGATTCCCATGTTGGGATCCTTATCTGAAATTGTGAAAACTACGGTAGTGTATAAATTGAAATCCATGAATTTGGTGGTTTATGATTTGTGAAATTTGATGATTTCACCTATGCTTTAAGTTGTGCATGTAAGGTGTTTGATAAAATGCCTAAAGGGATAGTAATTATGCACTATAGCTAAATTGTGACCCAAATGACAATGTATGCTTTAACCTTAAGTTCAAAATAACTTTCATGTTATTCTTATGTATTTAAATTGCTTGTGGGATTGCTCATGAGTTAGACTTATGAAATTATGCTATGTATATATCATATCTTATTCACGTACCAAGCTATGATAATCAAATTCCCATGAAATATCTCCAACTATTGTATTATGGAATGTTGATATTGGTCATGTATTCAATAATTTCATGCCTTGTCAGTTTTCTTCCATAGAGTCCTTGGGGTACTTGTACCCAAAAAATATAGATGTGTGCCTAGATTTAGTGTTATGTTATCATGATATCCTTAGTCAAGCCATGGTCCATAGAACCCAGTCAGTCATGTGACTCAGGAAAGGTCAGAAATTCAGCAATCACATTAGTATTCTGTCAGCTAACAGAACTCCATGAATTCAGTCTAGTCCAATTCAGTTAATCATGTTCAGTTTCTATTTGGATGGGAGTAGGAATTAGCACCGAGTGAACCCAAGATTGGGAACTCACCTATTATATGAGGGTGATTCTTAGAAGCAATCCTCGCACTCCAGAACTACGTAGCCATTGTAGGTTGAGACATCATAGCCTATTATATGAGGGTAGATGAGGTGGCTTCACCTATTATGTGAGGGTTCCCACCATTTTAACTAGAGTTACCTGTAATATGAGGGTTACTCAAAGATTATCCTTACCAGTGGCGTGGTATTGACACACTTCTAATTTAGGTTATAAATTAGACCCCAACTCAGCCGTAATGGCATATTAGGGGCATGTCAGTTAGATGACTACTTTCTGCAATTTCGGTTATAGAATCAGGACTATCAGATACAATTATTCAGTCTCAGTAATAGAACTCAGATAGATCTACAAAATTTAGGGCTGTTAGATACAGTCAACCCAGAATAGTGCGAAGCTTAGCTGGGTCCATCAGAAACAAGACTATCAGATACACCTGCTCAGTATCAGTTATTTCAATTATACAGTTATCAGTTTCTCATGTTATCAGTACTCAGACTCAGTAATCATGTTATCACGATCCTAGTTACTATTATTATGTACTTACATTCATATTATTCAGTCAGTTAGTATAGATCATGCATGTAAACCTTTTGCATTCAACCTACCTCACATGCATACCAGTACATTCAAAGTACTAAAGCATTTGTATTATGGTGTCTTATACCATAGGTTCAGAAGCACGAGCTCTAGAGTATCAGTAGCATTCCAGTCTCCACAGTCAGGAGTAGCAATGAGTCCTCATCTTTGGAGGACATGATCATTTTATTATTATATAATTAATTAGTATTTTTATTGGAGTTAGTTGGGGACATTTCCCATCATGTCCTTATTCAGACAGTTATATTTTAGAGGCTTTTCAGACTACAGTATGTTTAGACAGTTTTGTTTTAGGAATTTATACCCCATCCCAGATGTTATATTTTATCGGTTATTATGTTACAGTTTGAACCTTATGGCCTTTCAGTTCATGTTTCCGCATTATACATTATATCATTCAGTATAAAGGCACAGGTATCAATCATGGGTAGCTTATGGTCCTTCGTGGTCATGAGCATTATGTAGCATTCCGGATAGCAGATTCGGGGCGTTACAAACTTGGTATCAGAGCCTGAGGTTAAATAGTGTCCTAGGAAGTCTGAAAGCCGTATCTAGTAGAGTCGCGTGCATAGGTGTGTTGCACGTCACATTTATGTACAGAAGGCTATGAGAAGTTTTGGGAACAGTTTCCCTTCTTTCAGTATTCATGTCTTGCTAGTGAGCATAATATCAAGTCAATCTCTCATTCTAATCCTTTTCTCCCTTTCTTCTATAGGACATGCCTCCTAAACGAAGAAATGGGAATCAATCAGCCCCTCAGCCCGAAGAACCTTTGGGCGAAAATATTTCTCATGCAGAGTTTAGATCTATATTCACTACTGTTACTCAGTCAGTTGCCACTCACAATGAATGACCATCTATTATTTCGGCCAACCCAGTGGCCAATTCAGTTGCAGCCAGGATTTAGGACTTCACCCGAATGAATCCTCCATCCTTTCTCGGGTCTAAGTCAGATGAGGACCCTCAGGAATTCATCGATCAAGTTCAAAAGGCTACTGATGTTATGGAGGTGTCAGCTGTTGAGAGTGCTAAGCTAGCCACATATCAGTTATAGGATGTTGCTCACACTTGGTACAAGTAGTGGAAGTCAGAGAGGTCAGTTGATGTAGGACCTATACAGTGGGAGGAGTTTGTCACCGCATTTTTAGAGAGGTTCTTTCCCCTAGAGCTGAGATAGGCTAAGCTATTAGAATTCATCAACCTCAGGTAGGGCAATATAACGGTGAAAGATTATGCTCTTAATTTTACTCAATTAGCCAGATAGGCTTTTTATGTAGTTGCAGATAACATGGCTAAGATGAGTAAGTTTATTTCTGGGGTAAATGATAGTGTGGTCAATGAGTGTAGGTCTGTGATATTATATAGTGACATGACTTTAGCCAGACTTCTGACTCATGCTCAGCAGATAGACGAGAAAAAGATTAAGATGAGGGAGAAGCAGAATAAAAGAGTAAGGACAAGTAGTATCAACTTTGCTCAACCCAAATCAGAAGGAGGAAACCATTCTCAGTTTTGACCTAAGTCATCAATTCCAGCTCTTTCTTCAGCTAGTTCTCCAGCTCCTATGTTCAGGGATGGTAATAAAGATAGAGCGCTAGGCTCTATGTATCAGGCAGTATTAGCAGTTCCCGTACCTATCCTCTTTGCAAGACTTGTGGAAAGCACCATCAGGGTATTTGTAGAGCTTGTAGTGGTATTTTTTTTAGATATGGGAAGCCAGGCCACAAAGTTAGAGACTGTCCTCAGCCGGTCCTTAGGTTTAGTAGAACTGTTCCTCAGCTCAGTCCGGTTTCCCAAACCAGCAGCATGCCACTTCCAGGGCTACTAGTGGGAAACACCCAAATAGACTCTATGCTCTCCATTCCCGGCAAGATCAGGAAAATTTTCCTGATGTGGTTACTGGTACATTTCAGATCTTTGATGTGCATGTTTATGCTTTGCTAGATCCAGGTGCTTCCCTATCTTTCGTTACTCCCTATATAGCAGTTGATTTTGGAGTTAGTCCCAAAATTCAAGAAGATCTTTTTTCAGTCTCTACCCTAGTGGGTAAAATTATCATAGACCGGTAGGTATATAAGAACTACCTGATTAGGATATTTCAAACAATCACCTCAGCAGATTTAGTCGAATTAGACATGGCAGATTTTGATATTATTCATGGTATGGATTGGCTACATTCATGCTATTCCACAGTCGACTACAGACACAAAATAGTCCAGTTTCAGTTTCCAAATAAACCCGTCCTAGAGTGGAAGGGTAGTGTATCCACTTTCAGAGGTCAGCTTGTTTCCTACCTTCGGACACAGAAAATGATAACTAAGGGATGTGTCTATCATCTTGTTTGAGATAAGGACACTAGTTTTGAAATTTCCAGCCTTGGTTCAGTCCCAGTAGTGAATGAAAATTAAGATATCTTTCCTGAAGATCTTCCAGGAATTCCTCCCGAAAGGGAAATAGACTTTGGCATTGATCTTCTTCCAGATACTCAACCTATATCTATTCCGCCATACAGAATGGCACCTATAAAACTTAAAGAACTAAAAGAGCAGTTGAAGGATCTCATAGATGATATTCTGGTCTATTCTCGCAGTGAGCGTGATTATGCAGACCACATCAGAATTATACTTCAGAATCTCAGAAATCATCAGTTGTTCACCAAATTCAGTAAGTATGAATTTTGGCTAAGGTCAATAGCATTCCTTGGCCATATCATTTTTGGTGATGGAATTAGGGTTGATCCTCAAATGACTGAAATAATAAAAAACTAGTCTCAACCTATCTCTCCATTAGATATCAGGAGTTTCTTAGGTTTGGTTGGCTATTATAGACGGTTTGTTGAAAGATATTCTTCTATTGCATCCCCTATTTCCAGATTGACTCAGGAGAAAGTCAAGCTTTAGTAGTCAGATCCTTACGAGAAGAGTTTTCAGGAGTTGAAGACTCGACTTACCTCAGCCCCAGTTTTAGCTTTTCCAGATGAATTAAATGGGTTTGTAGTGTACTATGATGCATCTAACATAGGTTTGGGTTTTGTCCTCATGCAGTATGGTAAGGTCATATCCTACCCCTCCAAACAGCTTAAACCCTATGAGAAGAATTATCCTACTCATGATCTTGAGTTAGCAGCCATAGTATTTTCCTTAAAGATTTGAAGGCATTATTTATACAGTGTTCACGTAGATGTGTTCATAGATCATAAAAGTCTCTAGTATGTCTTTTCTAAAAATGATCTCAATCTTCGTCAAAGAAAGTGGTTAGAGCTCTTGAAATATTATGACATGAGTGTCCTTTATCATCTAGGAAAGGTTAATGTAGTGGTCGATGCTCTTAGTAGACTGTCTATGGGTAGTATTGCTCATATTGAGGACAGTAAGGAGAAGTTATCTAAGGAAATCCATCAGCTTGACAGACTAGGCGTTTACTTAGTTGATACAAAAGAGGGTTATATACGGGTTCATAGTAGTTCAGAATCATCTCTAGTTTTCGAGGTAAAAGAAAAGCAAGATAGAGATCCCAATCTAGTCAAGTTGAAAAAGTCAGTCAAGAAATAGAAAGTAAAGGTTTTCTCCTTAGGGGGAGATGGTGTTTTACATTGTCAGGGTCGTCTGTGTGTTCCATATGTAGATGACTTAAGGAAGAGAATTCTTGCAGAAGCATATGGTGCGTGCTACTCTATTCATCTAGTGTCCACAAAGATGTACCGCAAATTGCGGGAGATCTATTGGTGGAGTGGAATGAAGAGGGATGTTTTAGAGTTTGTGGCTAAGTGCTCTAGTTGTTAAAAAGTTAATATAGAGCATCAAAAGCCTAGTGGGTCCATGCAAGAGTTCTAGATTCCTACTTGGAAGTGGGAAGAAGTGAACTTAGACTTCATGATAGGTTTGCCTCGTACTCGTCATCAGCATGATTTAGTTTGGGTCATTGTAGATAGAATTACCAAATCAGCTCATTTTCTTCTAGTGCATACCTTTTATTCAACCAAGGATTACGCCATGCTCTATATCAGAGATTTGATCAGATTACACAGTGTTCCGTTATCCATTATGTCAGATAGAGGTACCTTGTTCTCCTCTTATTTCTAGAAAGCATTCCAAAAGGGTCTTGGTACCCAAGTTTATCTCAGTACAATCTTTCATCCTCAGATAAATGGTCAAGCAGAAAAGACCATTCAGGCCCTAGAAGATATGCTACAGGCATGTGTAATTGATTTCAAGGGTAGTTGGGATGACCACTTTCCTTTGATTAATTTTGCATACAATACTAGCTATTGTACCAGTATTAAGATGGCTCCATTCGAAGCTCTCTATGGCAGGAGATGCAGATCTCTATTCGGCTGGTTTAAAGTTAGTGAGGCATTAGTTATAGGGCATGACTTAGTATTCGATGCCTCAGAGAAAGTCTAGTTGATCAGAGAAAGACTCCGGGCTACTCAGAGCCAACAGAAGTCTTATGTAGATGTGCGCAAAAAGGATCTCAAGTTCAAGATTGGTGACTAGGTCAACCTAAAGATCTCTCCCATGGAAAGAGTGAAGAGGTTCGGTAAGAAGGGAAAGCTTAGTCCCCGATATGTCGGTCCCTTCAAAATTCTCAGTCTCTTTGGCAAAGTAGCTTATAAGTTTGAATTGTGTTCAGATCTAGCCGTAGCTCATCTCATCTTCCATGTCTCCTTGATCAAGAAGTGCATAGGTGACCCAATAGTTGTAGTCCCTATTCAGAGCATAGATGTTCAGAATGACCTCTGTTATGAAAAGATTCTAGTTGAAATCCTAGACTATCAGACTCGTAGACTGAGGAATGAAAAAATCTATCTAGTCAAATTTCTTTGGAGAATTCAGTCAGTTGAGGGAGCTACTTGGGAAGCAGAAGTAGATATACGAACCAAGTATCCTCACCTCTTTTCCGCCAACTCAGATCTAGCTCAAGGTAAAAGTTCTCCTTAAGCTTTTCAATTTTCATGTCAAGATTTTAGTTACGACTTGATATTAGTCTCATGTTTAGGATTCCATTTTAAACTTGGTACTAAGTACCATTGAATATTCAGAAATGTGTTCATGCATCAGACATGTATTTTCCTGGTGAGAAATTCAGTTATCATAGATCTCAGTCATGTGTTCATGAGTCAGTTAAGTCATGAAATCATGCATTAGATATGCACACTCAATAGAAATCCCAGAAATGTCAATCATGTTTCAGTTGTTCGTGATCAATATATACTTTACCTCATCGTTTCTTCCATCTCAATTAGTCGCATTTGAAGACGAATGTTCCCAAGGGGGAGATATTGTAATACCCTAATGTTTCTTAAGTAATTTTGTCCTAAGAATGTGTAGTATTATATTTTAATTTGAGTGATTATTATTCCATGAGGAATTTTTAAGATTTTCACTTTTTGTCATGTGTGAAATTTATTAAGCTTTCCATCGATATAAAATACGCTTAAATCCAAAAACCGGGTAAAAACATATGACTATTTCAAGTTCCTGTCATATATCAGTGCCATATTGGTCAGTGGCATGCCATGTCACAAGATAAAATGGTAATTGTCCTTATTCTAGAGTCCCAGCAATATTTCTCTACATCACAGCAAACTTCCAGGTCACAAATGAAGTAGCAACGCGATGGCTCCGCGTCGCGCCATTCCCCTATTTCCCAGTTGTCAAATTCTAGTGACATGGCGCAACAGCGCCGCGTCGCACTAGGGTCCAGGTCGGGAAATTTTCACCAATTTTGAAAGACGCATCCAGGGTTAAAGGGTTAAGTTCTCACCCCTATTTAAACTCAATAACATATGATTTAGCCATTTTTCACCCAAAATATACTAGTTTCTCTCAATTTTCTCCCAAGAATAAACTAGGGTTTCAATTGGGGATTTAATTTCAAGAAAATCTCTCTATCAATCTTCGCTAAATCAAGAACTAAGGTATGTGTTATGTTGAATTATGGATTGCTTTCATCCTTAAAGCTCAATAACCCAATTCTAAATTATGAATCATGATTATTATGTTATGGGTTGCTTAAGTTATGTGATGGTTGTTGTTTGATTCCCATGTTGGGATTCTTATGTGAAAGTATGAAAACTACGTTAGCATATAAATTGAAATCCATGAATTTGGTGGGTTATGATTTGTGAAATTTGAAGATTTCACCTATGCCTTAAGTTGTGAATGTAAGGTGTTTTATAAAATGCCTAAAGGGATAGAAATTATGCACTATAGCTAAATTGTGACCCAAATGACAATTTATGCTTTAATCTTATGTTCAAAATGACTTCCATGTTATTCTTATTTGTTGAATTTGCTTGTAGGATTTCTCATGAGTTAGCCTTATGAAATTTTTCTATGTATACATACTATCTTATTCACGTACCAAGCTATGATAATCAAATGCCCATGAAATATCTCCAACTATTGTATTACGGATTATTGATGTTGGTCATATATTCAATAATATCATGCCTTGTCAGTTTCCTTCCATCAAGTCCTGGGGGTACTTGTACTTGAAAAATAGAGTTGTGTGCCTAGATTTAGTGTCATGTTTTCATGATATCCTCAGTCAAGCCATGGTTCATAAAACCCAGTCAGTCATGTGACTCAGGAAAGCTCAGTAATTCAGTAATCTCAATAGTATTCCATCAGCTAACGGAACTCTATGAATTTAGTCTAGTCCAGTTCAATTAAACATATTTAGTGTCTATTCAGATGGGAGTAGGAATTAGCACTGAGTGAACCCAAGGATGGGATCTCACCTGTTTTATGAGGGTATGATTCTTCGAAGAAATACTTGCGTTCCAAAACTACATAGCCAACGTAGGTTGAGACATCATAGACTATTATATGAGGGTAGATATGGTGGCTTAACATGTTATATGAGGGTTCCCACTGTTTTCACTAGAGTTACCTATTATATGAGGATTACTCACAGATTGTCCTTAACGGTGGCGCGGTATTGGCACCCATCCAATTGGGGTTACCGATTGGACCCTAACTTAGCCATAAAGGTGTATTAAGGGTTTGTCGGTTAGATAACTACTTCCCATAGTTTCGGTTACAGAATCAGGATTGTTAGATATAATTATTCAGTTTTAGTAATAGAACTCAGATAGTTCTACAAAATTCAGGGTTGTCCGATACAGTCAACCCAGAATAGTGCAGAACTCAGCTACTTTTATCAGAAACTAGAGTGTCAAATACACCCGCTTAGTATTAGTTATTTCAATTATATAGGTATCAGAATCTCATGTTATCAGTACTCAGACACAGTAATTATGTTATCACGACCCTAGTTACAGTTATTATGTATTCATGCATGTATTCTCACATTCATATTATTCCATTAGTCAGTATACACCATGCATGTAAACCCTTTGCATTCAGCCTACCTCACATTCATACCAGTATATTCAATGTACTGATGCATTTACTCTATGGTGTCTTATACTATAGGTTCAGAAGCATAAGATTCAGAGCATCAGTAGCATTCCAGTCTCCGCAGTCAGGGTTAGAAGTGAGTCCTTATCTTTAGAGGACATGATAATTTCTTTATTATCTAATTAATTAGTTTATTAGTTGGAGTTAGTTTGGGACATGTCCCATCATCTCCTTCTTCAGACAGTTATGTTTTAGAGGATTTTTCGACTACAAAATGTTTAGACAATTTTGTTTTAGGCATTTATACCCCATCCCAGATGTTATATTTTATCTGATATTGTGTTACAATTTGAACTTTATGGCATTTCAATTCATGTTTTCACATTATATAGTATATCATGCAATATAGGAACAGATATCAATCATAGGTTAGCTTTTGGTCATTCGGGGTCATGAGCATCATGCAACATTTCGAGTACTATATTCGGGGCGTTACAGTAGATATTTATGTTGATTCTGTGGATGTTTACAATTTGGTTGATACTCTTGATTGTTAGGGGTCTTGGTTGTGAGAGTTGTTTGGCATGTTATTTTTGTATTATTGATTCATTGAAAACTTATTATGTGATGATGTCTGTTACTTACTATTGATTCATTGAAAATTTATTATGTGATGATGTCTGCCTTTTGGGTCGTGACAATGCTAAGGTCAAATAGAAAAGGACAATATTATTTCATAAAGTAGTTATTTGAATAATATTAATATTATTTATGCATTGCTTAATCTGAGCATCACACGTGCCGTGAAACTAGCACGATACAAACCTACAATAAGTAGTATTACAATCAATTGGACAAAAGCAACTGGAGACACTTTAAAACTCAAGAAGGAGGAGAAATTCGTAAAAAGAAATAAATTAGCAGGAATAGGATGGATGTTAGAAAAGAAAATTGAAATATGGTTTATGCATTTATAAGTCCTATTTAATTGTCAACTAATAATGCTTGTAAGTTAATTACACTCACTATTGTGTATCAACTGTTGTATAGGCATTCTCACTTTGCTATAGAGATATACAATTTGTTAGTAGTTAATATGATTACTGGGACCACAAAACCTCCTTGAAAACTCAAAAAAGACCGTTTCTAAGATTAAAAGGAAAATGCAAGGAAATAATATGGATATCTGATATTTCTTAATAGAAGCAAATTTATGGATGTCCTTGCAAAATTATCTACCATTAGAAGAGGGGAAGAAACCTACAATAGACTGCTGCAAGGGCATGTTGCGAATAGATAAACTTCAACAGGCCACCGTCAAATTAAAGAAAGGCAAACATCTTCTGGAAGTTCCTATAGAACAATACCTACCCTTCCTAAAAACTATTCATAGATATCATATCGTTTGTTAAGTTCATTTTTGTTGTTACTCATGGAGGTTTAGTTTTATGTCCCATTATCTTGTAATAATTTGTGATAAAACAAGGTAGGGTCAATACCAAACCCCAATTATTTTTAAAAGAATACTGTAAAGGAGCTATTGCTTCACATAAGTTAATCAATAAGATCAAGTTAATAGTCTATTTGTAAAGCTTGATCTGTATGAAATGAATTATTTATGGTGTATGTTTGATTATGACAAATTTTTTTATTCAAAGATTGTGTATAATATACACACACACAAAAACACACCCACACACACTAAAATACTAGAAATTACCCCTATAGAAACGGTTTAAAAACCATTGCGATAGATAAAGAGATTATTTCCATAGATGTACCACAACGATTTGGCATACATTGCACATGTGAGCATAGGGATAGGTCTATTGCAACAGCTATTGAAACAGTTACATTAACCGTTGCAGTTGATAGACCTATTGCAACAGTTTTATTAACCTCCTATTGGGACACTTCATATTTTCTACAACAACAGTTATAAACAGTTGCCATAGACTATATTGCAATGACAAGAAAGCGTTGCAATAACCCTATTGTAATAATTTTCAAAGATCTACTGCAACACTTATTGGTTATTGGAATAAATTTTTACTACCTATTGCAACTCTTTTTGACACCTAATGCACTAGTTTTCAGGTCTTTTGCAATATTTTTTTGCTACTTATTGCAACTATTTTAATTTGCTATAGCAATGGTTTTCTTCACCTATTGCAACTATTTCAAATACCAATTGACGATTTAGATGAAATAGTCACCACTATATTGTAAATTAATATATATATATATATATATATATATATATATATATATATATATATATATATATACTGAATTATATTAATAAACAATTATATAAACATACCACAATAAAATCTTTCATTAATAATAATTCAAATTAAAATATGGAAAAAACTAGTAATCTAAACCCAAAAGGAAAATGTTAAAGTCAAATGATCATTAGTTTTCCCATATAGTATCGTTCAAGTGACGATAAGTTTCATGAAATTCAATATTAAAAAGATCTCTATATTTATAAGGTCAATTTTTTCATCACTTCTCAAAAATTCAAAAATCTTCTCAAGTAAGGTCAATTTCTTCATCACTTCTTTCTCCATCTCCTTCTTCATTTTGGACATCTATAAAAAGAGAATAAACAATTCCAATTAGTACTTAATTGATAACATATTTAATTTTCATTTAGAACATACGAAGGACAACTATAAAAAGAATAAAGAGGGTAAGTTAGGCAATCGTGTATAATACTATAATAGCAAGAAATTTTAAGAAAAACGGAAATTAATAAATATCTTCACTCCACAAATACTTCAAAAGAGCATCTTGGAGAACAAAGACTAACATATATCACCAACAATCCACTTGATTTTGTAGATAGTGTACACAGTCCATATCCCTACCTCCAATGAAGTAGAGAGGCTATTTCTGATAGACTCCCAGCTCAGGACAAAAGGATAGTAAGACACAGGCAAACAAAACTCAAACCAGATTAAAATGTTGGAGCAAACACCACATATGCTTTAAATTGTACCAACAATAATTATATAAGACATAATTCTAATTGGTTGAAATCCCCTATATGAAGAACCACTATGTTTTTATTCTAAGGTATAGATATGCTTATGCAGAATAACAAAAAAACATCTTTTTGGTCCAATTCAGAATTTACCTACTAGTCAAGCTTGAAGTATCTCAAGGCTGAGGCTATAGATATCTTTAATGATTCAGATAGTATACTAAATATTAGAATTTAATGAGCCTAATAACTAATGCTGCTCCATCATAAAAAAAATAAATTATCTGACAATATGGAGTCCTTCTATAGCAAAAAGTGGCTATTATGCCTCTCCAAAGCTTTTGCTATAGCAAAAAGTGAAGCATACATGTAGAAAAATCTAGAAAGAAAATCCTATGGTAAAACATACAACAAACAACTGCTATCACACACAGCAGGAAGCCTTCATACAATCGAGCAACAAACAAATGCTGGTAAGCCTCAAAAATAGGAAATACACAAAAGTTGCATAAAGTTTGTATGGCATTAGTTGCACACCTACTAGCGCATATAAATACATCCTAATCTACAATCCAAACTAAAACCTTCAGTTAGGTATTAGAAGGAAATTAGAAATTATTTGGTCATATCTTATCCCTTTTCTAATTTATCACTACTTTGAGGTCTCCTAGTTATAAAGTATGTTGGTTCCATAGGTTTCATTGAAACATTAGGAGAAAAAAAATGTTACAGGATTAAAATGTTGATAAAAGCATAACCCATCTAGCTTACACTTATTTATTCACTTGTTTTCGTGAAGGAGTTCATTAGCAACAATAAAGAATCATCCCCGAGCATTTATGGGATGGGTGAACCTGGATTTGGTTCTTTTTCACGTTATGGTGACTCTTATTCACCATCTTCATTTCATTCTGAATGTTTTGGGGGTATGTTTTTTCTAGTTTGGAGGATTCAATAATTTTTTATACTAAGCGTGGTACCTTCTGGATTAGTTGTGGGGAAAATTTCTCTTTTACAACTCATGGAACCTTTTTTTAAGACAGATTCATGTATGTAATTAACTCCTGCTCAAATTCTATAGAAAATTTAATATTGAATTTAGATTTTTAGTGCTTTTTCTAGATAATTTTTATGACACTATTACAAAAAGTCCCCCTAGGTTAAATGGGGAGTTTATGTGGGTCTTATATAACTTTGGGTTTTCCCACATTAATAGCTTCCTTATAGGTGTCATTCTCTGTAGTTTGTATCAATGGTATCAAAGTCACACATTATCCTATGTGCACATTGTGCCATGTAAGCCTATCTGGATAAGAGCTACCTACTTGTTAAAGTGAAAGCTACCCAATATGGAGCTGTTGCGGTCGATGGCTACTGACTATGGTGGGGAGCTGATGTTGCGCTTTTGTAGTTTTTATCTCTCACACCTTAATGCGAGTATTTGGGGTGTGCTGCTCCAATTCATATTGGAATTGAAACACTGGTACTTCTAACCTTTATCTAGAAATTTTACAAATTATAAGAAATTTTAATTATTCAAATGTTATTTTCATGATGGATCTTTTTTACAACTTTTTAACCATTGTTTTTCTATTATCATTAATATTAAGTCGAAATATTTTATGATTTTGATTTAGATGAAGTGGCTAAGAAAATAGGCTAGGAAGATTAATCCAATCTAGTAAAATTTACCACCTAATTGGCAAAACTTATGAATTTTGAAGTAGTAAGATTTTGTTTTTTTATGATGTCCAAGAAAACAAATACTTTAGAGATGTGCCACGTAAGGAACTAACCTGTTATTGGCTTTAACAACACTAGAAAGTTCAGTATATTTTACTCAATCCCCCGTTTGTAGATTAAAATTTAAATATAACAATGGAAACTACCATGACAAAGTAAAAATAGATACTCTTGAAAAGATGGTAAATATTGTAGTTATACAAAATTGAATATCCATGTTTGCTATTTCAAGTGTCAAACTCAAAGATATTGTAATGAAGCTGCCAACTAATGTTTTAGTGATTATAAATCATCTTCCAATTGAGTTATACTATTTAAAAAGATGTGCTTTCAGCCCTTAAAATATTAACTATTTCAAACTTTTGGTCTTAGAGATTTCTGTACACTCAGCTTACACAAAGTCTGTCAAAATAGTTTGCAAACAGGGAGTAATACACAACAAAGAGGGTACTTCAACTACTAAATATAAAATCTATCATATCGACAACCTATTTCGGAAAGCTAACGGCATATCCTATCAAGCTAGAAGCTAGTTCAAAAAATTCAAAACCTTGAACTGCTGGTAGAGCAAATAAGTTAACAGACAGTGAGAGTGAAATCAGATTGTTTTAGATAGGTGAAGCATTGTGAATTGGTTCATTAATTTATCATCCAATAAGCCAATAACCCCATAAACTTCAAATCTTAATTCATTCTATACCCATTTGCCTCAAATCTTAAGCTTAGTGGTAGAGCGCCCCCTGATAATATCCCCCACCCCGTAATCCCAACCAACAGGGCAAAAGAAAGAATGCAGTGGAATAATTAAAGTACAACATTGTAACTTAAATGATGCACTTATAAACCAAAAATCCTTACAAAAAAAAATGAAAATCACTCTAAGAAATTCAGAAGTCAAAAGTGAAGATAACATACATCAAGATAGATAACTCTACTTCCAATACCGGAAGTACCGAGTAAGAAAAAAAGCAAATATAACTAAAATTATATTCCATATTAGTGTAGGTGCAAGAGCATAAGTGAAATTATACTTGAGATCCTCCTAAATCTCTTCCTCATCAAAGATGGTCTATCATATTGAAGAGACAAATCATAGTTATTTATGCAGTAAGCTCTAATGTGATTCACAGATGTATTAGTAGAGGTACTTCTATCAAATCCCATATTTGATAGTTTAAGCTATTTCTTGTAAACTCAATTCATTGTATATCCTCTAAAGTTTAAGTGGAATACAACAAATCCATTTCTCTTCCACATCCACTCGACATTTACAGTCCTGTCTTCTGTCTCCTTAAACATTAAATTCATGATTCATATCCATACTAGATTACTTTGCTATTTAAAATTTCTGGAGCTATGTTTTCTACCTTATTCAAATCCCCAGTTTTTAAAACTAGCAACCCGTATACCAGAAACCATTGGGGAAAACACTTCAACTACAACTTTTCAATATATGTATTAAGCTTATATGATGAAACGTTGCCTTAAAATTTCATCTTATGCTCTTTGTAAATTATGGGGAACTTGAAAACAAGAACATAAATAAATGAAAATAGACAGGGTCATCCAATTCCAACTACAAATTTCCGAGAGTTATTCTTTGATTTTACCTCCTCAAATTTTACTTATGTTTGAACAAGCAACTTGAAGACAACTATCCCAACCTTTTTGCACATGTCCAACAGTTCTTGGAAATAAGAAAAATTTATGAAATTACATAAACTCAAGTCAATAAAAGAGATGTTGATTACAAAAGGTATATTTTCATTTGGATGTTTGAGGCTCCGAGACCACCTTTGAGGCAAAGTTTTAAATCTTAGTTATGATTAGCAAGGGAGAGAAAATGTACTGGTATATTATGGGATATAATGAAGCCAGCAAGAATAAAAAGATGATTTAGATGGCTGTAATTAGGAAACGATACTATGGACATAATCACTTTGATGTCTGATGAGTTGGTAGCCATAGGAGCAAGATGAGAAAATTGAGTTTAGTGATAACCATGGAATAAAATACTTGTCTCATACTAATTTATTATCAACATGCATTCTCCTATATATAAAGTACTTTTTTCTTTTTAATATTTAAATGTACAACATGCGATACACATATCTAAGAAAAAAATCAATGCTGGTCCTTCACTTACACGTTAGACGAGATATAATCAAGCACATGCACAGAGTCCTATTATTGAAGATGGAAGGTATAGATTTTTTCGCAAGCTTGGCTTATCTGGACTTGAAACTTCTGTATATTCAATGTTACACTCAAATGGTCTATATTCAATTGCAGCAAGAATCTTAATTGGTTCTAAAATTATTTACTATTGATTCTTTTATTTCCAATGGAAGTAGGTTATAGTTGTATTCTTTACATGCATATCTCATTCTCTATCTATTTTCTCCAGTTCGTTAGGATGTATTTCTTGAGAGTCAAGTGTAATTCTTATTTATTTAGTCATAGAACAATCTAACTGAAATTTGCTAATGCCTGATCATTAGAAGTACTACAATCTACAGTCCTATTTACATGGAGTAGTAGAAGTCCAATGAATGAAAATTGATCTTCCCAATAGTTTTTCTCTTTTACCCTATTACTACTCTTAGCTATATCTAAAGAAAGAATATTTAAAAGGCTACATCATGGTATAGTTCATTTGTATTTATCTTTATGTAAAGTAGAGTAATGATTACCTTATCCTTTTTTTTTCCAAAGAACGCCCCACTACCAGCCTGTTAAGCAGTAGGACCCGTCATAGAAGCTTTTCCAGCTTGGTAGACAAAGCATCCCATATTAGCTAGAACTCTACGAAGGGTATCATAACCAATTCAAGATTCAGCAGATAGCTTTGTGGTTATATAAGATAGATATACAAATGAAGGTTCAATCCAAATACCATTATGAGCCAAGAGCTCACTCTCAGCTTCTCTTTCCTTTGTTTTGGCATATAAAGATCAAAAAACTTACTAACGATAGTATTTTAAGCAATAGTATTGGTATGAAATGGGTCGGGTCAATGTGGTAGTATGGTGTACGCAGACTTAACTCCTACCTCGAGAAGGTAGAAAGGTTGTTTTTAAAATACCCTCAGCTTAAGTATCACATAAGAAAGAAGAAACAACAAATTAAGATAAAGTGCACAAAATACAAAAGAGTATTTAGAATAACCTACACATAGATAAATTGTAAATTTAAGAACTCAGGTCAGAGCAGTAGCGTTGGAGTATAATGAAGTCAGAGAACAATAGCCAGTGGATAGTAAATTGGAGCATCACTATTGGACTTTCCGACTTCTTAAAGAAATTGAACTAAATAAAGTCAGAGAACAGTGAACCAATTTCTTTAATTGAAATTAAAATTGAAAAGGTGGACAATGAACAAATTGAAATTGCGAATGGTGGACAATGAAGAAATTGAAGCTCCCAATTTTGAGATGAAATGGCAATAATGGAGCACAGTTGACCTAAGTTGAAAATGAGATTGAGGACAAATTTTTATATTTCTTTAATTTTTGGCAATATTGGGGAGGGAAATTAAAAACTATTGCAATGTTTTTAACCCAACAAATCATTGCCATCGATATCTATGGCAATGGTTCAAGAAATCGTTGCTATAAGACTCTCTATTGCAATGGTTCTTCAACTACAACAATGGTTATACCCCAAAAAAGTTCTACAAGAATAATTTTTTTGCAACAGTTATAACCGTTGCATTAGAGGGTCTATTCCAATGTTTTGGAACCATTGCCAAAACATTTGTTGCAATAGGGTTAATTTCTAGTAGTGCAAAAACTCTTTTTGATTCTACTCTTGACTTGTTCCCCCAATCATTAACACCGTAAACTTAGGCATTTTTCCTAAGTTTTTATCCTTGTGTCAAGGAGAAAAATGGTATCAAATAAGAGTTCACTTTTAGAATGAAAGATATCAGGTAATTTAGCTAGTTAAGAAAAAGTCTCATGATTCAAATTCAAAGAACTATAGAGAATATATGCATTAGGTAGGTCTTTTTAAAACAAATATGGTTTAACAATGAATGCCTCTGATCCTTTCCTAACCTAGATGTTCCTCAAACCATTTTAGCAAGGCCTATTGGGAAAATTCTAGATGAACCTAATGACAAAAAAATCAATGAGTAACTCACAAAGACATCACAAAGGGTTCTATTATTACCCATCAGTCAATCAATAGTTCACCAGTCTAACTACACAAATAATCAGTACTAATATCATCACAATGTCAAACACTAATCCATATTGGTCATAAATAAAAACAATGATACACATAGCATAATTTTAGAGGGTTTAGCATTTTACACACTTTATGCATATTTTTTTGCTATAATATGACCACCAAATTGTCCTTAACTATCATCTACCTATCTACAGACTAAACAAAACACAAAATATACTTACGAAAACATAACACAAAACATATTATTTTGTATATTCCATTTAAACATGAATGAAAGATATTTTAAGAAAAGAAACACGAAAAAAACCTAGGTGACACACACAACAATCCCCACCCCTACAAAAAGAACATGTAGTGTACCTAATGTATAAAAATATAAAATAATAGATGTGAAAGCATACTTATTTCACCTCATGCGCTATTAATTGGCGTGTGGGTTTCATATCCAACTCCAGTTTGATTAATATTTAAAGAGGTGTCCTGCTCAGTAGCAATGGTTTGTAGAATGCACTATGGTTGAGGAATAAATACAACATCCAACCCAATAGTGATAACAAGAGTAGCAATCAGAGTTATTTCCACCTCAATAGTTGTTGGTAATGGGGTAGTTAGAGTTAAAGACTCTACACTCATATCAACTCCTCCAGTCTATATGTCATCCTCATGTGGAACCTTACATGAGGATTTACTAGCTCAAGCCCTCAACTCCTCCTCCTGGGCTTTTTTGGAATTTTTTGGGTTTTCTTTATCTCTTTCTCTTCTTTTTACATGGATCTATTTTTAGTTCTTTTTTCATCCTCATCATTCTTATATACTCTCTTTTCTATAGATTTTATAGTGAATCCCAATAAGTCAAGTAGTGGCTCCTCCTACTTCAACTCCTCCGATATCAAATTGGACGTGAATAGATATGTTGTTCATGACCCTACTCAACAACCTTAGGTCTAGACTGTACCATCTCTTAAAAGACTTTAACCATACTAGGAATGATAACAAATTTTTGTCTTTTATTAACCAGTGTCCTTTTATCATTAATCTGACAATGAAGGGCCGAGTACAGAGAAAGTATGGCAGTAATAGGCCATTCTACAAATGGGTGTACCCAGGGGCAGGCCCACATGGTCTGTGCCGGATGCTTGATCACCCATTGAGCCCATAATTTTTTTATATATTTATATAGAAAATATAGTAATATTAGTTATAAAGTATTATTAAGCACCCATAAACAAAAATTATTGTTGGGTTTTTTGGCTTATGTGTGGAAGTTAAGCACTTTGATGCCTCAAGTGACGTGGGTTCGATTCTAAGTAGCAATATTTTTTTAAAGGAAATGAGCACCCATAATCTTCAAATCCTTGATCTACCTTTGGGTGTAGCTGCTATGCAAGCAACACCATTTGGTATTTTAACCTCTTAGTGTTATTGACCCACTTCATGATGTTTTAATGTATAAACTTGATTTTTATTCATGGAGGAGTTTTTCCTCAATATATACAAGATGCTATATAAAATGCAGTTGAACACAAACTCTCTAAGAGATAAACTATACAATTCTAAACATATGTAAAAATATAAGCTATACAATTCTAATCAAATATAGATACATTAATTTGACTATTATTGTGGTCAACATGCCGCCATAAGCTAAGCAGTAGCGGTGCAACTGCAAACTTGGAACGCATGAGATAAAATCGACGGGAAGAAAGGGCCTTGGTGAAGATGTCTTCTAATTGATCCAAGAAACTATGTAGAGTACATTCATGTCCTTTGAGGACACTTCATCTTAAATAAAATGAAAATATAACTCAATATATTTGGTTCACACATAAAAAATAGGATTGGCAGTGAGGTAAGTAGTAGACAAATTATCATACCATAGTGTGGGATCTTAGGGAAGAAAGACACACAACTCGTTAAGATTATATTTTGATCTTGTAACTTTGGTATTAGCCGCAGCTAAGTCCCTATATTCAGCCTCAGTACTAAATCATGCAGCTACCCGCTACATCTTTGAGGTACATGACACAAAATTGGTCCAAGTAATAGACAATAACCATTGGTAGATCGTCGATCATCTCGGCAGCCAGCCCAGTTCGCATTAGTGAACACTTGAAGTGGTAAGGAGTTCGGGGAATAAAAGTACAAGCAGAGGTTTATGGTTGCCTTTAAATAGCACAACAACCATTTCACGACAGTGAAATAAGATTTCATAGGTTTATGCATGAATTGACATAATTTGTTTCTAGTAAATGACATATCTAAAAACGTGATGGTTATATATTAAAGAGCTTCTATCAAGCTACGATTCAATGATGGATCCAAAAATGGTGAAGTCCCATGTTAAGATAATTAAAGTCCTGTGAGTATAGGTGTACCAATTGGCTTTGCACCATCCATATTGGCAAGGTAAAAGAGTTATCTAATGTATTGTGACTGATTTAGGTCCAATCTAGCTGGTTGATAATGAACCTCAACACCGAGAAAGTAGTGTAGCTTACCGAGATATTTTACAACAAATGCGTTAGACAATTGAAGAACAAGGCTTACAATTAACTCATTAGCATTTCCTGTAATAATAAGATTATCTAAATACACCAAGATAATAGTAATATGGCTAACAAAATTATGTATAAAAAGATACATATCAGATTTAGAAGGTACAAAATTGAGTTCAAGCAATTTCGAGCTGAGCTTCTCAAACCATGCCCGAGGTGCTTGTTTAAGGCCATAAAGGGCTTTGTGTATATTTCACCATGCTTGGGATATTTTGGATTAGTAAATATAGGGAGTTGAGACATGTATACCTCTTTTTGTTATTTCCCATGAAGAAATGCATTTTGGACGTCGAGATCTTGAAAAGAAAACCCTTTGGACAAAGCTAGAGACAAAACCACTCGGATATTTGTAGGCTTTACCTCAAGACTGAATATATCATGATTGTCCACTTTAGCCTCTTGGATAAATCACTTTTCCACTAAAAGATTCTTGTAACGCTCAATAGAGCCACTAGGATTGAGTTTTAACTTAATAATCTATTTGCATCCCACAACATTCTTTACCACAAAGGATGGAACAAGGGACCAAGCACCATTTTGCAAGAGAGAGATGTCTTCTTTTTGCATAGCCTTTCTCCATTTTGGATCCTTGTTGGCTTAGGTAAAACATGCAGGTTTAGGTGGAAGAGTAGATGGAGGCAAAGGATATTTTGTGGCAATGTGAACTTAGAGAAATTGTGATTTGGTCTTACTCCTGGTAATAATAGGATTAGGGAAAAAAGATGTGGTTTGAGAAGTTGGTGGTTAAGAATAATTATCAAAAATAGGAGTATCAACATTTTATAGAAAATCAATAGTAAGGTTAATAGAAGTAATACAAAACAGAGACAAATTATATGGGATAGATAACACCAGTGAGCTTGATGATGGACATGAAGATGAAGGATTTAACAAGTTTAATGATAGAATTGGCGAGGTAGTTATTGCTATGGAATTATTATTGACAGCAAAGATTTGTAAAGACAAATTACAAGGAGCAATGATGGGCATCGAGGTCCGGACAGTAGAGTTGGTGTCCAGTGCTCTATTTGATGTTGAAGATAAACTAGCGAAGGTAAATAACTCATAAAAAACCATATGCCGAGAGATATATATTCGGCCACTAGGGACATGTAGACACTGATATCCTTTATGATTTCAACTATACCTTAAGAGAAAACATTTTAAGGATTGAAAGGCTAGTTTGTAAGAGTTATAGGGACGAAGGATTGGGACACACAGGTAACCAAAAATTTTCATGAAATGATAATCATGATTTTTTTTGTATAAATTTTCATAAGTTTAAATATTATTGAGCGAGGGTGTTGGGATATGATTTATATTGTAAACCACAGTAGCAAAAGCATGATCCCAAAAAGGCGAGAGAAAGGGACGCATGTGCAACAAGTGTTAAACCCATTTCAATAATATGACGATGTTTTCTTTCTGCAAAATCATTTTTTTCATGGGTATGGGGACAAGATAAGTGATGAATGATCCCCTTTTGAGCAAAAAGATGGATAATTTCCTATATTCGCCACCCCAATCAGATTGTATCTCTTTTATACAATGCTTATAGAACTTTTCGACGTGAGTTTTAAAGCATAAAAATATTGTATAATCTTTATTTTCGGAAATCATATGAAATAGCCATGTAAATTTCCTAAATTCATCAATAAAACAAACATAATAATGAAATTTATTACTAGCCAATTGTGGAGTAGGACCCCATACATCACTGTGGATCAAATCAAGAGGAAAATTATCACTGGAACTAGATTAGAAAAAGGTAATTTGTGACTCTTGCCATATTGGCAAGAAGAACAAACATTAGACCGAGGACTCAATTTGACTAGTAAAGAAAGACTCCTAATAATAATATTGAGTGCTCGTAGAGACGAGTGAGATAAACAACTATGCCATAGATGAAAAAATAACTTAGAGACATGGAAGGCCTATGCTTTATTTGAGGAGGAAGGTTAGACAAGTAACTTCTTGCAAGGAGATAATAAAGGCCATTCTCAAGAGTCCCACACAGTATTACTGTCCCTTTTGCTCGATCCTTCACAAGAAAAAATGAAGGTGAAACTCAAATATAACATCATTGTCAGAAGTTGACTTTTCTACACTAAGAAAATCCTTGATAATTTTAAGCTCCAATAATACATTAGATAAATTCAAAGGTCGACCAACTATAGGTAAGGTAGCATTACCAAAGAGAGAAACTGCCAAACCTATGCCATTACCAGCATGAATCTGATCGCTTCCCATAGTCTTTCCTTATACATCGTTAAGGGTGAAAACACCTTAAAAATTATTTGCAACCAATTATAGTCTCAAAATAGATCCAAAAAATATTTAACCAAATAAAATATTGAGGCGTAATGCAATTTGGGCGAAAATGATCAATAAGGGGTTAGGTCTACTTTTAGATAACTATTCTAGTGGTCAATTAACTGTTATGGCAGTATCACTGCAGCGGTAACAAGTAGTGTGCTAGGTGAGGGACTTTTAATAAACCTTCATTCATTTATTTCCCTAGGCCATCCCCTTCCTTCAAAAATACTCCACAAAATCCTTACTATTGAAACCATGAGATTTCAAAGATCTAAGTTCATAAGATCAATTTTCAAGCACACACAAAGGTAATCCAACATATTAATACATCTAGCCAACATGGGCAACTCACTCTTCTTCGTATTAATATGTTTCATCTAGGAGATAAGCTAAGGTGTAAATTATAGCTACTAGACTAGGTTAGATGCATTTAATATTAATAGTAATGTTGAAAATATTATGTATTAGACCTCCAGGAATAGAGTTAGTTTTTGGACATGTCATAATACGGATAGGCTTGAATATGTAATTTATTGTATCTTATGTTAGGTTGCTTAAAATATGTGACTGTTAGACATACGAGGTAGAGATGTTCAGTTTATTATCACTTAGGGTTGAGTATGCTGGAACATCAAATAAAATAATTTTAAAATGGTGAAAAGGAAATTTAGGTCAGCCAACTAGTATTTAAATGATTAAACATACAAATTTTATTATGAGGGACTTAATTAGTCCCAATACCTAGGTGGTCATGAATATTGCTTTCTAGTGTTTAAAAGTTGAAATGTTGACTATAAGGTATAGTTAGAATATGAGATAGTGAATAAAAATTTATTGTTAAAGGATGAGATTGTGAGTAAAAGGTATTGTCAGAAGATGAGATAGCAAGTAAAAAGGTATTGTTAGAATATTAGATACTGAGTAAAAGTGTATTAAGGTTAACTGAACTGAAATGTTGTATTGTTGATCATGTTGTTACAATTAATGTTTGCATATTTAAAAGTGTAATGTGAAATCTTGAGGTTTGTTACATCTTGAGGGAAAATGCATAATGATGTGAATTAGGGGTAGAAACTCCTATTGGGATGCTTGTTAAGTTATTATTGTGATATTTATGTAAGAAGTAAGGTCACCGAATAAGTAAATTAGACTATAGACATAATGGTAGACTATATTGAATTGTGACGTGTTGTGGGTGGATATTGTGATTATCTATTGCATGAGTTATGGTTTTTTGAATTCTTGCATACATATATATGCATTTTAATGAGATATTAAGGCAGTGGGTCAGGTACCATAATGGAACGACATGGTACGGTATAATATGGACCGAGTACCATGTTGGTACAATGTGACATATTTATAATGTTGGGTCGGATACAACACCTGTATGTTATGATGTTTATCGGATAAAGAGATATAATGCACAAATCTTTCATTTATTCATATGTTTGAACAAGATATTACTTCGTATATATTTTCCTAAGTGTTGCTTTATTTGGTGAATGATGGATGAGGATTATGACAATAAATAGGGTCCCTTGAGCAGATAGGGGTAGATATATGATTCAATGGTATATTCTTATGACTGCGTGCTCCGAGGGTACTTAATTTATTATAGTTTAAGGAATTGTAAGCTTTATGAAGGCAAGCTTGAGTGAGAGGATAAGAGGCACCAGTTGGAGTCGGTAGTCAAAGGACAAATATATGCAAGAATATTATCAAAGGATAAGATATACAAAAATATAATCAAAGTTCAATAATATCCAAAAAATATCAAAAGCCAAGGAGGTCACAGAGATGATAAGTTCAGGTAATATAGATGGTTAATGAGAGATAATAAGAGTGATAGTTGGAGGATTTAAAAATTGAAATTTTACTTGATGTTGTGATTTTCCCGTATTTATTATTGATGCTATTTTTTCTAATCTTGGTCGGTTGATTATGCTAACCAATGTGTAGTTGTACTAATGCTGCACTAGTTATATCTCCACTCGGGGGTATAACTACGGTGTAGGTCAGTTGGAGTTTCTACAGCAACAATGGCAATCACTCAACAATGGCTCTTACTATTTCTATTCAATATGAATGTTACGTCATGAATGTGCCAACTCCTTGTCAAGTCCTCTTTTACCAGTACAGACTAGGTTATCGGAGTCAGTTGTAATTATTTTTAGTAGTTGCTCAACATACCTAATGTATTAAAAATAGGTTTTGAAATGGATTGAGCGAGCATTATTAATTTAAATATATTAGGCATTCAGATGGTGAACATTAAAATAACTAGGATCTTATTATTTTGACTTCCAGATTTGTTTGATATAAGGGATTATTAGGGTTCTTCTATCCTAGTAGGTATAACAGGTGCCACACATGACTCGATAGGTAGGGTTATGAAAAGGATGGTATGAGAGTCTAGGTTCCCAGTCTTCCAGTACAAGAGAAAATATAGAGTAGAGACTTATGGATTAGTGTGTTGACGTCTGCATCAGACTTAGGAATCTATCTTTATTTCTTTTTTCCTATCGTGCTCTCTCAATGTCGTATCCCCAGGCTGAGTATAGTTTGGTTTGATTTCATTCCATTTTATACCTAAATCATCACTATTGGGACTTGTCTTACCCAGTTAGTATCTCTTAACTTGGAGAGGTTGGGATAAAACACTCAATTAATAGGAGTCAGTATGGACATCAGAGGTAGATTGTGATTTGTACTTGATATAGGGTTAATTTCATGTAATGAGCGAATGTTGTGTTAAATATCAGCTATGTGTATGGTTATTGTGGTAATATATGTTAACTCATTGTGATGTTTGACTCTTAGATATGATATTTCTAGTGTCTGTGATTGAATGGTGTGTAGTTAAGCAGACCACTGGACGTACGAACCGGGTGTGATCTTACCACAATAAACATATATATTCAAGGAAAAACTTAAAGCATAGCTACTGGAGGCTACCACTACAGTGGCTCCTGGTAAAATCCTGCCAGGTTCATCCCCTATGTTAACAATATTACAATTTTTGCTAACAAACCTGTTCCGAATCAATATAGTGATAAAAATAATGTCAATAAGTGGTACAAAATAACTCTTTATTTATTAAATGAGGTAGGAAGAAAAAACGTCTAAACAATGCAATAAAATACAAATTGTAATTATTTTATACATGTGGAAAATATGGTCAACCCAAATACAAAACACTAAAATATATTAAAGGGGAGATGATTCCCCTAACTGATTTTACTATCTCTGAGGATTGAGTCATTCGAGTCCTCTTCCTTAATGTTGCTGAGAAAGAAGAACTCCTCATTGTCCTGTATAGACATCTTGGGCAACTTATTTTTGATAGAAATGCACATGAACATTACCTGGACCACTTTCTATATCCTCACAAGCATTTGGTCATGAGAACAACCCTTTTTTTTCTTTAATCAGCTTTTCTCAAAGATCTACATAAGGTCTAGTTGGCTCCGTGTTGGTGCAATAGAGCTTGAAGAGGATATTTCGAAAGGGGACAAATGAGATATCTCTAGAATAACCCAAATGACCGTAAGATCAAACTCCTAACTACCAAGGTATATGGGGGACAGATAATAAGGGACACTCAACCGCCTAGATAAACCAGCCCAACTACTCTCAGCTTTCTCCCCTCACTTTCCTCTTCTTCTAACTTCCTCTCTGAATATCCTTTGCCCACAATGGTTGTATGCCACTTACAGTGATCCATGGTATCCTAAATCTATTGAGATATCTTTACCTTTTCTTAAAGAGTAGTAAATATTCCCTTAGAAACCTATTCCTAACTTTGAAATACTAACACTAATCCATAATTTGTGCCCCTATATTCACTCGGATCCCGGTAAGGATGGAAGCCATTATTATGGCCTGATGAAAGGCCATATCAGTAACATTTCTTGAGGGACGCATCCTTGTTACACATATTGTAACCATACCATTTTATTGGATAAGAAGTAAGTGATCTTTGCTACCTTGACACTGGACTATCTCACCTCAATAGCTCGCCCTTTTTATCCAAGACCCCAGCCACCCACTCTAAGTTTGATGCATAGTGTCTTACCTTAATGGAAACATTATAAGTGTTTAGAATATTCAAGATTCCATTGATAGTGTCCATATCCATTAAAACACCCTCTCTTCATACCTAGATGGTAGGGAGAGGTATCAACCAATACCTAATTAGGAGGTTGGCATAAAACACCTGAATGAACTCTTTATTGTCATGATTGATGGTATTGGTCTACATATCCCACCTAAGTACCTTTAATTTGGTAAAAAAAACCCAACAACTCCTCCTCCACATCCTTTATTACTATTCTCCAATCAAAAAGGAAACTCCTAGTATGCAATATCTACTCTTAATTGTCTCAACATTCATCATAAGGGAACCTATGATAAGTAGATTGTAACACCCCGAATTTGGTGCCCAAAGTGCTAAACGGTGCCTATGATCCCGACAGACCATAATCTAACACATGACTGATATCTGTAATTGAGAACTGAATAATATACTAAAATTATATAGAATACATAAAAGTTGTAAGGCCATAAGATTCAAAACTAAATAAATATCTAATAAAACAATGTCTAAAAATGATATAACAAATACCAATAAAATTTAAAGTAACTGTCTGGCATGCTACAGTCTGAAAGCCTCTAAACTAAACTGAATAAGGAGTTGAAGGAACATGTCTCTAACTAACTCCTTCTACTGATGCTGAACTAAGATAATAAATAATAATAAAGAAATTATATCATCCTCAAATGATGAGGACTCACTGCAAATCTACTACTACTAGAATCTAAAATTCTACTGATGCTCCAAAGCGCGTGCTTCTGAACCTATAGCGTAAAGTAAAACACAATAGCACAAATATGTATGTACATTAGAATGTACTGGTATGCAAGTAAGGTAGGCTTAATGAAAGGGGTTCATATGCATGAACAATGCTAACTAGCTAACTAACATAAACGTAAAAATACATGCATGAATATGTAACTATGACTGACATCGTGATAGGACTAAATACTGAGTTCTTACTATTGAATTTCTGATAATAGGGATTTACTAATATCTTAGTTTACTATTACTAGAATAAAGATTAACTGTATTACTGGTAAGCTGACAACTGAGTTTACTGAGATGGATAATCTAAATATTTGTTTCTGATAGTTCTGATTATGAAGAACAAATCTGATTGATTGTATCTGATAGTCTTGAGTATGAATACTTATAACATAATTTTTGTATAACTAGTATACTGATACTGATTGGCTATATCTGACAGTCTAAGTTCTGATAGAACTAGCTGAGTTCTGCACTGTATTGAGTGACTATATCTGGCAGTTCTGAAATTTGTAGAACTATCTAAGTTCTATTACTGAGACTGAAATTGACATCGTGAGAGGTAATCATCTAACCGACATGCTCCAAAACTAAGAGGTGGGGTCCAACCTGTAGCCCCATCTCGAAGGATGTCAATAACATGCCACGGGTAAAGACAAGTTATGAGTAAACCCTCTCTGATAGGGAGCTTCTCCATCAACCCCTTCTATAAGGAAAAACTCAAATGAGATGTATTAGTAGCCCTACATATAGGGGTACATCTCAACCTACGCTGGCTATGTAGTTCTGGAATGTAAGGATTGCTTCTAAGGATCACTCCCTCCACTAAATAACAGGTGAGCCCCCATCATTGGGTTCACTCGGTGCTGAATCCTACTCCCAAATGAATAGACACATAATTGATTATACTGAACTGAATTGTTAATGATGGTATTGTTTAGCAGAGCTAAACTAAGTTCGCTGAGTTCTATTGACTGACGAAATGCTACTGAGAGATGAGGACTGATTGAGGGTACTAAAGTTACTGAGATTTTCTTGGAATACTTAAGTTACCAAGATTATTGAGTGCTGATATCACTAAGATTACTGAACTACTGAGATTACTAAGATTTCTGAGAGAGACTGGACTGATACTGAATTTACTGAGTTTTCCTGAGTCATGAGACTGACCAAATTTTACTGATCATGGCTTGACTGAGATTATTGTGAAAATATCACATGGCTGTAGGCATATAACTAAATTGTCGGGTACAAGTACCCCTAGGACTCGATAGAATGAAACTGACAATGCTTGACACTTTTGATCACATGACCAATATAAACAATTTATAATTTCATAGTTGGGGATTTCATGAAGCACATAATCATCATAATACTGTACATGGATAGTAATGCATATAAACATGGCATAATTTCATGCTTCTAATCTTATTAACATCTCATAAAGTAATCACAATGCATAGGTTTGCATGGGAATCATTATAATCAAGTAGGTATTGCATAACTAAAGAGGCATGACATGATCTTGACACATGAAAACTAAGTACTTGATCATTATTCATTCATTGGGGCATATTATCAAACACCTTGAATGCACACTTAGGTAATAGGTATGATCATCAATTTAATACAACATGGTTCTACAATTAAACTCAATTGCATGACTTTCAACCCTATACTAACATAGTTTCATGAAAATATGATAAGGATACAATCTTGAAGTCATACAACAATAACAACATGAACATAATCAATTCAAAACAAGAACATCATGAAATATAGTTTAAAATAGGGTTCTTGAGCTTCGTGGATGAAAGTAGTCCATGAATAAACACTGTGCATACCTTAGTTCTTGATTCTACGAAGATTGACGCAGATATTATTGAATTTGGGTCCTGGATTTGAATCCCCAATTGAAAACCCTAGCTTGTTCTTGAGAGATACAATATATTTTGGGTGAAATATGGCTGATTCACGTGTTATTTGGTATATATAGGGGTGAGAAATTGACCCTTTTAACCCTTGGATGCGTATTTTAATTCTGTGAAAATTTCTTGATTTGGACCCCTAGCGCGATGCGGCGCTATCGCGCCATGTCACTGGAACTTGAAAATTATAAATTTGAGCCTTGGCATGACATGCCATAATCATGGAGGCTCACTGGATTTTGAAGATTGCCATTTTGGCTGGCTCCGTGATGCGTTGATCACTCAAGTGGCACACTGTCTTACTAAAATGGCTCTAACTCTTCACTCGGGTGTCGAATTTGGGCGAATATGGTATCGAGGGAAAGCTTATTCAATTTTTCACATGATAAAAAGTAAAAATATTGAAAATACTATATGTATAAAAGTGGCTTCATCTTTAAAATAAGTCTTTAACATTTTTAGGATAATTTTTAAGCTAGGTAGAAGTATGGGGTATTACATGGGTTGTGGGGCCATTTTGATCCTATAATTACCAAAAAAATAGTTAGAGCCATATCATAACACCAGGGGAAGGAAAGAGAATTTAAAGTTTCAATAATTATATGATAGGGGAAAAACTGCCCAGTACTATTGTGGTAGAAAATTAATTATTGCAGCGACACTACAACAATATTTAATTATAGCAACAACTACACCGCCGCAGTTGTTCATCATCTTCAAGTTGCAATCCACCCTTCTTATGGAAGATTTTTGACTTTTTTAGCATTTTCTAAAGATTAAGCATAGATTGCGCTTGGGAAAATGAGTGTGGACCTTTTAAAACAAAAATAAGGGTGTGGAACATCCAAAATTAAGCCCAAATTGAATAAATTCTTGTAAGAAGTAACCTTTCATATTTAAATCTTCAATGGATGAAACCCACCATGAATGATGTTAATCTTTCATCCTGAATATTGTAGGAGTATTGTAAACATAAGAGAAAAAGGCATGCCAACTACTATACTAAAAAACACCACCCAATATCAAATTCCACAAAGTTGAACCCAAAATCATCCAAATTACATATTTCTAATGAAATTCTATGATTCTATGAGGAGAAATACATAGAGAAGTAAAATTAAAAAATAAAGTACCATTAATTCATTGATGGAGGGAGATTTTGCAGAGAGAGTGTAGTACAAATAGTGGAAAGTGAACTTTTTCCCCTACTTAATTATTGGGAACCTCTTTCTCGGTTAATAACCATTGAAGAAGTAATTTGTTTCCTAAATTAACATTATCTCAACTTTTTATGTGTGAGGATTCATAAAACTTTGATGATTTTATTTATGACACTCCCACATGTGTAATGTCGATTTTTGACTTAAATTATATTGAGGTATGTAAAAAGGATTTTTTTGGAAAGTTTTAGATTTTTCAAAAGGGGTTTGTGGTTAATTTGGGACCTGAGGTATTGGGGTTGGCGATAAGGCCATGTTATTGAGGTTAACCTCCATGATATTGGCATGACATGGAGTCTAACCTCTATGATATTAGTATGCCACACTGCTGTTTTAAATTCACCCAATTTTTTATTTTATTACTTTGGGTGAGGGGATTTTTGTGTTTTTACCCCTTAAGTTCTAAAAGATCAAATCATTTCCTCTTAAACTCAAAACCCAAGAACATTTAAGAGTTTTATAGAGAATTCATTATCCAGGCTCCAAACATTAAATTAACTTTAATTTCTTATGTATTCAGGTATGTCTCTCTTTTTCTAACATTAATTTTACATTGTGGAATTAATTGATTAGATTTTCATGTGATATAATTGTGGGTTTTGAAATTGTGTTGAGGGGTTTTGGTTGTTACTGATTGAATTACTTGTCTAATCTACTAAATTGATTATTCATGCTTTAAATTAATATTTTAGGCCTAAATTGGTGCATGGTATAAATGGCTAGAATGGGGGACATGGGTTTCCCCTAGTTGATGGAATTTTGTCTTAATAATTGAATTAACCTCAACCCATTTTTTAAACTTGATTTTGAATATGGAAAATTGCATGATTTAACTTGTTTTTTAATCCAATGCATTGAATTAAAGGATAAATGAATGAAAATGATTTTAGATTACCTTGGTAGCCTTGCTTTTAATTTTTAAAGACAACTTAGGAGTCCAATTGGGTTATGTGGATTTGGTTTGGCATAATGAATTTAGATTGTAAGCTTATTGGTATGATAATACCAAGTGGTAAATGCCTTAATGAATGACTCCTGGGTTATGGATTGGTTTATGTGCAAATTATTTTGTCTTGGGATTAAAGGAAATTATATAGCATACCTTGAAGATGTAAGTCCCAGGGGGACGAACACTGGAAATCATGTTTGCTGGAGTTGGGGTTCTATATGATTGTGTGCTTGGTGCACACTGATATGTATATATTTTTGGACTGCTATTGACATGGTTGCTTTAGTTTTCCCTCAGTTTTTCCTAGGTGCATGCGGCTAACACGTACTAGGACCCTTCTTGTAGGAAGAGTTGGACCCCTATATCTTATGGGTGACATTAGGATGGATTGAGCTATACAATTTAGGTTTAATCCTTAAAATCTCATACTCATGGACCTTGTCCCTATCCTGGCATCCTATATATATGTTTATGAATGTCGTGCATATGATTTATGATTGGATTTTAGTAATTCCATTATTTTATCCTTATAACCTAAGTTACATGCTAGTGCTTATCCCACTAGCCATCCCTAGATGCAACATTATTTCATGATGTAGGATTTGAAGGGTTTTTGTTGCTCCTATGCAGCAATAGGTGGATGAGCACATCCATTGAGTTGTCCTGAAGTAGTGATCCGTCATCCCTTAGGAGTCCATGTCATTTCATTATTCTTTCGTTAGTATCATAGTAGTTTTGGATTATTTTTGGTCATGGTCGGGGGTATGTCATGACTTTGATGTTATTCTGGTTTTAGAGGCTTTCGGGAATAAGTATGGGTTGGATTGTTGGGTTTGCACTCTTAGAACTTTCACTTGTCTTATTTATCTCCTACTACTATCTTAATTTGCTTTGGATTTATTTTTATGATTATTGTACTCTTGAGTTTAGGCTAAGAAGGTGGTCTCCGATGCATAGTGGGGTTGAGATACCAATCATGATAAAATGCTGATTCTGGTTGTGACAAGCTCGGTATCAGAGCATGGTTCAGGGTTGTTGGGTGTCCACAGAGTTATGTCTGAGTAGAAATATTTTTATGGGTGTATAGTAAGCCACACTTATATAGAGGAGGCTATAATTAATTTAGGAATGTTTTCCTTTCTTATGTTCTATTTTGGACTTTAAACTCCAGTGTTATCAGAATTCTCTAACTCTTAGCTTTCTCGCATTTTAGATCATGCCCCCTCAAAGATCTGATGGTTGTAGGAATACTGTTGGGAACTCTATCCCACCTGAGGAAAATATGAAGTGAGCTTACCCTATTTATGGAGTACATACCTGGTCTAGGTTACCTGCTCCTAATTATACTTTCTCACGTAGAGTTCCAACAGTCCCTACTAGTCCTCCTCAGGCTTCCCAAACTAGAGATAGTTATGATCATCTACCTTCGGGAGATGTCTTTAATGTGTACTTTTGCCAATCTATTCATATGCTTACTCAGTTGGTGGCATTGTACTCTCATCAGTCTACTCTTATTGGTTCTATTTCTCATTCATCTGAGGTCACTTGGGTTGGCCAATTTATGAGGTTGAATCCCCTAACCTTTACAGGATCTAAGGTTAATGAGGATCTGCAGTGGTTCATTGATGAGATAGAGAAGATTTTTAGTGTGAAACATGCTACTAATTCTGAGGGTGTAGAGTTTGTTGCGTATATGTTAAAAGATATTGCTTACTAGTGGTATAAGGAATAGGAAGCGACAAGGGGTGATGATGCTAAATGGGCAATGTGGGATGACTTTTTAGGTACTTTTCTTGATCCCTTCTTTCCTCAAGAGTTGAGGGAAGCTAATGTAGAAGAGTTTGTTAACTTGAAGCAAGGTAAGATGACTGTTGAAGAGTATGCTTTAAGGTTTCAACATTTGGCCCGTTATGCTCTAGAGTTGATGTCTACTATGAGGTCCAAAATGAGAAAGGTTACTTTTGTATTGTCTAGTGATTGGGTATTGGAGTGCAAGGATGAGATGTTAAATAAGGATATGGAAATATCTAGGCTTGTGGTTTATTTGTAGCAGGTTGAGAATGAGAAAAAGAAGTAGACAGAGATAGGAGAGAAGCAGAATAAGAAGTTTATATATTCAAACCAAGGTGCAGGTCAGCAAAATAGTGGGAGATATGGTAGATAGTGGACTAAGAATAAAAATTGAGGAAATTCATATTTGGTTGCTAGTGCTTCTCATCGTAAGCCTTTAGGTGACTGTTATTTTTAGGATAGTAGTTTTCCTAAGGAATAGGGCGCCCAGTCTCAGGTTAGTGGAGCTCAGTCAATCCCACCTTGCCCTCTTTGCCATTTTTGTGGGCAACATCACCGTGGATATTATGAAGAGGGAGAAATTGGTGCTATAGTTGTGGTCACCTTTGTCATATTCAGGGTTGTCACTAATAAAGTTCGGACCACTTCATCAGCTCCTACCCCTAAGGGCATTACTTTTGGCAGCGACACTTCCTCGAATCATCTCTATACACTTGTTACTCATCAAGAATCTAAGGCATCCCAAGATGTTGTTACTTGTATGTTACAACTCTTTTCTCGTGATGCTTATTATATTGTTGATTTGGGTTCTACCCTATCTTATGTGACCCTTTATGTGGCTTTGCATTTGGGCTTTGGTTATGAAAGTATTTTCGACTCCTACTCAGTGTCTACACCGATAAGTGAGTCTATTGTTACTAAAAAATCTATAGGGGTTGTATGGTGTCTATCTTTTATAAAGAGATATTGGTGGATGATGTGCTATAGAGATATAGTACTCTTGACACTTAAAATGTGGAAAATATACAAGTTTCTGAGGACTTTTTGTTAGACATGATCCGTTTTCGGTATGTTTTGTAGAAAACCATGATTTGGATGAGAAGTGTGTGAAAATGGTTTTAAAAAAGGTGTTTTTCGTTACTTTTGGAGCGATTATTGATGAGTGGGATGTTTTTAGCTTAATAATGAATAATGCATAGTTTGAGAGTCAAAGAAGAGCTGTAAAACTGACTTTTGTCACCTACCAAGTCATCATATGGCTGCAAGTAGGAAGTAATAACCATATGAACATAAAGCAGGTGCTAGAACCTATGCCCTGCCAAACCGCAGGTGTAGGGAGTAGGTGGCCACCGACCCAATTTTCTTCTATTTCGTTCGGGATAAATTTTTAGTGTTTTCTCTTGTACTATAAATACCCTTTATGTATATTTTAGTAGACTTCTGCACTTGTAACACTTAGAAATATATTTTGATTCCAAGGTCCATCTTTGATCTTTGGATTTCATCAGAAACATATTTTGATTCCAAGATCCGTCTTTGATCTTGGGATTTCAATGTATTGACTTTTATTTATTATTCAGTTTATAGTTGTGGGTTTTCTTTCATCCTATCATTTTGATTTCATCTGTGCTTTCTAGTATGAATGTTATTGATTTTTTCACAATTATGAGCGTCTAAAACCCATATGGTTGAGCAAACCCTGGCAAATTGACAAAGTAGGGGAAGTGCGATTGTTGACAGGAACCAATACTCATGGTATGCATTGCTTTATCTTCATTATAATAGCCATCTTATTAGTTGCAAACATTAGGATCCCGCCTAGATATTACTACTTTCTCTAAAAAGGGGGTAGTGACTAAGAAAATATGAAGACAATAGTAATTTGAGAGTTAATAGTCGATCCGTTGTAGCACAACAGTGTGTGTGAATGATTATTATCTTTCATCTAATAACTTAAGACTCAAAAGGTGATATTAAATTGGGATCATTGTATGGGTTAGTAACATGAAACCCTGAAACTCAATAGGTAAAGGGTGAAATCCTGCTACTCGTCCATAGGACTATATGAGGTACATTACTTATTGGTTCTACATGCTAGGTATTGAGTTGGTTTAACAATGCACACTAAACCAACAAAATTGAGATGCCAGGGGGGACACAGTCCTAGTGTTCACCTATAACTGATTTCAACCAAATTTAATAGTGTTACTTGCTCGAGACTACTACAAATTAATTCCCCCCATTTACTTTCCAACACTTCCTATAGACTACAACTGCTGATACCTTCAAACCACATGTTCCCTTGGGATTCGTCCTAACCTTAGTTTGGTTACTATATCTTAACAGCAACCGTATCATTACCTAAAAAAAAGGTGTTACTTGGACGTTATCAAAGAAATTGGCACCGTTCCCAGGGAACACAGTGTTGATTTGTGCATTGAAGTCATAAGAGTTTCTGAGTTTTTCTTTTTGTTCTTAGTTGGGCATATGTCAGTGTATGCCTAGCACATTGAGTAGAGGAAATCCCTTACTCCCTCTGATTTTAGAGAAGGTCCTATAATAACATAGTAGGATGGTAGAGACAAAAAGGGACAATCTCCCTGAGTATGGAGTTAAGGATAGTGTGGAGAGACAGGCGGTAGATCGCTGAGCAAAACTTATTGGAAATCAAAACAAAGGCCGACTGCAAGTGATCCCAGTATATCTGTTTGTTCAGCCATATATTGATGATGAAGAAGATTTGGGATACGAGGATCCGGCTGGTACAGGAGCCATTATCCCTCATGTTTTATCTCCTTGTGTCAAATTCAATATCTTAGGTGCTATGATCCAAATCCTGTACTTGAAGGGTGTGTCTATAGAGTTGCCTATAGACGACTCAAACATGTGTCTGGCAAATTATTTTATGATCTGCACTTTATATACCATACTGGGGGTAGATCATGAGGCATTGACACTTAGGCTATTCCCTTTCTCACTTACAAGAGAAGCATTATTATGGTTAGGGGAACTACTAAGAGGATCTATCACTATGTGGAAAGAGTTACGCAGAAAATTCTTGAATAGATTTTTTCCACTATCTAGGGTGTTGCAGATCTAGGATGAGATCTATAATTTTAGAAAGCTACATTCTGAGCCTATGTATTAGGTTTGGATCAGCTTTAAGGAGAAGCTGAGTACGGTGCCCAACCACTAAATTTCAGGGAAGAACGTAATGGAATTATTCTATAGAGCTCTGGTAATCAGTTCCAAAGCCACAATTGACACTATCTCTGGAGGAGATTTTATGAGATTACGTTGGGTGATAGCTTCTTATAAACTATACCAGATCTCTCTTATTAACCGAAGGTGTAAAACTTAGGAGGCAGAGAGAAGTTTTGGCATATATGCCACTGGAACTTCTGGGAACCAGAGAGTAGATGATGATTTTGTAGTGCAATAAATTGCACTACTGAGGATTGATCTTTGATTGATGGCAAATCAAGTTGCGACTGTGAATTCTGAGAAAGTTCACACGGTAGGAGCACAAGGTGCAACTTACAGAGCTTATGAGTCTGCATTAAAAAGGGAGGCTAGGTATTCAGATCAATATTTGTAGGGTTTCCAATCCTAAGGGCAAAGGAACAAAGGTCAAAACTACTATTATGATATACATAGAGACCACAGTAAGGACAGTGATGGTGACTGGATACAAAAAAATGATTACAAGGAAAAGGGATACAGGTACATTCCACTAGACAGGCGAGATATGGAATCAATAACAGAATAAATCTGACCAAACTAGTGAAGGGTCAAGAAAATTAGGAGAACAACCTTAAGGAGATTAAGTCTAACATTTTAGGGTTTACCTAAAAGGTGGATTCTCATGCCATTTCCATCAAACAGTTGGAGCACCAGTTCTGGAAAATGACTTCTATGATCAAATAGAAACAACTTGCTATTCTTTCGAGTAAAAAAGTTCTGAGTCCACTTGCTATAATTCATTGTATAGCTATCACCACTAATTGTGGTTCCATTACCGATAATTATGGTTTCACTCTAGAAAGCAAATTTTTCTTAGCCTAACTATCAATCCCTTTCTAACTCAACCTTCTATGTCATAACTCTAATGAAGTATCATTCTCCTATAAGTTTATCAATCCTCTAGAAGTAGAGCCCTGAAATATGTAAAAGTTAGACAACTTGTCTCCTCAAGCCATAATCATTAAACCTCTAGTAAGCTTCCACTAGCCAGCACCAAGGGTGTTAAACATAACCCTTATTATTAAGGTTACCTATAGAAATCAGACTCAGGCGAACATCTGGAGCATGCTTGATATTATTAAGGACTAGTTTGAAACTATTGTTACTTTCCAAACAAACAATACCAATTCTAAGTACTTTAACTTTATCATTATTGCCTATTTTCAATATCCCAAAATTACCTTGAGTGTATGAAGAAAATAATTCCTTCTTTGACGTAAAATGAGAGGTAGCACCAAAATCCACAAACAAGCTAGACTCACCACGAACAAGATTAATGGTATTCTCACCACAAGCAACAAGAATATCACCATTAACAACAACGGCAACACAATTTTTATTATCACATATTTCTTTTGCCATCTCATATCTCTCTTATGCTTGCAGCAATATTTTATGATATGCCCTTTTTTGTTGCAACAGTCACATGTAACATTCTTTAATTTGGAATTCAACTTGATTCTACTTTTATCTCTATTATTCTGACCTCTAGACTTGTCTCTCCACTTTTTTTCAGTAACTAAAACATCAAAGTGTGAAGATGAGGCCAAAGATCTTTTTCTCATATCTTCATTCAAGACACAAATCTTAACATATTCTATATTTACAAAATCACCAGGAGCATAATTAGTCAAAAAAACTCAAAGAGTTTCCCAAGAGTATGGCGGAGTATGAAGAAGCCAAAGTCCTTGAATTTCTTCATCGAACATTACACCCATTCTGGGCTGCTGGTCAAGAATACCATGAAAATCATATATATGATTTGAAATAGGACTGCCCTCTTTATACCTTATGTTCATCAATTGCTTAAGCAGGAACAACTTGTTATTGTCAATTTCGAAAGAATAAAGTGTCTTGATCTTGTCCCACAAACTTCTTGCATGTGTATCATTCACAATATTATTTCTAACATTATCTTCAATTTATTGTCTAATATAGCCACAGATTTATAAGTGCTCAAATTTCCAATCCTCATCCGTCGTGGACTAAGGTTTAGTAGACGGAAAGACAGGTAAATATATTTTCTTGACAAATAGGAGACCTTTAATCTTGCCTTTCCAAGTGTTATAATTACTTGCATTCAAACACCCTTTTTGTCTCATATTTGCCTCCATTATTTAAATTGAGAATCAATAACAATCAACCTATCTCTAATACCACTTTGTTTGGAAAGGCAAGGACACAATCAAAGTGCCCGATAGTGTAGCAGTGGAAGAATATCAAAGTCTACACATTTCATTTCAATTTGAACCAAGATAAAAAAACAAAACCTAAGAAAAATAAATAATATATCAATAAATAAACCAATCACACAAATAAGATAAGAGAAGAATAACAAGACACAAAATTTACGTGGAAAACCTTTCGGTGCGAAGAATAAAAAACTATGGGACAAAAACCTCAACTTAATCACCAAGATTTACAATATTTTTTTCCAAAATGGACACAAAACAAGTGTCAACCAACGAGGAACAACACATCAAGATAACATCAAAACTAGAGAATAAAAAGGAGCCCAAATACTAAAAATGCAGCTTCTGTTTGGGATTAAAAAATAGGATCTACAGGCCACCAAATCCAACTCCGCTAGTTACTAATCAAATATTGAGGCGAGAGAAACAATCTGTCCAAAAATCAGCTCAATTAGAAAAGAAACAAAGCGGGAATCACAATTTGAAGTTGACAGCTGTGGCTGAAATTTTTGGACGAAAGTCAGCACTTCTTCTCTATTTTGTGGCTGCTTAAACTCTCTTTTATGATGATGAATTAATACCTAAAAGATCTAAATATATGACCCATAGTAATGGGCCTATGGGCAAAAATGGGTTGGTACATATTGAGCTTTATTTATCCACATAGGAAGGGACAAAGACACATATCCCGACAATTAAGTTGCAAGTTCTTAGTAGATTCTTTGTGTTTATTTTCTTATTTTTATACAAGATTCAAAGCTTTTGGACTATAAAATGGTATGCATTCATTTTGGATGTTGTGGGTATTTGGAGAAGTAGAAACTAGAAAAGCAAGGTAGATATATCATTTTCCCCTTTGTTTTCTTTAGTTTCTCTGCTACGTTCTCTTCAAATTAGTTGGAATTTGATCCATCCAGGTAAGTTTTAGCTATCACTTTTGAATCTCCTCTCCTCCTCAATTTTTGTTTCATTTGTTACCCTTTTTATTCTTCTCCATCCTTTCACATTGCAATTCATCTTGAATATTTCTCATTTGTGTGTATTGTAATATGAATGTTATTATTCAAAACTTTAAGAGACCATGTCTGAACCTTGTGATTAGATAAAAGGCTCAACTTTTAATTTTATGTAACTTTATTTTTTATTGTTATTTGGATTCTTTTTGTAAATATTACTGTAGAAATCATGGAATATGGTAGGATATACTAGTTGTTCAATTGATTTGAGAAAGTGGATTCTTAAAAGAATCATAAACCGTATGACAAATAGGTTTTATGTCAGTTGTCTACAACAACATATACCTAATGTAGTTCCTTAAATTTGGTTTGGGCAGGGTAGAATGTATTTATACCTTAATCTTATCTCTTTGTGGTAGAGAGATTTTTTTTGATAGACCCTTGTCTCAAATGAGGAGTTTTTTAATTCGGTAATCTGAAAGAGTAATGCCACAATCAATGTGTAGTTAAAAAGAAAGAAAGTACAACAAGGTTATATAGTATTCTTAAGAGTCTAAGGGCTCGTTTGGTACAAGTAATACAAAATAAATAATCCAAAGTTAATTTTAGGATGAGCTTATCCTTTATTTAGTTGGGATAAAATTATGGAATAACTTATTCTGAAATTGTAGTGTCATTTTATCCCACGTTGAAAGTTGAATAATAATCCCGGGTTTACTTGTTTCCCAATCGAATGAGTTCTATGGGACTTCTTCTTTTTTTCCTTCTTCTTCTCTACCTCTTAGCATCTTTTGCTTACAACATTGTTGTATTGTTTAATAATTCTCACCATTGATAGGCTGCATGGTCTTGTTTGAACATTATTGGTGAAATGAACTATTTAAATATGCATGGAACTCTTAAATAATTCAATCCTAGGTCTGTTAAGTGTATTGTTTGTGTTTTCCTTATATAATTTTGACAATAGATATTGAATTGGGTTAGGTAAAAAATATATTTCTCAACAAGATATTCTTTGGTTATTTTTTTAACTAGTTGCATTAGACAATAGAAAGTGTAATTAGCTGTAATTAGTTGCTCGTAAAATATCTGGAATAACATCTTTAATTTTCTAAAAGGTGAATGCATCATGTAGCTCACCATGCCACACCCATTATTTTATCTTGTGGTTAGTTGGATCCACATAGTTCATATATCACTGATAAAAGAGTTATCTAGTATGATGATCTGAATTGGACATATCATGTAAAATTAGATCTAAATCTCCATCATGTAAAATTAGATCTAAATCTCTATATGATTACAAATTGAATGTAGATCCTGGAGTTCTTTATTGAATAATGTATATAAAAGAACCTAACTATTTCACAGTTGTGGTTCATGGGTAAATATTTCTATGTTTTAGTGGAGCTTGACAAAGTAAGTAAATTCTTTCCACCTTAGTTTCTTATAGTCAAATCTCAAAAATACTAGATGAGTAGTTTTCAATTCTACATTTGCAGAAGTTTAAAATATCTCCATTCTTGTGTATATTGAGCGCAATGTGAAAAGTCAAAAGTTTGATGGAATTTTATTTGCATGTCACAATTTTTGGGAACCAAAAAGGTAAAATTAACTAAAATTTTTTGATAGAGAGCACGTTAAGTTGCTTAGAATAGACAAATACAGTTGCCATGGCCAGAATCTTTTTTACTTAATAATTAGTTTTGGCGGTATAAAGATAGTGGGATCAAGAAGTCTTTATTTTAAGAAGGGGGAGATCATTGAACTAGTAATATAGAAGTCTTAAACATAAGATAATATGATTTTGTGGCTATATGAAATATCTGTAGTAGGTACTTAGATCTCGTGTATGTTCCATGTTGCAAAATGTTATTTGATGACCTCTTAACTTTGGCTTGATTATAAGTCTTTTTAGAGCATCAGTACCCACATTTTTTTAAGATAAACTTGGGTGCTTTAAAATTTCTTTTTATAAAATATGATTATATTTACCTTCTTTTGTGGTATGAATTGTATCGGCAGATTTCTAATAGTCTACTATTAAAGTATGTCATCCCCAATGAAATGACCTAGTCATTTAATGAAGTTGGGTTGAGAACCATGAGGTGTCGTGTTTAATTCTCAACATAGACAAATACTAGGTGATTTCTTCCCATCAATTCTAGCTTTAATGAACATATTTACCTAATGCCTATTGCTGATGGGGGGTGGCAGGTATCCCCTTAAATTAGTTGAAGTGCGCGTTAGTTGGACCCACCACCACAATTATAAAAAAATGTATGTCTCTAAAGTCGGTAAGAACTTTAAGTACACAACCTTGGGAATACTAGATTTTATTAAGCATATGATTGTTCAAGTTCTCACTAAATGATCTACTTTTTGCTAGTGGATCTTATTGGCTTGTTGTTTGTTCTTTAGTATACATAGAGTGGAGTACCTTTAAGGTTGTTATATGAATGTTTCATGGGTTCCAATATTTTCTCACTGTCACTTATTTCTGTTGTCCGCTAGCTTGGTTTTGAATTGAATTAGTTATAGTTACACATATGATGGTGTAGTAGAAAAGATCCTTTGTTTTGTTATCAAAGGCTTGTATGAAGTAGAAGTGCATCAAAGTCTAGTAGTCATCTGTCAGTGCCAGCAAAACAAGTGATCTTTGAATTATTAATTCGAGTTTTACGAGGCATATTTCAATTAAACGCTCAACAATACCAGGCCTAGAACTAGCTTTAACTGCTCCAAGCTTTTGAATAATCAATGTTATCATAATGGTGTTATAATTTCCTGTTTGCTATGTTTTGTTGAAAGATATCGTTACTTAATTCATTTACTTGTGTTGCTCTATTTTTCATACTTTCTGCCTCTCAAATGGGTTTCATATCTCTTAATAAATAATTAATGGGTGCAGATAATGGTTTATGTAAGTTTCCTTAGAAGCTACTAAAGATTAAGCCATATTGGATTCAAGTACTTTTAACTTTAATTTTCTTTGTTTTTCAATAGTTCACTGCTATAATTTTATTTGCATATTCGCTGTAAAGAATAAAGTGATAGATCTAACTTGTACACCATGGAATATAGCTAGTGTTGAATTCCACGAGGTAAAGACGAAAAGAAATGATGATAAATAGACAACGATTGTGATTTTTCTTCGGATCAACCTTAATAAAAAGGGAATTAACATAATTCTTTTATTAAGTTCTAGACAAGTTTTATCTCATTTGTAATAATGTTTTTTTTTCTAGAATATTGGTATTGTTTGAGAAATTTACATCAGGATTCATATATAAATGTCAATTATAAATGATTTGTTGAAATTTGAATGACTTCAATTGTTGTTCTTCTCATATTAAAATTATATAGAAACTAATAGTTGTGTTTATAAGCTTGTGAGGCATACAAAATTAGCTTGAAAATGGCTCAAGACTGATTTTAAGATATACATATAGTGACAAATTAGTTTGTTAGTAACAACGTGAAACACAAATGAATTTCAACTATGAAATTGTTGCCCTTCCTGGGCAAGAAATTTTTGTCATTAATTTATATATTTAGAGATGAACGTTTTTTTTTGTACAAAAATCATGTACCATTTAGTGACATAATCACACTCATTTAACGATAAGTTATCCATACATTTAGAGACGAACAATATTGTCACTAAATAGAATTAAAGTTAGTAACAAATTAGATTTGTCGGTAATAAGTATCCTTAGCGAAGTAATGTTATTTTTAGCTACAATATTGTACGCTATTAGTGAAAAAGAAGTTCGTCATGAATACTCCACATTTTATGGATGAAATTGTATTTTGTAGTTAATAAGATTTATTTAGCGATGAACACTAAATTGTCTTCAATTACTTTTAGCAACCCACGTCTAGAGACGAAAGATTAACGATTTAATTTTGTCACAATATTTTTTAGGACAAAATATGAGTTTTATGTGATAAAATAATTCATCATAGATAATGGAATTTGTTGTAGTGGGCCTGTAATTGCTGAATTTCCTGAATTGTTTCCTTATGATATTCCCGGAATTTCTCCCTATAGGAAAATAGATTTTAGGATTGATCTTCTACGGATATCCACCCCATTTCTATTCTTCCTTATAGAATGCTCCGGATGAATTAAAGGGCCTAAAGGAGCAATTGAAAGATTTTCTTTATTAAGTGTTCATTTGTCCTAGTGTCTCTTTGGGGTGCTCCTATGCTTTTCCTATGAAAGAAAGATGGGTCTCTTCAGACGTGGATAAACTAACTTAGCTTAATAAGGTTACAGTGAAGAATAAGTATCCTATTCCTATGATTTATAATCTTTTCGACCAACTTATGGTGCTAGGTGTTTCTAGGATTGATCATCGTTCGAACTATCATTAGTTGAAAATTAGGAAGGTTGATATTCCCAAGACCTGTTTTCCAAACCAGTTATTGTCATTATGAGTTTTTGGTTACGTCATTTAGGTTGACTAATGCTCCAGATGCTTTCATGGATCTTATAAATTGGGTTTTCGGGAAATTTCTATATTTGTTCTTATAGTCTTCATTAATGATATCTTGGTGTACTCTAAGAGTGAGAAGGATCATACCAATCACCTCCAAATTATGTTGCATATTTTTAAGGACCAAAAATTATATGCCAAATTATCTATGTGTGAATTTGGCTTAATATTGTGACGTTTTTTGGACATGTCATTTCTAGTGAAGAGATCAAGGTGTATCCATAGAGAGTTGAGGCAGTTGAGAAATGGACTAGAACGGAAACTCCAACCCATATTAGGAGCTTCTTAGGTTTAACTGGGTATTATAGGAGGTTTGTGGAGAGTTTCTCTTCTATTGTTTCTCCATTGACAAGGCTGACTCACAAGAAGGTTAGGTTCTCATGGTTTGATGCTTGTTAGGGTATTTTTGAGAAGTTGAAGGATTAGTTGACTTTTGCGCCAGTTTTGATCCTACTTCAGGATACTAAGGGGTTTGTTGTGTAGTGTGATGCGTCCCATGTGAGACTGGGTTGTGTTGTGATAAATCATTGTAAGGTCATAGGCTATGCTTCCAGGAAACTTAAGGTTCGTGAGTGGAATTACCCGACTCACGATTAGAGTTGGTACCTATGGTTTTTGCCTTAATGATGTGGCGCCATTATCTATATAGGATTCTTGTGGGTATGTATTCAGATCATAAAAGCTTGTAGTAAGTGTTTATGTAGAAGGAATTAAATCTCAGGCAGAGGCGGTGGCTTGAATTGCTTAAGAATTATAACATGAGCCTTTACTACCATTCAGGTAAAGCTAATATGGTTGCTGATGCTCTTAACAAGTTGTCCATGGAGAGCTTATCTCATATTTATAAGGAGAAAAGAGGATTGGTGGACATTCATAGGTTGGCTAACTTGGGAGTTCGTCTTTTGGACTCTGAGGATAGAGGAGTGATTGTTCAGGAAGTTGTCAAATCATCTTTTAGTGTTGAGGTGAAGGAAAAGAAGGCTTTAGATCCCATACTTATACAAATTAAGGATGATGTGGGTCAGGAAAGGGTTATGGCATACAAAATTTGGGGAGATGGCATTTTGAGGAATCTACGAAGATTGTGTATTTCTGATGTTGGATCATGACCTAAAATCCAAAGTTCATGATAGAACTCGTCGTGATGAACCTTGATGAGTAAGACTATCACCCAATTAGATACCCAATAGGGAAAAGATAGAAATACCCATAGGGTAAGGCTTTTAGAACGAAGCCGACCCATGTATGTATAATAAATTCAGAAAGAATATAATCAACAACACAACCATAACTCTCAAAAGCTGATGTCAATAGTATAAGAATGTATCAAGTGCAACTCGAATCCAAAAGGAATACATAAGAAATCCAATAGATACAACTCTGGAAACTAATAAAAACCCAACCTAATGATAGAAGGTAGTAAAAGACATTCGGACATGTGAAAATTATCCACTACCTTGAAATCTCCAACAATATCCCGAATCATGCCACATGGGGTGCACTCGGACCTGAATCTGCACCAGAAGGGTCCAAAAAGAATGTACGGTCCACTGGTACTCAATAGGTACCATAGGCCGAGCGAGTAATGTAGATAATAAAACATAGAAAAAAACATACAAAGGACACATTACATGCAATAAGAAAATATCCCAAAAGATAGCCCACACTGCTTGCACTAATAGTTCTAGTATGCATATCGCAAATATTAAAATCACACAACTAAGTAGAGCACAAGTGTACATTATATCACATACGAGTAGGGACAAGGAAGGACAATATACATACAAGATCATTGAGCACAAGTATAAAAATATACAACAACTAGATAGGCATTAAGTCAAAGTAGAAGAATAATGATATTACAACCATAATTAAGTAAACACAATAAGAAGTATGATGATAAAAATGATGATAGTGATAATGAGGGTGATGCATGAGTTTATTGCACAACATCCCTATTGACATACGGTGCCAAGCCTCCCAACATAGGACCCATGGAGGTTTCGTCAAACCATATACTACCCTATATAAACCAACAGAGGTAAGCCTCCTAACATAGGACCCATGGATGGTTCGTTAACCCATATACAACAAATATCTATGACCCTGCTCCGGCATATCCTTTAGAGAAGGTCTATAATAGTCCATTGTTCCTAATGTTTTAGTATTTTTAGTATTTCAGTACAATCAATATCCATGACTCATCTCCGACACATCCCTAGAAAATTTTTTATAAAATCTAATATTCCCAGCATTTCTAGAATTTCAAGACCACATACATAATATAAGACATAAAACAAATACAATATACAACAATAATATATATATATATATATGTATATATATAAAGCATTCAACAAACAAGTGAAATTATGCTTATGATTCCATGAGGATGATGATGCAATGTTCACAACTAACCACAAAGAGTATTTCCATAATCAACCATAATGAGCATTTCCATAACCAACAAATATACCAATCACATGAGTCAATAATCCACTGATTATTTTTTACCATCCATGGATTGCAACATATATCAGATGCCAACAAGTATAAATATATCACAACACTCCAATGGTACCATGTTAGGTATTTTCAACAACACTATACAATTATTCACATGTATTCAAGACTATCCTCACCACATAGGACCCACATGGTCACATATCTCATGTAATACCTCAAAATTTAACACTTACATCACATATAGTCCCTCAGATGGGCACAACACATAGATAGATATTTTTCATGATTACTTTCGACCCTTAAGATGCATTTTGTATACAAATTAACTGCCAAGCCCAGTCTAAAAGAGTTAAGCCATTACCTACCTCGAATGACAAAATTGATTCGTTCCACTTCAACCCATGACCTTACTCCTTATGAATGATCCAGAAAACAACTAAAACCAAGTAATATATAATCTATGCGTCAAAACAAAACCAACAATACCTATATTGCCTAGTTTAGTTTGATGACCAAATGGACCCCCAAAATAAATTTTCAAAAAAGTAGGGCAAAATCATAATTTTTTTTCAAAAAGGTGTTCCCTATACTTTTAGGAGTTTACAGCTGAAAACCCATGTCAAAACGAGTTGAAAACAAGGTTCAAATCAAAGAAAAACCATTTTTAAAATTCTAGGTAAAATCTTTGAAATTTGCATTAAAATCACAAATCGAAGTTGTTTTGAAGGTTAAATTGAGGAAAAACCAGTAATTATATTTAGAATATTATTCAAGTAAAAAGGAGTAAAATTGGGGTTAAAATCAAGCCCTAAGGTTTTGGGTTTTGACAAATTAATAATGAAATTCACTAAGAGAAGGGTGAATTCTAACCTTAAATCCGTGAGAAAATCAAGAAATAAATGTTAATCTAGCTTCCCAAGCACCCACAAGCTCTACCTTTAAGCTCGCACACTATTTTTGGATTTTTAGCTCTCATGAAGGAGTGTGAAATGGCCAATTCGCGACCTAATGGGGTCTATTTATACCCATACCATTTTCTCAGATGCTACAATTACACAACTTGGTGTGTGCTTCTACTACCTAGCTGCAGGGGAAAATATGGTGATCGCCATAGGCATTGGTGCGATCACACTATCTTCTACCATAACAGATGGCAGCTGAAACTTGGTGAATTTCCAAGTTTCTGCAAAGGCCTCGATATTAATTTGAAATTCAATACAGGAAAATGAAGTATGTAACCAAACTAAATTCAACATTTCTAATGCAACGGGAAGCTGGATTTTCAGAAAGATGTCATTTTCAAAAAGTTGACCCCCGAAACCTCGAAATCATAATTTTCCAAATTGAGGGTATAAATGAGATTTAAAAGCCTTAAAACCAGAACAAACATGTTACCACCCTAAAATCGATGTTCCGTATATATTGTCCTATTCCGTTCAGTCATCCATCACATGAATCAAAAGATAACCCTAAAAGTGTATATAATAAGGCTCTCAAAGCCTCCAAAAACCATAAATATCACACAAATGGTATCAAAATGCATTGGAAACTTTGCCAATCTACCCTATACTCTAGAAATACAACAATGCAATTACGAGGAGGGGTAAAACTATCAAATCTCACAGAAACACATATTTCACATATTTCACCAAAATTCAGGTCGACACATCATCCACTACGAAAAATCTAGTTCGTCCTTGAACTAAGGCAAAGAAATACCTGAATTAACTAAGTCCTGGGAAAAGAACTAAGCATATCATACTCGACCTCAAAAGTAGCCTAATCTATCGATGTCGCCGCTAAACCTTAACCACGGGGATAACTCTAGTGCGCAACCTCCTAACATCCTTACCCAAAATAGAGACCGGCTCCTTAACTAAAGAAATCCACTTATCTAACTAGATCGACTCCAAACAAATGACATGAGACTCATAAAAAAAATAACAGTGAAACATAAAAAATTAAGAAGTTGAATGAACAACAAATAAAACTTAAGGCAAAGTTAACTCATAAGCCATATCACCAATAGTCTAAAGAGTCTTAAACTGGCCAATATATCTAGGGATAATCTTGCCCCTCCTCCCAAACCTAATCTCACCCATCATGGGTGAAACTCGAAGGAAAAAATGATCGCTAATATCATATCTCAAGGCACAAAGTCCATGATCAGCATAGCATTTATGACAACTCTGAACTACTCGAACCCTATCCTGAATGATTTAGACTATATCCAAGGACTCACAAAGAAAGTTTGTACCCCGAGGTCTAACTTCAGGATCATCAAACCAACCTACTAGAGAGTGATAACACTGCCATACAATGCCTCAAAAGGAGCTATTTTGATACAGGAATGATAGCTCTTATTTTAAGCAAACACTGCTAAATCTAAATATTGCTCAACTAGCCAACAAAATCTATCACATACGCACAGAGCATATATCTTTAAACCTGGATAGTTTACTCGAATTAACTATCAAGCTGGTGTTAAAATGTTGTTCTAAGGATGTCATGACCTAAACCAGGGCTTGACCGTGATGGGTATCTCAAGTCTGCCGAGGACCATAGACCACCATTTTCCCTAGCCAAATAGAATACAATACAACTAGCAACGGATGTATTTCAAACATATAACAAAATAGTTAAGCAACTAGATCAGAAAGAAATCTAAGAACTTTAACATCTATCTCAATCCACAGTAATCCACAAAGCTTCTAATAACCACGGGAAACCTAAGTCGGGACATGCTTCCTAACATAGCTAAAATGAGTCAAAACTGAATATTCCAAAACATGAATGAATGGAGATGATGGAATGAGTGTCTTTCGGAGGATGAAAGCTCACCACTTCAAAGCTATTTCATGAGCTATCTAGAAGTCAACTATCACTGTGCAGGGAAAGCAGAAGTATATCCATTCTTTATATCGCATGGGGATACAATATCCGGAGATGGTTAGCAGGGTGAGTGCCAATATGTAACTCAGGATAAGGATAAATTAATGTCAATTCAGAATCTAGTCAAAACTCAATGTGCATATTTACATACATAAATATTTATATAATATGATGGGATAAGGAACTAGGTTTAGGATGATATTTAAAACCATTAAAATAGATTGTGTAGCTCTAACCATCCTAAGGGCACCCATTGGCTATATGGGTTTAGCTCGCCCTGGTGAAAGGATCCAATTTCATGTTTGATGCACGAACCAGGAAAATCCAAGGATGAGTCTGGAAATGCCTCGACCCCAGCCAATCAAAAATGTATATAGGTGTGAACCATGCACACGGTCATAAAAACCCCTACACTGGTAAATATGGTTTCTAGAATCGGTCCCGTTTGGGACCTCCACCTTCCTCGTTGAGCTACACAACCCCATTTAATCCCAATTAAAACTAAATTCACATAACCCATCTATTTAATTAAGGAATTATCTATTAAGGCATCAACCATAGGTATCATCATACCATTATACTTGCAAACTTAAAATTATGCCATACTAATTCTATCTACCTATGGGGAATGCCACAACCCCCTTTGTTCGTTAAATTAAGTTTAAAATAAAAAACTTGGCCACTAAGGCCTTCAAAATCCTTTTATCCATTTAAATAATGCAATAGTTTAAGGAAATAAGCCAAATCATATGATTAACTATATTTTAAATCTAATTATACAAGTGGGTTGAGGGAACACAATTTCCAAACTAAATTCAAAACAAAAAACCATCAATTTGGGGGAATACCTTTACCCCCATCGCATTCACCCTACCCATGTACCCTAATAGTTTTTATAATACATAAATAAAATATGAACGTTTGCATTAAAACCATGGGAATTCAGATTCAGTAACAATCCTTCCAAAACTTTTATCCCATTTCAAAATCAATATTCAAATCCTTATAAATAACCATTTAAACACATGCTTTAAGTAAAACAAGCTCAATTGGAGAGGTACATGCCTGAAAGTATAAGGAATAATGGAGGGAAACTATCCTCTGAGACCTAGATGATCAACCTTAAGAAACCCCAGCCTTGTTCTTGCTTTGATGTATTTGAGAGAAGAGAAGTGTATTTTTATTTCTTTTGGAGTAATAATAAGACCTTAAAGTGTTTTTAATTTGTGGGTCACAATTAGGGTGAGAGTGAAATGACCAATGTTCCCAAAATTAAAACACAGGAAAAAATGTTGCTTGTGACTACGAGATATGTCACAACTTATGATGTCAGGATATGAGTCATCGTCATAACTCGTAGACTGGGCAGAGACATGGGGCCTCCTCACTATTTACACTATGAGTCATACCCTATGACTCTTATGTGGACCTTGCAACTCGTAGAGTCCAAGTCGTAACCATAATAGTGACATGGGAACCTACACTGGTTTGATTACGAAAAGCACCGTACAAATCATAAAGAGTTATTGCGACTCGTGACATCCCAATTTTAGTCACAACAAAGACATGGGAAACCCTTACTTTTCACCCTAGGACTTAAGCCCTACGACCCGTAAGGAGACCCTACTACTAGTTATATGAACCGCAATCTTATCAATGAGCTCCAAACACAAGACAATTTTAGAGGCAAAAAATAAAGGTGTTACATTCCCCCTGCCCTCCAAGATTATTCATCCCTAAATAAAGAGTCAAGGCAACTATTAGCAAAATTGTAAGATAGACACACAATAATGATTTCTTTAACAAAGTCAGAAATAAAGAGAGTAGGAAAACCCATACTTTGAGGATAGTTATCCAATCTAGGGTTTAAGAAAGCTTAGTCCTTTCTAATTGTCCATCCGTTTGAGGGTGGAATGAGGTGCTAAGGTTTACCCATATGCCCAATCATTGATAAAATAAATCCCAAAAATAAAAAGAGAATTGTGTACCATAATTTGAAATGATGAAAACTGAAGCACGATGCAATTTGAAGTGTTCTAGAACAAATAATTGTGTGTAATCCTTTCAAGTGTAAGTAGTCCTCATAGGTAAGAAGTGAGCAGACTTAGTTATCCTAACCATGAGAACCCAAATTGAATCATTATGATGATGAGACCACAAAAGACTAGTAATAGAGTCCATTTTGATCACCTCCCACTTCCACATAGGCAACTCATCCTCTTTAGATATGCCGCGAAGCCTCAAGTGCTCAACCTTCACCTGCTGACACACCATATATTTAGCCATAAAGTTATCCATATCTCTCTTTATGTTGTTCCACAAATAAATCTCCTTCAAGTTATGATACATCTTCGTCGAGCCTGGATAAACTATATATATTTACTCATGAGCCTTAGTCAAAAATCATTTCCACAACCCATCAATATCAGGAACACACAATCTACCTTGGTACCTTAATATACCCTATCCAGTAATCTCAAATTCCATGACCTTTTATTGGCCCATATTATCCTTAGTCTGCATCAAGATGGGGGTCCAAAAACTGCTTCTCCTTCATCTTTGCACTAAGAGATAACTTCACAACCTCTTCTTCAATTACATCACCATCTTCATAATCTAAAAGGCAAACTCAAAGATTAGCCAACCGGTGAATGTCCTTTACCATTCCTCACTTATCCTCATACATATGAGACAAGATACCTATGAACAACCTTCTAAGAAAATCAACAACCGCATTATCCTTACTTTAATAGTAATGAAGACTTAGGTCATAGTCCTTGAGAAACTCAAGCCATCTTCTTTGCCTGATATTCAACTCCTTTTGGATGAACATATATAGTAAGCTTTTATGATCTAAATAAATATCCACAGGAATTCCATACTAGTAATGACATCAAATCTTCAAAGTAAACACAACACCGCCAACTCTAAAACATGAGTAGAATAATTCCTTTCATGAACTTTCTACTTCCTAGAATCATAGCTCATAACCTGACCATGTTGTATCAATCCACAACCTAGTCCAACACGCGATGCATCATACTAAACAACAAACGATCATTACCCTTAGGCAGGTTTTCAACCAAAGCAAAAGTCAACTTATCCTTTATCTTTTCAAAGCTACTCTTGCAAGCATCGGACTAAAAAAACTTCACCTTTTTCTGAGTTGACTTAGTCAATAGAGAAACAATAGCTGAAAAACTTTCCACAAATCTTCTATAATACTGGCTAAAACCAAGAAGCTCCGAATGTTCATTGGAGTCGTGGGTATAGGCCACTTCTTAGCCACCTCAACTTAATATGGATCTATCATGATCCCCTCACCAGACACAACATGAACCAGAAAGGTCATAGCATTCAACCATAACTCACACTTTGAAAACTTGGCATACAATCATTGACCCTTAAGATTCTATAACACTACTCAAAGGTCATTGACATGGTCCTTCCTACTCTTAGAATATACCAAGATGTTATCAATAAACATAATGACAAATAAATCTAAAAACTGCCTGAATACCCGATTCATCAAGTCCATAAATCCATCCGAAGAATTAGACAACCTGGCTGACATAACCAGAAACTCATAATGACCATATTGGGTTCAGAAGACAGTCTTAGGGATTTCTGCCTCCCTAATCTTCAACTGATGATAACCGACTGAAGGACAATCTTAAAGAAGCATCTAGCACCTTGAAGCTACATAAAGAGGAAATCTATCCTAGTAAGAGGATACTTATTCTTCACCTTCACCTTATTCAGCTATCGATAATCTTTACATATTCAAAGGGAACCACACTGCTTATGCAGAAAAAATATGGGACCACCCAACAGGGACACACTAGGTTTGAGGAAACACTTATCTAGAAGATTCTTTAACTGCTCCTTAAGTTCTTTAAACTTAGCCAGAGCCATTATATAAAAAGAAATATAGATAGGACAAATATCCAGTAGAAGATCGATCCCAAAGTCTATTTGCCTATTGAGATAACTACTAGGAAGATCATCAGGAAACATATCATGAAATTCATTAACAATAGGGATATATTGTAGAGAGGGAACCTTAAAACTAGAATCCTTAAACCACACTAGATAGTATAGACATCTCTTGGAAATTAACTTTCAGGCTATAAGATAAGAAATAAATCTTTCCTTAGGAACTTCCCCCTATTCTATTATCGATTTATTTGTGAATTAGAAGCTGACCTTATGGGTCCAATAATCTAAAGAAGAGCAACACGATTGGAGCCATCTATCACCAAGATCACATCAAAATATACCATTTCTAATTCAATTAGATCAACCAATATCTCCCTATCACTAATAGACACTACAAAACCTGTATAGACCCTTTTAGACATAACAAAATCATCCATCATGGTTGACACAGATAGGTGATAAAAAATACTCTCAAGATCAAAAACAAAATGAACAGCCATATAAGGGGTGACATAAGAAAGGGCAGACCCCAAATCAAGTAAATAGTACACATCATGAGAGCGAAAAGTTGTAATGTACCAGTGACAACATCAGGAGATACCTCAGATTCCTGACAGGTGGCTAGAACATAAAGATGTTTTCGATTAGTGCTAGTACTAGAAGTAGAACCTTATGGCACAAGAGCCGAAGAAGTAGAAATCATAACCTTATTAGCTATGGTAACAATATTTGCTGATGGACAGTTTCTCTAAAAAGGACCAGGCTAGCCATATTTGAAACACAGATTACTTCTCTCATCATAATAACCACAGTACATCTGCCATAGAATTTCTAAGACGGATATGATAGAGCTGACTACGCTCCACTAGCTTGGACCTGGGTACCCTGGGTCTTAAAACTACTGTTAGCCTAAAAGAGATGATTGCCAAATAACTTAAGATAAGGAGCACTAGCCATAGAATAAGAACCAAAATTTCCCCAACACTTCTTCTTAAACCATTGCCTACCATCTCTACCACTATTGTGCTAGCCTCTACTCTACTTTGAATATTTGAAATTCTTACTCTACCTCTTTTCTATCGCTATCTATTTTTTCCTCTTCAACCAGCTGTATATAACCCAACAACCTGGAGTTGTCCAAATAAGTGTTCAACATAGAACCATTACACTCCAATATCAAGTCACATGACAAGTCCAAAGAAAACTTCCACGTCCTAACCCTCTTGCTAGATACCAACCCCAGAGTATAACAAGATAACTGGTGGAATATCAAAGCATACTTCTTCACACTCATCCTCTCTTTCCTCAAATTATTAAACTCCTTAACTTTATTCTTCCTCAACTCATGAGAAAATAAATGTTCAAGGAAAGTACAAAAAAATTCCTCCCACATAGCCTGCTTAGCATTGCACCCCTCGACTTCTCCCAAAGTGGTATGCCATAGCCTTAAACTGATATGCAACAACTCCACACCCTTCACATCAGTATCAAGAAATACCCTAAATATCACTTAATCTTATCCAAAAACCCTTGGGGATACTCCTCAATCCTAGAGCCTATGAAGATTAGGGGATTTAAACTCATTAATTGGCCAAAGTGACCTCAAATGATGGAGTAGTAAAACCAACACGGTTAGGCTGAAAAGACTCAGAAGTAACTAATTGAGTCAGCAGATGAATAAATTGATGGAATTTGGCATTAGAAATATCTCCTTGGTTGGTGGGTTATGAATATCATCAGCCCAAGAAGTCGGAGGAGGACTAGTAGTGTCCTATGGAACTCTATGCATGCAGTCAAGAACAAGGCCCTAAACTTGGTCTATAATTAATAAATACAACGTGTTCTATTTGCAATGTCCTCATGTTGGACAGAGGAGTTTCCATAAAGATCAAATCTTTAGGAGGCATGATCTAAAATATCAACAAACAAAATTAGTGGAGATTTCAAGACCATAGACTCTATAGCGCAAAAAATAGATAACAAAAAAGGGAAACTTTCCTAAATTCTATGTAGCCACTCCCTTATAAGTTTGGCGTGCGACACCCATAAAAGAGACTCTACTTGACATGACTCTATGGACACCTAATGACCATAAACCTACACTCTGATACCAAGCTTGTCACAATTCAAACTAAGGCCTATCTATGACTGATATCTAAAGTCCATCAAGGACCGGAGACAACCCCTAGTGCCTACCCAAACAAAACATAATTCAATCAACAATGGATGAATGTCGAGCATATAACTAGATGGAGCTAAGTTTGAAACATATAACAAGATAGTTAAACAACTAGATCAGAAAGAAATCTAAGAACTTTACCATCCATACCAATCCACAGTAATCCATAAAGCCTCGAATAAATAATAGCAACCTAAGTCGGGACATGCCCCCGAACATAGCCAAAATGATTCCAAAAAGAATATACAAAACATGAATGAAATAAGACCATAAAATGAGGGTCTTCTGAAGAACGAAAGCAAACCACTTTAAAGCTGACTCAAGAGCTATCTAGAAGTCACTTATCACTTTGCAGGAAAAGAAGAGGTGTCACCATTCCCTGCATCGTGTGGGGATACAACGTCCGTAGATGATTAGCGGGGTGAGAACAATCATATAACAAAGGATGAGGATAAAATAAAGCCAATACAAAATCTAGTCCAAACTCAATGTATATGTTCACAATTAAAACAAATTTCACATAACCCATCTATTTAAAAAAGGAATTATCTATTAAGGCATCAACCACAAGTATCATCATACCATTAAAATTTCAAGCTTAAAGTTATGTCATACCAATTTCATCCACTTGGGGGAATGTGTAACACCCCAATTCTTCACCCTGGACATCACACAGTGCTTACAACCCCAAAGTACCATAAGCTAACCCATGACTAGTACCTGTGGTGAGCACTGAATAATACAAAAATAATGCAAAAGATAGGATGAAATTCCTTAAGGTTCATAATTTGAATATTGATAAATATAGCAATTGATAATAACATATGCAAAACTGAATACTGCCTGAACTAATCTAGGTTAAAAAACCTCTACTGTATTGTCTAAATATGGAGTTGATGGGACAAATCCCCAACTAACTCCTACTAATAGAAATTCTAAATATGATAAAGTTCTGAAATAAATAATATTCTCGATGGATAAGGACTCACTACTAAATTTGCTACTGCTAACTAAATCTGGCTAAGCGCAGTCAGGAATCTGAGCATCTGAATCTATGATATGAGACATCATAGCATAGAAAAAGTATGCGAGCAGTACATGGAATATACTGGAATGATAGATGAGGTGAGGATGAATGCATGGATTCATATGCATAAATAGTAACTTACTGAATGATATGAAATAACTAAATAAGAGTACATGGATAACTAAAACTTCTATAAATACTGAGTATGCAATACTGTGCATATACATATATATTGTATATGAAATAAGATTAAACTGAAGCTGTGTACTGGAATCTAATGACTAAGTAATCAGATTTCTAATAACTGAATTACTGATAATTGGGTGAATATTTCTGACAGTCCTGATTCTGCAAAACTGAACTGAGTTATATACTGAGTCTGAAATTAAAACTATGAGAGATAATTATCTAATTGACATGCTCCTCTCTGAACTAGTTAGGGTCAAAATTGTAACACCAGTTGAAAGGATATCAGTATCATGCCACGGGTACCAATACTGGCTGTGTGGATCCACTGAAATATCATCTCAATGGACTATGGGTCACTCTCTACTGGCAGGTTCCTTGATGAGAATGTTATTACCCTTAATTAGCTAATAAACACCTTATCAACCCTCAATTGGAAGGTTGGTATCTCAACCTATGTAGGCTACGTAGTTCTGGAACACAAGGACTACTACTAAGGATCACACCATCTACTTACATATAAGCCCCCATCCATGTGTTTGCTCTATGCTGAATCCTACAGCTAACTGAATGACACTGATTATTAAGTTGAACTGAACTTGGGTGAGTTTCACTGAGTTCTGTAATAGACTCAGTACTACTGTTTATGACATTGTTAAGACTATTCTATAGCTACTATAATTCAAGATAAATAGCTATATTTTTTGGTATTGAATACCCCAGGACTCGATAGCATTAATAGTAAAGCATGGCATGATCTTAAAAGCATAACAATAGTTGTTTCTTAACAATGCATTAATTTAGACATTTTGTCAAACACTTGAGAGGCACGAACTTGTACATGAATGGGACCACGTGATAACTTATCATGATTTCACTACTCAATTAACATAGGCATTCTATCAAACACTTGGGAAACATAAGTAATGCACATGATAATGGTCAACATATAAGCATCATGAATACAACACTCAACTTGCAATTTAAGGGTTTAATATAAGGATCTCATAATTCAACACACATACTATTTCAATTTCATAAAACTTGTCATACTCATGGATTGAAACCCAAACAACATCATAATCATGATTAAAATCTAATTCAGGCATGGAAATCACAAATCTGAAAACTTGTATTTTTAAAAAGTGTTCTTTTACTCCATAGGTGGTCACTCCATAGGTGGTATGGGCCCATGGATGACCACCTAACATATCTGGAAAGATGAGTTCTTAAAGTCTTTTGATGGATTTCTTGTGAACTGCTCTTGATTGTTGAAGCCTAGTTTTTTGTTAATTGAGTGAATGCTTTTGAATTTGGTGGAAATTGAATAGAATAATGACTTAACTAGGTTATTAGGAGTTAAATTACGTGTTTAGACTAATTAGGGCCATAGAAAAAACCAAATTACCCAGGAAAGAATTAAATTTTTGTCACAAAAAATCCCAACTTTGGCTTTTACAATGACACGGTGGCATCGCATTGAGCCACTGGAAATTTGTTGAAACTTGTTCAAAAATGGACAATTACAAAATTCCCTTTTGGCACGGCGCGCTGGAATCAAGTCGGGCTACTAGAAATTAATAATTCTAAAATTGTACCTTTGCGTGACGCGATCTAATCATGGTAAATCATTGGAGAATGCCAATTGGGAACTAGAACTTCACCATGACTTGCTGTAATCACGGTGTCTCACTGGAAACTAATGAATGGAATTTGGCCTATCTCTGCGATGTGGTGTTGTCCAATTTGACATGTTATTTCACTAAAAGTGTTATAACTTCTCACTCGTATTTAGTATCCAACATTTTAGCTATGTTCCTAGAGCCAGTGTCAATTATAGAACAGTTTCAATCACGTCACGATAAGTAGTACTCTAGTTCAATTACAGAACTAAGGAAATCTCAGTAAAATAAGCTCTGTTTAGTTAATTAGTACAATCAATAATAGATCACTGAAGCCTAGTATGAACTAGGAAATCACTTCAGTGTCTATTCAATTGGGAGTAGGATTCAGCACTGAGTAAACACAAGGATAGAGACTCACCTGCCAGTAGAGGGTGTGATCCTTAGAAGCAGTCCTTGCATTCCATAACTACGTAGCCAACATAGGTTAAGACATAAAAACCTACTAGTTGAGGGTTGATGAGGTGACTTATCTGTACAGTTAAAGGTCCCACCATTCTCATTTGAGAACCAACCAGATGAGGATATCTCTTCAATGTCTTTACCCGTGGTGCAGTACTGACACCATTCCAATTGAGGTTACAGGTTAGACCCTGAATCTATTTAGAAAAGGGGAATGTCGATTAGATGATTACCTTCCACAGTGTCCATCTCAGTCTCATTATTTAGTAAAAATTTCAGATAGTTTTACAGATTTTACGACTATCAGATACAATCACTCAGTTAGTTCAATCAAAAACAAGATTGTCAGACACAGTCATTCAGTAAACAATATATCATTTATTAGTAATCCTTGTTATCAGTAAAATTAGTGTTTAGAATCCTTCTGACTTCAGTTACAGTTACATATTAATACATGTATTCTCACGCGGTCATTTTTATGTTATTCAATCAGTTATAGTTCAAGCATATGAACTCTTGTATTCAGCCTTACCTCACTTTGTGTACCAGTATATTCACACGTACTGATGCATACTTTTATTTTGCTTTATGGTGTTCTATACCATAGGTTAAGATGTACGGGCCCCAGAGTATTCTTAGCGGTTCAGACATTCAACCAATAGTAGTAGACTAGCAGTAAGTCCTTATCATTTGAGGATATTATTTTATTTCATTATCTCATTATATTCAGCATTTCAATAGATAGAGTTCGTTGGGGAATTGTCCCATAAACTTCTTATTCAGACAATTCAGTTTAGAGGCTTTTTAGACTAGATGTTCAGACACTATTAAGTATTTCAGATTCTGATGTTTTATCATACTTTATCATTTTCTTTTTATCAGTATTACATTTTTGAACCTTATGGCATTTCAGCTCATTATTCTGCATTATACTTCAGTTATTGCAGCAGGTACCAGTCATGGGTTAGCTTGTGATCCTTCAAGATTATGAGCACCGTGTAGCATTCGAGGTATATACTCGAGGCATTACAATATGTCCATCTCCTTAATTAACATCGCAGTTATGGACTCTTTAACCACACTTTCTAACACCCCAGACATGAATTTGCTCATTCTGGACTTATTATCTGCTACTACATGGGGAGCATACCTGGCTAACTGAGTAAACTTGAGGGAATACTCTTTTAAACTCATGTTTCCTTTCCTGAGATTGATGAACTCTAAAACCTTGGCTTCCTTTAACTCTAAGGAAAAGAATCTATCTTGGAAATCAGTAGCAAACTATTTCTATTCCATGGGGTCTACATCTGTGCCCATGTCTCCCTTTCACTATTTAAACCATATATATGAGCTACATCTTGTAGGTGATAGGTAGCTAACTCAACACTTTTACTGGAAGTCATTCCCATAATATCTGTGACTTTCTACCCCTGAACGAGGAACTCCAAGGAATCCTCTTTAGACTTAGATCCTAAAAATAGAGGAGGATTCATTCAGTTAAAGTCTCAAATCCTGGCTGCAACAGTATTAGCCACTGGGTTGGCCTAAATAGCAGATGTTTGTTCATTCTAAGTTGCTATACAATGGTCTAGAGTGGTGAATGCAGCTTTGAATTTTTCATGAGAGACATACAAATCAACGGGATCTACCTGGATGAGTGGAGGTGCTGGCTGGTTTCTATTTTTTCTTCCGTTGGTCTTTTTGGGAAGCATGTTCTACAAACGGAAGGAAGAAATGAATTTGACTGAGAGTTTAACTTGAGCTCATGCTCATATGTATGACATTAATACTGAAAGAAGGGAAACTTTTCCTAAAATGTCTTATAACCTCTTGCCCATAAGTCTGGCGCGCTTCGTACCAATTCATAAGACTCTACTTGACGCAAATTTTAGACTACCTTTCTAATACCATATTTGTAATGACCCGAGTCTGCACTCCAAATATCACACGGTTCTTACGACTTTGAAGGACCACAATCTAACCCATGAATGGTACCTATTGTGAGGACTGAATAATAATAATGAAATAATAGCTGAAATGCTTTAAGGTTCAAAATCTGAATACTGATAAATATAGCAACTGATAATAACATCTACAAAACTAAATACTGTCTGAACTAGTTAAGTCTGAAATGCCTCTACTATATTGTCTAAATATGGAGTTGAGGGGACAAGTCCCCAACTAACTTATACTAATAGAAATGCTAAATCTGATAAAGTACTAAAATAAATAGTATCCTCGATGGATGAGGACTTACTACTGAATCTGCTGATGCTAACTGAATTGGCTAAGCAAGGTCAGGAACCTGAGCATCCAAACCTATGATATGAGACATCATAGTGCAAAAAAGAGTATGCAATCAGTACGTGGAATATACTAAAATGTTAGATGAGGTAAGAATGAAAGCGTAGGTTAATATGCATGAATGGTAACTTACTAAATGATATTAAATAACAGAATAAGATTACATGAATAACTTAAACTGCTGTAAATACTGATTATACAATATTGCACATATACATATCTATTGTATTTAAGATGAGATAATACTGAAGCTGAGTACTGGGTTTAGATGAATGAGTAACTAATAACTGAATTACTAATAACTGGGTGACTATTTCTGATAGTCCTGATTCTGTAGAACTAAACTGAGCTCTATACTGAGTCTGAAACTATATAGCTGAGAGGTAATTATCTAATTGATATTCCCGTATCTGAACTGATTGAGGTCTAACCTGTAACCCAGTTTGAAGGGTGTCAGTACTATGCCACGGTACAGACACTGGCTGTGTGGATCCACTGAAATGTCATCCTTAAGGACTAAGGGTCACCCTTTACTGGAAGGTGCCCTAGTGAGAATGGTATTACCCTCAACTAGCAGGTAAACACATTATAAACCCTCAACTGGTAGGTTTATATCTTAACCAATGCTGGCTACGCAGTTCTGGAGTGCAAGGACAGTTACTAAGTATCACACCCTCTACTGACAGGTGAGCCCCCAACTTTGGGTTCCCTTGGTACTGAATCCTATTCCCAACAGAATAAAACTGATTATTAAATTGAACTGAACTTAGCGAAGTTTCACTGAGTTCTGTAACTGCCTGAGTACTACTATTTGTGACATTACTGAGACTATTCTTTAGCTACTGTAATTCTAGCTAAACAACTAGATTTTTGGGTAATGAATACCCCCAGAACTCGATAGCATTGATAGTAAATCATTGCATAATCTTAAAAGCATAACAATAGTTTCTTGGTAACAATGCATTTATTTAGACATTTGGACAAACACTTGAGAGGCATGAACTTGTACATAAATGGGACCACATGATAACATGTCATGATTTCGCTACTCAATTTAGAAAAACATTCTATCAAACACTTGGGAAACATAAGTAATGCACATGATAATGGTCAACACATAGGCATCTTGAATAAAACACTCAACTTACAATTCAAGGGTTTAACATTAGGATCTTATAATTTAACACACATGCTATCTTAATTTCAGGAAACTTGTAATTAATCATGGATTGAAACCCAAACAACATCATAATCATGAATACAATCTAATTCAGACATGGAAATCATAAATCTGAAAACTTGTATTTTTAAAAACTGTTCTTGGATTCCATGGATGGTAAGGGCCCATTCATGAACAGCTAAAATACCTGGGAAGATGAGTTTTTGAAGTTTCTTTGATGGATTTCTTAAGAATTTCTCTTGATTCTACAAGGCTAGGGTTTTGTTAATTGAGAAAATGCTCTTGATTTTGGGGGAAATTGAATAGAATAATGACTTAACTAGGTTATAATAGGTTAAATCACGTGTTTAGACTGATTAGGGTCATGAAAAAAAGATGAAATTACACCTAGAAAGACTTAAATTTTTGGCACTGAAAATCCTGAATTTGGCTTTCACCACGACTCGTTGGAATCGTGGTGAGCCACTGGAAATTGGCTGATTCTTGTGTAAAAATGGACAATTGTGAAATTCCCTTTTGGCAAGATATGGTGGAATCACGTCGGGCTACTGGAAATTGAAAATTCTAAAATAACACCTTGGCGCGACACGAGCCAATTGCGGTACCTCACTGGAAAATGCTAATTGGGAATTGGAACTTTACCATGATGCATTGGAATCATGGTGTCTCACTGGAAACTGAAAAATTCCATTTGGCCTATCTTAGCGATACGGTGCTTCCCAATTTGACATGGTGTTTCACCAAAAGTTCTATAACTTCTCACCCGGATATTAGATTTGGGAGTAATTTATATCATTAAGAAGCTGACTGAATTTCCTACACTTTGGTTGGTCTTAAACTGGAAAATTCTAAGTCTATTGAAAGTCTTATATAGAAATTCTCATATACTGAGAGCTAAACTGAGCTAGGAAATATAAGGGGTGTTACAGAATGCCACAACACCCTTGGTTCATTACATCTAGTTGGAGAAATGTCAAGACCCCCTTTATTCATTAAATAAAGTTTAAAATAAAAACATGGCCAACAAGGCCTTCAAAACCCTTTATATACATTAAACCATTTAGGCAATGTAATAGTTTAGAGAAATAAGTCAAATCATGTGATTAACCATATTTTAAATCCAATTAGGCAAGTAGGTTGAGGGAACACAATTACAAAACCAAAAATAATCTATTTTGGGGAATACCTCAATCCCGACCCCATTCACCATACCCATGCACCCCAGCGGGTTTTAAAATACATAAATAAAACATGTACATTTGCATTAAAACCATAGGAATTCAAATCAAGTAACAATTCTTCCAAAGCCCTGATCCTAATTGAAAATCCATATTCAAATCCACATGAATAACCATTAAAACACATGCTTTAGGTAAAATAAGTTTAAAGGGAGTGGTACATGCGTGAAAGTATTTGGAATTATAGAGGAAAATGAACCTCTAAAACATAAATAATCAACCTTGAGAAACCCTAGCCTTGTTTTTTCTTTGAGGAATTCGACAAAACAAAAGTGTATTTTTATTTCCTTTGGAGTAATAATAAGACCTTAAAGTGGTTTTATGTCATGGGTAACAATTATAGAAAGAGGAAAATGATCAAAGTTCCCCCAATTATTACATAATGAAAAACTATCGCCAGTGAATATGAGTCATGTTACGACTCGTGACATCTTGTTATGAGTCATCGCCATGACTCGTAGTCTGGGCAGAAAGCCTATAGGTGGCAAAACTAGTCCAAACATATTTTACCCACCCATCGTTTGATGGGTTGGGTTAGAGTGATTTTGAAGATGGGCTGATTTTGATCAGCCCAAGTAAATCTGTCATAAATCAACCCAAATGGGCACACAATGATTCCCAACTCTGACCCATAAAGATGTTTAATTCTAGTACTTATAGTCCTACTTTTAATCTTTTTAATTTTTTTAGTTGCTTCAATCAGATTTTTTTTTCTTCCTGAAATAGTTATTATAATGACTTTATTTTGTCTTACACCATCCCCGTACCCCGACCCTCCCCCCCCCCCCCCACAATTAAAAAAAGTTAAATATTTTTTAAAATTTATTTTTTAAAAAAGTAAATTTGTTTACCCCACCTACCTTCGCCTATCCTGACCCCCAACCCTCCTCTCATTTTTTCTTAATTTACTCTTTTAAAAAAAGTTATTTTTTTCTTACACCATCCCACCTTCTCACCCAAAAAAATATTTAATTTTTGTTTTACCCTATCCATCCTCCTTAGCCCGACCCACCCTAGCCCCACCCCCTAATTTTTTTTAAAATTTTGCATACAAGAGGTTTAAAATAAATTACATAGAAAATACTATGAATAAATACACAAAGTCAAGTATAAAGATAGTATAGTTCTTATGTCTAGTTAACTGAGGTGAGAGCTAATATCAAGAAGAGCATTATAATTAACTTTATTGGTGTGATCGTTTTAAATAGTGGATAAAAATTAAACATTTGAGATAGGGGGTAGGTTGTGTTGTGAATAATTTTATTTATTTTTTTATTTTCTTTATTTTTACTCGTAAAGAATAAATATAATAATATAAATATAAATATAAATATAAATATAAAAAGAAAATCAAAAATATAATTTCAATCTAAATTGCGCAAGCTAACTTATTTTTACAAACAATTAATTACTACTTATATTTTCTTACTCCAATTTACTAAGAAAATATATATTACTTATCTCGTGTATGTGTCTTCTTTTTCTTTTTATACTAAACTACTTGAGAAAAACAGAAAGAAAGAAATTAGTTGGAATTAATTAAATAAAATGTGAAGTTCTTAAAATATTATCAATTAGGTGGGTACCATAAATGTGGACTAGAGATTGGCTTATCCCTTTTCGTTCTGAAAATTAAAATTTCACAATTACATATACAATTAAAAGATGTGTAAAGAATTGATTAACGTTTTAAAAATCAAATCACTAAATTCATTTCAATTTCAAAGAACACAAAAAAAGGAAGAGATGTTTTTCATGATATAATAATGTCGTTGTTTAATGATTTACTAAGTTGGGCAGATTGGGCTATAAGCCATTGTTTATCCCATCTTCGCCCAACCCATCATACCCAATCTATATTTTGGGGAGCTTAGGCAATGACCTATTTGTTGCTTTAGCCTATTTTAATTCACTGAAATTTTGTCTAACCCGTCCATTTTCCATCCTAAATGGGGCCTTCTCACTATTTACCCTATGAGTCTTACCCTACGACTCATACACGGGCCTTTCAACTCGTAGGGTCCTAGTTGTATTCACAGCAATGACTTAGGCACTATACTGGTTTGGCTACAAAAAGTATTCTATGACTCGTAAAGAATCATTACGACTCATGATATCCCAATCGTAGTCACAACAGAAGCATAGGCAACCCTTAATGGTCACCCTATAACTCAATCCCTACGACTCGTAAGGAGACCTTACAAATCGTTAGATTAGCCATAGTTTGAGTAGTGAGCTCCAAACTCAAGAACCCCAATCCCGGGGAGTTACACAGGTCAACCCACATACCCCAACTCATCCTAAAAAGTCTTCCAAAAGTTTGAAGTGAACATATAACCCTGATTTGAAATAATAGACATAGGCACACCATAGATTTGCACAATCTCACGAATATAAATACAGGCTAACCTCTGCGCACTGAAGAAGACCTACACTGGAAGGAAATATGTAAACTTGGTCAATCGATCTACGAGGACCCAAATACTATCAGATCCACGCGAAGTGCGAGGAAACCTAGTCATGAAATCCATAGTAATCTACTCCCATTTCCACTCTAGAATGGGTAACCGCTGAAGCAATCCACCAGGTCTTAAATGCTCGGCCTTTACCTGCTGACAACAAAGTTAATGGCTACAAAATTTGCTACATCCTTCCTCATACCACCCTACTATTAATGCTACGTTAAATAGCGATACATCTTAGTCATCTCGAATGTATAGAATACCTAGAATAATTGTCCTTATCCAAAATCAATATGATCTAATCACCCACTCTCGGCACACAAAATCAGCCCCTAATCCTCAAAATACCATTTGAATTAAGTGAGGCTTTCTTAGTCTCTCGGCTTAATACCTTATCTTAAATCGATCTCAAACCTATATCATTAAACTAATGAGCTCAAATCTTTTCCATCAAAGAAGACCTAGCCTCCATAAATTCCAAAGCACGCCTAGGTATCGGATATCAAGCCTAATCATCTGGTTATCTAAAGACTGAACCTCTAAGGTGAAATACCTATAATGGGTCAAAAGATGCTCCAAGCTAACCATCCTAGTCGACTTCTGACTCAAGGCATCCACAACCACATTAGCCTTTCCTGGATGATAGAGAATAGTTAATTCATAGTCCTTAAGCAACTCAAGCCAATGATGCTGCCTCATATTGAGTTCTCATTGGGTGAAGAAATACTAAAGGCTATGATGATCTGAGAAAATCTCTCAACAGTGTCCATACAAGTAGTGCCTCCATAACTTTAAAGAAAAAATAACCGCACATAACTCCAAATAATGACACCCCAAATACTACCATGTGTGTTATGGATTGCTGAAGAGCAGGAGACATAGCAAGCCCAGCTGGCTGAGACTCCACCAAAGAAGGTAACATAGATGAAGGCTAAACTCCTAATCTCAGAATACCATACTTAAATATCAGCACTAAAAGAGAAATAATACTCGAGGTTGGAGGAGTAACCAAAATAAAAGTATCAACACCCAAACCAGGGCCTGGACGTGATGGGTAAATCAAGTCCACCGAGAACTAGAGACCCCACTTTGCCTATCCAAAAGGGATATAACACCCCTCGTAGTAGCGAAAATTCGATCATATAACAAGATAAAAAGGCAATAAACTCAAACACATCTAACAATGTAAAAAACAATACCTAATCCATAATAATATCCACAATGATGGGTCAAGGCATCTACTATCACTGTTTAACCCAGAAAAACTCCCACAGATATCTTTAACATATACAGAAAATAAAGATGTCGAGAAAATCACAATTTTCTTAAACAAAGTCATAAAAAAAATATGGTAAGATCAACACATATGTTAAACATGAGTATCCGTAATGGGGAACAAGAGTCGGTATTTGGACCTCACATTCTCTCCAGTTTCCCAAGAAGTTTTCTCCACCTAAAATAAAGCATATAGAAACCTATACATATAATCAAATATTCCTTCCATGTTAAAATTGGACTCAGAGTTAAATGTGCTAGCATAATCTATGGGACCCTATACTTTATGCTCCTCCAGTAATAATACCCTAAATTTTCTTACTATTACTAGGGTTTCACCACATCTTCCCTTCTTAACTATTTTCGATAATAAAAGTTCATCTTATTATTCAATCTTCATCTATGGCCTTAGCTCAAGTAGCAACCACCTTCCTCAATTTTTTTCACATTAGAGAATGTCCACTCCCTTATCTATAGCACTTCTATACTTCCATAGACGCTACTGTACTACCAAAAGGAGGGTCACTATGGAACTAGAGTAAAGGCCTCAAGGATGGGAGGGTTACTTCTCAATTATGACTCCCATCAGTCGTTCTACTCAAAGTGAGACTTGTGAAATGAGAAACGGGACACTAGGCACAAAAAACTTCATAGCATCCGCCTAGATCATAAGTAAAAGGTTGTTTCGGCATCATCATAACCTAGCCTGAGTTTTTTCGACCAGGCACAACGAGAAACACGAGTGATTACATCATTGGTCATATAGCATAAAGTTAGGATTTGTAAATTCAAGAAGTAGGATAAGTTTTGCTTCTTGAAACTATTCCCTCTCATTCTAATGATTGAGAATGGTAACGAGTTTGCATATATAGTATTACTTTAGTCTAGGATATGACATAAAATGAATCGATAGCAAATATAACATATAGTTCCTTAGAACCATGCATAAAGTGAGATATGAGTTTATGGGAATTAGCTGCTTAGAGAACTCATACTTTAGGCATAGGAACAATTTAAATAAAAAAGACATTGGTAGAACTCCCTCCTAATTGATATAGGAGGGAATCATTAAAATAGGAGTAGATTTACCATGACTCGTCCCTGAGACTCTCCACCATAAGAAAATTTTAAGTTCATCCTTAGTTCACCATCTACTCCTGATAACTGTATTATGAAAACACTACCCCAAAAGATACTCATCTTAACTTTTACTAGCACCTATAGCTATCACCTTGTGAATCACACCCTCATGAGCATACACATCCATACTAAGATATTAAATAACATGATCTAGGTACACCTGGCATTTGCATAATTAAAATCTCTCTAAAAAGATTCTAAGTGAGGATCAACTTAATATTATAAAATTTATACTCTTACCCAGCATCAACCTAATCTCTTCTGCATATCCCATCTATCCTACCGATTTAGTCTTATAGATCTTCCATCGCTATCCTCGAGAAAACATCCTTTTTTACCACAATCAATAGCTAAAGGTCAAACTTAATGTTTAGCAATAATAACACACTACTAAGGAAGTACCTGGTATAATATACTAGTCAGCCCTATAAAGAGGTCACCCTAAATTTCTTATTCAACTATCGATAATATATATATATATATATATATATATATATTCAAAGGGAATAATCTTTCTTATGCACTTAGAGAAATGGAGCACGCCATGTAGAAATGCTAGGGTCGAGAAGAAACTTATCAAGAAGATCTTTAAACTATTTCTTAAGTTTTTTCAACTCAGCCTGAGCCATTCTTTAAAGAGGAATCAATTTAGGGCAGGTACCCGAAAGAAGGTTAATCCCAAAATCAATTTCCCTATAGGCAGAAATATCAGGAAGCTCATTAGAAAAGACCTCAGGAAATTTATTAACCTAGGATGGACTGTAAGAAGGACCTATAGAAATAGAATCCTTAACCTAAACTAGATGGTATAGATACCCCTTGAAAACCAATTTTTGGTTCTAAAATATGAAATAAACCTTTCCTTACTCACTAGGGAACTACCTTCCCACTCAATCACCAGTTCATTCAAGAAAAAAACTGACCTTTCGGGTCCTAAAAATAAAAAAGCCATAGAACCAGTAAAGCCAATCCATCCTGAAGATCACATAGAAATTCTACATATCAAACTTTATCAAATTCACCAAAATCTCCCTACCTTGGATTGACATTACACATCCCCTATAAACTATTCTAGACACAATAGAGTAACACACCGAGGTAGAAATAGAAGAAGGTTCTGAAGTCACTCAAGATCAAAACCAAAATGAATAGCCATATAAGGGGTCTCATAAGAAAAGGTAGACCCCAAATCAAGAAGATAATATACATTGCAAGAGAATCGAGGTAACATACAAGTAACAACATCAGGAGATGCTTCAGATTCCTTACAGTTGGCATACAAATAAAGATAATTCTAGCCAGTGCCGGTACTAGAAGTAGCACCCTTTGGTTCTAAAATGAAGAACTAGAAATCAGGATATTATTAGCTCTAGTAGCACCACTAAAGGGAGGACAATGTCTCTGCATGTGACAAGGCTGACCACAATTGAAGAACAAGTTCCTTCCCTTGTTGCAATTACCATGGTGAAGTCTTCCACAAAGTCTATAAGGAGGATAGAGTGGGGCTGACTGAGCTCCACTGACCCGAGGTTGGGCTCCCTATGTCTCAAATCCACTATTGGTCTGAAGGCGACGATCATTAGAATACCTAGGAAATGAAGCACTAACAGACACATAAGAACTCCCCTAATACTCTTCTTAGAACTCTATTTTCCATGCCTATCATTATATTTTTCCCTCTACACTGCTTTGGATATCTACTCTTCTAATTTTTCCTCTCTCCTATCTTTGCCTAACTTCTTCCCTCATTAATAGGACTAGATTGGTGGGACAGAGAGTCTATTATCTAGGTTAACAGAGGAATAGAGTGGTAGAACTCAAAATTAGACATCTCACCTTGAGCCATTAGGACAGGAGGATCATCAGCTCGAGGATCCCAAGGAGGACTAGAGGAAACAAATGGAACTCTATGAGGGAAACAAGAAGCAGGGGTCCTAGACCATGTCTGCACCTCCATTGTAGGATAAGCTCCATCCACGTTGTCCTCAGGTGGGACAGAGGAGTTTTCAAGGGCATCAAATCTTCGGGGAGGCATGATCTGAAAATGTGAACAATAGAATTAGAGAAGATTTTGATACCCTAGACTCTACATTCTAAAAGTAGATTAACAAGAAAGGGAAGCATTCCTAAATGCCTCTTAGCTTCTCCGTAATAAGTATGGTGAGCTACACACCCATAAAAGAAACTCTACTTGACACGGCTTTGGGGACACCTAATGACACTTAACCTAGTCTCTGATACCATCTTTTCATGACCTAAACTAGGGCCTAGCCATCACGGGTATCTAAACTCCGTCGAGGATCAGATACCAACCTTGTTGCCTAGCTCAATGGGATATAACACCCCTTACAGTAGCTAAAATCCAAAAATATAACTAGATAGAAATGTAATAAACTCAAAGACATTTAAGAATGTCAACAAAAATACCCAATCTATAGTAATATCCACAAAGCTTCAATTTATCAAAGAGCAATCTATGTTGGAACATGCCCCCGACCTTGACAATGACTATGACAATGATACTGTTAATGTGAACTCTTTTTAATTCTAGTTTATGAAAGAAAATGATGCAATGATCAAGTCTTACAGAGAATGAAACATCTCGACTTCACTATGAAGGATTGACTAATTAATTCAATTAACCTAACATAACGTAAGTAAAGTAGGATTGCCTTTGGACCCTGTATCGCATCGGGATACAACATCCAAAGGTGGTTAGTGTGTTGGCCACTAGCATGTAACTCGGGGTAGAGATAAATTAATGACAATTGAAAATCCAGTTCATCTCAATGTATATGTTCACATAAATATGTGCATATATATATATATATATGTACACACTTATATAAACTGCTAGGATAGGGAACAAGGTGTAACATGCATTCTCGAAATATTATAGGCTATGTAGCATAACTATTATAATAGTACTCATAGGCTATATAGGCCCAAACTCTCACACCCTGATAGGGCCCAAGTGCATGTAGTCGCATAAATCAAAGAATAATCTTATATATATTCGTAGGGGACTAGAAATTACCAATCATATAGTAAGGTGACTTATGCACCCGATCATGTAATGTAACATGGGGGACTCAAAACTCCCAATCATATAATAAGGTAGACTTGAACCACTAGGTCACAAGCAAGGGAACTCGAACCTCAGGCCATTTGGACCCCCACGCCAGCATAAACGAATTCTAGTTTTGGTCTCTTGGGATTGCCACTTTCATATTTAGCTACCCAACTCTCTTTTAGCTCCATTAACATATTTATCACACATTTCCATTCACTAAACCATAATACACATTTAGGAATACAATTTTGGCATTGTCATACTATCTACACTTCTAAGATAACATCAACATGCCAAACCAATTATCATCACTTAGGGGAATTCACAACCCCCTTGGTTCAATTAAAAACCATTATGATTCATTAGCTTTTCACATGATGCAATGGTTCATGAATAGTAAAATGTGCATACTTTTCATATTCAAAATCAATTTAACGATGTAGGGTTGAGGTCATTACCACTTCTATTGTCAATACTCATAAATTTGGGAAAATCACAATCTCCTAGTTTACTCACCATACCCATGCACCCCATAAGTTCAAAACCATAAATAAAGCTTGAACAATAATATGTAAACTATGGAAAACATTATTCAAAAACAAACATTCAAAACCGTCAACCCATGTTTCAAAACCATATGGATAACCATTAGAACACATGATTTTAAGAATATAATAGTTGGGGAAGAGTAACATGCCTGAAGGATTCTCAATTAAGGAGAAGATACGTTGAATTGGCCTCAAGATGCTCATCTTTGAAGAAACCCTAGCTTGTTTTTCTTGAGAGAATTTGAAGTTTTAAAAAGGGGTTTGGATTTGTTAAAATATTACAAAAATGCCCCAAAGGTGTTTTATGGACATGGAGTCTAAGTGGGTAAAGAGGAAAAAGTCCAAAATACCCCTAAAATGAATGACTAAAAATTTATCTCCCAGTCACTATGGGTGACCTTACGACTCATAGGTTCCCCCTACGACTCGTGTCCCTTAGTCGTAGGCTAGACAATGTCCCTATCTATCAACACTGGTCTTGTTATGGAAGGACCATATTACTCCTATAGTGTCCATACGACTCATTACATTCTAGTCAAACTCAAGATAGAACTCCCTGGGCATTATACTAGTTTGGCTATGTAAGGGGTCTATACGACTCATAATGAGTCTTTATGACTTGTTCAGGCCATCAACAAGGTAGTAACTCAGGAAAAACTAACTGGACACCCTACTATTCTTTCCCTCCTAAGGATCATTTGTCCTCTAATGATCGGTCAAGTAATCCATTTGCATGGTTAAACGCAGAAACACTCCTACACTTACTTTAACTAAGACAGAAAACAAAGATGGTAAGATTAACACATTCCTTAAGCACGAGTATCTGGAATGGGGAAAAAGAAAAGGTATTTGGACCTCAATACCTCTCCAATTTCCTAAGAAGTTTCCTCCACCCCAAATAAAGCATATAGTAATCCATACATATAACCGTATATTTCTACCATGTTAAAATCGAACTCACAGTTAAAGGTGCTAGCATAAGCTATGGATCCTATACTTTATGCTCCTCCAATAATACTACCCCAACTTTTCTTACTATTGCTAGCGTTTAACCACTTCCCCCTTCTTAACTATTTCCCAGAACGAAAGATAGTCTTATTTTTCTATCTTCATCTATGGTCTTAGATCGAGTTGCCACCCCTCATGATAATTTTTTTCATATCAGAGAACATTCATTCCCCTATATATAGCGATTCTACACTTCCATATCCTCTACTATACTACAAAAATAAGGGTCACTAAGGAACTAGAGTACACGACTCAAGATGGGAAGGTTACTTCTCAATTATAACTCCCATCAATTGTTCTACTCAAAGTGAGACATGTGAAATAAGAAATGAGACACTAGGAATGAAACACTTTAAAGAATCCACATAAATTATGAGTAAAGGGTTGTTTTGACATCATCATAACATAGCCTGAGTTCTTCAAACTAGGCACTACAAGAAACACGAGTCCATACATCATGGGTCATATAACATAAAGCTGTGATTTGTATATTTAAGAAGTAGGACAAGTATTACCACTTCAAACTATTCCCTCCTATTCTAAGGACATAGAATAGTCGTGAGTTTGCATATATAGGGTTACTTTTGGCTCGGACATAACCCATTTTGACTTTTTTTAGCCAAAATTGAGTCACCCAGTGAGGTAGACACAAAAGAAAGGTCCAACGAAGCTCAGGACCAAAACCAAAAGGAATGTCCACATAATGGGTCATATAAGAAAGGATAGACCCCAAATTAAGTAAACAATATGCATCGCAAGAGAAGACCGATAACATACCAGTAACAACATTAGTAGAGGCCTCAGATTCCTGACAGGTGGCCAGAGCATAAAGATAAGTTTGTCCTATGTTGGTAACAGAAGTAGCACCCTTCGATGCTAAAATAAAAGAACTAACAATCGGTATCTTATTAGATCTAGTAGCAACATTAGCGAAAGGATAATGACCCTACATATGACCAAGAGTACCATTGTTGAGGCATAAGTTCCTCTCTTTGTTGGAATAATCACGGTGAAGTCATCCATATTGTCTAAAAGAAGGATAGGGTAGGGCTAAATAAACTTCACTGGCCCAAGGTTGGTCTCTCAATGCCTCAAACACTCCGTTGGTCTGAAAGCAATGTTACCAAAAGACCTAGGAGATGTAGCACTAACAACCACATGGGAACTCTCCTAATCCCACTTCTTAGACCACTGGTTTCTATGCCTATCATTATAGTTCTAGTCTACATACTATGGATAAATAAACTTATTCTTCTGCCTCTGTCCCATCTTCACCTGACTCCTTCCCCTATTAACACAAATAAATTAGCAGGATAAAAAGGTTATTATCTAGGTTAACAGATAAATAGAGTTGCAGAACTCATCATTAGACATCTCACCCTAATGCGTCAGACATGAGTATCATCATCTCGAGGATCCCGATGAGGACTAGATAAAATTGATGGAACTTCATGTGGGCTATCAGAAGTAGGGATCCTAGACTAGGTCTGAACCCCATAAGGAAGATGGTTTCCATTCCATTATCCTTAGGTGGGACAAAGGAGTTTTCACAGACATCATATCTTTTGCGAGACATGATCTGAAAATGAGAACCATAGAATAAGAGAAGATTTCAACACCATATACTCTACAGCCTAAAAGTAGAATAATAAGAAAGAGAAATATTCCTAAATGTCTCGTAGCCTCTCCCTTATAAGTGTGGACCAATATTGACCCATAAAAGAGAGTCTACTTAACAGGACTTTGGGACTCCCAATAACACCTAACCTAGGCTCCGATACCATTTTGTCATGACCTAAACCATGACCTATCTATGACGGTTATCTCAAGTCCACCGAGGACCGGAGACTACCTGTTTTCCTAGCCAAACATGACATAACACACCTAACAGCGGCAGAAATCCAAACATATAAAAAGATAGAAAGGTAATAAACTCAAAGACATCTAAGAATGTCAACATTAATACTCGATCCATAGTAATATCCATAAATCATCTGATAATTCAAGAACAGCTAAGTCGAGACATGCCCTTGACCCTGACAATAACTATTACAATAATAATACTAATATGAAATCTTTAATTCAAGTTTATGTAAGGAAACCGATGGAATGATCAAGTTTCCAAAGAATGGAAGCTCACCACTTTACTACAAATAACTAATGAATTGAGCCGATCCACCTAGCACAACATAGGAAAAGTAGGATTGCCTTCGTACCTTGTATCTTATAGGGATACAGTGTTTGAAGATGGTTAGTGGGTTGAGCAGTAACATTTAATTTAGGGATAAGGATAAAGTAATGACAATTCAAAATCTAGTTAATCTCAATGAGAATGTTTGCATATATGTATGCATATATATTTATATATATTCACTTATATAAAATATTGGGATAGGGAAAAAGGACTTACATGTATTTTCAAAATCTAACATGGGTTGTGTAGCATAATTGTTGTAATAGTATCCATGTGCTATATAGGCCCCAGCTCTTACTCCCTGGTCGGCCCCCCATGCATGTAACTGCATCAACCGGAGAATAATCTTTTATATATATGCAAGGGAGTCGAACCTACCAATCATATAGTAAGGTGACTTAAGAAACCAATCATGTAATGTAATATGGTGGACTCAAACCTGTACTCATATAATAAGATAGACTCATACCACCTAGTCACAAGCAAGGGGAATTGAACACTAGGCTAGTTATACCCCCACACCATTAAATGAGGTTTCAAGTTTTGGTCCATTAGGACTGACACTTCCACGACCTAGCTATACAACCTTCTTTAAGCCCTATTACAAAATTTATCACGCATTCCCATTCATTTAACCATAATACACATTTAGGCATACAATGTTGGTATCATCATACCAACTATACTTGAAAGGTAACATCAACATGCCAAACCAATTCTTATCACTTGAGGGATTGAAAACCTCCATGGTTTAATTTAAAACCATTATTATTCATTAGCTTGTCACATGATGCAATAGTTCAAGAATAGTTCAATATGCATACTTTTTATATTCAAAACTAATTTCACAATATGGAGTTGCAGTCATTACCACTTCAATTATCAATACTCACAAATTTGAGTAAATCACAATCCCCTAGTTTATTCACCATACATGTGAACCCCCAAGTTTAAAACCATAAATAAAGCAAGAAAAATCATTGTAAACCATGGAAAACATTATTCAATAACAAACATTCAAAACCCTTAACCCATGTTCCAAAACCAACATCAAAACCACATGGATAACTATTAGAACAAAAGACTTTACAAAGTAATATTTGGGAAAGAGTAACATGCCTAAAGCATTCTTAATTATGGAGAAGAAACACTGAATTGACCTTTAGATGCTGAACCATGAAAAAAGCCTATCTTACTTTGCCTGAGAGTAATTGAGAGGGTAAAAAGGGTTTTGATTTGTCAAAATATTAAAATAATGCCCCTAAAGTGTTTTATGGATGTAAGGTATAAGTAGGTATAAAGGGAAATGTCCAAAGTTCCCCTAAAATAAAACACTGAAAATTTATCACCTAGTTGCTACGGGTGACCTTACGACTCGTAGGGTAACCCTACGACTCGGGGCCCTTATTTGTTTGCTAGACATTATCCAAGGCCATCATTATTGGTCTGGTTATAAAAGAACCATACGACTCGTAAAGAATTTGTACAACTCATTATGTTCTAGTCGTACTCAAGATAGAACACCCTAGGCATTATACTGGTTTGGCTACGAAAGGGGCTATAGGACTCAAAATTAATCTTTATGACTCGTTACCTCAGGTCATCACCAAGGCTGCAACTCATGGAAAACTCACTGGAAACCCCATGTTTTGGATCCTATGATATATCAAGACCCCCTACGACTCGTAGGGTGAGTTTAAGTTAGGACAATAAGTTCAAAACTCAAAATTTTTAGTAGCCAACACTTAGCCCATCTTAAGAAGTAGGTGAAACTAGTGGACCGACACTTGGGAGTAGAGGAAAAGCACAACAAGACTCTGGAACAGGTGGAGGTACCATACTTAAAGCTGAGAGAATACCAAAAAAACTCAAACAAGCACGCTCTATATGCTTTAACACACGAATCAGCAATCCCTCCAATACTGAGCTAAAAGAACTTAGAGGAACTAGAGAGGAACCCCCACCTCCAATATGCTCAATATGAGGCTCAGGGTAAAGTCTCCTAGCACTACTTTTGGATGGGGAAAATCCTCGGTCCCATCCACTCCCCCAAGCCCATCAATTACTCGAAGATCGCCCTATGGGTGAAGGCTTCACATCTATAATCACGGTGGACCTAGTCAACACCAACTACATATAAAGAGTGAAACATAACTTAGAATGCAAGGTATTAAGGAAATTTGCATGATGTGGAATAAAATGAGGGAAGTTTCCTAAAGACATCCTATATCCTCTACAAAATAGATATAGACATCTACATACAGGTCCACAAGAATCTATTAGATATCACATTCTTAAACCATTAAGACCAATGAAACCTGGCTTCTCTGATACCACTTTGTCATGACCCAAAATCAAAAGTATATGATGGTACTCATTAGGAAAAACCTTATCGAGTAAGCCTATTACCCAAATTAATACCCAAAGGGGAAAAATAGAAATACCCCTATCTTAAGGCTTTTATAAGAAAGCCGATCCATATAAGTATAATATATACAGAATGAATATAATCAACAATAAATTCATAACTCCCAAAACCTGATGTGAATAGTATAAGAACAAATCTATTACAACTCAAATCTAAAGAAATATATATGGAATCCAATAGATATAACTCTATCTATGGAAACTAATATAGACATAGTCTAATGATAGAGAAGATAGTAGAAGACATCCAAGTGCCTAAAACTCATCCACTACCTTGAAATCTCCAATAATCATCCAAATCACACAACATGGGGTACACTCAAACTTGAATCTACACCAAAAAGGTACAGTAAGAGTAAGTACGATCTACTTATACTCAGTAGGAATCATATGCCAACAGACAAAAGTAGATAATAAAACATACAAAATACATAATAAGGGCACGTCACCTAGAATCAGAAAATTGCCCACAATGGTAGCCCACACCACTTGCACTAACAGTTCTAATATACATATCTCAAATATTACAGCAATACAACTAAGTAGAGCACATGTTTCTATGTTTCTTCTCCAACATATCCTTTGGAGAAGGTCTATAAAAATCCAATGTTCCATGTGTTTAAAGTATTTCCAATGTTTTTAGTAATTTCAAAATTTTAGTACAACTAATATCCATGACTTATCTCTAGCATATCCCTCAGAAGATTTCTTTAAAATCCAATGTTTCCAACATTTTCAAAATTTTAAGAGCACATACATAATATAAGATACATATCAAATAAAACATACATCAGCAATAGGTATATATAAAAAGCATTCAATAAACAAGTGAAATTATGCTTATGAGGCCATGAGGATGATGATGCAGTGTTTACAACCAACCACAAAGAGTATTTCCATAAACAACCACAATGAGCATTTTTTGTAACCAACCAATATACCAATAACGTGAGCCAGTAATCCACTCATTATTTCTGACCATTCATGAATTTCCACATGTATCATATGAAAAAAGTATGAATATATCACAACACCCTAATTGACAACACTATAAAATTATTCACATGTATTAAAGACTATCGCCATCAAATAGGACCCCACATAGTCACACATATCACGTAATACCTTAAAAATTAATAATTACATCATATATAAGCCCCCACATGGTCACAACATATAGATAGCCATTTTTATGATTATTATCAATTCTTAACATATATTTTTCATACAAATTAACTAATCAGCCCAGTCTAAAAGAGTTAAGCCATAACCTACCTAGAAGACCAAAACTAATCTGCTACGCTTTAACCAACGACCTTAATCCTCACGAACAATCTAAAAATTAACTAAAACTAAGAAATATTGAATCTACGCATCACAACAAAATCAAAGATACCCATATTGCCTAATTTTAGTTACGGGTCAAAATGCACCCCTGGATTTTTGAAAAAGAGGGGAAAAATCATAACTTCATTTCAAAAACCTGTTTCCTATACTTTTAGGAGTATAAGTTGAAAACCCAAGTAAAAATGAGTTGAAAATGAGGTTCAAATAGAAGAAAAACTCATTGAAACTTTACCTAATAAAACCTTTGAAATTTATTTTAAAATATAGAATCGAAGTTGTTTTGAATATTAATTGAGGAAAACCTAGTAATTATAGGATTAGAAACATTATTCAAGTGAAAAGAAGTAAAATTATGGTTTAAAATCAAGCCCAATGATTTTAGAGTTTTAAAAAATTAATCAAGAAATTCACTAAGAAAGGGATGAATGCTAACCTTGAATCCATAAGAGAATTAAGAAATAGATGTTTATCTAGCTTCCAAATTACCCACAAGCTTAACTTTTAAGCTCTCATACTATTTTAGAATTTTTGGCACTCAAGAATGAGTGAGAAATGGCCAATTCATAACCTAAGAGGGTCTATTTATACCCTTATCAGGTTCTCAGATGTTGTAATGTCCTAACCAGGTGTGCGATCATACTACCTGGCTACAAAAGCATATATGGTGATCACAATAGGCATAGGTACAATCTCAGTATCTTTTTCCATGATAGATGATAGCTAAAACTTGGTAAACTTCCAAGTTTTTTCTAAGGCCTTGAGATTCGTTTAAAATCCAATACACACAAATAAACTATGTAACCATACTGAATTCAAATTTTTGGATACAATGGAGAAGTCATATTTTCAAAAAAACACCTTTTCACAAGGTTGACCTCCGAAACCTGAGACCTCAATTTTCCAAATCAAGTGTCAAAATGAGATTTAAAAGTCATAAAATCTAGACCAAATAAGTTACTATCCTAAAATCGATGTTTTAGATCAACTGGTACAGTCTGTTCAGCTATCTATCACATGGATCTAAAGATAACCACAAAAGTCCATAATATGATTCTTAAAGCCTTTAAAAACCACAATATCACACAAATGATATCGAAATGCATTGAGAACAATGCGAATAAACCCAATATCCTAGAAATACCATGTCACGACCCAAATCGAGGCCCTGGCCATGATGAGCATTCCCAAACGCGAAGGCCTGGAATGCCCCCTGTCTATCTAGTAATCGTGCACATAATTCATATGATCAAAGTAATACGGAATAGACACAATAATGCGAAAACATGGTCAATAATTTAATACAGTTAAAGGCCTGAAAACATGCCCAATAATATTTAATAAATATCTATAACATTCTGCGAAATCTCTAATGATATACTATCTGAATAACTGGGACAAGACCCCAGCAGACCAAAAGTCATACTGAAATAAATACCTAAATGACTAGGCATTCCGAAGCAAAGAAGACTCATCCACTGAACTCTAAGATAACCCTGTTTGCAGACTCTACTAAGGATTTGGACCCCTAGACTATGCCTCAGTATCTGGGAGAAATAGAGGGTTAGCACAATTGTACTGGCACGCCAAGCAATCCAAATTAGAATAATTGAACATATAAATTTATATAATACGTGAGAGAAAATGTTCATCAAACATTATGCGTAAAACAGTTTCTGAAAAACACATGCGCACCTTCTGAAAACATATAACTAGTCTATAAATCTCAAACTCTGATCTGCGTATTACTTCTGAGTTAGGTGGTAACCCCTACAAGTTTGATATTCCATGGGTGATATGGAATCCACCACTGACTCGGAGGGGAAGCCTCCAACCCATGTATGCAGCAAGGGTTGGAATTCCTGAATCTAATACGCCACACTACACTTAAGTCAGCGTATAATAATATACTCGGGTCGGCAAACCATGATTTTAGGCAATGAGTTGCTTGAACTCAAGACCTCTTCAGGGAACCACCTAACATCTTGTATGCCCATTTTTAACCTTTTCTATATATGCAACATTCTCAATGTCTAGAATCATGATAGTCTGAAATGTCTGTTAGTCTGAGTCTGATATGGCATTGGTCTGAATTGGTATCATCATACCAAGACTTGCAAGTCATGATTTCTGAGCCATAATACATTAAGCTAAATCTTTCATTTAAAGCATAATTTAGACCACCAAAAATATGCAACTGATATAGAAGATTTTGTGTTTCGAAACTAAAGTCAAAATCATGCAAAAACATCATCAACATATGGTGGTCTAGTTCCTTTAGCAAATCCATGCACTCTTTCATTACATGAATTATGAACATTAAACATTCATGCTAGATTCCCTCTTTAGTTATTTAAAACCACCTTAAAATCATAACAAGAGTTTAATCATTTTATATAGTTCTTTTCAGGGATGCATTGTAAAACAATTCATATGCTACAAGAATTCATTCTTAAATACATGGTTTCATACATTCATATTCTCAAATCAGTTTGGGGAAAGTCAAAAGACCAAAACAATGATGTTAAAATATTTAATACATGAATATATTCTTGAAGCCTGTGGATTGGGGATTCCAAATCTCTAATCAATTTTGAAAACCCACGATTAAATATTGATTTATTTGGGTTTTTAATTTAAAACCCTTGGGAGTGTTCTTGAGAATTTTTAGATGAATGTGGATGTATTTTGGAGAATTGGGGACTGAATTTTGTGTTTATGGCTGAATAAGGGTGGTAAAAGGACCATTTTGTCCCAAAAACGGAGTGTTTAAGTCACTTAAAATCATAAGATAAGCGCCGCATATGATATCGCATATATTTACATAGGCACCGCATATGATATTGCCTAGATTTACATAGGTCGCCTATATTTACATAGGCGCCATATATGGTATTGCCTAATTAACATAGGCGCTGCATATGCTATCGCATATGCTTTCCAGTGGCCTTGTGCGATTGGTTAGGTGACACATACTACTTTGAAAGGCCATAATTTCTTACTCGGGTGTCGGATTTTAGGAGAATTGGTTTCGTTGGAAATTTAACTCGAAGACCTATCATTTGACACATAGTAGGCTCTCTAATTCGACATATACAGAGAGTTATGGTCGATGAAAGCTGATACAAATTACAATGTCCACTAAAACTTAATCGATCAAAATAGTTTCAACTCGTCCTTGAGTTGAAGGACCTCTATGGTATAAATTCATGCTCAAATGGATTCACATACTACATAAACATGCCAAATTGGCATAGGATTTAAGGCTCTGGGATTATCAACGCATCAGAGTCATGGTTTTTATTCAAGCCTGAAATTCGGGGTGTTACATTATCTCCCCCTTGGGATAATTCATCCCCGAATGATGGATAGAATGTCAAAGTCTTAAGGGTATGGGATAATACGGATATGATATGTTCCCTAAGAAAGAATACAATGATCGGAAATATTTCTATAAGATTAGAACTACTAATGTTTTAAATGCTTATGCCGTACATGCATATCCGAGACATGGAATACACAATTGAAGCTACTCATAGGCTGAATTCTCATAATGAATCTTTCATATCTGGTGCATGGATCTGTGACAGGGTTGTTCTCATGAATGCAGGAGTAAATACACTGATAAGCTAAACTTTCCTATTGAACATGCATTTATAATGCATGTATATCTGACTGAACTAACATATGAACGTATGGCTAAATACGCAATAATAATTGATGTAAAGCTTGTAATAAGAATCTATGCATACAACTGAATGGGGTATCTCCCCCTTGGTACCTTATGTCCCTCTACAAATGCTCAATTAACTAAGATACTCGAAAAACTAAGGCGATGCACAGGGCACCTACGAATTAAATCATAACTGAACATCTGGAATTTGAATTTAATGCATGATGCATGAAATGGGCTATACTCATAACTACTGGTATACTTTATGTTGGAATAGTAGCATATCTGAGATTTCGAGTAGCATGAATAAGTGCAAAAATGAGAAAACAAGTCATGCGAATCTAACTGCTAAACTGACTTATTGGCCATACAGACAGAATTATACTACACCCTCATACTTACCTGGAGTATCTCTTCATCACAATTCTCTAAAGAAATTCTAGCAGTAATAGGGAGCCATGAATCTTGGGTATGGATTACACAAGACATCCAACTGAGGAATCACCACACTAACACTAGTCTGCTGTCTGGAACATAGGCATATAACTCCTGAATTAGGATAGAATTACTAGGCCTTTGGCATTACAATTTCTTACTTTCAAGCTTAGCATACTTCTCAAATATTACTTAACTATACTATTCTCCTTAAATATCATATTCATTCAACTCAGCTTAAAGCTCTTATAGAAGCATTGACAAACCTTTCAACTAATGTCGGAAATAACTTAATCCCTTCGCCGTGATCAAGCCTAACTCTAAGTCATAAAAATACAACATGCCAGACCATGCTATTATTCTAAACCATATGATGCAATCTTCTATATCTCCTTTAAAGATCACATCCCAAGTATAACATGCCTTACCACTTCAATGACTACTCTGAACTCTTACTATGAAGTCGCTAGTGTATATAGCATTCCTTTACAATACTCTCAACATGTCATTCAAGCCTATCTTTATAACCACATATGAACTTCAAAGTAAACACTCATAATGGCATACTTCACATATTCTCTAAACCACTATCAATATCACTCCCACGAGCTACCCCAAGAACATACATATACAAAATTCCACTAACCACCACATAAATAAAAACTTGGCCCCAAATCTTACTTCATACTTATGGCATTATCTAAACAAGCGTACTATCATCTTACATCAACAAAGAATAATTACTCACCACCACTATTATCGTATAAGGAGGAGTCACAAAAAGGTTAGAACATAAGATCTGGATTCATGGAATGATACTATATGAAGCTTGACACTCATCTGAGGCCTAGCAAAATAGCAACAGGGACTCACCAAAGCGCTCTGAATTTAGGGTATTCATGGCTATAAGCTGAATCTCGCAAATAATTTGGCGTAAAACATGAGTTATCAAAATGGAGCACATTATAAAGAGTGAGTACATGACTCTCTATAATATGTATGAACGTGAACTGATCATGGAACTAAATTGTAAAACATGAGTAGGTATTAGGATCACTGAGAAATACTGATATAGGAATGGGTTGAGATTCACCCTTACTTTTTGATGTTCTATATCATCATGACATCACTACAAGAATCTGAGAGTCTTACTTGGTTATTCGTTTAGTCATCTCTCCCTTAGCTTCAAGCCATTATATTAAGTTTTTGGGAGATACCTTACTAGACTTTAAACTTAACTGCACTCACTGCACTCTGGGTTCTGAAATATGACAATACACAAAATTAATAAAACTTAACCCGAAAGACCACATATGAGAGTGGAGTGCCTACTAGTAATACTACCTCCTGAGGCACACTCTATCATTCTATAACCCCAATAGTCATCATCTATTACACAAACACTTACTAACTTCAAATCTTCATGAGTATCCCCAAAGTTGAAGTGCACACCCTCTAGTGCCTCTACTCTTATTTCTATTAGCATGACTTTCAAGGACTCGATCTTAGATTATAACACCTAGCATGGGTATTACCAAGTCTTCAATGAACCACTCTATTTCTATCGTAGTCTACCAACATAGCAAATTTAAACTTATTTTCCTCTACCATGAGAATCAAGTTCATATCAAAAGGCTCAACGCTATCAATCAAAGGTCCTTAACTTAGCTATTAATAACACCATATACCATCTATCAAGTCTTTTTCCACCTAGCAACTCAATAGTACCAGCAGCCACACATAACATGTAATAGCCTTAGAAAAATACTACAGCTTTATACCACCTTGGGCATACTTCTACATCACATATACAACATCATACTTCATTACAAATCAAATAAACTTAGGCACTTGCATACACTGTTCAAGCCTATAGATCACATCCATATAACTAGTATCATTAACCAAGAAATCATCATATCTACTTCCATGGCCATCAATTATTTTAAACTTAATCTCTAGTGCTAAACTTCATTTACAACCAACCTTACACACAGTCCTCACTTAGAAACTATGAAATAAACATCAAGAAACACTAGTACACTTGAAAATCATAACCACAATAATTGATCATGAACTTACGGTTTTCCTTGTCATAATCCATTAGAACATACTATTTCAACACATCAAGCTTACAAATGTAATCCCACGAAACATGTATCATCAATCTCTTGCCACTATTCACCACCACACCATTTAAATTCAAGCCTATACTCTAGCATCAATCATTTACAACCAATGAAGAGTTTAACATAATATAAATATACTAATCCTTCAAATTGGGATATTCTACCCAAACACTTCAAAAATATACTATATACTTTCTCACAAGTAGTATTAGTTTACAACTACTAATGAGATAAAGGTTAAGGGGTAAGTTCACATAATAGATATGATCAACCTTAATCTTATATTATAACCATACAATCTTATCTACTTATACGATTTTCTCACATCACATTTACTTACCCCAATAGGCATTTAGACTACCTTCAGATACCCCATATGACAATGAGTCTATACTTACAACCTACTGGCTAATCTAGTCATTTTCATTCATAGCCTATAAGGGGTTTCTATAAAGACCTTCAGTATCCACTCTGGGCTCTTTCTCTATTTTGAAAGGAAGAAAACAAATAACATTCTGAGTCAACACTTCTTCCACGGACTACCATACAATTCATAAATGGTACCACCACATTAGTCTACCACCATGAAAGGGTAAATTATTCTCAATCAACGGTTATTCAACTATAAATATTTAATCACAAAAGTCACCTTCACTCTGACCTGTAACCATATAACTTCATATCAAAAACTTCTTGGTCTAATTTCACTACCAATAGGTCATGACACCGACACTTTAACTTATACTATTACGCGGGTGGAAATACATTTCCAACAAACACAAGAACAAAAAGATGAACAACAAGTTACTAGTGAATCGAAATAGGCCTCACACGACTTCACTAGACTTTTGTTTTCAACAAAACAATGATATCAAAATTACAAGAGATAGAAGCTTGATACATAATATTCAATGACTCAAGAATACACATCTTACTCTTGTCTTAACTGAACACCTCATAAGAACGAGGACACAATTTTACACTAGGGAACTCCTCTCCCATCCTTTGTGGGACTTTTAAAATTTCTTCTACATAATTGGAGAATATCTGGAAACACTAGAGTGAGGAAAAAATTAAGATAACATTTCTTTTCATATGGGTGACACCATAGCACGAATTAGAGTATGAAGGAGGAACATTCAGACTCTATAGAATGAACTAGAACATGAAGAAAGAGAGACATTCCTAAATGCCATATAGCCTCCTGCTTATAAGTGTGGTGCGCTACACACCCATAAACAAGACTCTACCCGATGCAATTTCGCAGATACCTTAGGACCAAGAACCGTGCTCTAATACCAAGTTTGTCATGACTCGAACTAGGGCCCTGGCCGTGACGAGCATTCCTAAACCCAAAGTCCCAGAACGCCCTATATCTATCTGGAAATCATGCACATAATTCATATGATCAAAGTAATACGAAATATACATAATAATAAGGAAATATGGTCAATAATTTAAAATAGTTAAAGGCCTAAAAACATGCCCAATAATATTTAATAAACATCTACAATAGTCTGCAAAATCTCTACTGACATACTATCTGAATAACTAGGACAAAGCCCCCAGCAGACCAAAAGCCATACTAAAATAAATACCTAAATGACTAGGCCTTCCGAAGCAAAGAAGGCTCACCAACTGAACTCTACGAAAATTGTATCTGTAGACTCTACTGAAGATCTGGACCCCTACAGCACCTCAGTACCTGGGAGAAAGGGGGGTCATCACAATTGTACTGGCACCCGAAGCACTCCAAAATAGAGTAATTGAACATATATATATATATATATATATATAATACGTGAGAGTAAATATTCATCAAAAATTATGCATAAAATAGTTTTTGAAAAACACATAGGCACCTTCTAAAAACATGTAACCAGTCTATAAATCTTAAACTCAGATCTGTGTATTACTTCTGAGTTAGGTGGTATCCCCTACAAGTCTGATATTCCATAAGCGATATGGAATCTGCCATTGACTTAGCGGGGAAGATTCCAACCCGAGTATGCCGCAAGGGTTGGAGTTCCTGAATTTGGTATGCCACATGACACATAAGTCAGCGTATAATAATATACCCGGGTCAGCAAACCACGGTTTTAGGCAATGAGTTGCTTAAACTTAAGCCCTCTTCAGGGAACCACCTAACATCTGTGTATGCCCATTTTTAACCTTTTCTGTACATGTAATATTTTGAATGTATAAAATCATGATAGTCTGAATTATCTATTAGTCTGAGTCAGATATAACATTGGTCTGAATTGGAATCGTCATACCAAGACTTGCAAGTCATGATTTTTGAGCCATAATATATTAAGCTAAATATTTTACTTAAAGCATAATTTATACCACCAAAAACATGCAACTGATGTAAAAGATTTCGTGTTTTGAAACTCAAGCCAAAATCATGCAAAAACATCATCAACATATGGTGGTATAGTGCCTTTAGCAAATCCATGCACTCTTTCATTACATACATTATGAATATTAAACATTTATGCTAGATTCTCTCTTTAGTGATTTAAAACCATCTAAAAATCATAACAAGAGTTCAATCATTTCATATAGTGCTTTTCAGGGATGCATTGCAAAATAATTCATATGCTATGAGAAATCTAAAAAATTCACCGAAAATCATGATCTCAACAAGAATTCATTCTTAAATACGTGGTACATACATTCATATTCTCAAATCACTTTAGGGAAGGTCAAAAGACCAAAACAATGATGTTAAAATATTTAATACATGAATATATACATAGATTCAAAAACGCTATTCTAAAACATAATTTTTCTATGCCAATGAGAATTTAAGAAAACCCCGCGTACCTCTATTTTGGAAAATAATGGGTGCTTCTTGAAGCTTGTGGCTTGGGGATTCCGAATCTCTAATCAATTTGGAAAACCACGGTTAAATCTTAATTTATTTTAGTTTTTAGTTTGAAATTCTTGGGAGTGTTCTTGAGAATTTTTAGATGAATGTGGATGTATTTTGGATAATTGGGGACTGAATTTCGTGTTTATGGCTGAATAAGGGTGGGAAAAGGACCATTTTTCCCCAAAAATGGAGTGTTTAAGTCACTTGAAACTATAAGATATGCGCCACATATGATATCGCATATATTTACATAGGATCCGCATATGATATCACCTATATTTACATAGGAGCCGCATATGATATCGCCTATATTTACATAGGATCCGTATATGCTATCACCTATATTTACATAGGCACCGTATATGCTATCACATATGCTTTCCAGTGTCCATGTGCAATTGGTTAGGCGACGCATACTACTTTGAAAGGCCATAACTTCTTACTCGGGTGTCGGATTTTAGCAAAATTGGTATCGTTGGAAATTTAACTCAAAGACCTATCATTTGACACATAGTAGGCTCTATAATTTGATATATACAGAGAGTTATGGTCGATCTAAGCTGACACAACTTACAACGTCCACTAAAACATAATCGATCAAAATAGTTTCAACTCATCCTTGAGTTGAAGGACCTCTATGGTCTAAATTCATGCTCAAATGGATTCACATACTACATAAACATGCCAAATTGGCATAGGATTTAAGGCACTGGGATTATCAATGCATCAGAGTCATGGTTTTTGTTCTAGCCTGAAATGCGGGGTGTTACATACCACAATGTAACTGTGTGAAGGGATAAATAGCAAAATCACAAAAAATACATATTTCACATATTTTATAAAAATTCAAGTCATTACATGTTCAAAGGCTGCAGGGAAGGATTTTAATCGAGGCTTATGAGTCGAGATATAGAGTTTATTTGGGTTAAACTAAAATGTATCATGACTTGAAAGAAATTTACTGGTGGAACAATATAAAGAGAGATGTGGCAAATTTTGTTGCCAAATATATGGTTTTGCCAGAAAGTTAAGGTTGAGAATTTGAGGCCTGGTGGCATGTCTTAAGAGATAGAGTTGCCCATGTGGAAGTGGGAGATGATTAATATATATTTTTTATGCGTCTTCCTCGATCTCATAATAGGTATAATTCTATTTGAGTTTTTATGGATAGAATAACTAAGTCCGCTCACTTTTTTTCTTATAAAGACTAACTACATAGGAGAGATTATACTAAGTTGTTCATTCAGGAGATACTCAGGTTGCATGGAGCGCTTGTGTCTATTATTTTTGAATAAAGTACATAATTTTCATCTCACTTACGATGTTTGTTTTTGAAAAGTTTGGGCACTTAGGTGAACCTTAGCACCACTTTCTACCCTTAAATGGATGGACAAGCGTAACAGACTACTCAGACTTTGAAGGGTATGCTAAAGGCTTGTATTATTAACTTTAAGGGTAGTTGGATTGAACATTTGACTCTTATTGAGTTTGTATATAATGATAGTTATCACTCTAGCATTCAGATGGCCCTTTTTGAGGCTCTTTATGGTAGAAAGAATAGGTTTCACTCATATTAGATAGTTTGAGGTTGGTAAGACTAGGTGTTTTGGTCCTCACTTTGTTCACCAAGCCATGGAGAAGGTAAAGGTTATTAGATAAAGAATTAAAACTGCTCAAAGTCTCAAAAAGTCATTAGAAGATGTGAAAAAAAGGGAGTTGGCATTTGAAGAAAATGATTGGATATTCTTAAAGGTGTCTCTTATATAAGGAGTCATGAGGTTTGTCAAGAAGTGGAATCTCAGTCCTTGTTATGTTTGCCCGTATCATATTTTGAGGAGAATTGCGAATATCACCTATGAGTTAGAGTAACCAACAAGTTTGGCTTCTATTTACCCTATTTCCCATATTTCTTTGCTGAAAAAATATGTGGATGATCCTTCTTTGATAATATCAGTTAAGGATATTGGTGTTATGGATTCCTTGTCTTATGAAGAGGTATTGGTTGAGATATTGTATAGGTAAGTTTTTAGATTGTGGTCTAAGGATGTATATTTGGTGAAGGTTCATTGGTCAAATTAAAAGGTAGAAGAGGCTATATGTGAAACTAAGAAAGATATATAGGCAACGTATCTGTTCTTGTTCCCCATATTAAATTAGAGTGCATAAGGTATGAGTCTGGTTCCCTCTTGTTGAAATTCAAATTTGTTATTTAATTCTGATGTATTCTTTCTATTGTCATACTAAAAATGTCCTAACTCATCATTCATGGACAAATGATCCTTGGGGAGGGGGGGAATAATGTGAGACCCTATAAAAATTTGATGATTTTATTTTTGACCCTCCGCGTGCGTAATTCTATTTTTTACTTGAATTATGTTTAGGGGTGTAAAAAGGGTGTTTTTGAAAAGTTTTAGATTTTTAGGAACGGGTTTGGGGTCATTTTGGGACCCCGAGGCTGTGACGGTCTGCTCTAAGGTCTTGTCAGAGAGGTTAACCTTCACAATATTAGTGTGGCACGAAGCCCTAAATTTTTGAAAAAGAAGGGCAAAATCATAACTTCATTTTAAAAACCTGTTCCCTATACTTTGTGGAGTCTATAGTTGAAAACCCAAGTCATAATGAGTTGAAAATGCAGTTCAAATAAAAGAGAAACTTTTTAAAACTTTACCTAGTAAAACCTTTGAAATTTATTTTAAAATTTAGAATCGAAGTTGTTTTGAAGATCAAATTGAGGAAAAACTAGTAATTATTTAATTAGGAATATTATTAAAGTGAATATGAGTAAAATTAGGGTTTGAATCAAACCCTATGATTAATTAATAAATTCACTAAGAGAAGGAAGAATTCTAACCTTAAATCCATAAAAGAATCAAGAAATAGATGTTAATCGAGCTTCCAAATTACCCACAAGCTCCACTTTTAAGCTCTTACAATATTTTAGAATTTTTGGCAATCAAGAATAAGTGACAAATGGCCAATTCACGACTTAAGAGGGTCTATTTATACCTATATCAGGTTCTCATGTGTTGTAATTGCCTAGCCAGGTGTGCAATCACACTACCTAGCTACAGAAGAAGATATGGCGATCGCTATAGGCATTCTAGCAATTGTACTATCTTCTTCCAAGATAGATGGCAGCTAAAACATGGTGAATTACCAAGTTTTTTCTAAGGCCTTGAGATTCATTCAAAATCTAATACTTACAAATAAACAATGTGACTTACTAAATTTGACTTTATGGATGCAATGGAAAAGTCATATCTTCAAAAAGACACCTCTTCACAAGGTTGACCTCTGAAACTTGAAATCTCAATTTTCTAAATTGATGGTCAAAATGTGATTGAAAAGTCATAAAATATAGAAAAAATATGTTACTACCCTACAATTGATATTTTAGATCTACTGATACAGTCCATTCAGCTATCTATCGCATAGATCAAAAGATAATCACAGAAGTCCATAATAAGGTTCTTAAAGCCTCTAAATACCACAATATCACACAAATGGTATCAAAATGCATTGGGAACCATGCCAATAAACCCAATATCATAGAAATACCATAATATAACTATGTTAAGGGGTAAAACAATCAAATCATACACAAACACATATTTCACATATTTTACAAAAATTCAGGTCGTTATATATTGATAGGTTATAGGGAAGGATTTTGATCGAGGCTTTTGAGTCTTGATATAGAGTTTATCCAGGTTCTACTTAGATGTATCATGACTTGAAGGAAGTTTACTGGTGGTAAAATATAAAGAGAGATCTGGCAGATTTTGTTGCCAAATTTATGGTTTTGCCACAAAGTTAACGTTGAGCATTTGTGTCCTGGTGGCATGTCTTAAGAGATAGAGTTTCCCATGTGGAAGTGGGAGATAAATAATATAGATTTTTTTTGGGTCTTTTGTGGTCTCACAATCTATATAATTCTATTTGGGTCGTTATGGATAGAATAACTAAGTCCGCTCACTTATTTCTTATGCGGACTAACTATATAGGAGAGGATTATGCAAAGTTGTTCATTCAGGAGATATTCAAGTGGCATTGAGAGCTTATTTCTAACATTTTAGACTAAGGTACATAATTTTCATCTAACTTTTGGCATTTGTTTTAGAAAAGTTTGGGCACTTAGGTGAACCTTAGCACCACTTTCCACCTTTAAATGAATGGACAAGCGTAACAGACTACTCATATTTTGAAGGATATGCTACAGGCTTATGTGATTAACTTTAAGGGTAGTTGGATTGAATATTTACCTCTTATTGAGTTTGAATATAATGATAGTTATCACTCTAGCATTCAAATGTCCTATTTTGAGGCTCTTTGTGGTAGAAGGTATAGGTCTCCCTCCTATTAGACTATTTGAGGTTGGTAAGACTAGGGGTTTTGGTCCTCACTTGGTTCACCACACCATTGAGAGGGTAATGGTAATTAGCAAATGAATTAAAACTGCTCAAAGTCGCCAAAAGTCATATGCAGATATAAGGAAAAGAGAGTTTCCATTTGAAGTTACTGATTGGGTATTCTTGAAGGTGTCTTCTATAAAAAAGTCAAGAGGTTTGGGAAGAAGGGAAATCTCAGTCTTTGTTGTGTTAGTCCATATCAGATTTTGAGGAAAATTAGGAATATCATTTATGAGTGAGAGTTACAAACTTGTTTAACTTTTATTCACCCTATTTCACATATGTCTATGCTGAAAATGTGTGTGGGTGATCCTTCTTTGATAATATCAGATTAGGATATTGGTGTTATTGATTCCTTTTCTTATAAGGAGGTGTCAGTTGATATATTGGATAGGCAAGTTTGTAGTTTGAGGACCAAAGATGTATCCTCGGTGAAGATTCATTAAAGAAATCAAAAGGTAGAAGAGGCTACATATGAAACTGAGGAAGATATGAAGGCAAAGTATCCGTTCCTTTTCCCCATATTGAATGAGAGTGCAAAAGATATGAGTTTGGTTCCCTCTTATTGAAATTCAAATTTGTCATTTAATCCTGGTGTATTCTTTCTATGCTCATGCTTAAAATATCCTAACTCATCATTCAAGAATAAATGATCCTGGGTAGGGGGAGGGCATAATGTGAGACCTTGTAAAACTTTGATGATTTTATTTTTGACCCTCCTACGTACATAATGTTCATTTTGAATTGAATTATGTTTAGGGTGTAAAAAGGTTTTCTTGAAAAGTTTTAGATTTTTTGAAAGGGGTTCGGGGTCATATTAGGACCCCGAGGCTGTGAGGGTCCGCAATAAGGTTGTGTCACCGAGGTTAACCTTCATTGTCTTGGTGTGGCACGGAGGCTAACCTCCGCGATATTGGCGTTCCACACCTCTATTTCAAATTCATCTAGTTTTTTTATTTTTTTCACTTGGGGTGAGGGTCTTTTGGTCTTTTTACCCCTAGCACGACCTTTAAACATAAAATAGCCCTATTTTCTTCATTTTAAAAAAGATCAAATATTCCTTTTTCTTTCTTAAACTAAAAACCCAAGAACATTCAAGGGTTTTGTAGAGAATTCATCATCTGTGCTCCAATCTTTGAATCTACTTCAATTTTTTGTGTATTTCAGGCATGTGTTTCTTCATCGAACGATAATTTTACATTGTGGCGTTAATTGAATGGATTTTCATTTGATTTAATTATGGGTTTTGAAATTGGGTTGAGGGGTTTTGGGTGTTACTGATTCAATTACTTATCCCATGTTCTAAATTAATTATTCATGCTTTAAATTGATATTATTTGGAGTGAATTGGTGCATGTTATAAATGGTTGGAATAGGGGACATGGGTTTCCCTAAGTTGATGAAATTTTTGCTTGATAATTGCATTAACCTCAACCCATACTGTAAACTTTGATTTTGAATAAGGAAATTACATGGTTTAACTTAATTTTTAACCCAATGAGTTGCATTAAAGGATAAATGAATGAAAATGGTTTTGGATGGGCTTGGTAGCCTAGGTTTTGGATTTCAAATGGAACTCAAGCGTCCAATTTAATTACGTGGATTTAGTTTGGCATAATTATTTAGCTTTAAAGCATATTATTATGACGATATCAACTGTCAAATGCCTTAATCAATGACTCTTGGGTTAATAGATCGGTTTATGTGAAAAATGTTTTAATTTGGGTACAAAGGGACTTTTTAAGCTCACTGTAAAGTTTTAAGTCCCATTAGGATAAACATCGGAAAACACGTTTGTCAGCGTTGGGGGTCTATATAACTGTGTGCTTAGCACACACTTGATATGTATATATTTTGGGATGGCAATTAACTTGGTGGATTTTATTCTTTCTCATGTTTTTGTTGATTCGTGGAGATAATACGCACTAGGTCTCTTCCATCAAGGAAAGAAGGACCTATATAGAATATGGGTTCCTTTAAGATTGATCGAGTTACAAAGTTCAGGTTAAATCTTTAAACTCTCATGTTCATGACCCTTGTCCCTATTCTGACATCCTATATATATGTATATGAATGTGGTGCATATGGTTTATGACTATATTTTGGTAATTGCATTATTTTATCCTTATTCCCCGAGTTACATACCAGTTTTTATGCCACTGACCATCCCAGATGCTACATCATTTGATGATGTAGGGTCCGAAGGGCTTTCTATTGCTCCTGTGCAACGTTAGGTGGTTGAGCATGTTTTTTGAATTTCCATAGAATGGTGAGCCTCCATCCTTATGAAGGCTTTGTCATTTGATTATTCTTTATTTAGTGTCATAGCACTCATGGATTTTGTTTGGTCATGGTTAGGGGCATGTCCTGACTTTGACATTTTCTGATTTTAGTGTATTTCGTAGACAAGTGTGGGTTGGTTGTTGGTTTTGGACTTTTAGAACTTTCACTTGGCTTATTTATCTTTTACTACTATCTTAATTGGCTTCTTCTTAATTTTTATGAGTATTGTGATCTCGAAGTTAGGTAAGGGAGTGGTATTTGGTCCATGGTAGTCTTGAGATACTCGTTACAACTAGGCCCTGGTTTGCGTCATGACATCATGTTCTGAGTAAGAAGAATATATTTGGTTGACTGTCCTAATAATTAATGTTGTGGTTCATCACGAGGAAATGAAAGTGAGCATAATAGTGTGACCTAGATTTGATAATATTATAGTGGTCACCCATTATGGAACATGTTTATAGATGAGCTAGCATGCATCGAGTAATTCTTGTGATTTCTTGTTATGGTTAAATAACTCCTCAAGCATTCACACAAATGTTATAACCTCACCATTAATGTCGTTTGGATGAATGACAGGTAAATTAATATTTGATGTAATGATTCAAATCATCATTATGTGTAAAAACAACCCAAAAATTCTTTGTAATAAATAATTGGTGAAAAATAGATCCAAGAAAATTTAATCGGAAAGAAAATAGGTCCCAAAGAAAATTTGTGCCAAGACTCCCAATAAGACGTAGGGTCGGCCTACTGGAAATCATTGTAATGGTCAATTATCTATTGTAGGTGTAACGGGTAGTTTGCCAGGCGAGGGATTTTTATAAACACTTCCTAATTGTACTTCCCTAAGTCGCTCCCTTCTCTAAAAATACCTTAAAAACCCCCCCAACTCCCCCAACTATGATATTTCAAACACTATGGTTCATGAGAGGTGTTTTGAGGTAGACCATAACTCAGCCCTCAACTAGCGCACGTGGGGCAACTCACTCCTCTCCCTAGAAGTATAGTTCATCTAAAAAGTAAGCTAAGATTAAACTTATAGCTAGTAAACATAGGATAGATGAATTTAATATTAATAGTAGTGTTGGGAGTATAGAGCATTCGTTCTTCAGGCACGAAATTAGTTAGTTGGACGTAGTAAATTCTAGGTACTATTGAATATATAATTTATTAATAATGTGGTAAGGTTATTTGTAATATGTGATGGTTAGAAATAATTGATTATCACTTAGCATAGAGTATGGTAGAAGGTCGAATGAGATAAAATAAAATAGGAAAATAGAAAGTTAGGTTGCCCGACTAGTATTTAAATAATTAAACATATGAAATGCATTATGGGTACTTGTTTAGTCCTAATGCCTTGGTGGTCATGAATTATGTTTTTTTAGAGCTTAAAAAATGATATACTGAGTAAAAGGTATTGTTAGAATATGAGATAGTGAGTAAGAAGATATTTTTAAATGATGAGATATTGAGTAAAATGGATTGTCAGAAAAGGAGATAATGAGTAAAAAGACATTGTTAGAAAAAAAGATAGTCAGTCAAAGTGTATTGAAGTTAACTATATTTTAGTATTGGTATTATTGGTCATGTTGTCACTATTAATGTTTGCATATTTCAAAATGTATTGTGAGGACGGCGGGAGGAGACTCAGAGCATTTCACTGTCTTGACAGGTTTGCATCAGGGATCTACTCTTAGTCCCTTTTTGTTTGCTTTGGTGATGGACGTGTTGACGCGGCGTATTCAGGGGGGGTGCCTTGGTGTATGCTTTTTGCAGATGATGTAGTTTTGATTGATGAGATGTGAGGGGGTGTGAATGACAAATTAGAGGTGTGGAGACAAACTCTTGAGTCTAAAGGGTTCATGTTGAGCAGAAGCAAGACAGAGTATTTGGAATGCAAGTTCAATGACGTGAGGCTGGAGGAGGAGGTGGTAGTGAAGTTGGAATCACAGGAGGTATGTAAGAGGGATAGTTTCAAGTATCTCGGGTCCGTGATTCAGGGTAACGGTGAGATTGACGAGGATATCTCGCACCGTATTGGGGCGGGATGGATGAAGTGGAAGCTTGCGTCGGGGGTGTTGTGTGATAAGAAGGTGCCGCCCAAGCTGAAAGGCAAATTCTACAGGGTGGTAGTCCATCCGGCCATGTTGTATGGATCGGAATGTTGGCCAGTTAAGAACTCCCACATCCAGAAAATGAAGGTGGTAGAAATGCGGATGTTGCGTTGGATGTGTGAGCTGACTAGAGGGGATAGAGTTCGGAACGAGACTATCAGGGAGAAGGTTGGGGTGACTCCAGTGGAGTATAAGATGCCAGAAGTCCGATTGAGATGGTTCGGGCACGTAATGAGAAGGGTAATGGATGCCCCGGTTCGTAGGTATGAGAGGCTAGATTTGGATGGTTTTAGGCGGGTTAGGGGTAGGACGAAGAAGTACTGGGGTGAGGTGATTAGGCGGGACATGGAGCAGTTATAGCTCACCGAGGACATGACCCTAGATAGGAAGATCTGGAGGACGCAAATTAGGGCAGACGGCTAGGGCCAGTTTGGGTCGCTAGTGTAGGGAATTACTTGGGGGGGTATTATTCTTGTTAGGATACCTTGTTCCATGTTTTATTACAAATCTGTTTGCTGTTTGCTTTCCTCTGTTTTTATTACCTACGGGTGTCGGATTTATGCTATGTTTTCTTGTTCTATGTTGTACTATGTATATGTGTAGTATCTCGTGTCTCGAGCTGGGGGTCTATCGGAAACAGCCTTTCTACTTCTTTAGAGGTAGAGGTATGGACTGCGTACATCTTACCCCCCCCCAAGACCCCACTATGTGGGAATACACTGGGTTTGTTCTTGTTGTTGTTGTATTGTGAATTCTCTAGGCAAGGGTATGACCAAAGGGAAAATGCATAATAATGTGAATTCGGGTGTTGAAAATCCTATTGAATTTCTTGTTAAATTGTAATTGTGATATTTATGTGAGAAATCAGGTCACTAAATAAATTAATAAGAAAATGGGCGTAATGGTAGTTTGAATTGAATCATGATGAATTGTGGGTCGAAACTTGTGATTATCTTTTGCATGAGTTATGATTTATTGAATTCTTGCATACAATCATATTCATTGTAATGAGATATTGAGGAGATGGATCGGGTAACACATTGGTATGACATGGTATATATTACAGGTTGGATACCACATCGGTACATCATGATATGTTATAATGATGTTTCGGGTATCATATCGATACGTTATGATGTTGATGAGATAAGGAGCGATGATGTGTATTTCTTGCATATATGCATTCATTCATATGTTTGAAAATGACCTTATGTTTTTATGTTCTCCTCTGTGTTGTTTGTTGTGGTGAATGATGGATGAGGTATGACTTTAAATGTGCTCCCTTCTATAAACTAGGCTAGAGATATAATTCTATTGTATATTCTTCGAATTATCAGCACTATGAGGACATAATTGATTATAGATTAAGGAATTATAAGCACTATGAAGGTGGGTTAGAGTGAGAGGAAAATGGGCACTAGTTGAATTGGGTAGTTAAAGGACAAAGATATACAAATATGTAGTCTAAGGACAAGGATAAACAAAAATGTATTCAAAGGAAAAATATATACAAAAATTCCAAAAGATAAGTAGGTCACTGAGATGCTAAGTGTAGGTCATAGAGATGCTAAAAGACAAGGATATAAAAAAATGTATTCAAAGGACAAATATATACAAAAATTCAAAAAGATAAGTAGGTCACTGAGATGCTAAGTGTAGGCCATAGAGATACTAAAAGAGGGATAATAAGAGTGGGTATTTGGAGGATTTCAATACCAGAATTTCACTTGATGTTGATTTTCCCGTAGTAATTATTGACGCTATTTGTATCTAACCCTGATCGGACGATAATGTGTACTAGTACATATGGTTATAATGATGCTACCCTTACTATATCTCGACTCAAGGGTACATTCACTGTGCAGGTCAGTTGAAGTTTCTATAGAAACGCCGGACACTCAACAACAACTCCTACTATTCTTATTCTACATGGATGAAGTGTTAGGAATTTCCCTAAACCTTAGCTAGTACTCTTGTATCGGTTTAGACTAGATTTAGGGGAGTGACTTCTAATTATTTTTTGTATTTACTTTTCATACCTAACATATTAAAAATAATTTTAAAAAATAAATGCGATAACATTGTTGTTTTAACTCCATTAGGATTCAGAAGGAGAACCTCAAAATAATTAAGTATTTATTGTTTTAACTTCTGAATTTATTAGATTTATGGGATTATCAATGTTCTTCTATCTAGGTAGGTGTATGATGGTGCACAACATGACTAGGTGGGTTGGATTGTAACAGTAACTTTTGAGCCATAATTATGTGTTAAGGAGTGTCATGAGTACTCAAAGTAATATGTGAAAGTATTGAACAAAACAAAAACATAAATCTTTTTTACACACACCACTCTTTATTGAGTGAACGACAAACTGTTGTCATCTAGATGACAGTTCGTGGCAGGAGCTATAGAAATAATAAAAGAAGAAAATGTCTTATTACCAATGAGCACAATGATCCGTTAAGTAGATAACAGTCCATGGATCTACCGATCGGCTCATTACCGTGACATATCCCATCTTTAATGCAAATGATGAGTGACTTGATGATTTTTAGACCATCCAACCCGTCACCTTGAGATCATACTACCAGTTATTAAAATTACTCATGAATGGCCATCCCACAACTTGCGGGTTCTCCCATGAATCGTAAGATGGCTCATCAATATCAAACACTCTTCAAATTGTTGAACTCTTTAACCTATAATTAAGGTTAAGGACTTTAGTGAGACTTAATTATCATGTGATAAAAATTTCACAATTATTCACAACAAACAAGGGTTATTAAATTTCACCCTTGTCTTTAACATCTATAACAACTTTTTGAATCGATGGGCAGAAAATTTTTTATTTGAGATTCATTTCTATAATTCAAAAATCATAATATCATCAAAACCCAAATCATGTATTACGCGAGCACCTACCTGTTACAAGCCCAGGGAGGGGAACCCTTACTACCAAATCATTCATTTCATGTGTAAGTTAATAGCAGTTATTGACACCTAATTTTTGTCTTTAATGACTCGATTTAATTTGAGTTTCTTTAATTTTAAAATAAAATTAAAACATTTATTTCATCTAGATAAAATACTTATTATTTATCAGGGTTAATCTTCTCATTTTAAGCAACAATTTACACTTTTGTATTTGTATATATGTGATTGTACAATTATTTATTACTTATATACTTATTTTTTTAAAATAATATTTTAATTGAGAATAGTCATTTAAGTTAATTCAAAAGGGATAAATCTTGGTTTAAATCTATTTTTCTTTAAAAAAAGTTTATTCAGAAAATGTTTATTTGATTTTATTGAATTAAGGAACTCAGGGTTAAATCAGGTGATGACTCATATCATATTATGGTTATATTGTTTCCAATTTATTAAATTATGCCATGATTGAAATCAATTTGTCCACAATTATAATGCAATTGACTAATTAACTTTCAATTTAACCTTGTTTTAAAAGCAATTAACTAAAACCTTAAAAATTACGCAATTTAACAAATAATCTAATTTCTACCATTTACCTGATTTCTACCCAATAAATAATATCAAACGCCCCAAACCCATTACCCGCTGAACCGTGACCCAGGTCCACCATTTTATATCCTAACACCTGACTAGGCCCACAATTTAATAGCCTAACCCGACCTTATCAAACTTATCACTCTCTTCTCCTTAAGCTGAATAATATAGAAAACACTATCAACAAATACTGTGAACAACATCAATAACAAATGGCAACACCAACACTGATTTTAGCCCCACCAATGACCCAGTACCAAATAAAACCTTATGACCTAATTTTATTTCTTTCTCCATCAAATTTTGACCCTCTCTCCTTCGGTTTGTACAGACCATGTGGTTTACAAAAATTTTGTACCAACGAATAATCATGAATGTTCCTAGGTGGCTTCCAATAGATTTTCCCCTTTAATACTAGCTAATTTCACTCAATTTTTTCCAATATAGTACATCATTGTTCGGTTTGCATTGGTTGGTATGAAATTTTTGATTTATCATTAATTCCCCAATTTATTTTTGCCTAATTTTATCCACGAAATTGGTATAGATTTATACCCATTTGAGTTGTAAGCCTTATCCATATTACAAAGTCGACAACCTCTTTAAAAATCCTCAAAAGTCCCCTAAAAATTCAGTTCTACATCGATCAGTTTCACCAAATCAGTCCCAACTTGTCCCAATAAATACACTTTCCATTCCATAAATTAGAGGTTGAGCTTTAGAGGAATTATCCGATTTGGGAGAAATGAAAATACAGTTTAATTGAAATGGAAAACGCTGCACACGAAGAATAAAAGGAAAATAATAAAAATTAAATAAAATAATAATCAGCACACAGAACACTAGGGAATGCTGAAATAAAAAAATAAGAAACTACAAGTATAGTGCTAATAATTTCAAAAAGTCAGGAGGTCCAATAATAAACACTAAGCCTATCTCACATGGAAGAAAGATAATGCTTTAACTATCAATTAATGTTCTACACTAATATGTGACCTCTAAACTCTCCTATCTAAGGTTATGTCCTAAGTAAGGTCAAGATGAATTAGGTCCAATGTAATTACTTTCCCATAATAATTCTCTGGCCTATGTTTTCCTCTCCTGTTGTCTACCACTACCAATCACTCATACCTCCTTACTGGGGCATCTACACTTCTACTCCACACATGCACAAATCATTATAAACTTGCTTTATTTATCTTATCTACCACTGAGCCACTACCACTATGTCTTATATATCATCATTCTTAATCTTTTCTCTTCAAGTATAACCATACATCCACCTCAATTTTCTCATATATATAAATTTCATTTTTTGAATATACGAATTTTTAACAGGCCAGCACTTCGTCCAATACAATATAGTCAGTCTGCCCTCTACTCAATTGAACTTACCTTCTAACTTAGGTGGTATTTCTTTTACATAGGACCCAGAATCTAGCTTCTATATTTCCCATCCCGCACCAACATAGTGCGAAACATCCTAGTCGATCTCGTCATTACCTAGAATCAAAGATTCCTGGTACTTGAAATAACCTCTCTTAGAGATGACTTGAGACTCAAGCCTTATGTCAACATCAATCTCCGACACAACATAGTAATTATTGGAATTTGTTTAGGCAATGATGTTTATTTTCAAAAATAAATAAGCTGCAACTTATTTCTATAAAATCATTCAAATGTTAATGCTTTTATTTTGCAATAAACCTAGTTTGGCTACAACTGAGGTAACATGTTTTACCCCATTTGGTATAGAGATAGAGGCTGCTGTATTGGAAGTTTTGATTAAAAATGTTCCATTTAAGTAATATAGTATTGCAACCAATTGAATATTGAATCCACATGAATTTAGATTAATCTTTTATTGAATTAAACTAGTATTTATTAGATATTCAAGTTATAATATCTGAAAGTTAAAATAGTGATTTTAATGAACTAAAAATAAAAAGAAAATATTTAATGAAGATAGTTTTTGTTAACACGGACAAGTTCAAGGTTATGACACTTATCTGTACTAATGTTATGTCTATGATTTTGTTATCTTGTAAACCACTACCAAATTATGAGAAAAGACATAAAGTCATCATTAAAGTTATCCCGAATTTTCTAAAAGACTCTTTAACTTTATTGGCATCCTAATACACCCCTCAACAACTTTGTAACGGTACCTTTACATCATTTTTGGAGACCAAATTTTAGAGAGTTGGTGTCTAAGCTTTTAGAGAGTTTATTCATAGGGTTGATAATATAATTATGGTCTCCCAATTAGCCTTTAATCCGTGCTTATGCTAACAACATACCTATATAGTTAAGTTATGATACGTCAGCTAACATAGATTTATTTATATATCCCACTTGTGAACCAATAAAGGTAAAATAGTTATATCCATATCTAGTCTCAAATCTTCCCTCTAGGTGAATTCTAATATTTCTTAATCCTCATTGTATCTTAACTTTTCTCTCCGGAGTTGTGTTACAAAATATAGATTTAGTTTACTAGTACCTAAGTAGTAAATGGTAACCACAAGATCAAATAAACAACTCATATGATAGAGACTATAAAACAACTTAGATAACAACAACGTTCATAATTAGCCAGAAACCTAGAAATAGGGCCTTTAGCCAATCATAATTTGATTAAAATTGCAAAAGTTCACAATCAAAGAAAAATTAAATGATAATATAGGAAGAAGTATAACCCCAATAAAAGAAGTTATAATGCATCTTATATATTCCCTAAAATGTCGATCTCCTCTTCAAAACATTTATGGACCTTTTTTATAATATTTGGAAAAGGTCAAAAGGATGTTCTAAAATTAGGTGGGACTTAAACGACATCCAATCCAGTGCACTAGCTTTTCCATGGATATATTTCTAAATTCAATTTTCTAAAATTTATTTTAAATTTGGATTATTTTTTTGGGGCATTTTCATACATATAAATAGTTCATAAAAGATTTTAGAAGAGAATTTTAAACCCAGAGAGAGATAAGAGCCAATGTGGATATCAGAGATGATTGAATTTTACTTGTTCTTCTCCTTTCTACTTTCTTTTGTGTTTTTATTTGGATAATTTATTGTTACCTCTATGTCTACGTGGAATTAAACTTTTTGTTGAAAAGAAGTGGTTCTCTCATGCATGTTATTATTGAAATATTATTTTGAATTATTTAATTTAACATATTGTATTTGTGTGTTTAATACCATTCTTAATTATCTTTTTGTGCAGCTAACAATACAATAAATCTTACGGATCTATAGTGGGCAAAAGAAGATAATTTATATATTGGCACCAGGCTAAAAAAAAGTGAGTTCTTAACACAAATATGAAGAGCAAGTTCATGATTAAAGTACACATAGCTAAGTTCCTCCCTTGATTGTTAGCATATCTCACGACTTGAGACTATCCCCTAATCATAACACGGTGCTTATAACAACAAGTGGCCACAAGCTAACCCTTGATACTGGCATAAGTAATGACTAGCTAAATAGAACATATAAAGATTGAAACATAGTTTACTCAACTGACTGATAACTTGTCTATGAAGCTTCTACTAATAAATTGGACAAGAAATAACTTGCAATAGATGACGTATTTGTTACAATAAGTTAGCCATTCTTTGGAAGAAATCAAACTTCTTGAAGTCCTATTTTAATTTCTTCCAACAGATGGGTAATATGTTTCAATAGATGATCTATCTATTGGAAGAACTCAAACAACTAGCAAGGCTTATTTTTATTTCTTTCAATAGATGGGTAATTTGTTGCAACAGATATCCTATCTGTTTAATTATTTTCAATAGGTGGATCATCTGTTGCAATAAGTTCTCATCTGTTGATTCAAATTAAGCAATACTTAGTAATAACTAAATTTATTTTACTAAAATTAAAGACAAGTCTTCAAGACAAGACATTCGACAAGGAGACAAACATTTGAGTTCTCCTTAAATTGTTTGAGTTCCTTAGTATTTTAAATTATTTTAGAAATAACTTTCAATAGATGACCGATATATTGTAACAAGTTAGTCAGTTTTTGGAAAAAATCTAACCTCTTGAAGATCTATTTTAATTTCTTTCAATAGATGGGTAATCTGTTGAAACAGATGATCTATCAGTTGGAAGAACTCAAACAACTAGCAAAACATGGTTTAATTTCTTCCAACAGATGGGTAATTTGTTGCAATAGATATCTTATTTGTTTGATAATTTCCAATAGATGAGTTATCTATTGCAACATGTTAGACATTTGTTGATTCAAATTAAGTATTCATTAGTAATAACTAAATTAATTTAACTAGACTTAAAGACAAGTCTTCAAGACAAGACATTAGACAAGGGGACAAATGTTTGAGTTCTCCTAAAACCTTTTGAGTTTTCTAGTATTTTAAATTTCTTTTTAAAAAAATCCAACAGATGACCCATCTGTTGCAATAAGTTAGTCATTTTTGAAATAAATCAAACCTCTTGAAGACCTATTTTGATTTCTTCCAACGGATGGGTGATCTGTTGTAATAGATAACCTAAATGTTGGAAGAACTCAAACAACTAACAAGACCTATTTTGATTTCTTCAAATAGATAGGTAATCAGTTGCAATAAATATCCTATCGATCTGACAATTTCCAATAGATAAGTCATATGTTGTAATATGTTAGTCATCTATTGAAATAGAAGTCTATATATGTTTGATAATTTTCAAAAGATGTGTCATCTGTTGCAACAAGTTGGTCATCTGTTGTAACAAATATCTATAATTATTTGATACATTTCAGTAGATGTATTATCTGGTGCAATAGGTTAGTCATATGTTGATTCAAATTAAGCATTATTAGTAATAACTAAATTGATTTAACTAAAATTAAAAATGAATTAATAAGTTCAATTATAATTTCAATTAATCTTATAGTAATTACACGATCAACTAAGTGTGTTTCTCCTAAGTAGAGAGATCGACTGATCAATTTTATTTGAAATTATTCAAATTAAACCATTATTTTTAATAAATAAATTGATCTAACTAAAATTAAAGGTGAATTAATAAGTTCAATTTTTCAATTAATCTCATAGTAATTACACGATCAACTAAGTGTATTCGTCCTGAGTAGAGTGATCGACTGATCAATTTGATTTGATATGATTCAAATTAAGCCATTATTAGTAATAAAAAATTTATTCAACCAAAATTAAAGATGAATCAATAAGTTCAATTACAATTTCAATTAATCTCATAGTAATTACACAATAAACGAAGTGTATTCGTCTCGAGTAGAGTGATCAATTAACCAATTTAAGTTTAAAAGATTCAAATTAAACTATTATTAGAGATAATTAAATTGATTTAACTAAAACTAAATATGAATTAATAAGTTCAATTACAATTTCAATTAATCTCATAGTAATTACACGATCAACTAAGTTTATTCATTCTTAGTAGAGTGATCAACTGACCAATTTATTTTTAAAGTGATCAATTGACCAATTTAATTTTAAATGATTCAGATTAATCTATTATTAGTTATAATTAAAATTTATTTAACTAAAATTAAAGATGAAATAATAAGTTCAATTACAAATTCAATTAATCTCATAGTAATTTCATGATTAAATAAGTATATTCGTCCTGAGTAGAGTGATAAATTGAACGATTTAATTTGAAATAATTTAAATTAAGTCATTATTAGTAATAAATAATTTTAAAGCTTGATTAATAAGTTTAGTTACAATTTTAATTAATGTCATTGTAAGTACACGATCAACCAAGTGTATTCGTCCTGAGTAGAGTAATCGATTGACCAATTTAATTTGAAATGACTAAAATTAAGCCATTATTAGTAATAAATAAATTAATTTAACTAGAACTAAAGCTGAATTAATAAGTTCAATGATAATTTTAATTTATCTCATAGTAATTCACAATCAATTAAGTGTATTCGTCTTGAATACATTGATCAATTGGCCAATTTAATTTGAAATTATTCAAATTAAGTCATTAATAACTAAATTGATTTAGATAAAATTAAAGATGAATTAATAAGTTCAGTTATAATTTTAATTAATCTCATAGTAATTACATGATCAACTAAGAGTATTAGTCTGGAGTAGAGCGATCAATTGGCCAATTTAATTTAAAATGATTCAAATTAAGTCATTATTAGTAATAACTATATTAATTTAAATAAATTAAAGATGAATTAATAAGTTTAGTTACAATTTCTATTAATTTTATAGTAATTAAATGATCATCTAGTTTATTACCTATGACAACAAATTTAACATGTTGCAACAGATGAGTCATCTGTTGTAGATTATCAATCAGGTTACTCATCTGTGGCAATAGATTACTCATCTTTTGTATTATATTACTCATCTATTGCATCAGATTACTCATTTATTGCAGCAAATTACTCATCTGTTGAAGCAGATTACTCATCTGTTGTAATAGATTAGTTACCTATTACAATATATGTTTGTATCTGTTTGGTCATTTCTAATAAATTACTCATTTGTTGCAACAGATGAATCATATGTTGCAATCATTGTCTTTATCTATTTAGTAATTTTCAACAAATTACTCATTTATTGTAATAGATGAATCATCTTTTGCAATAGATATCATTATTTGTTAGTTCATTTCCAATAGATTACTCATCTGTTCAAACAGATGAATCCTCTATTGCAATCGATGTGTATATCTATTTTTAATTTCCAAATCATGCATTGCATTATGTAATGTAGACAAGTCTATATTTGTTTGATATCTTTCAACAGACGCGTCATCTGTTGCAACAAGTTAATCATCTATTGCATTATGCAAATATGTATCCATATAATGCACTTGTTGTAATATTTGAATTTAGTAATTAGTGTTTGTAATAATTCAAAGTTTACAAATTTTAGGATAAAATAGAATTCATTATTAAAGAAATGGACTTTAGTTTAAACAATAAAATTTACCAAAATATTAAAAATAAAAGATTGCCATCAATCATTTTGATTTTCATCTTTATACATAGGGTCCAAACTTTTATAGAGCACCCTAGCATCCCACACCTGTTTCATCCATGCCACTGAGTTTTCATTTAGTAAGGTCCTTAGAGTTCTCATTTCTTTGTCGATTATCCAACATTCAATAAATGTAAGCGTGTAAGACCCGCACGTGGCACTAATTTCATTTTTGGGAAGGTCTATTTTTTGACCATCAAAAGACAAACTTATGTTGAGTGTTTTATTATGTCTCTTTGCTTCAACAATTTTGGGAACAACTCTAATAGTGGTTGTATGCTAGAAAAAAATTGCCACTCCTTGAAACCTGGTATGTTGCAAGAGTAAACATTCATGACTCCTTCATTGAAGAGAATCTCAAGAGCCATAAAGTGTTTACTCTCCAAGTTCATGACTAAAGAATTGTTGTTTCCCCAAATCAATCAACACCATATGGACTTGGTCTCTTCCCTCTACAATATTCAAGCATATCTTCATCCCATTCAAACTCAGAAACTAAATCCTTATTTATTTTGGTATCGGGAGTTATCGCTTCTTCACTAAGTTTGTTAAACCTTTCTAAGAAGTTATTGTAGAAGTTGAGGTCTACAATACTATCCCCAAGATCATAACACTCTATAGATCTAAGGTGCTTTCCCCTTATGAGGCAAAGAATTTTATCAACATACTGTGATATAAGAAGATAATTTTTAAATAAGTTAGTAACTTATAAGAAAAATTTAGAAAGATACAAAAGATGGACCGCCTATTGCAACAGATGGGTAATCTGCTGCAACATATGGTCTATCCGTTGTATAGATCATCTGAACCTGTGATAATAGATTACATAATCTACTATAAATTATGCAACAGATGGGTAATCTATTAAAATAGATGTCTTAGAATACAAGAAATAAAGTTCATAGAAGATAAGGTTAGAAAAAGTAAGCTTACCGAGTCCTCATACCACACCTTCATACTTGTCATTTTCTTCAAGTCTTCTGGGGAAAGTGTACTCACAGTGAACGGTTGTGTAGCTTTTTTGGATTTTATGTACTTTGCATAGTAGCATTCCTTTTGGGGTCAACCACTTGTATATGTTCACCTTCTTCAGTGGTCCCTGCTCTTCAGTGGCCCCTTCAATATTGGAAGGGGCCGCTTGAACTTAATCAACATTAGAAAAAGGAGGAGAAGCAATTTTTATTTATTTCATACTTACGAGTACCATTCTAATTATTTTTTTCTTTCTCTTAACCTCCAATGTAGGAGAGTATGGCTCTCTCAGCTTCCTTGATGGTATGATACCTCCCTTGGATGTCAATTATTTGACAGCAATAGTTTGAGCATTTATTCTTTTAATGAGTTCATTATGTCTATCCATACACGATTGGCATTTCCAAATAGAACATGATTTTGAAGAGGGACCACTGAAAGAAGTGACTCCACCACTAAATTCATGGTCAACTCTAGTTTCAAGCAAAATTTTTCCATGACATCAGCAACATACTCATCATAATGTCTCACACCAACAAGAGCATGCATGGCACTAGTATCACCAACTCTACCAGTAACACCATCACCAACTCCACCACCAGCACCAGCATCATCATCACCACCACTATTAATAGTACCAAAATATATTGCAGAAGGTTGGTCATGAAGAACCTTAATAAAAAGCTCAGCAAGAACAAACTTACCTTCCCTAATTGCTTTGTTAATGGCTCATGCCCTAGATAATTTCTTCTTTATTAAATCCACCACTAGGTCTACTTTTGTTTGAACAAAACCTAGAGTAACAAAAAAAGGCATCTCTAGATCTTGCTTAGTAGGTATAACCCATAGATGCACAACCTATAAATAAAAGTGGATATGTTTAAATAAAATAATAATTTATAGTAAATTAGGTAATATGTTAACACAGAGAACTTATGCAACAGATAAGATATTTATTCCAATAGATGAGTCATTTGTTGAATAGATTACTCATCTATTGCAACAAATTACCCATCTATTACATAAGTTGTAGTAGATAGGAAATCTGTTATAACAGTTTCAGATAACCAAAGCAATAGATGACTAATTTTTTTATAATAGATGACCCACTTGTTGCAATAGATTACCCATCTGTTACAACAGATTACCAATCTACTGTACCAGTTGCATTAGATGGGTAATCTATAGAATAGATGACCCATCTATTAAAATATCTTAACTTAAGTAAAATTATTATACTAAAAAGACTTACCTCATCATCAAGAGGGTTAAAAATATCAACGAGATTCATTTTTGGGTTGTTCTTAACAAATAGCCACCTAAGGATCCTTGGATGAGAAACCTTATCTGAGTAGTCGTGTACCTGCTGACAGAGGTAAGGAATGGCTTTAAATACCTAAGACTAAAAATATAAACATGATTCAAATAAAAAAAGGTCAAAATAGATATTCAATATAAATAAATGAAAGAGTAAAGCAAAGTGATAAAATTTACCATGAAATCCCAAGGAAACCATATAAGCTAATCCTCTTTGTAGGTAACTTTGTCAATAAATATCTAACAGTCAAGAGATAACTTTTATATCCCTATGGATAACTGTTGAATTTATCAAAATTCTGAGCAAGCACTAATAACTCAGGTTTTATGACTTTGTTGATGTCTCTTACCCATATAATGGAATGAACAAACCAAGCTAAGCACAATTTCTCCTTACACTTCTTTGGAATCTTTTTATTCTCGATATTAGCTAATAACTTCTTACTTAGTACCTAGGTTCAAAATGTTCAACAACTCATTTATTTTTTGTTGGTTTTGGCGGGTGTTTGCTTGGTCAATGTCTTGCCTTTCTTTGATGGTAGTTTGGGTGTCCTGCTTGCCTTTCACTTTTTGATGGGTGTTACTTTAGAAGAGCTTGTAATAGATAATGGCATTTCAATCCAGTCACTATGGAAAAATGTTTCATGCCAAAACAAACTGGCCTACCACTGTGGTTTATCCAGATTTTATCCATCTGTTTCTCCTCCTTCTTAAAATACTCATCATCACCCTTGTACTTGAGAAAACCATATAATATGGTCATTTGGAAGTACTGTTGTCCTCTGGAAAGTCAAGAAAGTATCCAAAGTAGCTAGACCTAAAATTATCCTCAAGTTTTTCGTCCCTCAAAATATTCCTAAAAGAATCAAAAAATTTCCCCATGAGAGATTTAACTACAAAATCACTTGTTAATTTTGCAGGGTCATCTAATGGCATCTCAACTTGAATATTGTCAATATAAAAGTTTTTACAAGATCATGCTAGGATTTTGATCTAAGTTTATTTGCCATCGATGATGCATTATCATCGTCATCTTCATCTTTATCATCTTTTTTGTTATATTTTTTAGATCCATCTTCTTCCTCTTCATCCCCTACCTCTTTTTCTTTTTCCCCTTCTTCCTCAATTTAAATTTCCTTTTTATCTTTACATTTCTCCACATCTTATATTTCTTCATCTTCTACATCCTTATTATCTTTGTATCTTCCTTACTTTTATTTTTCATCACCACCCTTTACAGACTCTTCTTTACCTCTCTCAACTTGCTTTTATTCCTCACCTCATTCCATAGCTTTATTATCTATAGAAGGTTTTACTTCACTTATTCCAGAAAGAGATTGTTTAGGAAGCTCATCCAAACCCATTTGTACTTTAGCCTTTGTGGTTGGTTGGTCAGAAGTTTATCTACTTCCACTTTCTTTTCTTTTGGGAGACATATTTTGTCTACAAGCAAGAGAAAAAACAAAAAAAAATTCCAATTGATATGTGCTTCATTTAAAAATGATAAAACAAAATTTAATAAATACAACACATTATAAAAAAAAATCAATAGATGACCTATATGTTGGAAGAAATCAAAACAGTCCTGCTACTGGTTTTATTTCTTCCAATAGATGATCTATCTGTTGCAACATGTGTTTCACCTGTTGGAGGATCTATTTTGATTTATTCTAATAAATAATCCATCTTTGCAACAGATGGGGCATCTATTGGAATAAATCCAAACAAATCCTCTAAGAGATGATCCACCTATTGAATAGGTGGGTCATTTGTTTGAAGACCTATTTTAATATCTTCTAACAAATGACCTACATGTTGCAACAAGTGGGTCATATATTGGAAGACCTATTTTAATATCTTCTAAGAGATGACCCATCTTTTGCAACAGATAGATCATCTGTTGGGAGTTATCAAACCAGTAGCAAGAACTATTTTGATTTCTTCAAACGTATAACCCAACTATTGGAATACATGGGTCATCTATTGGAAGAAATTGAATCAAGTCTTCCAATAGACTATACATCTGTTGATAAATACACCACCAACACCATCACTAATACCAACACCACCAACATAACTAATGCCAATACCAACACCAAAAATAATATGAATATCACCAACAACATAATTAATAACATCAACAAAACAAAAAAACAACAACAAAGAAACAACACCAATAGTGCCAACAACACCCAGGCTACAACACCCCACCACCAACACCTACCAACAACATCGTTAGCATTCACTCACCAACAAATACCATACTAATAAGAAGAGAACACTACGATAAAAACTAGGGCTTTCTTGGGTTTTCTTACTTTTTTTAACATGAAGACTCAAAATTGTTACCCTAATCTCGAAGATAATACAATAATTTTTTTATCATTTACTATAAGCCCTAATTTTTTGAAAAAACAAATATAGAACTCTTACCAGTAAAGAGAGAAAAAATGGCAGATACAACGAAGGATAAAATTAAAAATAACAACTGATGTGGTCAGAAATGGGAAGAAAATTGATCTGTTGTAAACGGTTTGAGAAATTTGTTGAGTAGTTTTTGAGAGAGAAAGATAAGAAAGAAAAAGAATAAAAGATAAAACATTTTTTGACATTGATGAAATGGTTCTCAAAATGATTGACAAGTTGTGAAAATATTAGTTTTGTCCCAATTGATTGTAATTAATTTTTAAAAGATATTATAACCCAACCCTTCCCTTTGTTCAAACTAAGTTTAATAAACCATTGTTTTATTAGTTATAATTAAAATTAATTTCATAAAAAATTAGTTTTCATTTATTAAGCTCAATTTCAACTTTAATGAAATTAAAATTAATTTAATATTAATTATATTTATAATATGTTTGATAATTTCCAACAGATGAGTCATTTACTACAATAGATAAGCTATCTGTTGCAACAGATGATACATTTGTTGTAATATATAGTTTATCTATTAGAAGAAATTTAAACAAAGCATTAGCAGGACCTATTTTAATTTGTTACAACATATGACCTATCTGTTGTAACAGATGGTCCATCTGTTGGAGCAAATTAAAATAAACTTGTAGAATGCATGTTTTGATTTGTTCTAATAGATGGCTTACCTATTGTAAGAGATGGGTCATTTGTTTTAAAAAATTAAAAAAAACCTATTGTAGCACCTATTTTTATTTGTTCCAATAGATGGCCTATCTGTTGCAGTAGATGGGTCATCTGTTGGGCCAAATTAAAATAGTAGGATGATCTATTTGTTAATTTCCAACAGATGACCCACTTGTTGCGATAGATAATGCATCTATTACAATAAATAACCCATCTATTGCAACAAATAATGCATTTTTTGCAACAGATGACTATATCTATTTGATAATTTTCAAGAGATGTGTCATCAGTTGCAACATATCTATTATTTGAATCTAGTAATCTATTTTAATTAATAAGTTCAATTCTAAGCATAAAATAAAATTCATGACAAAATAATTGGTCCTCATTTAAAAGAAAATTCATAACCAAAAATAAATTAAAGCCTTCATAAATTACATTAAATAAATCAACAAATACATAAAATGTAAAAATTTGTTATGGGTACAGATGGTAGGTATTTAAAATTTATATTTTGAATCAAACTTCCTAAGGAGAGGTTATTACTTTGATAGAATCAAGTGATAAAGATATACTCAATATTGACGAGTTGTTCTTCATCCGGTAGTATGAAATTTAGCTTTGATCATCATGGATTTTCACTATCGGTTACGTACCCTCTCTCAGCCTTAACAATTTCATAGTAGAATATCTTTTCTGAAGTAATTCAACATCAAGTCCATGATTTGGTACTTATAATCCATCACTCAAATACTCGTTATAAGAAGCAACAAAATGACTGCAATCCATGTATTTACAAAAATCATATAATACATATCTAATTGATGTAACAGTTGTGAAATTCATGAAAATAAATCATGATACTTATAGGATACCATTGGATTGTTGAGAAATTCCTTGAAATATTCTACATCAAAAGATTATCCTATAGAAGATAACTATCGCCCATCTATTACGGTATGCTTCAACCATCAATCAATCAGTACGAATCTTTTGATCCAAAAAGCCACTTATATGAAGGTGAGTAGACAACATTTTGGACAACTTTTGTATCTCCAACGACGGCCTAGAACTTCTCCTTGTTGACATTGGGTTATAAACTCAGATACGCCTCTCTTTTAGAACAATGATAGCCAACACCCAATGGAACTCACCATCACAATTGATTGGGATGTACACTTCGTTGACTAAATTCCAAGGTAAGCCAGTTGGAATACTAAAGCCTTTGATGATTTTTCTTTTATATTCTTCTTTTTTATGAACTAGAAGATGATGTTGATAATGCCTATTGTAGGCCTTATCAATGTATACTATGAAGAAATAGTTGGATGTCGTGTATCTATATTATTGTTGTGTTTGCAACTTGGTATTCTTTCAGAGATAGTAAAATATGGCATCAATGTGTTGCATATATTATCAAATATTACAATTACGTAATGATAAAATCAATAAACAGATACAGTTAAACAAATATAGTATTAATAATAAGATATATACGTGTGTGTGTCTGTCTGTCTGTGTCTGTGTGTGTATGTATATATGTATGGCATTTAAACCTCATCATTCTAGAAATTTTAGGATTCTGGCATCAAATAGAACCAATTCTTTATTTTGGGTTATGCAACAACAAAGTCGACCATATCAAAACCAAGACCTTATTGGTTTAATTTGTAGTGTTCACCATTTTATTTTTTGCATGATTTATATATGTTAATAATATCATATTTATTTGTAATAAGAAGAATTGTATGATAAAAATGATTGATGTTACCTGTTGACATCAACCTTTAACAACCCATAGACAATCTATTCTAAATAAATGTTAATCAACTGTGTTGTGTCCTCGCACAAAATGTTGAACCCTTCAAACGGTTAATCTTAATATTTGGAAGTACTTTATGGATTATCAATTGTGATAGTATGTTGTTCAGTCATAGATTCTACTGTTACATCCGCCTAAAAAGATAGAATTGTCAATACTTATCATAAAAATACAAAGAAAATTAAAAGAAAAAAGACAAATCATCTGTTGCGATAAATGGATCATCTGTTTGACGAAATAAAACCAGTAGAAGGACCTATTTGATAATTTCCAACAGATGATCCATCTGTTGCAATAGATGGTTCATCTGTTGAGACAAATTAAAATAGTAAGAAGACCTGTTTGACAATTTCCAACATATGAGATATTTATTACAATAGATAATGTATCTATTGTAACAGGTTAGTCATCTGTTGCAGCAGATGTATATATCTATCTGATAATTTTTAACAGAGATGTTATTTATTGCAACAGATACGTAGCCTAGTCTGTTTGTTAGAAAAGATAATAAATATTAACCTTTTTTATCTTATATTGCTCTCTTATGGAACTTGTACATTACTCAATAGTGAAAGACAAAGGATTTGCAATTTTTCTTTTTTTGGATACCTAATAATACCTTTGAAATTGCTTTCTTTCTCTTCTTAGCCTTAACCTCTAATGGAGGGAATGGATCTGAAATCCTTTTTGATGGAATCAGACCCCTCTTAGATGTCAATTCCTTCATAAAAACCATTAATTCATTAGTAGCATTAATCACTCCATCATGTTTTTCCTTGCACTTTTGACATTTGCATACACAACATATTCTAGAAGGGGTAATATCTCCAAATAATTGACAACCCATTTCGTCTGACAAATTTATAGTATGCCAATTTAAAAAAGGGGTATATTGACCATAACATCAGTAAAACAAGTATGATCATAACCATAATAGTTTTCTATTTCAAAAAGTACAATAGGAGCATCAACCAACTTATCATCAACATTAGCCCCAACAACAGTACGAACAACAACTCCATCACAACCATCATCACAGTAGCACCATCAACAACAACATCACAAGGAATAAGCCCACCCTCCCAAAGTGTTTTTCTTTTGATGGTTATTGCTCTCACTAATTCCTTTTTTATTCTATAAATTACCTTAGGGTCCAATAAATTTTACACAGACCGTAAAGTACTAAAAATAGTATTTTCAACTCTTGATTGGTCGAACAAGCCACAAATGGATAGTATAAAATAAATTAGTATATATATTAGAATGATGATTAAATCATTTAAATAAATCACTAATTAACATAAAAATTAATCAAAATTAGACTTACTGCTTCCTCCGAGGGTTGAAAAGATCAAGAAATTTTGCTTTTTATCATTTTTGGAGGATAATCATCTCTGAATTCTTGAATAAGAAACTTCTTCATGATAATTCACTTGTTGTCTGAGATAAGGAATGACTTCAAATGACAAGCCCTATAAAACTATGTCAATAAATCAAAAGCATTATAAAACAAGAAAATATAAAAAAAGAAATATGTCATTACCCGAGCTGGGGCCCTAGCCATAACGAGCATCCTGAATCATGTAGGCCCGGGGGCTCTTCTAAATCTGGTAATCATGTATAATATTAATATAATATGAAGGAAAATATGAAAATATAAAACAATATGGAATCATGGTCGATATCATAATTCAATTGAACAATCTAGAATAGAATCCATAAATCTCTAACAACGTCTAACATTTGTCTGCGAAATCTTTAACAACTGAAAATGACATTCATCTGCAATCTGGGACAAGGCCCCCATTCAGACCAAGAATCAAAATAAAATGACAATAATAAGTTTCATAACCAGGCCTTCCGAAGTAAGGGAGGCTCACCAGCTACAAACTTCTTACAAGTCAATCTACTGCTTAACGGGACCCCAAGATTATGTCTCAGAATCCTAAAATATAGGGGGTCAATAAAGATGTATTGGTATGCAGAGCTATCCAAAATAATATGTTTTTATATATAACATAAGTGAGATCATTTCATAAAGCTTTATGCACAAAGTAATTAAAATTACATGGGCAATTTCAATGATCTTAAAAGGATTTAGAAAATGAAGTTCTATTCTTTGTATTACTACTGAGCTAGGTGATACATCCTATATATCTAAAAGTTTCCCACGGGCAATATGGGATCTGCCATTAACTCAATGGCTAAGCCCCCAACCCAAGTTTGCCACAAGGTGTAATACCTCGTACTTCTACCTAGCTTGAAATCATCCTAAAAATGCTAGGAACTTACTTTGAAATATGAATCTATTTTTGTACACATGGAATTTTTAAGATTTTCAGTTTTTATCATGTGGAAAATTGAATTATCTTTCCAACGATACCATATCGTCCAAATTTGGTATCGAAGTAAAAAGTTATAGACATTTTACTCAGAGTTGTCAAAATCGCCCAAGTGCGACGACCAGGTTGACGGACCGTCGCCCAGGTGCGACGGCCAGGTTGACGGACCGTCGACTTGGTGATGGACCAACATCAAACCTTGGTCTGATATAATTATGGGTCTTTTTCCACCAGTTTTAACCCCTAATTATATCAGACCAAGGCTCATAAGTTCATTATTCATTTACAACATCAAATTAGGGTTTTCTCTCAATGATAATCCCCAACAACAAGATTGAAATCCTTCTTCAAGAAACCAAGAAATTCAAGTTCTTCAAGTCCTAGAACTTTAAGAAACTCACAATCAAGGTATGTCATATGTTGATTCATGGATCCCTTTCACCCAGGAAGATCATGAATCATTTTTCAAAATCTAAGATTTATGTATTTATGAATGTTCATGATTTAAATTGAATTAAAATTCATGTTAATGATGTTGTGGGGTTTTGATTCACGTTTTAAAATACATGTTCCAATGATTAACCCTAAAATGTGGTGATTTGCATAATAATCATGATAAACCCCTTCAATTTATAAGTTGATTGATGTGTCCATGATTATTAGATGTGTTGATGATTGTATAACCAAAGCATGCTCCTCATGTGTTCAATTAAATACCTATGTGAAGGAAAAGTGTCATACAAGTATGATAATATGAAATCCCCCTTTATGTACAAGTTTATACATGTCCAGTATTTGATGAAATGTCTTATTCAATGAATTATAGATATATGTGTAGCCATTGTGGTGCTTTAGAACTTGTACTTCATGAAATCTCCAACTTATTGTATTATGGATTGTGATGTTGGTTGGGTATTCAAGAAAGTCATGCTTTGTCAATTTCCTTTTATCGAGTTCTGGGGGTACTTGTACCTTAAAAATATAGTTGTATGCCTAGAGCCAGTGTCATGTTTTCATAATATCCCCGGTCAATCCATGATCCATAGAACTCAATCAGTCATATGACTCAGGAAAGCTGAGAAATTTAGTAATCTAAGAAATCTCAGACAGTTATCAAATCTCAGTAGCATTTCATTAGTCCACGAAACTCAGTTAACTCAGTCCAGCCAGTTCACTTAATCATGTTCAGTGTCTATTCGGATGGAAGTGGAAATTATCACCGAGCGAAACTAAGGATGGGAACCCACCTATTATATGAGGGTGTGATTCTTAGAAGCAATCTTTGCATTCCAGAACTATGTAGCCAATGTAGTTTGAGACATCATATCCCATTACATGAGTGTAGATGAGGTGTCTTAACCTATTATATGAGGGTTTCTACCGTTCTCACTAGAGTTATTTGTTATATGAGGGTTACTCATAGATTATCCTTACCAGTGGTGTGGTATTAACACCCTTCTAATTGGGGTTACAAATTGGACCCCAGCTCAGCCATAATGGCGTATTAGGGGCATATCGGTTAGATGACTACTTCCCACAGTTTTAGTATAGAATCAGGACCGTCAGATACAGTCATTTGATCTCAGTGATAGAACTCATACAGTCAACTTCGAATAGTATGAAACTCAGCTAGTTCTACCAGAATCTAGACTGTCAGATACAGTTGCTCAGTATCAGTTATTTCAGTTATACAGATATCAGTATCTCATGTCATTAGTACTTAGACTCAGTAATCATGTTATCATGAACTCAGTTGTAGTTATTATGTAGTCATGTATGTATTCTCACGTTCATGTTATTCAGTCAGTTAGTATAGTTCATGCATGTGAACCCTTTGCATCCAGCCTACCTCACATGCATACCAGTACATTCAAATGTACTAACATATTTATGCTATGGTGTTCTCTACCATAGGTTCAGAAGCACGAGCTCCAGAGCATTAGTAGCATTTCATTCTCCGTTATCAGAGTTAGCAATGAGTCCTCATTCTTTGAGGACATAACCATTACTTTATTATCTCATTAATTAATTTATTTCAGTAGTTGGAGTTAGTTGGGGACATGTCCCATCAACATCTTATTCAGATAGTATAGTCAGTTAGAGGCTTTTCAGACTACAGTATATTCAGACAGTTTATTTCAGTTGTTTTGGGTATTTCATACGCCATCCAGATGTTATGTTTTATCAGCTATCATGTCTCAGTTTTGAACATTATGGCCTTTCAGCCTTTATTTCAACATTTATACAGTATATCATGCAGTATACAGGTATAGATATCAGTTATGGGATAGCTTGTGGTCCTTTTGGGTCATGAGCACCGTGTAGCATTCCGGATCCCAGATTCGTGGTGTTACACAAGGGTTGAAGTATCTTAATCTGATATACCTCAGGGCACTAGGCCAGCGTATAATCCGTCTTTGGGGAAATCATAAACCCGCATCAACAAAACACGATTTCGGGGAATGAATCATATGACTCGTGCCTTTTTCGAGTAACCACCTAACTCTCTTAGTGCCCATTTTTAACCCATTCTAAACATTCATATTTCTAAATTCAAAATCTGAAATCAGAAATGAAATCTGTATTCTATTCTGAGTTTTCCATGGCCTTATCTGATTTGGTATCGTCATACCAAGACTTTCAAGTCATGCTTCTGAGCCATAATTATCATAAAAGATCTCTTCTTTCAAAACATAAAGCTTGTACCACCATACTTCAAACAATTCATACTTCAAACATTTATCAGATCATGTAAAAAACATTCTTTTCAGCATTTTAATGATTATGTGGTGTTCATGAAACCTATGACAAAACATGCAATCTTCTTACTAAACATTTTTAACCTTTAACACCATGTATTGTACCCCCTCTTCAATGAAATTCCATGATTAAGTCTTAACAACCATAAAACCTTTTGTATCATACTTTACAAAATACATTCGAATGAAACATGACTTACGAAAATAAGAAATCGTTAAACAAGAGAGGGATTTCCAATAATTGATGCTCTCAATTCAACATTTAAACTCATCTAGTGCATACATTTATATATATATAAGTAAGAGTTCAATTTTTAAGGGGAGGCCTCAAGACCAAAGCAATAATATCACTGAAGAGTTCATAATGCATAATTGTAAATGTAAATCTTAAAACCCTTTTGTAAATTCATGATTTCTAAAACATAAACCATATTAAATTTGTTTCAACAAGCCCATGTAATTTAGGAAAATCTCCACGTACCGAAATTACTAAGAATCACAAAAAAAAGTCAAAAAGATTTGACCTTTAAGATTGATTTCCCAAACCATAGTTGTTTTCTCCTCTTGGGTTCTAGAAAGATGAATTAGGGAACTTAGAGAGTTGAAACGTTATTTGTGACCAAATATCATTTAAGGGTGTTCAAGGATGAAATTTGGGTGAGGTAATATGAATAAACTGCCCCTAGACCTTTTAGAAATTTAAATAATGGGTACAACCACTTTAGATTCGCATCAGGTTTTGTGTCAGGGTGCAGTCAACGTGACCCGTCAAGATTGCATCGGCTTACTTCCTCACACAGAAAATGCCATAAATTTTTGCTCGGTTATGGGATTTTGGTAAAATTAGTATCGTTGGAAAGCTAATTCAATTATATACAAATTTTTGGGTTTTGATCTTCAAAATTCTATGTGAATCAAAAGTTATACATGTCTAAAGTAGACCCTTGAAGAATCGAATATCAAACTTTGGATAAATGAATGACTCTTAGCTCAACTTTGCTCCATGTGATTTTAATGAGTAAATTTCACCTCATAATCACTTCATACACTAGGAGAAGGATCATGACACGTGAATTTAAATATAAACCATGGAATTATATATTACGCACGTAGGATTGATGGTTTGCTTTCTAGCTCGAATATGCGAGGTGTTACATTATCTCCCCCTTGGGATCATTCATCCCCGAATAATGGGTAGGGACTTATTGAAGTTATAAAAGTGTAGAATAAAGAATGAAACCTCGCATTGAACATGTTTCCTTAACAAAATATGTAAAGGCATCAAAAAAGCTTCATGATATTCCCTAGTGAAATGTGAAAGCACGAAACATTAGATAATGAGACTTTACATAAGGATGATCTTTCACATGAGTTCTAGGCACCATAATCATCACAACATAAGGCAGGGGTTTAGTTGATGATCATAAACCTGATTTATATCAGTACTAATCCTGATTAAGATTTCCAGAAGATAGGGATAGAAACATTCTCCGTCTCTCATGATACAATGAATAGACTTAGCTTAAAGGTACTACTCAGCTATGCCCCAACATTAAATAACATACTTCGTTCTTTCCATCCTACAATTATCCTATCACACATATAACCACAAGAGTTTGAGTTTTACTGCAAAGTGCTTTTATTTTAAAGCCAACTCAGAATTAAAAAGTACTAACTTAAGCTACGGGACCCTGTACTTTACTCCCCTTTAAGAATATTTCTTCACCTTATCACTACCATCAAACACACTCGATATTTAATTTAGAGAGTACTAACCACATAGTACATAGGTTTGTGTTTACAGCAACCAAAACATTCAAGCCTAATCATTACTACACCACTACAAGGATCTCCCCACGAAGACCAACAATTTTAATCACTCTCACAAATATTTTGCCACATTCCTTCTTCTTAGCCATTTCACACAACAAAAGTTCATCTCCTTCTTTTCCCTTTCATTTATAACCTTAGCTCGAGAATTCACATCAAAATTTTCACCTTCAAGAACATCTACTCCCCTACCTAACACATCACCACGCTTTCATAGCCACCATCATACTATCATATGGAGGGTTACTAACGGACCCGAGCATAAGGGTCATAAATGGAAGTAACACGATTATACCACAACTTATACTTATTGCATAACTTAAGAAGGGACCTAAAATGAACATACGATAAAATAGACATGAAGTGCTCCATATATCAAGTGTATGGATCATAAGAAGAGAGTCGTTCGAAAGAAACACAACATAACATAAATTCTTAGGATAGAGCACAATGAAAAAACATTAGTGCACATATCAAGATAAAATAAGAGAAAGAGACTGAATTACACTCTTGAACCTAGAAATCAGTAAGATGAACTAGGCACCCGATGAGTTAAGTAACGCGCCGCGTCGGTCCTTACCGATGTGATTCCTGACGCGATGCATCGACATTGCATTAGCCCACTATTTTGATCATCAAAGCATACTTCAAACATCGTCTAAAAAATTTGAAACTTTCCTGAGACACCCCCTTTACACCCCTGATCATGAATCAACTCAAAAATCTACGTCTTAAGGTCGGGAAGATCAATTTAAAAGTCATGATAGTTAAGAGCTCATAAATATGATTAAGTCTATTAACAATTAGAAAAAAGTTTCAGGTTGTCAACTCTACATATATGCAACCAAGAGTGGTATTGGGTCGAGAATGCTACGGGGTGTTACATTATAGCTAAGACAAAGATTTTCACTTGAAGCGATTGCTCCTCATTTAAGAAACTGAGATTCGCCATGAGTTTGCGTAAACTTTATCAATTTAGATAAACCCGACATCGGATGAATTAGAGGCATATTATAACACACTGAGTCTGTACCCTAGATGTTATACGATGCTCATAATCCCGAAGGACCACAAGCAAACCCATTACTGGTACCTGCTGCAATAACTATATAATAAATACTGTAATGATTATGGAAATAGGCAAAAACATATGCCATAAGGTTCACATCTATAAATAAATATGAATATAAGTACTGAAAAATTGAACAACTATCTGAAATACTCTAGTCTGAAAAGCCTCTAAACTGTCTGAATTGTGGAGTTGATGGGACAAGCCCCCAACTAACTCTATCTACTAAAATAAAACTGAAGTACTATAAATAATAAGAATGTCCTTGAACTATGAGGACTCACCATTACTCTGAAAGATGAGCATCTAAACTCCTAAGCGTGCTTGGCAGCCCGTGCATCTGAACCTATGATCTAAAACATCATAGCGCAAAAGAAAAACATGTGTTAGTGCTTTGAATATACCGGTATGCTAAATGAGGTAGGATGAAATATATAGGTTAATATGCATGAACAATAGTAACTGAACAACATGAGTATTAATGAATAAGAATACATGCATAAATACGCATATTATAATTGAGATCGTGGCAGTACTGAGTAATGAATCTAAATACTGACTTACTAATGTCTGAGTTTATTGATACTGTATTTGTAATAATTGAATGACTGTATATGAAAGTCCTAATTTTTTGGAATTATACTGAGTTCCATACTAAGCGGAGTGACTATACCTGATAGTCTTGAATCTATAGAACTAAACTGAGTTTTATTATGAGATTGAGACTGAAATTGAGACTGTGGGAGGTAATCATCTAACCGACATACCCCTCTCTAAGTTGATTGGGGTATAACCTATAACCCTAGTTGGAAGGGTGTCAATACCGTGCCATGAGTAAGGATAAACTGTGAGTTAACTCTCTTTGACAGGAAGCTCTTTCGTCAACCCTCGCTAGCAGGATAACTTGAATGAGATATATCAACCCTCAATATATCTGGAAGAAAGATATCTCAAGCTATACTAGCTACGTAGTTCTGTAATGCAGGGATTGCTACTAAGGGTCAAACCCTCTGCTGGCAGGAATGCCCTCATCCCTGGCTTAACTTGATACTGGATCCTACTCCTAACTGAATAGATACTAAATTGAATTCTAGTCTGTACTAGGTTGGACTAAGTTCTTACTGATATTATTGTTTAACTAAATCAAACTGGGTACACTAAATTCTGTGGACTGACAAAATCTACTAAATTCTATTAACTAACTAAGTTTATTGAGGTCTGGACTGAGTACTGAACTAGACTAAAAGAATGCTGATCCTATTGAGTTTTTTCTGAGTTTTGTAACTAACTGAGAGTACTACTGATAGTGACATAACTGTTACTGTACTATGACTGACCATGAATCTAAATAATCAGCTAAATTATCGGGTACATGTACCCCTAGGAATCGATAGCACAAAATAAGAGACATGGCATAAACTTTAAACATATAAACTAAGCATTTGATCATTCTTCATTCATTGGGGCATTTTAACGAACACTTGCTTGTCATGAAATTAAACGCATGATAATATGATATAACTTCTCTATCCAACTCACATATTAAATTCATCAATCAATTGAAAGGCATAAATTATGCACATAGTACTAATCAACATATAAGCACATAATTTCAATATTAATTTCACCATTTGAAGGCTTTAGCATAATTTCACATGGTAAAACTTATAAATCAATTAACCCCATATGAAATTGATCATGAAACATGGATCTGAAACCCAATTAATCATCTTTAAATATGGATATTATCAAACCCACCATGGAATTCATATACTTGAAGTCTAAAAATGGTTTCTTGACTCCAAGGGTGGAAGGAAGCCTTGGATGAACACTTTACATACCTTAATTAAGGAATTTCTAAAAATTGGTGGTGGAAATCTTGAGTTCTTGATTTGAAATTGAATCTTGGAGGGTTTTGTTCTTGAGCAATTTTGAGAAAAGATGAGTTTAATTGCTCTCTAAGGTGATAAATTTCATATTTTGGGGGCTAAAGGTTGAGGGAAAAAGACCCAAATACACCTAAGGGCGCGATCTTTTAATGACTGAAAAACTGTACCATTGATGCGCAGACCGACATGCCGCATCGTTGGCATCGATGCGATAGCCAACGCAATGCGTTGAGTCTGCGTCGACTCACTAGAAATTCACCCTGGGAGCTGGGGAAAACATTTATCAATATGATAGTCCATGTGGCACACCAATATCGCATTGATCCACTATTTTAAGATTCCAATAGAGCTTCAAATGAAGTCTAAAAAATCTTAAACTTGTCTGGAAACACCTATAGACATTCCTGATCATGAATCAACCTAAATATCCACTTATAATGGATGTAAAGTCCATGAAATAAGATCACCAACTTTCGAAGGCTAGAATGACACTAAGTCTAGATACTTAGCCAGAATATTCTAAGTCTGGGTCCCTTTAACAAGCTTAAAGGACTGAATTAAGCTAAGGATTTTGTGGGGTATTACATTATCTCCCCCTTGGGAAAATTCATCCTCGAATAAGATTGCAGAGACTGAGAATACTAAGAGACTGAACTTAGACACTGGGCATGCACAACTGAAACATGGCTTTATGACTGAGATCATTAATATACTAAATTATCGTGCTGAACATACATATTTGATGTATGAGCACATAACTGAACATGATTCATGAATACATGACTGGAATTTCTGATAAGCTAAGTTTCTCATACTGGACATGTATATCTGATGCATGAATACATGACTGGACATCCAATGGTAACTGATACCAAGTTTGTAACTGAAATCTGAACTTGAAATGGGATAAGCTTAAGGAATGCAATTACCATGGACTGGGGCTGAGTCTGCGTAGAAAAGGTGAGGATACTTGGTCCGTATGTCTGCTTATGCTTCCCAAGTAGCTCTCTCAATGGACTGATTCCGCCAAACAACTTTGACTAGAGGGACTTCTTTGTTCCTCAGTCTACGAATCAGGTAGTCAAGGATTTTGATCAAAATATATTCATAAGAGAGGTTGTTCTGAATATCTATGCACTCTACCGGGACTATGACTGTTGGGTCACCTATGCATTTCTTTACCAAATAGATGTGGAATACTGAAGGCAATTCAAGCTCATAAGCTACCTTTCTAAAATGGCTGAGAATTTGGTAAGGACCCACATATCGGGGATTGAGTTTCCTATTCTTGCCAAATCTCTTCACCCCTTTCATAGGAGAGATTTTCAAGTACACATAGTCACTAATCTCAAACTTGAGATCCTTTCTGTGCACATCTACATACGATTTTTGTCGGGTCTAGCTGTCTCAAGTATTTCCCTGATCAACTGGACTTTCTCTAAGGTATCAAATACCAAGTCAGGCCCTACCACTGCGGCCTTACCCACTTCAAAACAACCAATTGGAGATCAACACCTCCTCCCATAAAATGCCTCAAACGAAGCCATCTGAATTCTGGGATGATAGTTTTTATTATATGTGAACTCAATCAAAGGCAAATGGTTATCCCAACTACCTTTGAAATCTATCGTGCATGCTCATAAAATATCTTCTAAGGTCTGGATGGTCTTTTTTTCTTGACCATCTGTCTGAGGATACAAGTTTATACTTAGATAAACTCAGGTACTAAGACCCTTTTGGAATGCCTTCCAAAAATGAGAGTAAACTGGGTACCTTTGTCTGAGATGATAGACAACAGAACATCGTGAAATCTAACCAACTCCCTGATATAGAGTTTGGCATAATAATCAGCTGAATATGAGGTAAAGACTGGAAGGAAATGAGCAGATTTGGTTATCTTGTATAGAATGACCCAAACTGAATCATGCTGACGATAAGTATGAGGTAATCCCGTCACAAAGTCCACATTCACTTCTTCCCATTTCTAGCTGGGAATGTTGAACTCTTGTATGGACCCAGTAGGCTTCTGATGCTTAATCTTAACTTGTTTACATATCAAGCACTTTGCCATAAACTATGCAATATCTCTCTTCATCCCACGCTACCAATAGATCTCCTGCAAATCACAGTACATCTTAGTGGCCCTTGGATGAATCGACTAGGGTGCACTATGTGCTTCTGGAATAATTTGCTGTCTCAAGTCATCTAAACCTAGAACACAAAGCCAACCCTAGCAACACAGCATACTAGCTCCTCCTCAGGACAAAACCTCAACTTTCTGATCTTTGATTGATTCTTTCAACTTGACTAGACTGGGATCCCCATTCTACTTTTCCATCACTTCGGAAACTAGGGATGATTCTAAAAAACTCCGCACCCATACACTAGCTTCTGCTGAATCAACTAAGCGGACACCTAGCCGGTATAACTAATGGACTTCCTGAGCTAACTTTTTCTTACTATCCTCCATAAGAGAAACACTACCCATAGATATTCTACTGAGGGCGTCAGCCACTACGCTGGCCTTGCCCGGATGATACAGAACACTTATGTCGTAGCCTTTCGACAACCCCAACCACCTTCTCTAACGGAGGTTCAGGTCTTTCTGAGAGAATACGTACTACAGGCTCTTATGATCAGGGAACACATCAACATGCACATCATGCAAATCGTGCCTTCAAATCTTTAAGGCAAACACTACTGTTGCTAAATCAAGATCGTGAGTAGGATAGTTCTTCTCATGGGGCTTAAGATGTCTAGAGGAATAGTCTATTACCTTACCTCTTTGCATTAAAAAAATCCAATCTGACTCAAAAAGCATCACAATACACAACAAAGTCGTCAAAACCATCAGGTAGGGTCAAAATTAGAGTTCTGGTAAGTCGAGTCCTTAACTCCTGAAAACTCTTCTCACAAGAATCTGACAACTGGAGTTGACTTTCTTCAGAGTCAATCTAGACATAGGGGATGAAATAGATAAAAATCCCTTATCAAAACATCGGTAATAGCCAGCCAAACCCAAGAAACTACTAATATCTGACAGAGAGATAGGTCGGGGCCATTTTCTCACTGCTGTAGTTTTTTAGGGATCAACTCCAATGCCATCACCAGAAATGATATGGCCAAGGAATGCTACTGACCTTAGTCAAAATTCGCACGTACTGAATTTGGCGAATAACTGATGGTTTTTGAGAGTCAGCAATACTATTCTAAGATGGTCTGCATGGTCGTGTTCACTGTGGGAGTAAACAAGAATGTCATCTATAAAGACTATGACGAACATGTCCAAGTACTACTTGAACACACATTTTATCAAGTCTATGAAGGCTGCTGGGGTATTGGTAAGACCAAAGGACATGACTAAAAATTTGAAGTAACCGCACTGAGTTCCGAAAACTATTTTTGGTATGTCACATTCCTGACTCTGAGCTGATGATAGCCTAGTCTGAAGTCTATCTTAGATAAATATTTGGTACCCTAAAGTTGTTCAAAAAAGTCATTGATTCATGGAAGTGGATACTTGTTCTTGATCGTGATCTTATTAACTGACGATAATATATACACATTCTGAGGGAACCGTCTTTCTTACGCATGAATAAAATTGGTGCACCCCACAGGGTCACACTAGGTCTGATGAATACCTTATCTAAGAGTTATTTTAACTATTTCTTTAATTCTTTAAGTTTTGTAGGTGCCATTCTGTATGGCAGAATAGATATGGGCCGAGTATTTGGAAAGAGATCAATTCAGAAATCAAAGTCCCTTTCGAGAGGAACTCCTGAAAGATCTTTGAGAAACACATTTGGGAATTCACATGCTACTAATACAAATTCAAGAGTAGGGGTTTCTAAAGTAGAGTCCTGGACTCGAACGAGATGGTAGACACACCCTTATGATATTATTTTTCTATCCCGAAGGCAAGAAAAAAGTAGACCTCTAGGTGCCGAAGTACTACCCCTCCACTCATGGATTGGTTCACAAAAACTAAAACTAGATAATTCTATTTTTGCAGTCCACTAAGGCATAGCAGGAATGAAGCCAATCCATGCCAAAAATGGCATCAAAATTAGTCATCTCTAATTCAACTGTCTGTTGATGTGACTTTATAACATACCATAACCAGACCTTTCTTGTATACCCATCAGGCTATGATAGATTCACCGTCTAGGGTAGAGATTGAAAAAGGCTCTGCTAGGATTTTGGGACTGACTCTAAAGTCAACAGCTATATAAGGAGTAACAAAGTACAAATAGGATTCTGGATATAACAAAGTGTAAACATGAAAATTATAAACTTGTAACATACCAGTGACCACATCATGAGAACTCTCCTGATCCTGTCGGGATGAAAGAGCATAGATTCTGCTTGGGCGTTGCACACTGGTGGCACTGAAAGTGGCACCCTTCTGATTCGGGCAACCGAACTAAGCTGAGGGACGATTATTTTGACCTTGAGAACCTGACTGGGGAAAATATCTGACTCTGTGGTCTGGCTTGCCACACCCGAAACACATATCGTTACCTGCTCTATAGATACCCTAGTGGTTTCTTCTATATTTCTGACAAAGGGGATTGGTTCGAGCACTACTAACACTGCCCTGGGGTTTAGGGCCTGGTGCTCTATCCTTATTGCCATCTCTAAATTTTGACACAGGAGCACTGGCTGAGGACGGTGCTGGAATTGAAGATTTTGGGAAGAACTGAAAATGATTCCCACCCTCTGACTTAGGCTGAGCAGAGTTGAAACTACTTGTTCTCTGTCTCTCTTCTTCTACCTCTCCTTCTCCCTATTCTTAGACTCATCTATCTACTAAGAATGGACCATAAGCCTGGATATGTCCATCTTATTTATCAACATTGTGTTCCTACACTTCTTGATCACGCTGCTAGATACCCCTAACACAAACTTACTCATTCGAGATCTATTGTCTACCACCACATGCAGAGTATATCTAGCTATTTGAGTAAACTTGAGAGAATACTCTTTCACTATCATATTGCCCTGCTTTAGATTTATAAACTCCAAAACTTTCACTTCTCTCAACTCTAGTGGGAAGAACCTAAACTCCTTCCATTCTATGGGCCCTGCATTTGCGGCCCTCTCTGCTTTCCACTATTTGAACCATGAGTGAGCCACATCCTATAACTAATATATGGCCAACTCAGCACTTTCAACAGCAGTCACCCCCATGATATCAGTAACCTTCTACACCTAATTAAGAAATTCCTGAGGGTCCTCATCTATCTTAGACTCGGTAAACGATGGAGGGTTCATTAGGGTGAAGTCTCGAATCCTGGAAGCAGTAGTATTGGCCACTATATTGGTCGGAACGGAAGCTAGGAATTTATTCTAGGTTGCTACAAAATGAGCAAGGGTGGTGAAGGCTGCTCTGAACTCCATGTGAAAAACATGATCGGGATGGACGTGTTGAGGGGCTGATAGGTCTCCCATTCCTCTTCCCTGAGTCATTTTTGGAGGCATATTCAATAAATTGAAAAGAACCTACAATTAGAGAGAGAGTATAAATGGAGGTCATGCTTACTCGTACAACATGAATACTAAAAAAAGGGAAACTTTTCCTAAAACATCTCGTAGCCTCCTGTCCATAAATGTGGCGTGCAACACACCCATGCAAAATACTCTACTATATGCGGATTTAAAACTTCCTAGGACTCTATTGAACCTTAGGCTCTGATACCAAATTTGTGAAGCCCCGAGTCTGTACCCCAGATGCTACACGATGCTCGGAATCCCGAAGGACCATAAGCTAACCCATGATTAGTACCTACTGCAATAACTGTGTATTAAATACTGCAATAATTGCGGAAATAGGTGGAAATATTTTCCATAAGGTTCACATCTATAAATAAATTTAAATATAAGTACTGAAAACCTAAAAAATAATCTAAAATACTCTAGTCTGAAAAGCCTCTAAACTGTTTGAACTATGAAGTTGATGGGACAAGTCCCCAACTAACTCTATCTACTGAAATAAAACTAAAGTACTATAAATAATAAGCATTTCCTCGATCTATGAGGGCTCACCACAACTCTGAAAGATGAGAATCTAAAATGCTAAGGGTCTTTGGGAGCCCGTGCATCTGAACCTATGATATTAACACATCATAGCGCAAAAGAAAAACATGTGTCAGTACTTTGAATGTATCGGTATGCTTAGTGAGGTAGGCTGAAATACATGGGTTCATATGCATTAACAATAGTAACTGAATATCATGAGTATGACTTAATAAGAATACATGCATGAATATATATGTTGTAACTGAGATCATGATAGTATTGAGTAGTGAATCGGAATACTGACTTACTAATGTTTGACTTTACTAATATTGTATTTGTAATAACTGAATGATTGTATCTAACAACCCTAATTTTGTGGAATTATACAGAGTTCCGTATTGAGTGGAGTCACTATACCTGATTGTCCAAAATCTATAGAACTGAATTGAGTTCTATTCGGAGATAGAGACTAAAACTGAGACTGTGGGAGATAATCATATAACCAACATGCCCCTTTCTAAACTTATTGGGGCCCAACCTATAACCCAGTTGGAAGGGTATCAATATCGTGCCACGGGTAAGGACAACCTGTAAGTTAACCCTTTCTGAAAGAAATCTCTTCAGTCAACCCTCACTGCTATGATAACTCAAATGAGATATATCAACCCTTAATATATATGGCATAAATATATCTCAACCTATGCTGGCTATGTAGTTCTGTAACGTAGGGATTGCTATTAAGGGTCAAACCCTCAGCTGGCAGGAATGCCCCCATCCCTGGGTTATCTCGGTGATGAATCCTACTCTGAACTGAATAGATACTGAACTAATTTCTAGTTTGTACTAGGCTGGACTGAATTGTCACTGATATTACTGTTTAATTGAACCGAACTGTGTACACTAAATTTTGTGAACTAATAAAAACTACTGAATTCTATTAACGGACTGAGTTTACTGAGATCTGGACTGAGTACTGAACTAGACTCGAAGAATACTGAGTCTACTGAATTTTTCCTAAGTTCGGTAACTGACTTAGAGTACTACTGATAGTAACTTAGTTGTTACTGTACTATGACTGACCATGGCTCTAAATAATTGGTTAAATTTTCGGGTACAAGTACCCCCAGGACTCGATAGCACAAAATAAGAGACATGGCATAAACTTGAAACATGTAAACTAAGCATTTGATCATTCTTAATTCATTGGGGCATTTTAACAAACACTTGCATGTCATGAACTTAAACACATTCTAACATGTTATAACTTCTCTATTAAACTCATATGTTGAATTCATCAATCACTTGAAAGGTATAAATTATGCACATAGTACTAATCAACATGTGAGTACACAATTTTAATATTAATTTCACCATTTGAAGGCTTTAGCCCGATTTCATATGGTAACACATATAAATCAATTAACCCCTCATGAAATTGATCATGAAGCATGGATTTGAAACCCAATTAATTATTTTTAAACGTGGATATTATCAAACCCAACATGGAATTCATATACTTGAAGTTTAAAAATAGTTTCTTGGACTCCAAGGGTGGAAGATACCCTTGGATAAACACTTCACATACCTTAGTTAAGTAGTTTCTAAAAATTGATGGTGGAAATTTTGAGTTCTTGATTTGAAATTGAATCTTCAAGGGTTTTGTTCTTGACCAATTTTGAGAAAAGATGAGTTTAATTGCTCTCTAAGGTGATAAATTTCATGTTTTGGGGGCTGAAGGTTGAGGGAAAAATACCCAAATACCCCCAAGTGCATGGTCTTTTAATAACTAAAAATTATACCATCGATGCACAGACCGACACGCGACATCGTTGGCATCGATGCAATAGCCAATGCATCGCGTCGAGTTCACGTCGACTCACAAGAAATGAAGTTGGAAGTTGGGGAAAATATTTATCAATGCGATAGTCAATGCGGCGCCCACTATTTTAAGATTCCAAAGGAGCTTCAAACAAAGTCAGAAAAATCTAAAACTTGTCCGAAAACACCTTTGGACATTCCTGATCATGAATCAACCTAAATATCCACCTATAATGGATGTAAAGTCCATGAAATAATATCGCCATCCTTCAAAGGCTAGAATGACACTAAGTATGAATAATTAGCTAGAATATTCTAAGTCTGGGACCCCTTAACAAGCTTAGAGGACTAAATTAAGCTAAGGATTTTATGGGGTCTTACACATATAGAAACATATTTTGTTAGGACCAACCATGCTGACAGACATATATTTTCATGGATCATAAGAAACATAACATATGGATAGAATACATAAAAGACTGGATTACTGAGAGACATTATTACTTCTAGTATGGAGGTCAGATCATGAACATAAGTCCATAGAGTACTCGAACCATAGGCATAGGCATTACTTGAACAAATGAAGTAATACATTATTAGGATACTATCCTAAATGGAAGTGGGAGGAGTATGCTCGAGTAGGAATAGATTTATCATTACTCCTCCCCGCAACTTGCCATACTGAGAACATTCGGGAACTAACTTAATTCCCCATCTCCCCCTTAGATCAAAGTCATAATCCTAGACTTACAGACATATCCACTTATCAAGTCTATATCCACAACTCTCACCATAAAAGAGACATCACCACATACTTAAACTCTAAATTCTCCCTAAAAAACTATACTCTGAAGGCGTCGCTTTTTGAAATGGCTATTCTTAACTTTTGCTAGCCTCTATAACTATCACTCTACAACTCCTACTCTCATGAGCGTACGCATCCATACTTCTCATCACAAAAGGGGTATCAGTATATACATGAACACAAACTCCCCTCAATAATTCCTAATACAAAGACACTAATTTTTTTCTAGGACATTCCCCTTTAGGGACACTAACCAGAATTTTCTCTAACCCCCAAGGTCATCAACTTACGACTACCATTATCATGGGTATAGACACCCACACTTTTGAACACTTAATAATCTATCTTCAATTCCTTAGAATACTCGCATTACACTTAAAATCAGATAAGTTGCAACTTAACAAAAATTTGTACGACCATACCCAAGGCACACATTGCCTACCTATTTTTTTTTCTCAATTCAACTCTAAAGAGAACTATAATATAACCTATTACAATCTTATTAACATATTTTACTTTCTCACATCATAGTTACTTACCCATGCATACATTATAACTACCTTCAAAATTCCATATAGTGCAATGTGTCTGTACTTATAGCTTATTTGTTATTTTAACCTTTTCTATTCACAACCTATAAGGGATTCATATAACAATCATCAACATCCATTCTAGGATCCTTTCCTATTTTGTATAACTAGTAATCATAGCTATCCACTTCCTTCACAGACTACCATACAATCTATAAATATTACTACAACATTAGTCACTTACTATAAAAAGGCAACCCATCCCTCAAGTAAGGGTTATGCGACTAAAACCTGTTGCTTTATGCAAAAATCACCCCCACTCAAACATCTAAACTTTAGACTTCATATAACTTTACGGATAACTCAATTAGAGAGAACTACATTGTTGCGGGAGCTAGACTCTTTGACTTGTATCACCTCAACAGTGAGGCATGGCCCATGAAATTAGAACAAGGAACAAATTTAGATAATTTTCTTATAGACAACTCTATAGCATGAACTAGAGTATGAAAGGATAACAAACAACTCCTAAATGCCTGGTAGCCTCCTGATTAAAAGTATGGTGAACAATACACCCATAAGTAAGACTCTACTAGACATAATTTTGTAGACACCCTGGTACCATGAGTCATGCTCTAATACTAAGTTTTTCACAACCCGAGCTAAGGTCCTAGCCGTATCGAGCATTAAGAACCATGTAGGCCCGGGCGCTGTTCTAAATCTGGTAATCATGCACAATATTCATATAATATGAAGGAAAATATAAAAATATAAAACAATACAGAATCATGGTCAATATCATAATTCAATTGAACAATCTAGAATAAAATCCATAAACCTCTAATAACATCTAACATCAGTTTGTGAAATCTCTATCAACTAAAAATTACATGTATTTAAATTTTGGGACAAGGCCCCCAGTCAAACTAAGAATCAAAATAAAATGACAATAACAAGATTCATAACTAGGCCTTTCAAAGTAAGAGAGGCTCGCCAGCTGCAAACTTCTGACAAGTCAATCTACTACTTAATGGGACCCCAGGACTGTGTCTTAGAATTCTAAAATATAGGGGATCAATAAAGATGTACTGGTACGCAAAAAAATGCAAAATAATGTACTTTTATATATAACATAAGTGAGAGCATTTCATAAAGTGTTATGTATGAAGTAATTAAAAATAGATGGGCAATTTCAATGATCTTAAAAGGATTTAGACAATGCAGTTCTATTCTTTGTATTACTACTGATCTAGGTGGTACACCATACATATTTGAAAGTTTTCCATGAAAAATATGGGATTCAACATTAACTCAATGGCCAAGCCCCCAACCCAAGTTTGCCGCAGAGGTTGAAGTATCTGAGTCTGATACATACTAAGGCACTAGGAAAGGGTATAATCCCTCTTTGGGGAAATCATAAACCCACATCGGCAAAACATGGTTTTGAACAATGAATCATATGACTCGTGCCTTCTTCGGGTAACCACCTAACTCTCTTAGTGCCCATTTTTAACCTATTCTAAAAATGCATCTTTCTAAATTCAAAATCTAAAATCTGAAATGAAATCTGTATTATATTCTGAGTGTACCATGGCCTTATCTAATTTGATATCGTCATACCAAGACTTGAAAGTCATGCTTTTGAGCCATTATTATCATAAAAAATCTCTTTTTTCAAAACATAAAGCTTGGACCACCATACTTCAAACAATTCAAAAGATTCATACTTCAAACATTTATCATATCATGTAAAAATCATTCTTTTTAGCATTTCAACGATTATGTAGTGGTCATGAAACTTGTGACAAAATATGCAATCTTCTTAATAAACATCTTTAACCATTAACATCAAGTACAGTACCCTCTCTTCAATTCAATTCCATGATTAAGTCTCAATAACCATACAAGCTTTTGTATCATACTTCGCAAAATACATTCGAATGAAACATGACTTACAAAAAATAAGAAATCTTTAAACAAGAGAGGGATTTTCAATAATTGATGCTCTCAATTCAATATTTAAACTCATCAAGTGCATACATTTATATATATAAGTAAGAGTTCAATTTTAAAGGGGAAGCCTCAAGACCACAACAATAATGTCATTGAAGGGTTCATAATGCACAATTGTAAATGTAAATCTCAATGTCTCTTTGTAAATTCATAATTTCTAAAACTTAAACCATATTCAAAGTGTTTTCAATAATCCCATGTAATTTAGGAAAATCCCCACGTACCTTAATTGTGAAGAATCACGAAGAAATTTTAAAAAGATTTGACCTTTAAGTTTGATTGCCGAAACCCTAGTTGTTTTCTCCTCTTAGGTTCTTGAAAGATAAATTAGGGATCTTAGAGAGTTGAAACATTATTTATGACCTAATATCATTTAAGGATATTTAGGGATAAATTTTGGGTGAGGAGATATGACTAACGTGCCACTAGACCCTTTAGGAATAGAAATAATGCGTAAAAGCACTTTAGATTCGCGTCAGGTTTTGTGTTGGGGTGCAGTCGACGTAACGCGTCAAAATCGTGTTAGCTTACTACCTCACATGGAAAATACCATAACTTTTTGCTTGGTTATCGTATATTTGCAAACTTAGTATCGTTGGAAAGATAATTGAATTATCTATAATTTGGTGGGTCTTGAGCTGTAAAATTCTATATTTATCAAAAGTTATACACATTCAAAATAGACCCTTGTAGAATCGAATATCAAACTTTGGATGAATGAATGACTTTTAGCTCAACTTTGCACCAAGTGATTTTTATGAATGAATTTCACCTCATAATCACTTCATACACTAGCAGAAAGTTCACGACACATGAATTTAAATATAAACCATAGAATTTGATCTTACTCATGTAGGAATAACGGTTTGCTTTCTAGCTCGAAAATGTGAGGTGTTATAAAATATTTACCATGAAAGCCTATGAAAATCCATCTAAGTTGACCATCTTTGTCGTTAACAGATTCAATAAATATTTGACAGTCATTTTGAAGATTTCATAATCCCAAGGATAGTTGTTAAATGCCTCAAGATCCTCAGAGAGCTTTATTAAATCAAGTGGTATGTTGTTGTTAACGTCTCTCACCTAAAGAATATTATGTAAAAACCAAACCAAGCACAATGATTACTTGTGCTTCTTTGAAAGTCTTTTACCATTCAACTTTCCTATCAAATTTGTGTTTTTGAATCTTGGACCAACAATTCATCACTATCACTTGACTTGCCTTTACCTTTTGGTGTATGGGGTGCTTTTTTATGTTAGAAGAGGTATAGGCTGAGAAGGAGGATAAAATTTTAGTCCAGTAACTACGGCAAACTCCTTTTAACAAAAGTAAACTATCATGCCTTGGTAATTTATCCACACCTCATTCATCATTTTTATTTTTATACAGAAACCTATATTTAAGAAGACCCTACACCATGGTCATTTGAAAACGAGCATTCTTCTTTTCTGATAAATCAAGATATTATCCAAATCAGTTGTCACTGAAATAACCATCCAATTTTTTTTCTCAAAGTATTTTTCTAAAGGTACCAAAAGATTTTTTCGTGACTCACTTTACCACACATTCATTAGTTAAATCCATGTCACCATCGTACAACATTCTCATAGGAAAACTTTCAATACTGAAGGTTTTGACAAACTCTTTAGTGGAAGTGCTATTAGCATTTGGATCATGTTGACATTTTGAAATAAATTCAACATCTCTTTTAAATCCTTCCTCTTCCTCATGTTTATTTTCTTCTAATTCTGATTGAGATATTATTAGTATAGCATGCTCGTATAGTGGTAAATGTTGCCTAGCTACTACTTCACTTATTCCTTTACTTAGACTTGATTGACTTTCTTTTCTTTTGGGAGCCATATTATCTAAAAATAAGAGAAAAATTAAAAAAATTATAATTGGTTAATGCATCATTAAAAAAAAAGAATAATAATAAATCTAACAAGTACAACACAGTAAAATTATAGTTCCAACAGATCACTTATATGTTGCAACGGTTGAGTGATCTGCTGCAACAGATCACTCTTCTATTGCAATGGATAATACATCTGTTGGAAATAATAAAAATAGTTTCAACACTTTTTTTATTTCTTCCAACTAATCATTTACCTGTTGCAACAGCTGAGTAATCTATTCAAAAACAAATGACTGATTTGTTGAAAAAAATCAAACTATTAATATTTTTTAGATTTCTTCCAATAGATGGGTCATCTGTTGTAACAAATTACCCAGCTATTGGAAGAAATCAAAAGTCTTTGGACTATTATCTATTGGAATAACTATTAGGATTTCATACAATCGATGAACCATTTGTTATAACAGATGACTCATCTATTGGAATAATTGTTTTTTTTTCAATATATGAACTATCATTTGCAACAGATGGTTCATCTGTTAAAGAAAAAAAAATCAATAGCATGATTTATTTAATAGAAACAACATCAATATAACCATTTATCAATACACAATTTTTACCAAGACTAACAACAACCGTAAAAAATTAATACCACCAACACCACACGCCAAGAACATCAACATTTACCAACAACACTAACATTCTACAAACACAAACAACAAAAAACTTCAAAAAAACACAACAAACACTAACAATTCAATAGTTGTTTGTTAGATTTGGTCACAATAAATGTCTTTGAAAAAAATTAAAATTTAAATCTCACTATTTTTACAAGAATGTTTGACAACAAAAACTATAGTAACAACAAAAAGTCATATTTAAATCCGAAAAGAGAAGTGAAGAAATATCAAAAATTAGGATCTACTTGAGTCGCCATTTCAAATTTAAGCAATAAATATTGAAATTGTTAACCTATACTAGAATAGAAGTCAACTCAAGTTCCTCTTTTTATTCATAACTAAAAATCCCTAATTTTTTTACATATGAAAGTAAAAAAGCAACAATGAAGAACTCGAACCTGTTGTCGTTGGAGAATGTTATCACGCCGATTGATGGTTGAAAGTCAAAAAGGAACAATAAAGAAATCAAAACTATTTATCAAAGAGAAATAATGAAGAACTCAAAACTATTTATCGTCGGAGGTTGAAGTCGTCAGAGATTGAAGGGAGAAATTTGCAGAACTGTTGGTTAGGAAAGTTTGAGAGAGACGGGAGAGAGGCGGTTGATTTGGAGAGAGAAGGGAGTTTTTTGGGTGTGGGTTAATTTGTATTTTTAAAAAGATTAGGAAGTTTAAAGAATATTAATTAAGTCTATATTTCGCTTGATCAAGTTTCTTAATTATGTTTGACCCCTAAACTTTATCAATGTCACCAATCCTTAAATATAGACTTAAAAGACACCTTTCCTTCAATTTTCTTGAGAAAACTCCATAAAATTTTTTTTTATTGTCTTGTTGTCTTAAAGTTTCATTCTTTGTTACATCATTTTTTTTATTTTGTTGAGGTATGTTTCTCCAAAAGTAAGGGGAAAAAGAACTAAATTTTCTATGGGTTATAGGAATTTATACCTATTTGTATCTATTTTGTGATAAAGTCATTAGTTTCTTTATTTTCACTCAATTTTTCTTTTCAATTATCTTCCAATTCATGTGAAATGGAAGTAATATTTTTTCTTAATAATTAACCAAACATATAGTGGATTTTCTAGGAAAAAAAATCATCCCCAAGAAAATATGTAGAACTAATTAGAAACTTCCATAATTCTTTATGAAAATCTCTTTGATTTTTTTGTGAAAATATTCTCATGTAAACTTGTTAGAATTGAAGATCGGACTAATGTAATTAGTTGAATAATACTATAATGATAAAAACAAAGACAATAGAAATTTTATAATCTAAGTTACAAAGATAAAAGAGAAAACAAATTAATGATAACATGCGTGATTTGGTTCATGTGACCAACATTTACAAACAGAGATCAACAAAATTTGTCATAAACACTAGCACACAAAAAGGAATACAAAACAAAGAAACAAAACTCTAATCAATTAATTTCAAAAATATATCTCAAGAGAATACCTCAAAAATATCACTCATAAAAAAGGTTCATTCAAATATTTCTCAATACTAATTTTTAGAATATATTAAACTCTCTATTATAAATAATACTCAAGTTTCTAGAGAGAAAATTGAAGGAAAGGTATCTTTTAAGTATTGAATGTAGTATTGGTGACATTGCCCAACTTAAAGCGTCAAACATAATTAGAAAACATGATTAAGTTAATTGTGGACTTGATTAATATTTTAAAAACTTTTTATCTTTTTAAAAGTACAAATCAACCCACACCCCTTTTCTCTCTAAATCAACCATCTCTCTCTCAACAGTTTCTCTCTAAGTTCTTCCAACTAACAGTTCTGCAAATTTCTCCCTTCAATCTCCAGCGACCTCAACCTCCGAAGATAAATAGTTGGGCTTTGAGTTTGTTTTCTGCTTTCAACTATCAATCGATGTGAAAGAATTGCTCTCACGCAACAACAACTTTGAGATATTCATTGTACCTTTTCTTCTTTCACAGGTAAAAAATTAAGGCTTTTTAGTTATGAAGAAAAAGAGGAACTTGATACAACTTCTCTTCTGGTATTAGTTCACAATTTCAATATTAATTGCCTAAATTTAAAACGGGGACTGAAAAAAAATTTAATTTGTGATATTTTTTCTCTTTTCTTTCTGGAGTAAAATATGATTTTTTGTTGTTATTGTAGTTCTTGTTGTTGAACTGTTGATTTGATTTGTTAGTTTTTATTGTATTTTATGAAGTTTTTTTTATGTTTGTACAAATAAAACAACAATTTTGGTGTTTTTGGTCATTGTTGATGTTGTTGGTGTGTACGTAGTGTGTGTTGTGTTGGTGTTGCTTGGTTAATTTGTTCTTGTTCTTGGTAAAAATTATGTATTTGATATGAAATGTTGATATTGTTGTTGTTCTATTAATCAAAACCTTGCTATTGCTTTGTTTTTTATGCAATAGATTAACCATCTGATGCAACAGATTAACCATCTAATACAATAAATTAATAATCTAATGCAACAGATGAACTATCCATTGGATGAAATCCTATCAACTATTCCAATGGTATGATATATCCTAGAGTTTAATTTCTTCCAATAGATCATTCATCTATTTTGACAGATGACCCTTCTATTGGAAAAAATCTAAACAATATTGACGGTTGATAACAGTTCCAACAGATCACTCATATATTACAATAGATGAATGATCTGATGTACAGATCAGTTATCTGTTTCAATAGCTGAGTGATCTATTGGTAAAATTTAGAATAGTACTAAAATTGTTTTTCTCGTTTGCAATAGATTACCCATTGTTTCAATACGTTAGTTATATATTGCAACAGATAACTCACTTGTTACAACAGATGAGTGATTTGTTGGAACTGTTATTTTATTGTATTGTACTTGTTAAATTTATTATTATACTATTTTAACAATGCACTAATCAATTATAATCTTTTTATTTTCTATTATTTTTAGATAATATGAATCCCAAAAGAAAAGAAACCTAATCAAGTTTAAGTAAACGAATAAGTGAAGCAGGTAGGCCACATTCACTACTCTATGAGCTTGCTTTACAAGAGATATCTCAATCAGAAGAAGAATATAATAAACATGGGGATGAGGAATATTTCAAAAGAGATGATCTAAATTCTAATAGCTCTTCCACTGAATAGTTGGTCAAAACCTTCATGATTGATAGTTTTCCTGTGAGAGTACAGTGCGATGCTGACACATATTTATGTGATGATTTCGTGGTTAAGTCAGCATGGAAAAAAAATTTAATACCTTTAGAAAAATACTTCGAGATCAAAAATTGATGCTTATTTCAGGGATAGTTGCTTTGGGCAATATCTTGATTTGCCGGAGGACAACATGCTTGTTTCCAAATGACCATGTTATATGATATTCTCAAGCATAGTTTTATGTATGAAAATAAACATAAGATGGATGAGGTGTGGATAAATTATTGTGGCATACTTGTTTGTTTTTCTTTCAAGGAGTTTTCCATAGTTATTGGACTAAAATGTTATCCTCCTTCCCAACCTATACTTATTATAACACAAAAAAGGCACCCTGCACATAAAAAAAAGGCAAAGGCAAGTCACGTAATAGTGATGACTCATTGTCCCTTGTTGTACCAAGCTTTAAGAATAAAAAATTGATAGAAGCATTGAAAGTTAAAAGACTTTAAAAGAAGCACAAGAAATCATTGTTCTTAGTTTTATTTGTACATAATATTCTTTGGGCGAGAGACGTTAACAACAACATACCACTTGGTTTAATAAAGCTCTCCGAGGACATTGAGGCATTTAACAACTATCCTTAGGGTTATGAAAGCTTCAAATGACTGTCAAATATTTGTTGACTCCATTAACGCCAATGAAAGTCAACTTATATGACTTTCCATAAGCTATCATGGTAAATACTTCTTTTCTTAATTCATTCATTTTTTATTGAATAGTGTTTTGGATTTATTGGCACTATTGTATAGGCGTAAGTATTTGAAGCCATTCCTTATTTGAGAAAATAAGTGAACCACCAGAAAGAAGTTTCATGTCCAAGAATACTGAGATGGTTGTCGGCCAAAAGTAATAAAAAAGTAAAATTTCTTGATATCTTCAACGCCCCGAAGGAAGCAATAAGTTTAATTCTTCATAAGTTTTTATTTTAATTAATAATTTTTTAAATAATTTAATCCTCATTCTCATATATGTCCTAATTTATTTTAGACTGTGCATTTGTGGCTTGTTTCGACGAATCGAGAGTTGAAGATGACATTTTTTCTTAATTTACGATTTGTGCAAACTTTATCAGGCCCTAAGGTCACTGACAGAATAAAATGCAATTGTTTGAAGCAGCAACTATCACAAGAAAAATAATTTTGTAGGTTAGGTTGTTTGTTGTTGATGGTGTTAGTGGTGATAGAGTTGTTAGTGGTGGTAGTGGTAGTGGTAATAGTGCTTCTATTGGGACTAAAGATGCTTCTCTTTTAGTTTTTGAGACAACAAATTGTTATGATTATAATCATACTAGTTTTTCAGATTTTGCCCCTTCTAGCAAATATTCTACTTGCAAATGTCAAGATTGCAAGGCAAAACATAAAGGAGTTATTAATGTTATTAATGCATTAACTGCTTCTATAAAGGAATTGACATCTAGGAGGGGTGTAATTACATCAAAGAGGATTTTACATCCATACACTCTATTAGAGATTAAGGCGGCTAAGAGGAGAAGGAAAGAAATTTCTAAGGGATAAATTGAAAAACGAAATATTGCAACTCCTCTGTCTTTGTCTTCCATTTTTAAGTAATGTAAAAGGGTCACATGAGAGTAGCATCAGATGAAGAAGGTGAATATTTATCATTTGTCCCATCAAACAAACAAACTACACATTTGTTTCAATAGATTTCATAGCTGCTGAAAATTATCAAACAAATGTAAACATTTGTTTCAATAGATGACTAACATATTGCATCACATGCATTATATGTTGCAACATAAGTCTCATCTATTGGAGGAAATCAATAGGTTTTCAAATGTTTTAGTTTTTCCCAACAGATGGCCCAAATGATGCAACATATGGATAATCTATTGGAACAAATTACATCAAGACTTCCCTACTGTTGTAGTTTGTTCCAACAGATAAGTCATTTATTTCAATAGATGGGTCATCTGTTGGAAGTTATCATTCAAGTCTTCTTTCTATTTTAATTTATCCCACCAAATGACCTAAATGTTACAACAAATGGGTAATCTATTGGGACAAATAAAAATAGTAGAAAAACCTGTTTAATTTCCTCCAACTGATGAGTTATCTTTTTCCTTTTTTTTAAATCTATGTGATTAGCTTTGACAATTCTGGTTTTCCAGGTGATGTCATAGTAAAAGCTACTGTTGAATAGCATACCATAGTTGATAATCCATCAAATACTTCAAAAGAGTAAGAAAAAGTGAAGCATGTCAGTCTGGAAGAATGAAAGAATTATTCATTTGAAGGGTTCAACATGTCGGACGGGGCTCCCAAAAAACTAACAGAGTTGATCAATGAATATTTAGAATGGATTGGGCTATTAAAGAAGTTTCATGCCAATAGGTACATAAATAATTTTTAAAAATATTGATTTATACAATTCTTGTTGTAAAAATACGACATTAACATATATAAATCATGTAGAAAAGACGAACACTACAAAGTGAACCAATCAGGTCTTGGTTTTAATATGTTCGACTTTGTTGTTGCACATCCCAGAAGGAATAATTGTTTCTATTTGATGTCACATCCCCAAACTTCCTGGAATAATGATGTTTAAATGTCACATATATACATATATATATATATATATATTACTATTAACACTATTTAATTATATCTTTTTATTAATTTTATTATTATATAATCTGAAATATGCAGCACATCGATGTAATTTTTTCTACCTCTGAAAGCAGTCCAAGTTGCGAATACAACAACAATATAGATACATGACATACAAATTTTATTTAAAAGTTTACTTCAATAAGGCCTACGATCTTTGTCAACAACAGTTGGAAGTTCCCTAAAATAAGGAATGTTTAATCAATATCATCAAAGGTTTTAGCATTCCAGTTGGCTTACCTTGGCACTTGGTTGACGAAGTATACATCCTGATCAATTATTAAAATGAGTTCCATTGGGTGTTGGATATCATTGTTCAAAAAGAGAGGTACATCCGAGTTTATGACTCGATGTCACGAAGGAGACATTGTGGACTATCGTCTGAAATATAAAAGTTGGCCAAAATATTGTTTGCTTACCTTGATATAAGTGTCTTTTTAGACCAAAAGATTTGACCTGATTGATGGATGATTGAAGCATACCAGGATAAAATGGGTAATCAATTTGATGTAGAATATGTTGAAGGAATTTGTAACACCCCAAAATACTGTCCCGGAGTATCACACGGTGCTTAAGGCTACAAGTAGCCCCAAGCTAACCATTTGAGCCTGCTACTTCGTATAAATCTTACTTAAAGATAATGAGAGAAAACTAAAGAGTGATGTCATATCATGTCTAACTAAAATCTAAATGAGTACTATAAAGGTAACAAAATACTGCAAATCTAAACATACTGACCATCTAGTCTGACAAAGCCTCTACTACTTAACAAACTAGAGAGCCATTGGGACAGATCCCCAACTGACTCAAACTGAATTGAAAGTAGTAGAACTACTACTAAAAATACTGAAGTGTCTAGAGATAGGTCCTCGAACCATGAGGAATCACCATAGTGTAGATGTAGATAAAGGTACTCGGGATCACTGACGCTGCTGGGACTGAGCACCTGAACCTACATTATGAGACAATGTAGCACACAGACGTATATGTGGATCAGCACTTGGGAATGTAATTAGTATATGGGGGTGTATGCAACTAAATATCAATGAAATAAATCTTTATAAAAAACATACATAGTATTTGTAGATGGCTGACATAGCTTGACTAAAACTCTCATAAATCATGAATAATGAAACATGTAGTATAAATCACGTGAGCCATTACACTTTGTTCTAAATTTATATTCTTTCTTTGATCTCAAGCTTGTAAACTAGTTGAACTCTTAAAACAACAACTTTTAGAACATACACTTTTGTCTTTTGAAAATAACGAAATTCTTTGAAACTCAAGGACTTAAAACCTTAAGAACTTTAAGACTTGAAAATCTGGGAAACTTAGGACACTTGGGAGTTTCTTCTAACAGATATAAACCATGTTACCTTACATGGAGTCCAACGTCTTTCCCACATTGGGAAAAGTTTATCTATCCTTGCCATCGAAGTAGAACCTTTACTTTCTAGTGATCACTATCTTAACCCACTTGGGAAAATCAAATCCTACGGTGGCTCGTAGTTCTGGGGCATGAGACCTTGGAATCAAGCCCAATTCGATGCTAAATACTACTCCTTTACTTAAGCTCAGAACTTTTAAGAAAAATGCTTCCTAAACAACTCAGAAATATGCAATGAAAGCCAACCATGCTTCCCTTTAGCTTAAATCAAATGGTGTGCATTTTTTTTCTTACCTTAGAATTAAAATCAACTCTTTTCTTATAACTTTGGTATCCTATCACCAATAAGCTTTAAAACTTCAATAGGATGGAAATATCAATACACTTCTTGAAACACTTCAGAAATCATCAACAATCCATCCTTGGACTTAAGGCATGTATATTCTTAAAGGATCACAATTTCACAATGAAGCTTAATTCATGACACCAATCTTGGAAGCCCTTAAAATATCCCATCAATATAGGAATGTGCAATTTATAGCTTGAATTATCAATTCAAATCATAAATAAGCGAAATAAACATGTAATTCAAAACTTGAACAACTTATCAATTCATATACTCAAAATAATAAAATTTGAGTTTAAACCCACTTGCAAAAACATGAAATATAGTTATAAAAATTGAATCTTTGGGCACAAGAATGAAAGAAGTGTTCTTGTTCAAACCACACATACCTTAAATTAGGATCCTTGAGTGAAGCCTAGCCTTTGGGACTCTATTCGTACACTTGAATGGATATTCTTTATGCTCTTGGTTTGAGGAATACAATTCTTGAATCAATTTAAAGAATTAATGGTGAACTTAGGATATTCTTGGAATTGGGTTTGGATGCTTAGGGTTTTTAATTTGAGAGAATTTTTGATAAAAGTCGTATATGATGCTTGGAATGACCTTGGATTAGGTGTTTGGATGATTTAGGGGGCTTGAAAAAATTCCAAAGTACCCTTTTAACTCCTGAACGAAGCTGGAAAAATTGAACTAGAAAACCCAATTTTATGGGCCACCACGATGCGCCACTATCGCGGCGGCTCACTTGAATTTCACAAACAGGATTCTGGAGGTCACTGCGATGCGGTGCTATTGCGTTGTCCCACTAGTTGGGAGCTAGAACTTTAGCACAACGTGACGCTATTGCGGAGTTCCACTAAAAATTGAAAATTGTCAAATAGATCCTCTCCGCGACGGGCCAAGCACTAAAATGACGTTTTACGACTAGGACTAAAATTTGCCATAACTTCTTGCCAATTTATCAAATTTGGGCAATCGTATATCGGTGTCAAGCTAATTAAATTTCCCACATGATAAAAAGTCAAAATTAGGAAACATCTATATGGTTTAAATGTTACACACTTAGGAAGTTATTCTTTAGCCTTCTAGAGAAGAAATTAAGCTTAAGGAAAAGTTTGGGGTATTACTGTATCACCTCCTCGGGAACATTCATCCTCGAATGATGCTCGTCAAGCTAAGAGTATGGAGAAATCAGAGTATCCATAGCTGAAACCACTTGCTAAACTATCTATCATTCTAAACTCTTGAATACTTCGGAGAATGCATGAACTTATATTAAGAATAGCTATATAAATGCAACTTTGATTAGAAGGGGGCTGAATTAAGGAAGAATGATACCTTTATCTTGATCTGAACTTGCGGAGAATAGGTATGGGTACTTGGATCTCATATCTGACTTGGCTTCCCTAGTAGCGCTCTCAACTGACTGGTTTCGCCACAACACTTTGACCAAGGGAACCTCTTTGTTCCTCAGTCTTCGGATCTGGTGGTCTAGAATCTTAATTGGAATCCCTTCAAATGAAAGGCTATTCGGGATATCTGGGCTCTCTGAAGGATCCACAATAATGGAATCACCATGTGTTTCTTAAGCATAGAGACATGAAAGATAGGATGCACAACTGACAACTCTGCAGGCAACTCAAGCTCATAGGTTACTCTCCCCACCCGACTTAGGATTCTACAGGGGCCAACATACCGGGGACTAAGCTTCCCCTTCTTGCCAAACCTCTTTACCACTTTCATGGGTGAGATTTTCAGATACACCAAGTCATTAATTTCAAACTCAAGGTCTATTCTTCTTACATTTGCATATGACTTCTGACGACTCTGGGCTATCTTCAACCTTTCTCTAATCAACTTCACCTTCTCCATAGCCTCAAACACTGCATCAGGTCCAATCAAACTATCCTCACCAATTTCAAACCAACCTATGGGTGATCTATATCTTCTACCATACAAAGCCTTAAATGGTGCCATCTTGATGCTAGAATGGTAACTATTGTTATACGCAAACTCAATCAATGATAAATGCTCATCCCAACTACCTTTGAAGTTAAGAGAACATGCTCTCAACATATCCTCCAAAGTTTGGATGGTCCTCTCATCCTGACCATCTGTCTGCAGATAAAAAGTGGAACTCAAATGAAATTAGGTACCAAGACCCTTCTAGAACTCCCTCCAAAATTGAGAATTAAACTGAGTACCTCTATCTGAGATGATAAACAAAGGATCTCAATGCAACCTGACTAACTTTTGAATATACAATCTAGCATAATCTTCAGCTATATAAGATATATGCACGGGCAAGAAATGTGCTGACTTAGTCAGCCGGTCTATAACAACCCAAATAGAATCGTTGTGACGACGCAAAAGAGGTAAACAAGTCATGAAATCCATATTCACCTCCTCCCACTTCCAAGTGGGTATACCAAATTTTTGTATTATACCACCAGGTCTCTGGTGCTCTACCTTAACTTGTTGGCACGTCGTATACTTCTCCAGAAACTCTGCTATATCTTTCTTCATACCACTCCACCAATATATTTCCCATATATGGTGGTATATCTTGGTAGCATCGGGATGAATAGAATATCGCGCGCCATGCACTTCAGTCATAATTCACTACCTCAAATCATCAACACAAGGAACACATAATCTACCCTACAACCTCAACACCCCATCTCCCCCTTAGGAGAAAACCTCTATATTTTGGTGTCATACCCCAAATCCCATTGGAGCGGACTGGCACCTGTAGCCGAGGAGGCCCGGGAGAACCCGTTCATAACCTATACTTTCACATCTACATTACTTATGAAAATTAGAAATTTGGGCAGCACTTCGTTGTAAATAGAAGAAAAAAGTACCTGTATCAGCCCAACAGACATGCATAAATATATATATAAACAGTATTGGCCGTTAGAGCCATCACGTCTATCAACCAAACACTCCTATGGTTTTACAATATGTCTACAAAAGCCTCTACATAGATACACAACTGAGTTAGGGTCGGGACAAACTTCCACCCACAAAAGACTTTTATACAAATACCAAAAATACATATAGAAATGACTTGGGATGCCCCGAAACAACTGGAGCTCACAACTGACAATAGAATGTCCTGGCTCTTACTGCAGAGGTATACGACCTGAAGTACCTGTTCCTGCAGGCATGAATACGGGTCCCCCGTGAGGGACGTCAGTACGGAAATATGTACTGAGTATGTAAGGCAGTGAGTATCAAGATGAGATACAAAAGATCAACAGAACCTAGATACCAGTGAATAAACAGTATGAGTAGACCACACTTAAAAGAGCTGATGGGATACCTGCACATTACTTTCATATCATTACTTCCCGTAATCCTTATCAATACATAACATATGTCATACAATGGCCAACTGATCAGTGGTACTAATACAATACATCAGGGACCACCCCTGGAATAGCATATATACATAAACTTTATAATACAATGGCCAACTGATCAGTGGTACTAATACAATACATCATATCATCAATTTAAAATACAGACATTCCATTTCTTAATTCAATTAATCTTTGAGATTGGTTACTTTGTGGTCACATCTTATGGAACTTGAAACCATGATACCTCAATAGGAAAACACGTAAATAGGTAATCAATATCATGAAAATGAAGTAGAGAATCATGGATACCTCATTAAACCATTTCGGAGTCAACAATAGTATATGGACATTTTTTTGACTAGCCGGACATCTTAAAAGTGAAAACAAGTTCAATTGGTAGTGTCGAAGATCATATGATGTTATTATGTGTCATGTGTCGTAGGACAATGTTGGAAGCTTACTTGAGAGTTCCATGGGTCATTATTCATGCCAAAGATTAGATAGAGTATGTCTTACATACCTTGATATAACCACTTCAATACAAGTCCAACTTGACTTCCCGTACTCTTCGAACACTTATCTACAATAAGTCATTTGTGGCAAACTAGTATTAATAACCAAACCTTACCATTTAGGTATTAACTTCACCAATTAATGTCTAGGAAGTAATACTTTAACTCATCAATAAGAGTGCTACATACATCCTCTTATACTCTTATTACATTCACATATCATGCATTTTCATGAAATATCCCTCAACATCACTCTTAGCCTTTATTTCCCTTCTTAATCACCATCCAATACCTACATGATCACTAGGCATACATAACCACTAATATAATGATATGTCACCACAATTCATCCTCCATAATCCAATACAACAACTTCCATAATTTACTACTAACAATTTATACAAAACAATTCATAACTATGTTTCTAGTTATCTTCCAACATCAAGACAATACTCATAATCCTTTATCAATACTTATTCATGGATAAGAATCAAGAATAAACAATATTCATACCTTAACAATGAACTCTTGCATTTAGAATCCTCCTTACATAACCATGGGGTTCTTCTCGAAGCTTTCGAGATGGTGAACACAACCACGGAACCAATTCGAATTTTCTACGGTTGAATCACAAAATATTTGAAGTTGAAATTAGGCTAGGGTTTCACTTTCTCTTAATAATTGGATGATATATGATATATATGAGGCTAAGTGTAGGTTTATAAAGACCCATTTTCGTCCAATAGGTAATAGAAAATGACCATTTTGCCCTAAAAATTTAAATAAATCCGAATCTGTCCCCAGTGGACAGTTTTGACAGGCTGAAGTAAATCGATCATAACTCTTCGCTCCGGTATCGGATTCGGGTTAAACCAATTGCATTGGAAATATAATTCAAAGGGATTTCATTTTCATATAAAGTATTCCACCCAGTTCTTCCTGTACAATGAGTTATGGTCGTTTAAAGTTGACCCAAAAATCTGTCCCACAATTCTGTTTTTTTTTTGATAGGCTGTAGTAAAACGGGTATAGCTCCTTACTCAGACATTGAATTTGGATGAAACCAATTTCATCGGAAATAAGACTCTCGGATATTTTCGTCGATATATAGCAGCTCACACAGTCCTTTTTGTACAAGGATTTATGATTGTCTAAAGTTGATCCAAAAAAATAATTGCCTAGCTGCAGTAATTTTGCTGCAGATTTACTGTTCACAGGCTTCCCGGCCACCGTTTTGAAATTTAGAATGTACTCGCTTATATGAAATACTCCTCTGTTTTGGGAAAACTTTATATTGTTGGAAATCTTATTCCAATACCTACACATACAACTATTGACGGGATACTTCCGAACACTATACACTTAATTTAACCCATACGCAAGCCTTTAGGACTCCATATAATCGCGATAAGTGTACAAAAAAATTTATGGGGTGTTACATTCTCCCCCCCTTAAGAACATTCGTCCTCGAATGTTAGCATAGTTACTCAATTAAGACATGTCCAAGCTTACAATTAACATATTCATCATCATAACATACTTGCATAAAAATAAACACTTGTTATTGTTCTTCTTCCGTCTCATGAAATTTCTCCTCATCGTTGAATAGGTAAGGGTACTTAATATTCATCGCTTCCTCGGCTTCCCATGTGATCTCCTCAACTTATTGATTCCTCCAAAGTACTTTTACCGATGCTATCTCTTTATTCCTTATATTTTTAATTTGGCGATCAAGAATAGCAATAGGTATTTCTTCAAAAGTGAGATCTTTTGTAACTTGTACATCTTCCGTAGTAGTGATGTGCGATGGATCTCCGATGTACTTGTGAAGCATCGAAACATGAAATACGGGATGAACTGCTGAGAGCTCTTGAGGTAGCTCTAACTCATAAGCAACTTGTCCAAATCTTTGAATGATCTTGTACGGACCTATGTATCGTGGACTTAACTTTCCTTTCTTGCCAAACCTCATCACTCCTTTCATTGGTGATACTTTCAAGAATACCCAATCGTCGATAGAAAACTCAAGTCCTCTTCTTCTAACATCAACATAAGATTTGTGTCGACTTTGAGCTATTTCAAGCCGTTGTTGGATCACTTTAACCTTCTCCATTGCTTGATAAACAAGATCCAGTCCAAACCAGACCGCATCACCTGCTTCAAACCATCCTATTGGCGATCTACACTTTCTTCCATACAATGCTTCATATGGTGCCATTTTGATACTTGAATAATAGCTATTATTGTAGGCAAACTCGATAAGAGGTAGGTGATCATCCCAGTTGCCTTTGAAATCTAATACACATGCTCGTAGCATATCTTCATGTGTCTGGATGGTACATTCCGCTTGTCCATCCGTTTGAGGATGAAAAGCCGTACTTAGATTTACTTGTGTCCCCAATCTCCTTTGAAAAGACTTCCAGAATTTCGCGGTAAATTGGGCTCCTCGATCGGATATAATGGAAATTAGAACTCCATGTAACCGAACGATCTCCTTAATATACAACTTCGCATACTCTTCTGCCGTATAAGTTGTCTTAACTGGTAAGATGTGCGCAGATTTGGTAAGCCTATCAATGATCACCCATATGGAATCAAACTTCCGATATGTACGAGGCAAACCCGTGATGAAATCCATATTGATCTTGTCCCACTTCCAAACTGGAAGATCTATACATTGCATGTAACCACCGGGTTTCTGGTGTTCTACTTTGACTCTTTGACAATTCGGACATTCAACTACAAATTCGGCAATATTCTTCTTCATGTCATTCCACCAATATATTGTTTTCAAATCTTGATACATCTTAGTCGACCCTGGATGGATGGAATACCTTGAACAGTGTGCTTCTGTCATAATCCTCTTTCTTAGCTCAACTACATTAGGTACACATAAACGATTCTGACACTGAAGCACTCCTTCTCACGTAAGTTTAAATGCCTTTGTCGTGCCACTCTGCACATCCTCCTTAAGCTGCAATAAAATTGGATCTGCATACTACTTCTCTTTCACTTCAGCTATCAATGAAGATTCCGCTGCATTACGTACAATAACCTTTTCATCTGAAGTTTTGAGAAGTCGAATTCCCAAATTAGCTAGTTGGTGAAGATCCTTAATCATCCCCTGATTTTCTATAGATGCCATTTTAGACTTACGACTCAGTGCATCCGCTACCACATTCGCTTTCCCTGGATGATACAAGATATCAACATCGTAATCTTTCAACAATTCATGCCATCTCCGCTGCCTCATGTTTAGATCTTTCTGACTGAAGATGTATTGCAGGCTCTTATGATCAGTATATATGTCAACATGAACCCCATATGAGTAGTGGCGCCATATCTTCAAAGCAAATACAACTGCAGCTAGCTCAAGATCATGTGTGGGATAATTCCTCTCATGTGGTCGCAACTGTCTAGAGCCATAGGCTATTACTCTACCATGTTGCATTAATACGCATCCTAAGCCACTTCTCGAAGCATCACAGTACACTGCATACCCTTCTGTGCCTTCAGGAAGTACCAATACCGGTGTAGAAGTCAACTTGCTCTTCAGATCTTGGAAACTCTTTTCACAGGCATCATTCCATTGAAACTTGGAGGCTTTATGCGTCAACTTAGTCAAGGGTGCAGAAATAGAAGAAAAACCTTCAACAAACCTTCAATAATAACCTGCCAACCCGAGGAAATTACGAATCTCCGTAGGCGTCGTGGGTCTTGGCCAATTCTTCACAGCCTCAATCTTCTGAGTGTCAACTTTTATGCCTTCACTGGATACAATATGGCCCAAAAATGCCACTGACTTTTGCCAAAACTCACATTTAGAAAACTTTGCATACAGCTTACGATCACGAAGAATCTGCAACGCCTGCCTCAAGTGATTATCATGGTCCTCTTCTGATCTAGAGTAGACCAGAATATCATCTATGAAAACTATCACGAACACATCTAGAAACGGCTTAAACAGCCTATTCATCAGATCCATAAAAACTGCGGGTGCATTTGTCAGCCTGAATGGCATAACCAGGAAATCATAATGACCATACCGTGTTCGGAAAGCTGTCTTGGGTATATCTTTATCCTTGAATCTCACTTGATGATAGCCTGATCTCAAGTCAATCTTGGAAAAACACTGGGCACCCTGCAATTGGTCAAATAAATCATCAATTCGGGGGAGAGGGTATTTATTCTTGATAGTCACCTTATTCAATTGCTGATAGTCAATACATATCCTCAGCGAACCATCTTTCTTACGCACAAACAATACTGCTGCTCCCCAAGGGGACTTACTAGGCCTGATGAATCCCTTCTCTAGCAAGTCTTTCAGTTGCTCTTTCAATTCTCGCAACTCTGCTGGTGCCATTCTATAAGGAGGAATTGAGATTGGCTGTGTGTCTGGCAATATATCAATACCAAACTCCACTTCTCCTTCAGGAGGTAAACATGGTAGTTCTTTAGGAAATACATCAGGAAATTCATTCACAATCGGAACGGTCTGAAAAGTTGGCGGCTCTGCCTCTGTATCCCTTACTCTAACCAAATGGTATATGTACCCCTTGGAAATCATTTTTCTTGCCTTAAAGTAAGAAATAAATCTACCTCTCGGCGAGCCAACATTACCCTTCCATTCAAGGACTGCCTCATTTGCAAAATGGAAATACACCTTCTTAGAACGACAATCTACTGTAGCATAACAAGACGCTAACCAATCCATGACCATAATAACATCAAAATCTACCATTTCTAGCTCAACAATATCGGCCATCGTATCACGACCACAAATATTCACAACACAATTTCGATAAACATTCCTAGCTATAAGAGATTCCCCCACTGGCGTTGATACTTCAAATGGCTTGGCTAATAATTCGGGTGTTCTCCCGAATCTTCCCGCAACCAAAGGAGTGACGTACGATAATGTAGAACCAGGATCAATTAAGTCATACACATCAAATGCAAAGATGGACAACGTACCTGTAACCACGTCTGGAGAAGCCTCTAAATTCTGCCGATCTGCTAGGGCATACACACGGTTCTGAGCTCCGCTAGAACTAGCTACTCCTCTATCACCTCTACCGTGACCCATAGGTTGTGCACCCCTACTCAAAGGAGGCACCGATGATGATGCAACAGCTGATCCGGTAGGTCGTGTTATACAACTTGTGGTCCTGCGTGGGCAATCTCTAGCCATATGCCTCGGCCTACCGCACCAAAAGCAATTGTTCGTTCCAAGCCGATATTTGCCAAAGTGAAATCTTCTACATATGGGGCACGGGTGTCGTGGAGGTCTCAATTGACTTATACTCCCTTGCCCTTGATACCCCACTGTTCGCAAACTCTGATTTTCACTGCTTTGCCCGAACTGATTACCTCTGAACCTTTAAAATTGCGGTGGAGCACTAATTGTCGGATAAGAAGATAACGGGCTAGGCAATCTATGAGAGAACGAAGGCCTAAAACCTCCCTGAGATGCCATAAACTGCCTTATAGCTCTGGCCCGCTTAGAATATCCTTTTTTTGATTCCTCGGTTCTTCTTCTTTGCCTCTGATATTCTATCTTCTGAGTGAAAGCTTGTATCCTCGCTATATCCATGTCCTTGTTCAAAGCAGCAATGGTACAATCTCTAACCAAGTATGGTTCCAATCTATCCACATAGTGATGAACTCTGTCATCCATAGTAGCTACCACATTAGAAGCATATCGAGACAAGGAGTTAAACCGAAGACTATACTGCCTTACACTCATATTACCCTGACGAAGACTTAAGAATTGATCTGCACGGTCCTGACGAGTCTCAAATGGAAGATAATGATCAATAAATGCATCTTTGAACTCTCCCCACGTAGTTGGAGGTGCATCAATACCCCTAGATCATTTCCAATCCTCGTACCACAATATAGCCTCTCCTTTCAGTCTATATGTTGCTAGCTCAACCATCTCTTTACCGGATATGTGCATAACATCTAGAGCCCTTTGGGTTTGATCGACAAAGTCCTGCGGGTCTTCGTTAATATCTGATCCGGTAAAAGTAGGAGGATCCAGTTTTAGAAAATCCTGTGTCTGAAGGCTAGCTGCTCTATCCGTACCACTAGAACCCGTGGTAGGAATAGCTTGCCCTTGAACTTGACCGGCAACTATATACGTCAGAAGTTGTACTGCATCCCTCAAATCTCGATCAACAGCAGTAATAGATGGCCCTTCCGGAGGAGAAGAAGCTCCTGATATATGCTCATCTTGAGACTCACTTGGTTCAGCTTGTGCCGGTGGTGACTTACTAGAACCTTCTCCGGCCACTACATCCACTCGCTTCCACTTATTCTTTCTCCTTGTAACCGGCATCGTAACTATAATAAAAAAACAATTGGATTAAGCGATAGATTATGACTTTATCTCTAATATGGGCTCTATTGCACGATCTAAGAAATGGAGAGTGGAAACAATCCCTAAATGTCCAATAGCCTCCTGTTTATAGATGTGGTGCACAACACACCGATAAACGAGATTCTACGTAGACACGGCTTTGTAGACTCACTAGGATGAACTTCTCTGATACCACTTCTGTCATACCCCAAATCCCATTAGAGCGGACTGGCACCCGTAGCCGAGGAGGCCCGGGAGAACCCGTTCATAACCTATACTTTCACATCTACATTACTTATGAAAATTAGAAATTTGGGCAGCACTTCGTTGTAAATAGAAGAAAACAGTACCTGTATTAGCGCAGCAGACACGCATAAATATATATATAAACAGTAATTGGCCGTCAGAGCTATCACGTCTATCAACCAAACACTCCTATGGTTGTACAATATGTCTACAAAAGCCTCTACATACATACACAACTTAGTTAGGGTCGGGACAAACTCCCGCCCACAAAAGACTTTTATACAAATACCAAAAATACATATAGAAATGACTTGGGATGCCCCGAAACAACTGGAGCTCACCACTAACAACAGAATGTCCTGGCTGTTACTGCGGAGGTATACGACCTGAAGTACCTGTTCCTGCAGGCATGAATACGGGTCCCCCGTGAGGGACGTCAGTACGAAAATATGTACTATGTAAGGCAGTGAGTATCAAGATGAGATATAAAAGATCAACAGAACCAAGATACCAGTGAATAAACAGTATGAGTAGACAACACTTAAAAGAGCTGATGGGATACCTACACATTACTTTCATATCATTACTTCCCGTAATCCTTATCAATACATAACATATGTCATACAATGGACAACTGATCAGTGGTACTAATACAATACATCAGGGACCACCCCTAGAATAGCATATATACATAAACTTTATAATACAATGGTCAACTGATCAGTGGTACTAATACAATACATCATAACATCAATTTAAAATACAGACATTCCATTTGTTAATTCAATTAATCTTTGAGATTGGTTACTTTGTGGTCATACCTTATGGAACTTGAAACCATGATACCTCAATAGGAAAACATGTAAATAGTTAATCAATATCATGAAAATGAAGTAGAGAATCATGGATACCTCATTAAACCATTTCGGAGTCAACAATAGTATATGGACATTTTTTTTGACTAGCCGGATATCTTAAAAGTGAAAATAAGTTCAATTGGTAGTGTCGAAGATCATATGATGTTATTATGTGTCATGTGTCGTAGGACAATGTTGGAAGCTTATTTGAGAGTGCCATGGGTCATTATTCATGCCAAATATTAGATAGAGTATGTCTTACATACCTTGATATAACCATTTCAATACAAGTCCAACTTGACTTCCCGTACTCCTCAAACACTTATCTACAATAAGTCATTTGTGGCAAACTAGTATTAGCAACCAAACCTTACCATTTAGGTATTAACTTCACCAATTAATGTCTAGGAAGTAATCTTTTAACTCATCAATAAGAGTGCTACATACATCCTCTTATACTCTTATTACATTCACATATCATGCATTTTCATGAAATATCCCTCAACATCACTCTTAGCCTTTATTTCCCTTCTTAATCACCATCCAATACCAACATGATCACTAGGCATACATAACCACTAATATAATGATATATCACCACAATTCATCCTCCATAATCCAATACAACAACTTCCATAATTTACTACTAACAATTTATACAAAACAATTCATAACTATGTTTCTGGTTATCTTCCAACATCAAGACAATACTCATAATCCTTTCTCAATACTTATTCATGGATAAGAATCAAGAATAAACCATATTCATACCTTAACAATGAACTCTTGCATTTAGAATCCTCCTTACATAACCATGGGGTGCTTCTCGAAGCTTTCGAGATGGTGAACACAACTACGGAACCAATTCGAATTTTCTACGGTTGAATCACAAAATATTTGAAGTTGAAATTAGGCTAGGGTTTCACCTTCTCTTAATAATTGAATGATATATGATATATATGAGGCTAAGTGTAGGTTTATAAAGACCCATTTTCGTCCAAGAGGTAATAGAAAATGACCATTTTGCCCTAAAAATTTAAATAAATCTGAATCTGTCCCCAGTGGACAGTTTTGACAGGCTGAAGTAAATCGATCATAACTCTTCGCTCCGGTATCTGATTCAGGTGAAACCAATTGCATTGGAAATATAATTCAAAGCTCTTTCATTTTCATATAAATTATACCACCCATTTTTTCCTGTACAAGGAGTTATGGTCGATTAAAGTTGACCCAAAAATCTGTCCCACAATTCTGTTTTTTTTTTTGATAGGCTGTAGTAAAACGGGTATAGCTCCTTACTCAGACATTGGATTTGGATGAAACCAATTTAATCGGAAAGAAGACTCTCGGATATTTTCTTCGATATATAGCAGCTCACACTGTCCTTTTTGTACAAGGAGTTATGATCGTCTAAAGTTGATCCAAAAAAATAATTGCCTAGCTGCAGTAATTTTCCTACAGATTTACTGTTCACTGGCTTCCCGGCCACCGTTTTGAAATTTCGAATGTGCTCGCTTATATGAAATACTCCTCTGTTTGGGGCAAACTTTATATAGATGAAAAGCTTATTCCAATACCTACACATACAACTATTGACGGGATACTTCCGAACACCATAAACTTAATTTAACCCATACGCAAGCCTTTAGGACTCCATATAATCGCGATAAGTGTACGAAAAAATTTACGGGGTGTTACATTTGTTCCATAACTTACTCCTTCAATCTGACCAAATTAGTATCTAAGTCTTGCTTCTTCCTCACTTCCAAAACTAAAGAGGATTCAGAATTACTCTATACCAAAATACTCCTCTCAGCAAAATCAAGTAACCTAACACCCAATCTAGCCAGACAATGCACATAACAAGCTAACTTTTTCTTACTCTTCTCTACATGATCAACACTGCCCATAGATAACCTGCTAAGGGCATCTGCCACTATATTGGCCTTGCCCGGATAGTACAACACGCTCATATCATAATCTTTTAGTAACTCTAACTATCTCCTCTAGAAAAGATTCAACTCCCTCTAATAAAACACATATTGTAAGCTTTTGTGGTCCGTAAACACATCAACATGAAAACCATACAGATAGTGTCTCCGGATCTTCAAAGAAAAAACCATAGCAGCTAATTCAAGATCATGGGTTGGGTAGTTCTTTTTATGTGGCTTCAACTGTCTAGAGGCATAGGCTATAACCTTACCTCTCTGCATTAACACACATACCAAACCAACTCTAGAGGCATCACAATACACCATAAAACCATCTGTACCATCAGGCAAAGTCAACATAGGGGCTGAGGTGGGTCGAGTCTTCAACTCCTGAAAACTCTTCTCACAGGAATCTAACCAAAGGAACTTAACTTTATTTTGGGTCAAATGGGTCATGGGGGATGCAATAGAAGAGAAAGATTCAATAAAATGGTGGTAGTAGCCATCTAGACCCAAGAAACCCCTAATGTCTGATGGAGAGATAGGTCTGGGCCAATTTCTTACAGCTTCTGTCTTTTGGGAATCAACTCTAATGCCTTCGGCTGAAATAATATGACCCAGAAAAGATATTGACCATAGCCAAAATTCACACTTTCTAAATTTGGCAAACAACTGATGATCTCTAAGAGTTCGTAAAATAAATCTAAGATGATTTGCATGGTCATTCTCAGTACAAAAGTAAACAATGGTATCATCAATGAACACTATGAAAAACATATCAAAATACTGCTTGAACACTCGATTCATGAGGCCCATGAAAGCCACTGGAGCATTGGTTAGCCCGAAAGTCATGACTAAAAACTCAAAATGACCATAACGGGTTTGGAAGGCTGCCTTTAGGATATCACACTCCCTTACTTTAAGTTGATGATAGCCGAATCTAAGGTCTATCTTCAAGAAATAACTCGCACTTTGCAACTGATCAAACTGGTCATCAATTCTTGAAAGATGATACTTATTCTTGACTATGACCTTATTAAGCTGACGATAGTCAATGCACATACGTTAAAAACCACCTCTCTTTTGCATGAATAGAACAAGTGTGCCCCAAGGTGACATATTGAGCCTTATAAAACCTTTGTCTAAAAGATATTTGAGTTGTTCTTTCAACTTCTTATGCTCTGCAGGTCCCATACGGTAGGGAGAAATAGAAATAAGCTGAGTGTCGGGATGAAGGTCAATCCCGAATTCTATCTCTCTATTCGGAGGTACCCCTGGGAGATCTTCTGGAAAAAAAATCAGGAAACTCATTAACAATGTTGGTTGACTGAATGGTTGGAGCCTCGGACCTAGTTCCCTTAACTCGAACTAGATGATAAATGCAACCTTATGATATTAGATTTCTGGCTTTGAGATAGGATATAAAATGACTTTTGGGAGATACTGAACTCCCGGACCACTCGAAGACTCACTCATCCAAAAATTGAAACTTAACCACACAGGTACGACAGTCTATAGATGCATAGCAGGAATGAATGAAATCAATACCCATAATAAGGTCAAAATCCACCATGTACAACTCTATCAAATCAACAAATATGTCTCTATAAAGAATAGTTACAGGTCAATCTTTATACACTTACTTAGAAACAACTGACTCCCCTACTGGAGTAGAAACTAAAAAAGGCTCAGGAATCTTTTCAGGACTCATTTCAAAACTCACAGCTACAAGTGGGTCATAGAAGACAAACTTGACCCGGGGTCCAACAACATATAAACATCAAAGTGAAAGATGCAAAACATACCAGTAACAACGTCGGGAGAATCCTCCTACTCCTGATGGGATGGTAAGGAATAGAACCTATTCTGGCACTGACTACCAACAATACTGGAAGAAGATCCCTCAGAAGAAGCTAGATGGGCTAAAGGAGTTGGGGCACTATTATCCTGAGTCTGAGGTCGCACATCTCTGTTCCCCGGCCTAGTATGCGGACACTGTCTAAGTGTGTGGCCCAACTTGCCATAGCCAAAACAAACCCTTTGTTTGGCCAAACACTCATCAGGATGGGTCCTACCACACTTAGTACGGGGAGGATAATTAGGCCTATTACTTACACTGTTCTAGGAATTGGACATCGAAGGCTTTTTCCCTTGCTCCTGCCTATTTTTGGGCGTGGGAGCACTAGTTGATGAAGATGCTGGCATAGATAAACGGCTCTGAAATTGTGGATGGTTTCCTCCATGGGACCTAGTCTGACCATACTCATGCTGCTCGAATCTATCCCTCTTGTTTCCCCTCACTCTATCTCTTTCTCTTATCTTATCTGTCTCTATTTGTTGGACATGAATCATCAACCTACCAGGATCCATGTCTCTATTGAGTATAGCAATCCTACACTCTTCCAACACCAGTCCAGATACTCCAGTCACAAACTTACTCATACTAGCTCGGGTGTCTGAAATCATATCAAGAGCATATTTGGCTAACTGGTTAAACTTCAAGCAGTACTCCTTAACAGTCATGGAGCCCCGCCTTAAGTTTATGAATTCCTCTATCTTTGCTTCCCTTATCTCTATCAGGAAGAACTTGTCTAAGAATACATCTTGGAACCCCTGCCAAGTAACAGGAGCATCATCCTCCCCTTTATTCTTCCTCCATGCAACAACCCAATTATATTCAATATCTTTCAACCTATAAGACGGTAACTCCACACTTTTTTCTTTAGAAACGTATATCACCTGTGTGATTTTCCTCACCTACTCAAGATATAACTGTGGGTCCTCACCTACCTTAGACCCACAGAACTCTGGCGGGTTCATCCTCATGAAATTAAGGATCCTAGAAATATCTAAATCACCTTCTGGCTAAGGCAGAACTACGGCCTGTAGAACTACGGCCTGTTTGTTGGTCTGAACATTTGCGGTAACTACTTGGGCTAATGACTGAAAGGCTACCTAAATTTCAGTATGAGACATAGTCTCATTCAAGGGATCAACAGCCTGGGGTTGCTCGTTATCATTTCTGCGGGATTTCGCTCTTTGAGGAGGCATTTTTTAAAATAACAGAGCACGAATAAATATCTCAGAGAGACAATTGTAGGCTTGATAGATTCTGAGAAAGAAACAACTTTTTCCTAGAATGTCTTGTAGCCTCTTATTCATAGATATGGAATGCTACACACCCATGATTAAGACTATACTTAACACGGCTTGTCAGACTCTCTAGGACTCCTAAAATCTTAGGCTTTGAAACCAAGTTTGTAACACCCAAAATCCTATCCTAGAGTATCACACAGTTCTTAAGGCTATAAGTAGCCCCAAGCTAACCCTTTGAGCCTGCTATTTAGTATAAAACTTACTTAAAGATAATGAAAGAAAAATAAAGATTCATGTCATATCATGTCTAACTAAAATTCGAAAGAGTACTGTAAATGTAACAAAATACTACAAATCTAAACATACTGACCATCTACTCTGACAAAGCCTCTGCTACAAAACAAACTAGAGAGCCATTGGGATAGATCCCTAACTGACTCAAACTGAATTGAAAGTAGTAGAAATACTACTAAAAATACTGAAGTGTCTAGAGATAGGTCCTCGAACTATGAGGACTCATCACAGTGTATATGTAGATAAAGGTACTCGGGATCACTGACGCTGCTGGGACTGAGCACCTGAACCTACATTATGAGACAATGTAGCACACACACGTATATTTAGATCAGCACTTGGGAATGTACTGAGTATATGGGGGTGTATTCAGCTAAATATCAATGAAATAAATCTTTATAGAAAACATACATGATGTTTGTAGATGACTCACATAGCTTGACTAAAACTCTCATAAATCATGAATAATGAAACATGTAGTATAAATCACATGAGCCATTACACTTTGTTCTAAATTTATATTCTTTCTTTGATCTCAAGCATGTAAACTAGTTGAACTCTTAAAACAACAATATTTAGAACATACACTTTAGTCTTTTGAAAACAAGGAACTTCTTCGAAACTCAAGAACTTAAAACCTTAAGAACTTTAAGACTTGATACTCTGGGAAACTTGGGAGTTTTTTCTAACTGACATAAACCATGTGAGTTTACATGGAGTGCAACGTCTTACCCACGTTGAAGAGAGTTGTTTTATCCTTACCATCGGAGTAGAACCTTTACTTTCTAGTGATCGCTAGCTTAACCCACTTGGGGTAAATCAATCCTACGTTGGCTCATAGTTCTAGGGCATGAGACCTTGGAATCAAGACCAACTCGGTTCTAAATACTACTTCCTTACTTAAGCTCAGAACTTTTAAGAAAAATCCACCCTAAACAACTCAAAAATATGCAATGGAAACCAACTATGCTTCCCTTTAGCTTAAATAAAATGGTGTGGATTTTCTTTCTTAGCTTAGGATTAAAATCAACTCTTTTCTTGAAACTTTTGTAGCCTGTCACCAATAAGCTTTAAAACTTTAATATCATGGAAATATCAATACACTTCTTGAAATACTTTAGAAATTATCAACAATCCATCCTTGGACTTAAGGCATGTATATTCTTAAAGGATCACAATTTCACAATGAAGCTTAATTTATGACACCAATATTGGAAGCCTTTAAAAATCACATCAATATATGAATGTGCAATTTATAGCATGAATTCTCAATTCAAATCATAAATAAGAGAAATAAACATGTAATTCAAAACTTGAACAACTTATCAATTCATATCCTCAAAACAATACAATTTGGGTATAGACCCACTTGCAAGAACATGAAATTCATTTATAAAAATCGAATCTTTAGGCACAAGAATGGAAGAAGTGTTCTTGTTCAAACTCCACATACCTTGAATTAGGAGCTTTGGGTGAACTGTAGCCTTTGGGACTCTATTCGTACACTTGAATGGATATTCTTGATGCTCTTGGTTTGAGCAATCTAATTCTTGAATCAATTTAAAGAATTAATGGTGAACTTAGGAGATTCTTCGAATTGGATTTGGATGCTTAGGGTTTTTAATTTAAGAGAATTTTTGATAAAAGTCGTATATGATGCTTGGACTGACCTTGGATTAGACGTTTGAATTATTTAAGGGTCTTGGAAAAAGTCCAAAGTACCCTTTTTAACTCCTAAATGAAGCTAGAAAAATTGAACTGGAAAACCAAATTTTATGGGCCACCGCGATGCGCTACTATCGCAGTGGCTCACTGGAATTTGACAAAAAGGATTCTGGGGGTCACCGCGATGCGGTGCGATTGCATTGCCCCACTGGTTGGGACCTGGAACTTCAGCGCAATGCACTGCTATCATGGAGTTCCACTGAAAATTGACAATTTTCAAATAGACCCTCTCCGCAACGCACCAAGCACTAAAATGATGCTGTTTTATGAATAGGACTTAAATTTTTCATAACTTCTTGCCCGGTTATCGAATTTGGGCGGATCTTATATCGTCGGAAAGCTAATTAAATTTTCCAAATGATAAAATATTAAAATTAGGGAAATTCTATATGGTTTAAACGTTACAGACTTAGGAAGTCATTCCATAGACTTCTAGAGACAAAATTAAGCTTAAGGAAAAGTTTGGGGTATTACAAAATTTCTCAACAATCCAGTGGCAGCCTTTAAGTATCATTATTTATTTTTATTTTATAAATTTCACAACTATTACAATAATTGCAAGATATGGATATTGATTTTTACAAACGCAGGAATTGCAGTTTTTTTGTTGTCGCTTATCGAGTATTTGAGCGATAGATTACAAGTTCCAAATGACGGACTTGATGTCGGATTACTCCATAAAAGATATGCTACTCTTTTATTGAAATATAGAGAACGAAGGCTTAAAAACTGTATACAAGCAACTTATTGGTCCACGACGACCACAGCTGAATTTCATAGCACCGAATGAAGAACAACTTGTCAATATTTAGTGGATCTTTATAGATTAACTCTATCAAATTCATAACAATTTTTTATATTTCATTTATTTGTTGATTTATTTAATTTAATCTAATTTGTAAAGGATTTGATTTATTTTATTTTGCTTATTAATTTTATTAATTGAACTGAAATAGTAGATTCAAATATTGCAATAGATAATTGAGATGTTGCAACAGATGTCGCATCTATTAAAAACTATCAAACGGGTCTTCCTATAAGTTTGAATTTTTCTAACAGATATACTATCTATTGCAACAAATGGTTCATCTATGGGAACTAATTAAAAAAATATTACTATAACAATAGATAATCTATCTATTGGAACAATTCAAACCTGTAGGAAGACCTGTTTGATATCTTACAATAGATATGACATTTGTTGCATTATTTTTTGTACTAATTCATAAGTTAGCAAATTATACCATACAATTGTCATCAATCATAAAAAAAATTATCATTACTTAAATAATATACAATTAAGTTAAAAACTTAGAATAAAAATTGTCATCATTTTTTTATATTTGCTTTTTTTAACACAGGCTTCAAAATTCCATATAGGATCCTAACAACCCCGACCTCTTGCATCCTTGCTATAGTGTTGTCATATAAAAAGAACCTTGGTAATGAGATTTTGGTGTTGTTCAGCAAACATTCGATATATGCAAGAAAGTATGACCCACCCGCGGAACTGGTTTTATTTCGGTCGAGGTTCTATTTTTGACCTTCAAAATTCCATTTTTGTAACGCTTCCTCAACCAGGTCTTCACTCATTAAGTCACTTTTCTCAAATAGTTTGGGTGCAACTCCAATACTGGCTGCACCATAGGGAAAAACTCATGGTCCTCGAAGCATGGTAAGTTGCAGCCATAGGCATTAATATGTCCCTTATGGAGGAGGATCTCAAGAGCCACATAACGTTTTTTCTAGATTCATGACTACCAAAATTCTCTTTGCCTCAATCCAACTTATGTTGTGCAGAAATGGCCTCTTCCCTTAAATATAGTTAATCATACCTTGATCTCATTTTAACTGTGAAATTAATGTCTCAAGATCTAGCCCACCAGGAGTGGTCGCTTTGGTACAAATTATGTCACGCCTACTCTTGAAATAGTTGTAGAAGTTGAGGTCCATTATCCTATCACAAGGATCATATATTTCACTATACGGGAGGTGCCTTGCTCAATTAAGGTAGAGAATTTCATCAACATATTTCTATATAAGAAGATAATTTTATATAGGTTAGTAATTTTTTTTAAAATATAGACAGAAGAAATAGATTGCCCACCTGTTGCAATAGATGGTCCATAATTTGCAACATATTGGTAATATGTCGTAATAGATGGTCGATCTATTGTATATATTCTCTGAATCTGTCAATAATTTAGACGTCTTCTGTGACTTATGCAATAGATGGACCACCTATTATAGTAAATAATTTCTCTATTGCGTAGCTTCTCGAAACCTGTGTTAACAGATTACCCAATCTACTGTAACTTATGCAGCAGATGGGTAATCTATTAAAAAAGATGACTTAAAAGGTTAGGTTATTAAAAGTAAAAAATTACACTATCCTTGTACCACTTATACATATTTATCATCATCTTGAAGTCTTTGGAGGAAAGTGGATTCATCATGAAGAACTTTGTGGGTTTGTTAGAACTCTTACGATTTATCAAATATGTAAGCTTATTGGTGCCAATGGTTTCATTACGGCCCACCTTCCTTAATGGTACCCAAACTTTATCAACATTTGAAGGAGGAGAATTTGTAATTTTTCTTGATTTCCTATTTGAGAGTATATGTCCAATTGACTTTTTTTTCTTCCTGGCCTTCTCTGTAGGAGTGTATGGCTCTTTTACCTTCTTGGATGGTATGACACCCCTCTTGGATTTTAATTCATTGATAGCATTGTCAGATCTTTGATTTTTTTAAGAGCTTGTTCTATCTATCGATATAGTTTTTGCATTTGCAAAGAGAACATGAGCTTTAAGAGGGGTGAGTTGGACCACTGAAGGGGGTGACTGGGAAATTATCATCTTCTAGAAGGTTAATTTTTGTTTGAGACATTTATTTTTTCTTGAGCATCCGCAACATGCTCATCAGCATGGCTGCCAACAATGTCAACAACTCCACCAGTAACACCTCTATAAGAAGCAACCATATCTATTGCAGCTGTTTGGTCGTAAAGTGCCTCAACATGAGGCTGACCTTTCCTAACTACTCTTCTTAGGGTTGTTGCTCCAGCCAATTTTGTCTTTATTAACTCCATCGTTGGGTCTGTTAAAGTATGAATGAGACCTAGACTTGTTGAGGAACCACAATCCATGGATGTGTAACCTAAAAATAAAAGTAGATATGCTTAAATCAAAAATAATTTACAGTCAGTCGGTAATATGTTAACAAAAAAAACTTATGCAACATATGATCTTTTTGTTACAATGGATGATTCATCTATTGCAACAGTTTAACCATCTGTTACATCAAATTACCTATCTATTGCAAAATTACAGTACATGGGTAATCTGTTAAGTTAGGTTTTGAGAAATAAAGCAACAGATGGGTAATCTGTTGCAAAAGATGAATTATCTATAGCAACAGATTACACATATATTTCACCAATTATTGTAGATGAGTAATCTGTTAAGACAAATTGCAATAGATGGACGATCTGTTTCAATATCTTTCTTTGAGTCAAATTATTTTACTTGAAAAAAGACTTACTACATCATCTGGAGGATTAAAGATATCAACCTCCATCATTTTTGTATTCTCTTTGCAGCTAACCACTTGATGGAACCCTTAGGGGTTGGACCATACGTGAGGGACCAGGTCATTCAGAGTCATTTTCAAGCATTTGAAAAGTAAAATAATTACGAGGTGATGGAAAAAACAAAGGCAATGCAGGAAAGAACAACACAAGATTTTTTACGTGGAAATCCAACATGGAAGAAAACCACAGCTTGTCCTCACAAGCACCAAAATAGTCCACTGTAATCAATCGGTTTATTACAAACTCAACTTTGAACCTAACTCTAGGTTTCTCCTACTTACAACACCTCTATTGTAAGCACACCTTGACACCTCTACCAAGTTTTCCTTCACCACTGGTTAACTTTAACAAGCTATAGGCTTAGGTAACGCTCCCTAAGAAACTCTCTCAAAAGAAAGAACTACTCTTATAAGATGAGTAGTTCTATTACAAATCATTACTACATAAAGAACTATTTCAATTTAAGCACATATTAAGCTAAGAACTTCAGCAGTATTGATATGGGGTTTTGCTGCCTCTCATTTCACTCTTTAGAATGTGAAAAAAACACTTGTTGAAGAGGCACCTCTTTTCTTTTATAGTTGGGTGATGATTAGAGCTTTAAAGATCATTGGACTAGTTGTCCAACTCAGTACAAAATAACAAAATAGCACCTACAAGTTTGTCACACAAGATGAAAAAACTGTGCAGAAGGAGCGTGCCAGCTGTACTTTACCTTGCACATCCAGAGACCTGGTACCTCATAATTTAGCTGCTCATCATCAAAACCACATGTAGAAATTTTCCCCCGTTTGATGATAACAAACCAAACCATACAATTTGATCATTAATGCATTCATCATATTTAATCAAAGTGATTACCAGCTGAGGATGAATGTTCCCCCTATCATCATTCTTTCTTTTTTATCATGCAACACAGGGACCTGGTCCCTTATTGTCATCTTGCAACAAAAACTTCCCATCTGTAATTATGCACCTTCAATTTGTTCATTTACATTTATTTGATATTTCTTCCCTCTTGTTATCATGCACCTTCAATTTGTGCATTTGAATTTCTTCAGCTATGAAGTTAGTATTCCTCCTTTTCACATCATCGAAAGGATTAACAGTAAACCAAGAGTAAAGATAATTGCAAGATAATTTACTCATGAAGAACATATTAAGATAATAAAAAAATTGAGGCACATAGGCAAAAATTTATTCATATTTTTAATGCCAATTCAATACATCTAATAAAATATCCAATAACCATTTACAAGGCCACAATAGACACTGACAGTTGAGACAGCATGCTAGGATTTAGGTAGATGGGGATTTAGGGGAAGTGATTTTAGAAGCATCTCCATTCTAGCAACCTCAGCAGCATGATCATTCAATAATTGTTTAGTAAGTATTTTTACGTCAACATTCAGCCTTTGAACCTCATCAGTTAATTCTGTAACTTCAGGTGTATAATTTCAGTGTCCTTAGCTGCTAACACAAGTCTTAATTCCTCCATTTTCTTTGTTAAGCTTTCTTGTGAAGCCACAAGTTTTGACACTTGGGATACAATACCTAATTTACTTTTGATGCACTCATTTTTAACCAAGTTTGTCAGACTAAACTTCTATTTGATAGTTCCTGGCGCTCCCTTTGTCCCAATTACCCCATAATGACAAAATACTTTGTTTAAGAAATATCCAAATGGAATTCCATGTTTCCCTTCCTTCTCCCAGATTACCTTCTTCATGGGATCTATCATAAGAGTAGTAAGTTAATTAACTCAAACTTTCTCAAGCACTCAATAAAGAATAGATCAATACTGGAGGCAACTATTTTCTTTTCTGACCTTGGGACCTTATCAATGAACTCAAATACCAACTGATACTCATTTTTTAAGAACTTATTTTTCACTACAGCTATTGGTGTTCCCCCCAACTTTTAATGCTTTAATCATAAACTCTGTAGTAGGATGTTGATTTGTCACAGTTCTCACCCCCATAACAGGTACATGTAAGATTCATCCCATATTTTCTTAATCCAGGTGTATCTCTTTTCATTGCACTAGACTAGTAAGGCTTACCCCATCCCCTAAGAAGTTCATGGTATAATAAACTTCCCTAACTTCATTCTTAAATAGCATAGGACTTGATTCTTCTAGTAAGTACAACCATCCTCGGTGTTTCACATATTCCACCAAGTCTGTTGTAATAAGTTTTTCATAAATCTTTGGATCAAATACTCTTCCAAATAGCATATTTTGGGGTTTCAACATAGGAGTCCTTGATTTTTTAAGAATAGTCTTCTTTTCATCAACTTTTCTCCCTCTTTTCGAGTTATCACTAAGCTCTTTATTTTTCTTAGTTTTTCTTTTTGTGGGCTAGGTCCCTCAGCGACATTCATTCTTTTTATAGATAAGGGTTTCTTTTTATTTTCAGCAGAGCTGCCATACTTTGAGTAAGAGGACCAATTTTTCTTCATGGCATATGCTTACAACCTCTCTTCAAACGTTCTAGCACAAGGAGACTTAGGAACGTGTTTGCTGGTATTAATTGTTTTCCCTTTTCTTTTACTAAATTTTAGTTTATTCACTTTCCAAACCAAAGTTAGTTCATCCTTATCCTGTTCACTTTTCTCATTTGAAGGTAAAACAACCTCCCTATCCCTTTTTACATCCTCCATTACTCCTGCTATTTGTTCTTCCCCATCAGAAAACTTTCCTTGAGATCATGTCTAAGTAAAACTAAATTCAAAGCTTCCCAGTTTATGCTACTGAATGAAACTACTTTCTTTACAAAAATTTCTTCATCAACCAACTGGGCAGACATAGGACTTAGCTTAAAAGACTCTGGTTTGTCTGTGGAAGGAGGAATTTCTTAATGAGATATTTCTAGGTTATTTAGCTAGTCAACCCTTTGATTTAGGTCAAGTTTTAAGACTAACTTATTAGAATTTTTACTGAAACCTAGAGATTTGACAGGAATAGTTTCACTAAAGGTTTCAGACATATTAGAAGGAGGATTGGTGGATAAGGTACTATGTAGATCTTGAGGTTGATCTGACAATAATTCTTTCATGAGGTTTGAAACAGATGGTATTTTAGCCATTTTTTATTTTATTGAAAGAGAGTGAGAAGAAGAAGGACTAGTTTTTACATTTTATGAAAAGGTTTTGAATTACTTAGGAAGAGGATGAATTAAAAGGATTTAAATCTGTAGTTAATGCAACGACTGTTTGAGAGGAATTTTTGAGTTGACACTTTTAATGGATGAAAGAGATTCTTCCTACTGACTTGATCTTGACAACTTTTTTTCAGGCAAAAGAAGGCATGTCACCCTTTTTCATAGATGTTTAATAATTTTTTAGGCATATTGTTTTGGTACTAACCTGAGAGTTGGGACCAGGTCCCTCTCCTTTTAAGTAAATTTCCTGTTTGTGTTTGCCTCAATTTTTCCTTCAAAAGTTTTTCCTTTAAGGTATACCTACAAAGGTATAAAGATGAATTAGATTAGCATACACCTACTTTATCATGGATACCTATCTCCTTGACATAGCTAAATTTTGAGTGGAAACACTGAGTCATAGGAAAGATATAATTGATTTGAATCACTACTTCCTTCAATCTTTTGAACCTTAACATTCCCGCTTTATATAACTGTTTAGAGATCTCCCATTGGTTCTGAGAACTAGGCATAAGTCCTTGCTTCATTCAAGTAAGAAGTCCTTTTCATCTCATTTTGTTGTGTACCTTTGTTGAAAATATCTTACTATAGCTCTTATCTAGCTTTGACCATTTCCTATGATGTGCCCCTTCCCTTTTTTTATAATTGCTCATAGGCTTGAAGCCTTGTTTCTAGTATCATTTTCAGCCTTCTCTTTGGACCTAGTAAGCTAAGCTTCTTCTTCGTAATCTAGGCTTTTGACATCATCAATACTTAAACTATTTAGTTTAGAGAGAGTTTGTGAAGAATCAATCCATTCAAGAGATTTGTTTAACTCTTCTTTTAAATGAACCAGGTCTCTTCTTAGTTTTTCATTCTTTGTGAAGCGTAGACCTAAGGTACTCTTGAGAAATTCTCATCTTCTCTTCAAGTTCAATAAAAAGCTTTGAGTTGTCATTCTTCTCTCTATTCTCAGAAGCATTTTTCTTAGTTGTTAGTTCATATACGTAGTTTATCAACAAACTAGAAGGCCTCTTTATCCTTTTAATAGAGTTGTAATCTAGAGCACTCTTGATATTAAAAAGGTTTATCTTCTTATCCTTTTCATCTTTACAGGTTCACTAGAGGAATCTTTCCATGCTATCAGATCTTCATTTACCATATACTCAGCCCCAGTTTTCCTTTTTGACTTTTCATGAACCTTATCATCCTACTATATATGATAGTTTCTCATAAAAAAACTCAAAACTATCATTGTTGTGACAACCTTCATTCTTACCATTTTTTTTGCCACGTTGACCACTCATTTTTCAGCTATAATAATTTTTGTTGCAAAGAGTGCAACATCAGTGTTGTCAACACTTGTCTTAGATTCTAGACCCTTGGTGAGAAATCTTTCCATTTTTGCTTCCTTTATTTCCACCCTAGTTTAGTTAAAACAGCCATTATGATCAGAACAATCTAGGTGTGAACCATTTAGAGTGAACCTGCTCTGATACCAAATGATGGAACTATTAGGAGTTGAACCACAAGTGAGGACCAGGTCCCTTAGAGTTATTTTCAGTCATTAGAAAAGTAAAGAAATTACGAGGTGCTAGAAAAACAAAGAAAGTGCAGGAAAGAGCAACACATGATTTTTTACGTGGAAACCCAATATGGAAAAAATCACGTCTTACCCTGAAGCACCATAATAGTCCTCTATAATCAACCTCTTGATTATAGACTTGACTGTAAACCTAACTCTAGGGTTCTCTGTAACGCCCCGAGATCCTATCCCGAGATGTCACACGATGCATATGGACCCAAAGGACCACAAGCTAACCTTTTTCTGATATCTGTACTTGTACACTCCATAATATCTGAAAAAAATGTGAAAACTTTCCATAAGGTTCAACACATCTATACATACTCAAAACTAAAAACTGAATACTAATACATCCGTCTGAAAAGCCTCTAACTATCTAAACTGTGGAGTTGTTGGGACATATCCCCAACTAACTCCGTCAACAGAAAATAAACAAAGTCTAAAAAATTAGTAGTAAACTGAGACTCGTCCTCGAAAGAACAAGAGTCACTACTACTGCTGCTGACTGGGACCAAACTGTAGAGAATAAACTAGATCCTGTGCCTCTGAACCTATGGTGTCAAATAAAAGACCATAGCATAAATGCGTCAGTACAAACATGTACTGAGTATGAAAATGGGGTAGGCTAATTCAAGGATTTATGCATGCACAATATCTAAACTGAATAATCATGAAAATGGCACATGAGAACATATACATGAATGCACAGAACAAGAACACAATTATTGCAACTCTAGATACTGAAACTCGCATACCACTTTACTGCATATTGAACTCACTAATGACACTGAGATACCGAATCATTGACTCATCTGATACTGATAACTGAGGATCTGGATGTGCTTACATCAAGAACTGAACTTTTCGACTTACTGCTTTCCACTGACAGGATTAGAGATCAACCTTTCTAACAGATGATTTTGGAAGCTTTATCAATAAAAAGAAATATGATTATATCTGAATCTAACAACAAAAATATTCAATAGAAATATGATACTGTGATCAAGCCTATTTGACAGCATATCTCTAAATATAATATCAAATAACTGTATGTGAGACCAAGTCTATCTAATGGGATGGCCCATAAATCAATGGAACTATCTGAGTTCCTCATAATGATAGATGATTGTATGTGACAGTCCTAATTTCTGAAGACTGATTCTGAAACTGAGATTGAATTTGAAACTAAAACTGTGGGAAGTAGTGACTTAACCGACGTGCCCCGACCTACCACATGTGGGGTCCAACCTATACCCTAATTGGAAGGGTGTCATTACCACGCCCCTGGTAAAGAAAACTCTATGTGACCCTTATCTAACAGGTCCTCAAACGAGAACGGTGAAGCCCTCATCTAGCAGGTCAAGCCACCTCATCTACCCTCATCTAGAAAGTATGATGTCTCTCATCCACCCTCAACTAATAGGTGTGATGTCTCAACCTACACTGGCTACATAGTTCTGGAGCACAAGGATTGCTTCTAAGAATCACACCCTCTACTAGTAGGTGAGATCCCATCCTTGAGCTCGCTCGATGCTAGTTTCTACTCCCAACTGAAAGACTCAGAACTGAATTCTACGCTAAACACTGGCTGAACTAAATCTAACACTGATCATACTACTTAAAATGTCTTACTGAGTTATGTTGAGATCACTTGGCTCCGTATCTGACTGAAAAGATATTGAATCATGGTATCTGACTAATGATACAGAGGTTGAATAGATAACTCAAATTGCTTCTGAGATTAGGATTGAATCACTTGAATACTATTAGAACTGATCTGATTACAAGTCTGAGGCTAGGTTACTAGAGATACACAAATTACAGAGATAACTGAGATTACCGAGATTTATTAAACTTTGCACTTGTCTGAGGAAACAGAGTTCTATAGTTCACTGACTTTTGAGAATCATGGTTCGATTGGACTTATCGAGACACCGAAATGGGCTCGAGACAACAGCTTTATTTTCGGGTATAAATACCCCCAGTACTCGATAACATAAATGCAAGACATAATTATTCTTTATCTCAAATCTTTCATGCATCATCACGGTTATCGATTCATCATTATAATCATTCATTCATCATTACAACCATTCATTCTTCATTACAATCATTCATGTATCATCACAATCATTAAAGAATCACTTCAAGTAGTTGGGCATCATAACATACTTCCCCTCTAAAGATCCTTAGGACATCGCATTAAGCATTTAGGAAACATAGACCTCTATTCATCATCACAACCACAAAAGGGTCACTCCAAACCTTTAAGGATCATCAACATCGGTTCACCATCATCTACTAGCCTAGGTAACACATGCTATTAGATTATACCCCCATTCAACAAGATCTTATATCAAGTACTTCATACCTATATCGTTCTTGTCATGTATTTGGATACCACTTGATTTGGGGGAAACTTCATACTAAAATGTCACTATTTACTTGTTAACCACTTGACATGTATTAAAAGCTTAGCATATATCAAAGATCACAAAATCAGGAAATTTACAACATCATATCTCAACTTGTTCACTAGGGTATTTCAACAACCACTAGACACGACCGATTTTACACCAACTTGGGGATTTCATGCTATCTTGGCACATTTCACTAACTAAGGCATTTATCAAACACTACGCATGCATGGACTAGCTCACAATTTAGGGTTTCCTATTCAACATACTATAGTGTCCCTTATGCTTCACCTATGCTCTTTATCAAAACTATGGGTAACGTTCTTCACTTATTCAACCATTTTTACACCCAAAAGTCATTAACACATCACATAGAAAAACAACTTCAAGAGGGTCTATCACAAACATCACATGAATTCCACATACTAGGGTCAAAGCACATATATCTTGTAGGCAAACATAAATCAAAACTCAACAACACATTAAACATCCATTCCAACTCATACAAATCATTTACAACTCATAAACAAAAAAATCTTTTAGTTTTAAAAAGGGTTCTTGAGCTTCTTTGATGAAAGGGACCCAAGAATCAACATCTACATACCTTGACCTTTGAAATTGGATAAACTTTAGTGCTTGAAACTTTATCCACACTTGAAATAAATAAATTATTGAAGTCCACACTATGAGGAACTAGATTCTTGATGAAACCTTGAAGATTTATAGATGATTTTTGGAAGATTAGGGCTCTTGATTGAAACCCTAGTTATACTCTCTTGAGAGAGTTGAAAAAGAAAATGATTGAATTAGGGTTTGAAGAGGGTTCCTCATATTTATAAAGGCTCAAAAAGGGTGGGAAATGACTAAAATACCCTTTCAAAAACTCTCTTAATTTGCTGGAAAAATATACTTGACTCCATCCGTGATAGGCCGTCAGGTTTGTGATAGGCCGTCACAAATGGTCATCAGAAAAGGGGTCCAAATTCTTGATTTTCTTCCCAAGGCTAACGATGTTATCAGAAAAGTCGTCAGAATATGACGACATCATCAGAGGGCATCAGAAACGTGTCAGCCCGCCAGAAACATCGTCACCATTTTCCAGCTTGACATCCTGGAGTAAAATGGGCATAACTCTTTGCTCCGATATTGAATTTAGGCGAAATTGATATCTTTGGAAAGTTAATTCAAAGATATTTTATTTGATATATATAAAACCACCTAGTTCTTAATATACAGCGAGTTATGGTCAATTGAAGTTGACCTAAATTTTGACGGTCACTAAAACTTGAACGATAGGAAAGATTTCAACTCGTTCATGAGTAAGGGGACCTCTATGATCTCAATTCATGCTCAAATAGATTCCCACATGATTTAAATTATTTCATACTTGGGAGGATATTTTTGAAACATTTATTCTCAGCTTTTTACCAAATACACTCTAAGGCTAAGACTGGGAAAGGATTTTGCGGGGTATTACATTATCTCCCCCTTGAGAACATTCGTCCTCGAATGTCGTTTGATAGAATGAGAATATGGATCAACAAAACTTACTCAAGAAATGGAAATATCTCAGATCAGGACTATGCAACTGGAACGACTGACATATAGAGTTCTCACACTGGGCATGCATATATGATGCATGGAATACTCGACTGATGATACTCATAGATGAATTCTCATAATACACATGCATATCTGATGCATGGACTCATAAATGGGATGATATCATGAATACACGACTGAACACACGCTAACAAGATGAACACTTTCTACTAAATGCACATACATAATGCATGAATGTCTGACTAAGCTAACTTTTGAAAGCACGACTCGACAATGCAACAATGATTGATGCTAACTTTATAAGGAAAATCTTAACATGCATCAAGATGAATCTAATGGAATGCAACATCATAATACCATGGGTATCTCCCCCTTGGGACTCTATGTCCCTCTAAATACACTTCACTAAAATACTGGAGTGGTGTGTGGGGCACCTACAGAGTGGATCATAATTAACCGATCAAGATTTGAAACTTATGCATGACTCATGCTAACATATAAGCTCAAAATGAGACCAAAGGATCTATCAATGCATAACATAAAGATGAATGGCTCATAACATACCCGGGTCAATTTCAGGGGATCTTTCCCGATCAAGGCGAGCCTGAAGTGCATACAATCTATTATGAGCTGAAGGATGACTACGCTGACTTCAGGGACCTGGCTTAGGACAATCTCGAACTTTGTGACCGGTCTCGCCATATCCAAAGCACACATCACTACCGGCTCTACCTATACCCTTATGATTCTTACCACATTCTTCACACAAAGGGTAGGTACGAATACCACTACTATTACTCTGGGCTTTGGAGCTTGGCTCTCCCTCAAATCTGACACCCCCCAAATGTAGGTGCGAGTACACTAGCTAAAGATGGAGATGGAACTAAAAGTCTCTGACCCTACTGAGAATTACTACCACCTTAAGACCCTGACTGCGAGAAACCACGACTACCTATCTTGGATTTCTTACTTACTCTCCCTCTCTCCTTCATCTTATCTTCCTTAATCTGTTGCGTATGAATCATTAGCCTAGAAAGATCCATATCTCTATTAAGCATGGCATCTCTACACTCTTTCAACACATCACTTGATACCTTAGTCAAAAACTTACTCATACTCTCTCTAGAGTCAGCTATCAAGTCGGGAGCATACCTAGCTAATTGGTTAAACTTAAGACAATACTCTTTCACTGTCATGGAGCCTTGCCTTATGTTTATAAACTCCTTTACCTTAGCTTCTCTCATTTCTAGCGGGAAAAACCTATCTAGAAAGGCACTCTGAAACTCTAGCCAAGTCACGAGAGCTGCGTTCACCCCTCTAGTTTTCTTCCACATCACTACCCAATCATGAGCAATATCTTTTAAATTATAAGATTCTAACTCAACACTCTCCTTCTCTGACACATGCATAATCTGGGTGATCTTCTTCACCTCCTGAAGAAATAATATGGATCCTCACCTACTACTGACCCAAAGAATTCGGGCAGGTTCATTTTCATGAAGCTTCTAATCCTAGCACTGGAGAATTCCCATCTTGCTGAGGTGGCACTACAGCCTGACGGTTACCATGAACATTAGTCACCGCCTGGGCTAGCGCTTGGAAAGATGCCCAAAACTCTGCATGTGACACTTTTATTTTTAGGATCTACTGGCTGAGGGGGATGATCATCAACCCTATGAACAAAATCTCTGAGAGGAGGCATACTCTGTAAATAAAAAAAATAAAGTGGATTAGACTGAGGATCAACTTGATCACATGCTTACTCGCACAAAATGATCACTAAAAGAAGAGGAACTGCTCCTAAGAACATCTTGTATCCTCTTGTAGATAAATGTGGTGCGCTACACACCCATGTACAAGACTCTACTAGATGCGGCTTTTCAGACTCCCTAGGATACTCTTGAACCTTTGGCTCGGATACTAATTTTGTAACGCCCCGAGATCCTATCCCGAGATGTCAAACTATGCTTATGGACCCGAAGGACCACAAGCTAACCCTTTTATGATATCTGTACCTGTACACTGCATAATATCTAAAAAAATATGGAAACTTTCCATTAGGTTCAACACATCTATACATACTCAAAATTGAAAACTGAATACTAATACATCCATCTGAAAAGCCTTTTACTGTCCAAACTGTGGAGTTGATGGGACATGTCCCCAACTAACTCCATCAACAGAAAATAAATAAAGTCTAAAACAATAGTAGTAAATTGAGGCTCATCCTCAAAAGAAGAGGACTCATTGCTACTGCTACTGACTGGGACCAAACTACTAAGGACAAACAGGATCTTGTGCCTCTGAACCTATGGTGTCAAATAAAACACCAAAGCGCAAATGCGTCAGGACAAAAATATACCGAGTATGTAGACGGGGTAGGCTAATTCAAGGGTTTATGCATGCAAAATATCTAAACTGAATAATCATGAAAATGCCGCATGAGAACACATACATGAATGCACAGAACATGAACACAATTATCGCAACTTCAGATACTAAAACTCGCATACCACTTTACTGAAGACTGAACTCACTACTGATACTAAGATACTGAATCATTGACTCATCTGATACTTATAATTTAGGATCTGGATGTACTTACATCAAGGACTGAACTCTTTGACTTACTGCTTTCGACTGACAAGATTAGAGATCAACCTTTCTAATAGATGATTTTGGAAGCTTTAACAATAATAAAAAATATGATTATATCTGAATCTGACAATAAGATTACTCAATAAAAATCTGATACTGTGATCAAGCCTGTCTGACAGCATATCTCTGAATATAATATCAAATAACTGTATGTGAAACCAAGTCTATCTGATGGGATGGACCATAAATCAATGGAACTATCTGAGTTCCTCATAATGATAGATGACTATATCTGACAGTATTGATTTCTGAAGATTAATTCTGAAACTGAGACTGAATTTGAAACTAAAACTATGGGAAGTAGTCACTTAACCGACATACCCCGACCTACCACATATGGGGTCCAACCTTTGCCCCAGTTTGAAGGGTGCCATTACCACGCCACTTCTAAAGACAACTCTATATGGCCCTAATCTAGCAGGTTCTCAAACGAGAACGGTGGAGCCCTCATCTAGCAGGTCAAGCTACCTCATCTAGAAGGTATGATGCCTCACATCCACCCTCAACTAATAGTTGTGATATCTCAACCTATGTTGGCTATGTAGTTCTGGATCACAAGGATTGATTCTAAGAATCACACCCTCCACTAGTAGGTAAGATCCCATCCTTGACCTCGCTCGATGCAAGTTTCTACTCCCAACTGAAAGACTCAGAACTGAATTCTCAACTGAACACTGGTTGAACTGAATCTAACACTGATCATATTACTCAAAAGGTCTGACTGAGTTACGCTGAGATCACTTGGTTCCGTATCTGATGGAAAAGAAATCAAATCATGGTATCGGACTGAAGATACAGAGCTTGAATAGATTACTCGAATCGCTTCTGAGATTAGGATTGAATCACTTGAATACTGTTAGAACTGAGTTGATTACAGGTCTGAGTCTAGGTTACTAGCCATACACAGATTACAGAGATAACTGAGATTATCGAGATTTATTAAGCTTTGCACTTGTATAAGGAAATAAAGTTCTATAATTCACTGAGTTTTGAGAATCATAGCTCGATTGGAATTATCGAGAAACTGACATGGGCTCTAAACAACAGCTTTATTTTTGGGTATAAATACCCTCAGGACTTGATAACATAAAAGAAAGACATAATCATTCTTTATTTCAAATCATTCATGTATCATCACGGTCATCCATTCATCACTACAATCATTCATTCATCATTACAAGCATTCATTCTTCATTACAATCATTCATGTATCATCACAATCTTTAAAGCATCACTTCAAGTAGTCGGGCATCATAACATACTTTCCCTCTCAAGATCCTTAGGACATCGCACTAAGAATTTAAGAAACATAGACCTCTATTCATCATCACAACCGCAAAAGGGTCACTCCAAACCTTTAAGGATCATCAACATCTGTTCACCATCATCTACTAGCCTAGGTAAGACATGCTATTAGATTATACCCCATTCAATGAGATCTTATATCAAGTACTTCATACCTATATCGTTCTTGTCATGTATTTGGATACCACTTGATTTGGGGGAAACTTCATACTAACACGTCACTATTTACTTGCTAACCACTTGACATGTATTAGAATCTTAGCATATATCAAAGAGAACAAAATCGGGGAATTCACAAAATCAAATCTCGACTTGTTCACTAAGGTCTTTCAGCAACCACTAGACACGACCGATTTTACACCTACTTGGGGATTTCATGCTATCTTGGCACATTTCACTCACTAAGGCATTTATCAAAGACTAGGCATACATGGACTAGCTCACAATTTGGGGTTTCCTATTCAACATACTATAGTGGACCTTATGCTTCACCTAAGCTCTTTATCAAACCTATGGGGAACTTTCTTCACTTATTCGACCATTTTTACACCCAAAAGTCATGAACACATCACATGGAAAAACAACTTCAAGAGGGTCTATCAAAAACATCACATTAATTCCACATACTAGGGTTAAAGCTCATAAATTTCGTAGGCAAACATAAATCAAAACTCAACAACACATTAAACATCCATTTCAACTCATACAAATCATTTACAACTCATAAACATAAAAATCTTTTAATTTTAAAGAGGGTTCTTGAGCTTCTTGGATGAAAGGAACCCAAGAATCAACATCTACATACCTTAACCTTTGAAATTGGATGAACTTTAGTGCTTGAAAATTTATCCACACTTGAAATAAATAAATTCTTGAAGCCCACACTATGAGGAACTTCATTCTTGAAGAAACCTTGAAGATTTATGGATGATTTTTGGAAGATTAGGGTTCTTGATTGTAACCCTAGTTATACTCTCTTAAGAGAGTTGAAAAAGAAAATGATTGAATTTAGGTTTGAATGAGGGTTCCTCATATTTATAGAGTCTCAAAAAGGATGTAAAATGACCAAAATACCCTTGCAAAAACTCCCTTGAATTGCTGGAAAAATATACTTGACGCCATCCAAGATAGGCCGTCAGGTTTGTAATAGGCCGTCACGAATGATCGTCACAAAAAGGGTTCAAATTCTTGATTTCTTGGCCAGGGCTGATGAAATCATCAAAAATATCGTCAGAATGTAACGACGTTGTCAAAAAGGGCGTAAGAAATGTGATAGCCCGTCAGAAACGTTGTCACCATTTTCCAGCTTGACATGCTAGAGTAAAATGGGCATAACTCTTTACTCGGATATCAGATTTAGGCGAAATTGGTATTGTTGGAAAGATAATTAAAAGATATTTCATTTTTTATATAGAAAACCAGCCAGTTCTTAATATACAATGAGTTATGGTCGATTGAATTGACCTAAATTTTGACGGTCACTAAAACTTGAACGATAAGAAAGTTTTCAACTCGTTCATGAGTTAGGGGATCTCTATGATCTTAATTCATGCTCAAATAGATTCCCACACGATTTAAAGTATTTCATATTTGGGAGGATATTTCTGAAATATTTTGACTCGAATTTTTGATTTACCAATTACGCTCTAAGGCTCAGACAGGAAGAGAATTTTGCGGGGCATTACATTCTCCTACTTGCAATACCTCTATTGTAAGCATACCTTGAAATCTTTGCCAAGTTTCCCTTCACCACTGGTTAACTTTAACCAGCTACAAGATTAGGTAACTCTACCTAAGCAACTCTCTCAAAACAAATCACTACTCTTATAAGATGAGTAGGTCAATTGTACATCATTAATTACTCAAGAACAATTTCAATTTAAGAACGCATCAATCTAAGAACTTGAGTAATATTAAAATGGGGTTTTGCGGCCTCTCTTTTCACTCTTTAGAATGTGCAAAAAACCTTCGTTGGAGAGGCGTCTCTTTCTTTTTATAGCTGGGTGAGGATTAGGGATTGAAATATCACTGGACCAGCTATCCAAGTCAGTACAAAATAGCATAAAATTGCACCTGCAAGTTTCTTACATAAGATGACAAAACTATGTTTAAGGTGTGTACCAGTTGTACTGTACCTTGCACATCCAGGGACTTGGTCCCTTGTAGTTTAGATGTTCATCATCAAAAATACATATAGCAAAAGCTAAGGATCCTTAGATGAGAAACCTCATGAAGTTAATCCTTGACCTGCTTTCAGAAGTGCGAATGCCTTCAAATGCTCAACCCTACAAAATTTAAATAGGAAGTGAACAAAAAAAGTCATAATAATTATTCAACATAAATTAATGCAAGAGTAAAATAATAGTTATTAAATTTACCATAAAAGTCCAAGGATGGACGTATAAGCTGATCGTTTTTGGGGATAGTTTTGTCAATAAATATTTGATAGTCAACTTGTAGCACCAACAAATCAACTTCTATGACTTTGTAGACATCTCTTTCCAATATAACGAAATGGTCAAACCAAACCAATCACAATTGATCCTTGTACTTGTTTGGTATGGATTTATCCTTGAGATTTTTAATTAACACCGTGGCTTTGTATCCACATCCAGCAATGTCCAACAACCCATCTATTTTTCCTTACCTTTATTAGTTTTGGTAGGTGGTCTCTTGGACAGTGTCTTTTTTGTATTCGATGCTGGTGGTTTTGCTGCCCTGCTTGCCTTGAAATTTTTTAGAGGTGTTTCCTTTAGGAGAGATTCTTTTGGACGATTGCATCTCAAGCCTTTCACTATGGAAAATTCTTTCATGACAAATCAAACGAGCATGCCACAGTAGTTAATCCAAATTTCCTCCATCATTTTTGTCCCCTCCTTCAAATCTTTATCATCACCCAAGTAGTTGATCTTGTGATCGAGAAGATCATATATCATGCATATTTGGAAGTGGGAATTATTGTCCTCAGGCAGCTTAAGAATGTCTTCGAAGCAGCTGGAACTAAAGAATATCCTCTAATTTTTCCTTCTTCATAATATTCTTAAACTAATCAAAAGGTTTTCCTATAAGAGATTTAACTACAAAATCATCGGTTAAATCTGCAGGGTTATCTATCAGTATCTCAACTTGAAACTTGTCAATACTAATAGTTTTGACAGGATCATGCTGGGATTTCGATGTTAATTCACCTCTCTTTGATGATGCACTTTCATCATCTTTCTTGTTCTCCTTGGAAGATCCATCTTCTTCCTCACTTTCTACTTTCTCCTCTTCTTCTTTATCTTCATCTTCTTCTTTCTCAATTTTATTTTTCCCACTACCCACGACAAAAATTTCTCCACCTCCCTAAACATCATTTTCCTTAGATTCACCATACTTTCCTCAGCTTCACTTTTTCCTCAAATAGGTTATTCAGGAAGCTCCTCTGAATCCATCTGTACTCCAGCCTTTTTTTAGTTAGTTAGAAGTTGATCCATTTTCACTTTTTTTCTCTTAGGAGACATATTTTACCTACAAAAAAGAGAAACAAAAAATATTACAATTGTTGTCTGCATAAATTGAAAAAAAAGGTAACACAAAATTCAATAAATACAACACACTACAAAAATATTCCAACAGATGAACCAGCTGTTGCAATAGATTAACAACCTATTGTAATAGATGGGCTTCTGTTGGAAGAAATCAAAATAATGTTGCTACTAGTTTATTTTCCTTCAACAGCAGATACATCTTTTGCAAACGATGGTTTATCTGTTGGAAGAGTCATTTTGTTTTATTCCAACAATGATACACCTATTAAAATAGATGGAAAATCTATTTGAAGACCTATTTTAATATCTTCCAACAGATTTTCCACCTGTTGCAACAGGTGGGTCATCTCTTGAAAGTTATCAAAACAAGTAGCAGTTCTATTTTGATAACTTCCAACAGATTACCCATCATTTGCAACAGATGGATCATCTATTGGATGAAATTGAATCAGGCCTTCCATATTTCCATCAGTTATATAATTTTTTGGTCAATACAGCACCCAAACACCACCAATACCACCAATATTAACACCACCACCAATACCAACATTGAAACCACCAATACCAACACCACCAATAACAACACCACTAATACCACAAACACCACCACTAATACCACCACCAACAACAATGCTAAACACTAATACCAACACCACAAACACTACCACCAAAACCACTAATACCAATAGCACCAATACCATCACCACTAATACTAATACCACCAACACCACCACCAATACAACTACCAACACCACTACTAACACCACCACCATTAACACCAATACCACCAACACCAACACAAACACCACCACAAACACTACTAATATTAACACCACCAATACTAATACCACCAACAACAACACCAATACCATCAACACCACCAATACCACCAACACCACCACCAATACCACCACCAACACCAACACCAAAACCAACACCAATATACCACCACTAATACCAATACTACCAACACCACCAATAATACCACCGCCAACACCATTAATACTAACACTACCAATACCAACACCAACACTACGAATACTAATACCACCACCAACACTAACACCAATACCAACACCAACACCACCAATAGCATCACCAATACCAAAACCACCACCACCAACACCAATAATATGAACACCATTAATAAAATAAAACAATAACAAAACCAACAACAAACAAAATAATTAAACAACAAATAAACAACACCAATAGTGCCAATAACACCAACAACAACTACCAACAATGCCACAAATACCATCCAACAACACTATAATAGTCAATAAAAAACTAGGGTTTTCTCAGGTTTTTCTTGTATTTTTTAGCATCAAAATCCAAAATTGTTGATCAATTCTCAAAGATAATACAACTAAAAGTCTGTTTTTTCATCATTAACTAAAAATCCCTAATTTAACAATAATTATAGAACTAATTATCAACTAAAAAGTCCTAATTTCTATGAAGAGATAGAAAATGGTGAATACAAGCAAGGAAAAGGTAGAAAATAACAACTATATGGTAGGAAATAGGAAGAAAATCAAGCTATTATGAAGGGTTGAACAATCTATTGAGTAGTTTCTATTTATATCATTGAGAGAGAAAGAGAAGTGAGAGAACTTGACATATGAAATGATAAAATATTTTTCCCACAACTATTCTATGGGTTAATTTGTATTTTGAAAAAGAATGATAAGTTTTAAAAATATTAGTTTAGTCTGAATTGATCTTAATTAACTTTTTAAAAGAGATAAATTTTAACTGTTTTATGATAAATAAAATTAATTTCACTACAAATAGTTTTCAATCATTAAGTTTAATTGTAACTTTAATGAATTTAATTTTAGTTTCATAGTAATTTAATATGAATTATTTCAACTCAAATTTATTAATTGGTGACTCTGGCCAGGACTAACACAATAGTTGATCATGTAATTGCAATGACATCAATTGAAATTGTGATTGAACCTATGAAGTCATCCTTAATTCTAGATTTCAAATAATGGCTTGATATGAATCATTTCAACTCAAATTAATCAATTGATAACTCTGGTCAGGACAAATACAATAGTTGATCATGTTATTCCCACAACATCAAATAAAACTATAGTTGAACATATGAACTCATCCTTAATTATAACTAAATGAATTTAGATATTTCATATAATGGATTTATATGAATCATTTCAACTCAAATTGATCAATTGATGACTTTGCTCAAGACGAACACAATAGTTGATCATGTAATTGCAATGACATCAATTAAAATTTAACTTGAACCTATGAACACATTTTTATTTCTCGCTAAATCAATTTTGATATTTCAAATAATGACTTGATATGAATCATTTCAACTCAAATTGATCAATAGATGACTCTGGTCCGGACGAATACAATAGTTGATCATGAAATTGCAAAGATATCAATTGAAATTATAGTTGAACCTATGAACTCATCCTTAATTCTATCTAAATTAATTTATATATTTAAAATAATATCTTGATATGAATAATTTCAACTCAAAATGATCAATTGATGAGTCTAGTCAGGACAAACACAATAGTTGATCATGTAATTCGAATGACATCAATTGAAATTATTGTTGAACCTATATACTCATCCTTAATTCTCTCAAAATCAATTTAGATATTTCAAATAATGGCTTCGCATAAATCATTTCAACTCAAATTGATCAATTGATGACTCTGGTCAAGACAAACACAATAGGTAATGATGTAATTGCAACGGGATCAATTGAAATTAAAGTTGAACCTATGAAATTATACTTAGTTCTATATAATTAAATTTAGAGATTTCAAATAATGACTTGACAAGAATTATTTCAACTTGAATTGATCAATTGATGACTCTGGTCAGGATGAACACAATAATTAATCATGTAATTGCAACGACATCAATTACAACTATAGTTAAACCTATGAACTCATCCTTAATTATAGATAAATAATCTTTTATATTTTAAATAATGGCATGACATAAATCATTTAAACTCAAATTGATTAATTGATGACTCTGGTCAGGACGAACACAATAGTTGATCATATAATTGCAACAACATAAATTGAAATTATAGTTGAACCTATGAACTCATCCTTGATTCTAGATAAACCAATTTATATATGTCAAAAAAAGGCTTGATATAAATTATTTCAACTTAAATTGATTAATTGATGACTCTGGTCAGAATGAACACAATAGTTGATCATGCAATTACAATGACATCAATTGAAATTATAGCTCAACCTATGAACTCATCTTTAATTATAGATAAATAAATTTAGATATTTCAAATAATTACTTGATATGAATCATTTTAACGCAAATTGATCAATTAATGACTCTAGTCAGGATGAACACAATAGTTGATCATGTAATTGCAATGATATTAATTGAAATTGTAATTGAACGTATGTACTCATCCTTAATTCTAGATAATCAAATTTATATTTTTCAAATAATGGCTTAACATGAATTATTTCAACTCAAATCGATCAATTGATGACTCTGGTCAGGACGAACACAATAGTTGATCATGTTATTGTAATAACATCACTTGAAATTCTAATTAAACCTATGAACTCATTCTTAATTCGAGATAAATAAATTTAGATATTTCAAATAATGACTTGTTATGAATTATTTTAACTCAAATTGATCAATTGATGGCTCTAGTCTAGACGAACATAATAGTTGATCATGTAATTGCAATGACATCAATTGAAATTATTGTTGAACCTATGAACTCATCATTAATTATAGATAAATTAATTTAGATATTTCAAATTATGACTTGATTTGAATAAATAGAGGACTAAACTATTTCAAGAGATGACACATATTTTGAAAATTATCAAAAAATTATAGACATCTATTAAAATAGATATTTAACCTATTGCAACAGATTACTTATCAATTAGAAATAATCAAATAGATCTATTGCAACAGATGACTTATCTATTGGAAATTATCAAATATATGTTGTCATCTATTATGATAGATTATTTATCCTAGTTAGAAATTTTCAAACAGATATTGATATCTATTGCAAGAGATGACTTATTGTTGGAACATATTTTTAAATTTTAAAGAAATTATTTGTCCAAAAGAAAAAAAAGAAAAAAATACTAAGAAGGCCAAACATTTTTTGGATAAATCAAAAATTTCCTCCATGTGTTGTCTTATCTTGTCTTTTCAATGTCAGTATCACCGTCTCCTCTTTCTTCTCAAAGCATTACTCACTATAAATTAATAATATTTAAACCCATCTCTAGAATTCTCTATCATTCAACCATAAAATAATTCATCTCTCTTCTTTCTCTTTCTCTCCTTTTTAGGGTAATCCTAGTCGTCTTCTTTTTTCTCTCTCTTTTCTCTCCTCTTTCACCTGAGGATCCTTTTGGATCTCAACCAATATATATCTTTTCTTACCTAAAATAATTATTTTGATCCCTTTTATTTTAACATGGTAGGTATGGTTCACTATTAGATCTATGCTTCTGCTAATATTCTTGCCTTCTCGTCTTCTTCTTAGCCTATTTCATCAAATTTTTTATGTTTTCTGTAATGCCCCAAAAATGGGTCCCAAGATGTCACACGGTACTCAAGACTATGAGTAGTCTTAAGCTAACCCTGTCTGCCTTTTACTGAGTCTGAATCTCATAATAAGGAAATATAAATATAACATCAAAACTAGAATGTGGAAATATGTCTAAGCTAACTGAGACTATATGAATATAATCTCTAAACAATACAAGACTCAAGAGTCTAATCAATCAATACGAAAAATCTGAATCATAATCTAGCAGTCTGACAAGCCACTACTACTAATGCTAGAGAGTCACTAGGACAAACCCCCAGCTGACTCGAACTGTCTGAAAATATTGAATCTTCTATACTAATAAGCTAAAGAACTGAAATACTAAGTCCCCAAACTATGAGGACTCACCAACTATCAGGATACAGCTAGAGATGCTCGAAATCACTCACGCTGCTGAAACTAAGCACCTAAACCTACATTATGAGACAATGTAGCACATAGACATATATGTGGATCAGTACTTCAGGATTGTACTGAGTATACAGGGGTGAATGCATAAGTAAAAATCATATCTTAACATATTTATAAATTTAAAAATAATGCGTGCTAAATATAGATGACTCACATAAGCTAGATTTAACTAAAAAATGGGAATCATAATCATGAGTAACAAAACATATTGTATAAATCTAGTGAGTCATAACATTTAGTTCTGAAAGCTGTACTTGTATTATATCTGTAAATCATACTGTCTAAGTGTAGGAAGGACTCAGTTCTATGTCTAAAATCTAAAAACTGAAATTTGTAGCTGATGTCTTCTGTAAATCAATATCTAAGTAAAGTTGTGAGCCTTTACACTTAATTTCAAAAAGTTGTTCTGTTAAAATTATTCTATTCTATAAGGTTTTACTAGTTGGGAAATAATTTTAGAAAAATTATTCTAAAAGGTCTTCCAGTTAGGCTATAGGGAATTCTTTTAAAAGCTTTCTGTAAGGGGGGTTCTTCTAACCGACATAATCCATGTGAGCAATCATGGAGTCCAACGTCTAGTTCCCTTATAGAAAAATCTTACATTAGCGAGAGGTGTTATACTCTTGCCAAGGAGTACAACCTAATCTAAGTGATCACATCTGTATCTATCATTCATATAAAAATGGGAATAATCAGATAATCTGAACCTATGTTGGCTCATAGTTCTAGGGCATGAGAAGATACCCAACTCGATGCTAAATACTACTCCCTTTAATCTGTATGCTCATTCTATTGGAAATCCACTTTAAAATCTAGTATAATGGTTCATTACGAAAACCAACTTATATTTGTTAAGTTAAACTATAGTCTGAAACTGAAAAGTGGATTTCATATCTAAGCTGAGATCAAAAGATTAAATCTTAATCAAAAATCTGAAAATACTCTAGTCATAGGGTGCTCATAGAATATCAATCTTGAAATAGCAATATTCAATTAGGGCTTAATAATCATGCATCAAATCCATGTCAAAATATAATAATATTCATTCTTGATAATGAAGGTACAAATAATTCAACTCAAATTTTGGAAATTACTGCAATAGGCAGCAAAATACAAAAGTAAACATGAAATTCATCATCTAACTCACTTCAAAGCTCAAAATTCTTCAATTTGCAATAGTGGGTGTAAACCCTAATTTTAAATTCATGAATAATCATACAAATTCATATAAATTTGTAATTAAAACTAGTTTTAGGCACAAAGATGGAAGAGGATCCTTGTTCATAAACCCCACATACCTTAATTAATGCAATTGATGAGAACACTTGATTTTGGATTCCTAATTGTGCTCTTGAAGATAGATTCTTGATTATCTTGAATTGATAACCTTAATTTGATCTATCTTGGAAAAAGAATGGAGGAAATTTTATTTTTTGGAGGTTAAATTTTAAGGTTCTAGGGTTTTCTTGAGAGAGAATAATGAAAAGTGAGCCTGTTGTGCTTAGAATAGGTTAAATTATTTGTTATTCACGAATTAGGGGATGGAGAATTAACTAAATTGCCCTTTTAAATATTAACTCGGAGATTGGAGAATTCTGATTTAGTCATCCACCGTGATGCGCCGCTATTGTGGTGGCTCACTGGAAAAGTGACGAGCCCAATTTTACCCATCAATACGACGCGGGGCTATCGCATTGGTCTATTGGAAAAGGGACAAGTCCTATTTTGGCCATCACTACGACAGGCTAAAATTATGTTGCCTTACTGAAAAAAGGACTAGTGGGAACTGGACTTTTACCATAATGCAATATAATCTTAGTGCTCCACTGGATTTTGACAATTGTGAAATCATCCTTTACCGCGATGCGGTGCCTGTCAAAATGCCATACTGTTTTACTAAAAATGCCATAACTTTTCAACTGAGTATCGAATTAAGGCAAAATTGATATCGTTGGAAAGCAAAGGCAATTACCTATATGTTGGAGGGTTTAGAGCTGGAAAATTCTACATATATCAAGAGTTATTTATTTTCAAAGATAACCCTTAACATTCTAGGAGCTAAACTGAGCTAGGAAAAGTATGAGGTATTACAATATCTCCACCTTGGGAATATTAGTCCTCGAATATGGCTAGTTAAATTGGAAATACTGAGGAACTGAGGCTATATGATGACATACACAACTAAACAAATTACATGACTGAATCTAAACATATTGAGCTACTGAACTAATCTGCGAGTGTATGAATTTACATGAAGATAACTATATGGTTGAATCTGATATTGGAAAAAAATTAAATTAAGGAAGATTGTTACCTTCGGCTTAATATAAGTTTCTCGGGGAAAGGTGAGGATACTTGGTAAGCGTGTCTTTTTCTTCTTCCCAAGTAGCACCGTCAACGGACTGATTTCGCCACAAAACTTTGACCAAGGGAACTTTTTTCTTCCTTAGTCTACGAATCTCAAGATCAAGAATCATTACTGGAACTTTTTTGTATGAGAGGCTATTGAATATTTGTACTTTCTAGAGGGACTATAACGGATGAATCATCTATGTACTTCTTTAATAAGGACACATGGAACACTGGATGAACTGACGACAAGTCTGTGGGTAGCTCAAGCTTATACGCTACCTTTCCAACACAATTAAAAATCCTGTAGGGGCCTACATATCGGGTACTAAGCTTCCTCTTTTTACCAAATCTCTTTACCCCCTTCATAGGTGAAACCTTCAAATACATAAGATCATCTACTTCAAACTCAAGATCTCTTCTTCTTACTTCAGTATAAGATTTCTAACAACTCTGAGTTGCTTTCAATCTCTCTCGAATCAAATAAACTTTCTCCATGGCTTCAAACACCATCTCTGGCCCAATAAAAGTGGTCTCACCCACTTTGAACCAATCGAATGGTGATCTATATCTCCACTTATAAGGAGCCTCCAATGGGGCCATCAGAATACTAGAATAGTAACTGTTATTATAGGCTAACTTAATCAATGGCAAGTGGTTATCCCAAATGTCTTTGAAGTCAAGAACACATGCCCTTAACATATCTTCTAAAGTTGGAATGGTCCTCTCTATCTGACCATCTAACAGAGGATAAAAAGATGAACTGATATGAACTTGGGTACCATGACCCTTCTGAAAAACTTTCCAAAATTAAGAGGTAAACTGAGTACCCCTATCTGAGATGATGGACAACGGAACTCCATGAAATCTAACCATCTCTCTAATGTATTGCTTAGCATAATCTGCAGCTGTGTAGGAAGTGTGAACTAGCAGAAAATGAGCTAACTTGGTCAATCTATCTACAATAACCCAAATTAAATCATGCTGATGATGTGAATGGGGTAATCCAATTATAAAGTCCTTATTCACCTCTTCCCACTTCTAAGTAGAAATACCAACTTCCTGCAAGGTGACACTAGGTCTTTGGTGCTCTACCTTAACCTGTTGACAGGTTGTACACTTGGCTATAAATTTTTCTATATTTTTCTTCATATCACTCCACCAATAGACTTCCCGTAAGTCTCGGTACATCTTTGTGGCTCCTGGATGAATAGAATAACACGCACCATACACTTCTGCCATAATTTGCTGCCTCAAATCATAAACACATGGCACATATAATCTACTCTGGTATCTCAACACACCATCTCTCCCCTAGGAGAAAACTTCTACCTTTTGGTATTTAATTGAACCCTTCAGCTTGACCAAACTAGGATCCTTATCCTGCTTCTCTTTCACTTCAGCAACTAGAGAAGATTCAGAACTACTCTGGACCCAAAAATTTCATTCAGCTGAGTCAACTAATCTCATGCCCAATCTATCTAACTGATGAACTTCTAAAACTAACTCTCTCTTATCATTCTCCACATGAGCAACACTACTCATAGATAATTTACTAAGGGCGTATGCAGCTATATTATCCTTGCCCGAATGATATAACATATTTATATCAAAATCTTTCAATAATTCTAACCATCTTTTCTGATGAAGATTTAACTCCCTTTGAGTAAACACATACTGCAAACTTTTATGGTCCGTAAACATAACAACATGCACCCCATAAATATAGTTTTTCTAGACTTTCAATGCAAACACAACAGCAGCTAACTCAAGATCATAGGTAGGGTAGTTATTTTCATGAGGCATACGTTGTCTAGAGTCAAAAGCTATAACCTTATATCTCTGCATCAAAACACAATCCACGCCAATTCTATAAGCATTATAATATACAACAAATACATTTGTACCATCAGGTTGTGCTAAAACTGGGGCTGAAGTGAGTTGAGTCTTTAACTCTTGAAAATTCTTCTCACAGGAATCTAACAGCTGAAACTTAACTTTATTTTGGGCTAGTCTAGACATCGGGGATGCAATAAATGAAAAAACCTCAACAAAACATCTATAATATCCAGCTAAACCCAAGAAACTTCTAATGTCTAATGGAGAAATAGTTCTAGGCCAATTCCTTACTACTTTTGTCTTTTAGGCATCAACCCTAATAGCGTTACTACAAATAATATGACCAAGGAATGCTATTAATCTTAGCCAAAATATACATTTAATGAACTTGGTGAACAACTCGGGAGTGTGAAAGCTGCATTGAGTAGAGTCTTATACATGGGTGTGAAGCACGCCACACTTATGGACAAAAGTCTATGAAATATTTTAGGAAAGTTTTCCTTATTTCAGTGTTCATGTCATGAGAAAGAGCATGGGCTCTATTAAATTCCTTTTTTCTAACCTATCCTTTATTTTATTTACAGAAAATATCTCCCAAAAAAAACAATAGAAGAAGGAACAAGGATTATCCTGCACCCCCACTTGTTAAGAAAGATATCCTAAATGAACATATCTCCCACACCGAATTCAGGTATGTTTTCACTACCTTAGACCACTCTGTAGCTACCCAAAACAACTAGAAGGTTGTTACTCCAGCAAATCTAGTGGCAATTATAACTACAGTTAGGATTTGAGATTTCACTCGGATGAATCCTCCTTTGATTTTAGGATCCAAGTCTAAGGAGGATCTACAAGAGTTTCTAGATATGGTATAGAAGGTGACTGATATCATGGGCATTACTTTGAGTGAGAGTACATAGTTGCTTACATATCAGTTATAGGATGTATCTCACACCTGGTTTAAGTAGTGAAAGAAGGACTATAGTGTTGATGCAGGTCCAGTAGAGTGTGAAGAGTTTTCCATAGCTTTCTTAGATAGTTTCTTTCCCTTAGAGTTGAGGAAAGATAAGGTTCAGGAGTTTATCAATTTGAATCAGGGTAATATGAGCATAAAGGATTTCTCACTTAAGTTTACTCAGTTGGTGAGGCATGCTCCTTCAATGATGGCTGATAATAGGTCTATAATGAGTAAGTTTGTATCTGGTGTAGTTGATAGTATGGTTAAGGAGTGTCGGACTGCCATGTTGATTAAATAGATGGACCTATCTAGGCTCATGGTTCATTCTAAATATAATAAGAAGGATAAGAGTTAGAAGAGGGGGAGAGATAATAAGAGGGCCAGAACAGGTAGTTTTAACTATTTTCAACTGAGTTCAGAAGGTTGTAACAATTCTCAGTTCTATCAGAAATTTTCAGTCCCAGCTCTATCTTCATCTAGTGCGTCAGTGCCTAAGTTCAGTCAACATAGTCGGGGTAGAGCACTAGGCTCTATGTCCCAGGGCAGTATAAACAGAGGTAGTACTAATCCTCTTTGCCAGAAATACAATAGAAATAATCAAGGTAAGTACAAGGCTAGTAATGATATGAATTTTGGTTGTGTCAAGCCAAGCCACAGGGTCAGAGATTGCCCGATGACTAGTTAGCATGGTCAATCCTATCATACTTTAGTTCTAGCAGTTCACCTGACTCAACAGGCTTCTACTTCCCGTGCCACCAGTGGGCAATGCCAAAATAGGTTATATGCACTCCAGACTTGACATGATCAGGAAATTTCTCCTGATATGGTTACGGGTACGTTACAGGTTTTCCATCTTCATATTTATTCATTGTTTGATTCCAGCTTTATTTTCTTTGGTAACTCCTTTTATAGCTATCAATTTCAGTATCAGACTAGAAACTTTAGTAGATCCTTTCTTAGTTTCTACCTCAGTGGGCAAATTTATTATAGCCAGACAGGCATACAGAAATTGCTCGATCACAGTATCTCAAAAAACCACCTTAGTTGATCTTGTGGAGTTAGATATGACTGATTCGGTGTCATTCTTGACATGGATTGGCTCCACTCATGATATGCCTCATTTGACTGTAGAAATAGAGTCACTCAATTTAAGTTTTCCAATGAACCAGTCATTGAATGGATGGGTAATACCTTTGTGCTTAGGGATCAGATCATTTCTTATCTTAAAGAAAGAAAGATGATATCTAAAGGGTATGTATTCCATCTTGTTTAAGTTAAGGACTCTAGTTCTGAGACTCCTAATCTTGAGTTAATTTCAATAGTAAGGGAATTTTCAGATGTGTTCCCTGAAGATCTTCTCGGAGTTCTTCCCAAAAGGAAAATTGGCTTTGGAATAGATCTCCTCCCAGATAACCAACCTATCTCCATTCCACCTTGTAGAATGGCTCCAGTTGAGCTTAAGGATTTGAAAGAATAGTTAAAAGATCTCTTAGATAAGGGTTTTGACCTAGTGTTTCTCCATGGGGCGCTCCAGTCTTGCTCATGCGTAATAAATATGGTTTTCTCAGAATATGCATTGACTACCGTCAGTTGAACAAAGTTAGAATCAAGAATAATTATCCACTCCCTAGAATTGATGATGTGTTTGAAAAACTTTAGGGTCCCGATTATTTCTCTAAGATAGACCTTAGATCTGGCTATCATTACCTTAGAGTTAGAGATTGTGACATTTCAAAGATAGCTTTCAGAATTTGGTATGGTCACTTCAAATTCCTAGTTATGTCTTTTTGACTAACGAATGTCTCTGCAGCTTTCATAGACTTGTTGAACAGGGTTTTCAAGCAGTACTTGGACATAATTGTCATAGTTTTCATTGATAATATCCTTGTTTATTCCCGTGGTGAGAATGATTATGCAAACCATCTGAGAGTTGTGTTATAGACCCTTACAGCTCATCAGTTGTTCTTTAAGTTCAGTAAGTGCAAATTTTGGCTAAGATTAATAACTTTTCTTGGTCATATTATTTTTGGTGATGGCATTAGAGTTGACCCTCAAAAGACTGAAGCTATGAGAAACTTACTATTACAGATAGTTTGTTGAAAGGTTTTTTTATTGCATCTCCCATGTCTCAATTGACTTAGAAGAAAGTTAAATTTCAGTGGTCAGATTCTTACGAGAAGAATTTTCAGGAGTTAAAGACTTGACTCACTTCCACCCAAGTCTTGACTTTTCCAAATGGCACAGATGGGTTTATAGTTTATTGTGATGCTTACAGAGTTGGTCTTGGTTGTGTTTTGATGTAGAGAGGCAAGGTCATAGTCTACACCTCTAGATAGCTTAAACCCCATGAGAATAATTATCCTACCCATGATCTTGAATTGGCAGCTATTGTTTTTGCCCAAAAAATTTGGAGACATTATCTTTATGGGTTTCATGTTTATGTATTCACTGACCATTAGAGTTTATGGTATGTGTTCACATAGAAAGATCTGAATCTTTGTCAAAGAATGTGGCTTGAGTTGTAAAAATATTATGATATAAGTGTGTTGTATCATCCGAGCAAGGCCAATATAGTGGCAGATGCCCTTAGCAGATTGTTTATGGGTAGTATGGCCCATTTAGAGGATGATAAGAAGAAGTTAGTTCATAAGGTTCATCAGCTTGCTAGATTGGGTGTTCGATTGGTTGATTCAGCTGAAGGTAGCATATGGGTTCAAAATGGTTCAAAATCTTTGTAGGTTGCCAAAGTAAAAGAAAATCAAGATAGGGATCCTAGTTTGGTTAAGTTGAAGGAGACAGTTAAAGATCAGAAAGTAGAGGTTTTCTCCCGAGGGGGAGATGGTGTTCTTCGTTGTCAGAGTAGGTTGTGAGTTCTGTGTGTTAATGGTTTGAGACAGCGAATACTTGCGGAGCTAGTTAGTTGGTTACCAGTTCTTTTAGTTCTTTTTGTCGTTCAGATAGACAGTTGGTTTTTAGTATTTATTAGATGTTTTAGTCTTGTGATGTAATCATATCTCAATATTAAGATTGGTATTACTTTAGCAGTTTATCTTCTGCATACATGTTTTATCATTATTTTGTTCAGTGCTCACAGTAGGTACCAGCTCATGGGTTAGCTTGTGGTTATTTATCATCGTAAGCACCGTTGTCATGACTAAGGGGTAGCTTTGGGTTGTGACAATATGGCACATCTGTTGCAACAAAAATCTGCTAGAAGAACACAATACAGTTCTTGCGACTGGTCTTTGTTCTTCCAACAGATGACGAATCTGTTTCAATATTTAATAAAGAAATCTAATAAAAAACTTTTATTAAAAAGGTGAAAAGTCATGACATTTTGATTATTTAATAAAGAAAAATGGTTTGCAAGTAAATAATAAGAAAATGAATGCAAAACACAATTTAATACCATAAAAAATGGTTATTTAATTTTAATAACTAATGTTGATATTAAATAGGCGAAAAATCATGACTTTTCACATTTTTTATTTTTAAATCTATTTTTTAAATTTAAATAATCAAAAAGTCATCAGTTTGAATTAATTAAAGGATATAATTATTAAAAATAATGTGAACAGTCATGACTTTTTATCTAACACATTCAAAACAGCTGATGAATCGAATTTTCCATCAATTGTTAAAAGAAATCAAACTAGCTCTTCCAACAGATGGTCCATCTTTCTTCCAACAGATGACACATTTGTTGCAATAGAAGGGTCATTTGTTGCATAGATGGACCATCAATTGCAACAGATAATCTGTTACGGTCGATGAATTATCTATTGTAAAATATGAACCATCTATTGCAGCAACTCAGTAAAAATAACTATTATTAAAAGAAACGGTTATTGAAAAGGTGAAAAGTTTTTGATTATTTAATTAAGAAAAATGATTATTTAACTTTATGAACTAATTAATATTAAAAACCTAAAAATCCATGACTTTTCACAATAATCAAGAAGTCACCAGTTTGATTTAATTAAGTCATGACTTTTCACAGTAATCAAATAGTCAATAAAATGGAGGTGAACAGTCGTGACTTTTTGCCTAACATATTCTTTATGAATGGGTCCCTCCTTACTCGTTCATTCCACTCCACTTTCTTTATTTCTTGCATCTTGACTTTCATATTACATCTTCAACCATTTCTCTTCAAAGAGAAGATTTCTTTTTCATTGAGATAATTTTTTTTATAAATCTACCAGTGGGTAGTTGTAATACCCCGAGACTCTAACCAATAGTGCAACCATGACTCAAGATCATGAGAAGTAAATTATAGTGTTTTGGTTGTTTTCTGATCAAGGGTGATGTGTATTAAGGCCTCAAAGATTTCCTAGAGATTAAGTGAATCAAAACATTTCTTACCGATTGAATTCTTGGGAAGGATATTTCCATATTCAACTTCAAATGAGAATATCTCTCATTATACTATGAATTATTGATCTCATTATCTACCAAAACATAGATAATTGAATTACCTGGTAATCCAACGATACCAATTTCACCAAAATTCGGTATCAGAGCCAAGAGTTATGCCCATTTTACTCCAACATGTGAGGCTGGAAAATTAAGTGACGAGATTTTGTGATAAGTTGTGACAACTGTGATGACTTATCACCAATGTCGTCAGCCATAGGCAGATTTCCACCCCCAGTGACAATATTTTGTGATAAGTTGTCACAAGTTTGATGACATATCACCAATGTCGTCAACCTTAAGCAGAAAATAATAAAGTCTACCCTTTTGTGACGACATTTCGTGACGACTTGACACAAATGTCGGCAGCTATTTTTGTCAGCAATTAAAGGATGTTTTTGCAAGGGTATTTTGGTCTTTTCCCATCTTTTGGAGGCCCCTATATATATGAGAATTCCTATTTAAACCCTAATTTCTTCATTCTCTCTTCCAATTCTCTTAAGAAATATATCTAGGGTTTTTATTTAAGGACATTAATCTTTCAAAAATCATCCATAAATCTTCAAGATTTCTTCAAGAATCAAGTTTCTCATAGTGTGGGCTTCGAGAATCATTTATTACAAGTGCGGATAAAGTCTCAAGCACTAGAATTCATCCAATTTCAAAGATTAAGGTATATGGCATTTTGAACAAGAGCAATTCTTTTGTTCTTGTGCCCAAAGTTTTGATTTCTATCAAGCATTTGTATGATTTTGCAAGTGGATTTATACCCAAATTACTTCATCATGAGATTATGAGAATATAAATTGTTCAAGCTTTTTATACATGATTATTTTGCTATTCCCAAGTTATGACTTGATATTTAATATTGTGAATTTCATATTTCTACCACGAGTTGATATTTCAAGTGTTTTCAAGATATGTGTAAAGCTTTAAGCTTCCTTATGACAAACTGGATTATTGAGTATATTGATTCATGATATTGAGTTGTTACAATGAGTCTTGATATTTCCTCAAAGTAATTAATGTTGTCATGATTCAATGAATTGATACATATTTATATTAAGAAAGATTGATTTGATTTGAGTCGAGTTAGGAATTCACAAATTGATTATAATTTGATAAATCTGAAAGAGATTTGATTTGGTCTTCATGATAGACCCTTGTGATATTTGTGGTGGATTTTCTAACGCGTTCTGAGCTTGTGTCTGGGAGTAGTATTTAGCATCAGCGGGAAATGTGGTATTTCCCCAAAACTACGTGCCACCATAGGATTGATATTGATAATTGTGGGCCAGAGGCCGAGTATGAGATTATGATCGCTAAATTTAGGTTGTACTCCCTGGCAAGAGTATGACGCTCCTGCCAATGTGGGGTTCTCTCCTTAGCAGGAAAAAACTTTGGACTCCATGTAGCTCACATGGTTTATGTCGGTTATAAGAACCTCTCATGTCCATAAGAGTTAAGTTTCTTGAATTACCGAGTCACTCCAAGTCTTGAGTTGAAGAGTTGAGTTATTTATGATGATTTATGAGGTTTTTATTATATGATTTATATGATATGAGATCATGAAAAGTATGTTTCAATCTAACTCAAGCCAAGTGAGCCATCATTGTACATATGCATATTTATATGAAATTGATGATGATATTTACATTGTTGCATGCACCCCCACATACTCAGTACATTCCAAAGTGCTGACCCATATATTTTCATATGGGCTACATTTTCTCGTAATGTAGGTTTAGGTACTCATCCGTAGCCGCGTTAGCGATATTTGAGTACCTACTACGTTCCCTCAGTAGTGAGTCCTCATGGTTTGAGGACCATGTCTATATTTTTGGTGATATGATTCTGTTGTTATGGCTTTCAATACTGTTTGAGTCAGTTAGGAGTTTGTCCCAATGGCTCCTTAATTTTGATGTATAGAGGCTTTGTCAGACTAGAGGGTTGGTATGTATAGACATTCAATGTATTTTGGTTGTACAGTCTAGTATTCTCCAGTATTTCTCTTGAACCCGATATGGTTTATCTTTTTGTTGTGCATGACTTTTGTTGAATTGAATTCCTTGAGGTAGTGTCTGGCTCCAAGGGTTAGTTTGGGGCTACGTGTAGCCCTAAGCACCGTGTGGCATCTCGGGATAAACTTTTGGGGCGTTACAAAGCTTGATATCCGAGACTAAGGTTTAAGGAGTCCTATGGAGTCTAACAAGCCGAGTTACGTAGATTTTTGATCATCGGTGTGTAGCGCACCACATCTATGACCAAGAAGCTGCAGACCATTTTAGGAAAAGTCATTTCTTTCTTTCTAAAGTTTATCATGCCAACAACTGTCTCTTTATCTTTGATTAATTTGTTCTCTTTTATAACAGAAAATGCCTCCTCATCAAGCTCATCGAAATAATGATCAACCTCAACCCATTGATTCGTTGAACGAGCATGTGTCTCATCTGGAATTTCGGGCAGCTTTTCAGGTGCTAGCCCAGGCAGTTATCGCCAATGCTCAAGCTAACACCCAGGTTACTGTTCCACCTCTGCAAAAGAATAATTTTGCTGTAGCTCAAGTTTTATGACTTTATGCAGATGAATCTTCCTGATTTTTATGGGTTGAAGGTAGGTGAAGACCCACAGATGTACTTGGATAAAGTGAGAAAGATTACCCAAATTATACATGTGACTGAGGAGAAGAGTGTTGAATTGGCTTCCTATCGAATGAAAGATGTTGCATATGATTGGGTCGAGATATGAAGGATGATTATAAGGGAGGATACCGCTCCCATGACCTAGCAGTTATTCCAGGATGCATTCTTGGATAGATTCTTTCCTCTTGAGATAAGGGAAGCAAAGATAGAGGAATTCATGAATTTAAGATAAGGCTCCATGATTGTTAAGGAGTATTGTCTTAGATTCAATCAATTATCCAAATATGCTCCTAGTATGATGGCTGACTCCAGGACCATCATGAGCAAGTTCGTGAACAATGTATCGAGTTATGTTATAAAAGAGTGTAATCTGCTATGCTTAATAGGGAGATAGACCTTTCTCGATTTATAATACATGCCCAATAGATTAAAGCTGATAAGGTGAAAGAGAGTGGGAAAGTAAGAGGGAATAAAAGAGCTAGATTAGAGAAATAGGGATTCAGTTAGTCTAGATTCCATGCAGGGAACCACCCTCAATTTCAAGGAAGTCCGTTTATGCCCGCGCCTTCCTCAGTTAGTGCTCCCGCACCTAGTAGCAGGTAGGAGCAGGGGAACAGGCCTATCTCGTCTAGGTCTCAAGAAAGTATAAGTAACATACCTCGTCCTCCTTCATGCCAAGTATGGTAGAGATCATTTTGACAAGTGTTTTATTGATCAAAGAGGTTGCTTTGGTTGTGGCAAGTTGGTCCACCGACTTAGAGATTGTCCGTATGCTACACAGGAGAGTCAATATTCTCGTCCCCAGAGTTAGGCTACCAGTGCCCCCGCTCCCGTAGTCTGCCCAATTCTTCCTCAGGGCACCTCTTCTAGTACTGTTGGTGGTTTACACCAGAATCGCTTCTATGTTATACCACCTCGCCAGGAGTAGGAGGACTCTCCAGATGTTGTCACTGGTATGCTCCATGTCTTTCATTTCGATGTGTATGTATTGATGGACCCCAGTTTGAGTTTCTCTTATGTGACACCTCTGGTTGCTGTAAATTTTGAGATGGACCCTGAACGGATTCCTAAGCCTATTCTGGTTTCTACCCTAGTAGAAGAATTTGTTATTGCTAAGCTAGTGTATAAGAAGTGTCCTGCCACTGTCCTTCATCGAGTCATATATGTTGATTTGATTGAGCTAGATATGGTTGATTTTGACGTCATTCTGGGTATGGATTGGCTTCACTTATGCTATGCATCTATAGATTGACGTACCGAAGTGGTCAATTTTCAATTTCCTGATGAGCCTATTTTTGAGTGGTCCGGGTGTTTTGTAACTCTGAAGAGCCATTTCATATCCTACCTCAAAACTAGGAAGTTGATTTCTAAGGATTGCATCTATCACCTAGTTCGAGTTAAAGACCTCAAGTCTAAGACTTTGACTATTCAGTCAGTTACCATTGTTAATGAGTTTCTCGATATTTTCCTGAAAGATCTCCTAAGGGTCCCACCTGATAGAGAAATAAAATTCGGGATTGATCTTCTTCCCGGCACTCAGCCTATTTCCATTTCTCCGTACCGTATGGCTCTTGCAGAACTTAAAGAGTTGAAGGAGCAACTCAAAGATCTCTTAGACAACGGCTTTATCAGACTTAGTATTTCCCGGTAGGATGAACCTATTCTATTCATGCATAAGAAAGATAGTACATTGCGTATGTACATTGATTACTATCAACTCAACAAGGTAACTATCAAGAATAGGTACCCTCTTCCTTGAATTGATGACTTGTTTGATCAGTTTCAAGGTGTGAGCTACTTCTTAAAAATAGACCTTAGATCCAGCTATCATCAGCTTAAAGTGAGAGAGTGTGATATTCCAAAGATAGCCTTCCAAACCCGTTATGGTTGCTTTGAGTTTCTTATCATGTCCTTTGGGTTAACAAATACTCCAGTAGCCTTCATGGACCTTATGAATCGAGTGTTCAAGCAATATCTTGATATGTTTGTCATTGTATTCATAAATGATATTCTTCTAAATTCCCAAAGTGAGGATGATCATGCCGACCATCTTAGAATTGTCTTACAAACTCTTAGTGATCATCAATTATTTGTTAAATTTAGCAAGTATGAATTTTGGCTAAGGTCAGTTGCTTTTCTGGGTCACATTGTTTCCGCCGAAGGCATTAGAGTCGATCCCCAAAAGACAGAAGCTACAAAGAATTGGCCTAGACCTACCTCCCCATCTGGCATTAGGAGTTTCATGGGTCTAGCTAGTTACTACCATCGCTTTATTGAGGGCTTCTCTTACATTGCGTCTCCCATGATCCGGTTGACCCAAAATAAAGTGAAGTTCCTATGGTCGGAACCTTGTGAGAAGAGTTTTCAGGAGTTAAAGACTCAACTCACTTCAGCCCCAGTGTTAGCTTTACCTATTGGTACTGATGGTTTTATGGTGTATTATGATACTTCTAGAGTTGGTTTGGGTTGTGTGTTGATGGAGAGAGGTAATGTTATAGCTTATGCCTCTAGATAGTAGAAGCCTCATGAGAAGAATTACCCCACCTATGATCTTGAATTAGCAGCTGTAGTTTTTACTTTGAAGATCTGGAGACATTATTTGTATGGTGTTCATCTTGATGTGTTTACTGATCACAAAAGCCTACAGTATTTGTTTACTCAGAGGGATTTGAATCTTAGACAAAGAAGATGGTTAGAGTTGCTAAAAGACTATGATATGAGTGTGTTGTATCACCCAGGCAAGGCCAATGTTGTGGCAGATGCTCTTAGCAGGTTGTCTATGGGTAGTGTCGCTCATGTAGAGAATAATAAGAAAGAATTACCTTGCGATGTGGATCATTTGGCTAGGTTGGGTGTTAGATTACTTGATTCTGCTGAAAGAAGTATGTTAGTTCTGATTCCTCTTTAGTCTCAGAGGTAAAGAAGAAGTAAGTCAGGGATCCTAGTTTGGCCAGACTGGAGGAGTCAGTTAAGGACCAAAAGGTGGAGGTTTTCTCCCAGGAGGGATGGTGTGTTGAGATTGTAGGGTAGATTGCGTGTTCTCGATATTGATGATCTAAGGCAGAGAATTATGGCTAAAATACATGGCGCGCGATATTCTATTCATCTCAGTGCTACCAAGATATAGCGCAATTTGCGGGAAATCTATTGGTGGAACGGTATGAAGAAAGACATAGTAGGATTTGTGGCAAAGTGTTCTACTTGTCAACAGGTCAAGGTAGAGCACCAAAGGCCTGGTGGTGTAATGCAAAAGTTTAGCATTCCTACTTGGAAATGGGAAGAAGTGAATATGGATTTCGTAATTGATTTGTCTCCTTCTCATCATTATCATGATTCGATTTGGGTTGTTATAGATCGGTTGATTAAATCAACTCATTTATTGCCAGTGCATTCGTCTTATACAGCTGAAGATTATGCTAGATTAAGAATTCGTTAGACTTCATGGAGTTCCTTTGGCTATTATCTCTGATAGGGGTACTTAGTTTACTTCCCAGTTTTGGGAGCTTTTTAGAAGGGTCTCGGTACCCAAGTTCGTCTAAGTTCTGATTTCCATCCGCAAATAGATAATCAGGCTGAGTGGACCATTCAGACTTTAGAAGATATGTTAAGGGCATGTGCGCATGATTTTAAAGGTAGTTGGGATGAGCAATTTCTATTGATCGAATTTGCGTATAACAATAGCTTCCATGCTAGTATTCAGATGGCCCCGTTTAAAACTTTGTATGGGAGAAGATATAGATCACCTATAGGTTGGTTTGAAGTAGGAGAAGCAGCTATGATTGGGCCTAATGCTGTGTTCGAGGCTATAGAAAAGGTTAAGTTGATCTGAGAAAGATTGAAGACCACTTAAAGTCGTCAGAAGTCGTATGCGGATATGAGAAGAAAAGATCTTGAGTTTAATGTTGATGATTTGTTGTACTTAAAGTTTTTACCCATGAAAGGGGTGAAGAGATTTGGGGAAAAGAGAAAGCTTAGTCCCCATTATGTTGGTCCATACAGGAATCTGAGCCGTGTTAGGAAAGTAGTACATGAGGTGGAGTTACCCGTAGAGTTGTCTACCGTTCAGCTGTTATTTCATGTTTCCATGCTTAAGAAGTGTATTGGTGATTCTGTAGTGGTTGATTCTTCCGAAAGCTTAGATATTCAGGATAGCCTTTCATTTGAGTAGATTCCAATTGAGATTTTAGATTTTCAAATTCGTAGGCTAAGGAACAAAGAAATGCATTTGGTTAAAGTGCTTTGGCGAAGTCAATCTGTTGAGATTTCTACTTGGAAAGACGAAGCTAATATGCGAGCCAAGTACCCTCACCTCTTTTTTGTGAGTTCGGAGCGAGCAGAAGATACCATTCTTTCTTAATTCCGCCCTCTTCATTTTAAAGATTCAACTGTGTGTCTACTTACATCATGAATTCATGCATTTTGTAGTGTATCCGAAGGTATAGAGTGAAGCAATCCCTTTGAGTGATTCGCTCCAGCTATACGTCTTCATTTTCTCTTGCTCTTGGCCTATATGGTAACATTCGAGGATGAATGTTTCCAAGGGGGAGATATTGTAATACCCCGACTCTAACCAATAGTGCAACCATGACTCAAGATCATGAGAAGTAAATTATAGTGCTTTGGTTGTTTTCTGATCAATGGTGATGTGTATTAAGGCCTCAAAGATGTCCAAGTGATTAGGTAAATCAAAACATTCCTTACCGATTGAATTCTTGGGAAGGATATTGCCATATTCAAATTCAAATGATCATATCTCTCACTATTCTACGAATTATTAAGATCATGACCTACCAAAAGATAGATAATTGAATTATCTTTCCAACAATACCAATGTTACCCAAATACAATATTGGATCCAAGAGTTATGCCCATTTTACTCCAGCATGTCAGGCTGGAAAACGGAGTGACTACATTCTCTGATAAGCTGTCACAAGTATGACGACTTATCACCAATGTCTTCATACTTAGGAAGATTTCCAACCCCAGTGATTACATTTTGTGATAAGTTATCACAAGTATGATGACTTATCACCAATGTCTTCAACCTTAAGCAGAAAATCATAAAAGCCACCCATTTGTGACGACATTTCATGATGACTCGTCACAAGTCTAACGAATTGTCACGAATGTCGTCAGCTATTTTTTTCAAAAATTAAAGGATGTTTTTGAAAGGGTATTTTGGTCTATTCCCATCTTTTAGAGGCCCCTATATATATGAGAATTCCTATCTAAACCCTAATTTCTTCATTTTCTCTTCCAATTCTCTTAAGAAATATATCTAGAGTTTTTATTTAAGGACATTAATCTTCCAAAAATCATCCATAAATCTTCAAGATTTCTTCAAGAATCAAGTTCCTCATAGTGTGGGCTTCGACAATCATTTCTTACAAGTGCGGACAGAGTCTCAAGCACTAGAATTCATCCAATTTCAAAGATTAAGGTATGTGGAGTTTTGAACAAAAGCAATTCTTTCGTTCTTGTGCCTAAAGCTTTGATTTTTATCATGGATTTATATGATTTTGTAAGTGGGTTTATACCCAAATTACTTCATCATGAGATTATGAGAATATAAATTGTTCAAGCTTTGTTATACATGATTATTTTTCTATTCCCAAGTTATGACTTGATATTTAATATTGTGAATTTCATATTTCTACCACGAGTTGATATTTCAAGTTCTTTCAAGATATGTGTCAAGCTTTAAGCTTCTTTATGACAAACTGGATTGTTGAGTATATTGATTCATGAGATTGAGTTGTTACAAAAAGTCTTGATATTTCCTCAAAGTTATTGATGTTGTCATGATTTAATGAATTGATACATTTTGATATTGAGAAAGATTGATTTGATTTGAGTCGAGTTAGGAATCCAAAAATTGATTATGATTTGATAAATGAGAAAAAGATTTGATTTGGTCTTCATGATAGACCCTTGTGATATTTGTGGTGGATTTTCTAACGCGTTCTGAGCTTGTGTCTGGGAGTAGTATTTAGCATCGAGCGGGAAATGTGGTATTTTTCTGAAACTATGTGCCACCATAGGATTGACATTGATTATTGTGGGTCAGAGGCCGAGTATGAGATTATTATCACTAAATTTAGGTTGTATTCCCTGGCAAGAGTACGATGCTCCCGCCAATGTGGGGTTCTCTCCTTAGGAGGGAAAAACTTTGAACTCCATGTAGCTCACATGGTTTATGTCGGTTTTAAGAACCTCCCATGTCCATAAGAGTTGAGTTTATTAAATTACTGAGTCACTCCGAGTCTTGAGTTGAAGAGTAGAGTTATTTATGATGATTTATGAGGGTTTTATCATATGATTTACTTACTATGAGATCATGCAAAGTATGTTTCAATCTAACTCAAGCCAAGTGAGCCATCATTGTACATATGCATATTTTTATGAAATTAATGATGATATTTGCATTGTTGCATGCACCCCTACATACTCAGTATATTCCCAAATGCTAACCCACATATATTTCTATGGGCTATATTTTCTCGTAATGTAGGTTTAGGTACTCAGCCCCAGCCGCGTTAGCAATATTTGAGTACCTCAACTACGTTCCCTCAGTGGTGAGTCCTCATGGTTCAAGGATCGTGTCTACATTTTTGGTGATATTGTTCTGTTGTTATGGCTTTCAGTACTCTTTGAGCCAGTTAGGGGTTTGTCCCAATGGCTCCTTGATTTTTATGTATAGAGGCTTTGTCAAACTAGAGGATTGGTATGTATAGACATTCAATGTATTTTGGTTGTACAGTCTAGTATGCTCTAGTATTTCTCTTGATCCTGATGTGGTATATCTCTTTATTGTGCATGAATATTGTTGAATTGAATTCCTTGAGGTAGTTTTTGGTTTTGAGGGTTAGGTTGGGGCTATGTATAGCCCTAAGCACCGTGTGGCATCTCGGGATAAAATTTTTGGGCGTTACAATAGTATACGTTGTATTATATTTGGTCTCTTTTCTTTTCTTCAGTGTTTTACATTTTTTATTAATACATGCGTGTTCTAGATATGGCTGATCCCGTTTGGGACATGATGATTCTGCATGACACCATTTGAAAACTTCAAAGGCGGGTTAATGAACTCTAGTGAGAGTTGGGTGTCGTGAGAGAGAGGATATTTCATGAGATTCAAAGGCTAAGGAGGGTCCTCCTGCTGCCGGTTGATGATTTGTCAATTGACAATAATAATAATAATAATAATAATAATAAGGTTATGTTTTCTTTTAGCATATATATTTTGTTTTATTATATTGAATCTACCTAAAACCTAATGTATTTTGTTTTGTTTAGTGAAAAAATCTATGTTTGGCCGACTTTGACTTTATTTCTTATTTAATTTTCATTCTGTCTATTTCTTCTTCTTAACATGTCGAGGGTTGGAGGTAAGGATTAAACATTTGGGACAATTTTAAAACCACTAGTAATAGCAAGAGTTGTAAGTTCTTCTAGCAGATAGACCATCTACTGAAATAGATTGGTCATCTATTGGAAGAACACAAACTAGTGGCTAGAACTGTATTATATTGTTCCAATAAATGGCCCATCTGTCACAATAGATTGGTCATCTGTTGGATGAACACAATCCAGTTTGATGATCTATTTGTTTTCTTCCAATAGATCTGTTGCAACAGATGGTCCATATGTTGGAAGAACACACTCCAGTTACAAATAATAACATTTACATTTACAAAAATAAGTTGAAAATATCAAATTCCATAACAAATAAACAACACCACAAGTTTTACTATTACAACGATCTTGGTGGATTATGATCCGGGCATGTAGTTCTTTTGTGGCCAGCATTCTTACATATGGAGCACTTATTTTTTCTTGATAAAAATGATTTTCTGACTCCACGCCTCCTGTTATATCGCATTTTTCTCGATTTGATAGTGCTTGGGTCAATATATATAGAAGGTATTAATCTCTCCAAAATCTCTACACGAACAACCCAAGATTCTTTAGGAGGCACCAAATTAATATTCTCACTATATACCATTATATATCTTTCCACCAAATAATATGGAGATGAGTACCCATAAATTTGAGCTCCATATTATGCAACATATTAGGCTCAAAGTGATGCCATAGCATGGGACAGGGTATTTTGTCCAAGTTAAAAACCTACATGTACAAGATCTTATTTGAAGATTGACTGTGGCAACATCACCATGATCATCGATACTGAACTTGTAATTTACTATTTGATGAGCAAATAGCCTATTACCCAAACTGATGTTCGTTGATATTTGTTTTTTCGCTTCAAAAACAAATTTATTTCTTGTGTTTGTGAACTGTATACTCCTTTCATGAAATAATTTGGCATACTTCTTTTTTAATCATCAAATAGCACCACGATGGGAAATTCTCTTTCAAAGCCAAACAATGAATTCATTGATTCAACTATGTTTGACCTCAAAATATTATACCTATACAAAAAAATTACTTAGTGCAACATCATACATATTACAAACTTGCAACTCAAACAAGTCATTAAATTTATAACAATATACCTATTTATCGGATAAAATGACCAGCTCCATCTCTTGAAACCAACACGTTAGAGAAGTTGTGCTATCTTGGGTGACATATCCCTTATTTGATTGAAATGGTCAAATAACTCATCTATAATATATGCTTTAGTTGCTCTTTTAAAAAGAGACACGACCTTTTCATTGTGAAAGTTGTTTCAAATATTTTCTCTAAGATAGCTCATGCAAAAACAAAAGTGAGCTGAAGTGTAGAAAATTGAACCCATCTTTGGGATACTAGGATGCCTATTGAAAATAATACACAACTCTTTGGTATCTTCGACACAGCTTTGCATTTATTCAAAAAAATATCCATATAAGTCATCACATTCCTTGTTCACTACCAAAAAGCAACAAGAAAGATGTGACTCTTCGCATCCTGTGCCACCGCTGATAGCAAAACTCCTCCATACTTCCTCCCAAGAAAGTCCCATCAATGGATATAAATTTTCTTAACTATTGAAAACCAAGAATCCAAGCACCACAGAATACAAAAAGTACTTGAACCTTCCATTTTCATCATCATGCAATGTCGTACTTATGAGATTTGTGGACTTAAGCATGTAACGATAAACATCGAGGAATGCATATTCGTTCTCGTATATCACCCTAACCAAATCCTTGGAAATTTCTATGGTCGTATATATCTTCTAATAACTAATTATAACACCCTATTCTATAAAGAGTACAAGTTAGCTAGGAAGGAGGCTAAGTTAGCAGTTACGGTGGCTAAGACGGCAGCATTTGAGAGCTTGTATCCAGGGTTACAGGAAAAAAAAGGGGAAAAAGTTGCTTAGACTCGCTAAGGCTAGGGAGAGGAAGGGTCGTGACCTCGATCAGGTGAAGTGCATTAAGGTGGAGGACGGTACAGTGTTGGTGGAGGACGGCTACATGAAGAATAGATGGCAGTCATATTTTCATAGGCTCTTGAATGACGAAGGGGATAGAGCTATTCGTTTAAGGAAGCTGGAGCACTCAGAGGAGTGTCGGGATTTTAGATATTATAGATGTTTTAAGGTAGAGGAGGTTAGAGAGGTTGTTCGCAGGATGCGAAGGGGTAAGGCGACGAGGCCTGATGAGATACCTATGGATTTTTGGAAGTTTTCTGGCGAGGCTAGTTTAAGGTGGTTGACTGGATTATTTAACAGAATTTTCAAGATGGCAAAAATGCCCGAGGCTTGGAGGTGGAGTACTATGATCCCTCTTTATAAGAACAAGAGTTACATTCAGATTTGCAATAACTATAAGGGTATTAAGTTATTGAGTCACTCTATAAAAATTTGGGAGAGAGTGGTCGAGGTGAGGCTGAGACGGATAGTGTCTATTTTGGAGAACCAGTTTGGATTTATGCCTGGCCGCTTGACAACGGAGGCAATTCACCTGGAACGGAGGCTAGTGGAATAGTATAGAGAAAGGAAGAAGGACCTGCACATGGTGTTTATTGATATGGAGAAAGCATACGACAAAGTCCTCAGGGAGGTGCTTTGGAGATACTTGGACGTGAGTGGAGTCCCGGTGGCATATATCAGAGAAATTAAGGACATGTATGATGGATCTAAAACTCAGGTGAGGACAGCGGGAGGAGACTCAGATCATTTCATTGTCTTGGAAGGATTGCATCAGGGATCTACTCTTAGTCCCTTTTTATTTGCTTTGGTGATGGAAGTGTTGATGCAGCGTATTCAAAGAAAGGTGCCTTGGTGTATGCTTTTTGCAGATGATGTAGTTTTGATTGATGAGACGCGGGGGGTGTGAATGATAAATTAGAGGTGTGGAGACAAACTCTAGAGTCTAAAGGGTTCAGGTTGAGTAGGAGCAAGACAGAGTATTTGGAATGCACATTTGATGACGTGAGGCTAGAGAATGAGATGGTAGTGAAGTTGGAATCACAGGTGGTATGTAAGAGGGATAGTTTCAAGTATCTCGAGTCCATGATTCAGGGTAACGGTAAGATTGATGAGGATGTCTCGCACCGTATTGGGGCGGGATGGATGAAGTGGAAGCTCGCCTCGGGGGTGTTGTGTGATAAGAAGGTGTCGCCCAAGCTTAAAGGCAAATTCTATAGGGTGGCAGTCCGTCCGGCCATGTTGTATGGAGCGGAGTGTTGGCCAGTTAAGAACTCCCACATTTAAAAAATGAAGGTGGCGGAAATGCAGATGTTACGTTGGATGTGTGGGATGACTTGGTGGGATAGATTTCGGAATGAGACTATCAGGGAGAAGGTTGGTGTGACTCCAGTGGAGAATAAGATTTGGGAAGTCCGATTGAGATGGTTCGAACATGTGATGAGGAGGGGCATAGATGCCCCGGTTTGTAGGTGTAATAGGCTAGCTTTAGATGGTTTTAGGCGGGGTAGAGGTAGGCTGAAGAAGTATTGGGGTGAGGTGACTAGATGGGACATGGAGCAGTTACAGGTCACTGAGGACATGACCCTAGATAGGAAGATCTGGAAGACGTGAATTAGGGCAGAAGGCTAGGGTTAGTTTGGGTCGCTAGTGTAGGGAATTACTTGGTGGGGGTATTATTCTTGTTATGATACCTTGTTTCATGCTTTATTACAAATCTGTTTAATTTTCTCTGTTTACTATTACTTGTGGGTGTTGAATTTATGTTATGCCATCTTGTTTCATGCTTTACTATGAATTTATTTAGTATTCCGTACTAGAGCCGGGGGTCTATCGAAAACAGCCTTTCTACTTCTTTAGAGGTACAGGTATGGACTACGTACATCTTATCCTCCCCAGACCTCACTATGTGGGAATACAATGGGTTTGTTGTTGTTGTTGTTGTAGTTAATTTGCCATATCACTAGTAGAAGGGTCTTTGTCATTGGGGAATCTATTTTGGAAATATTGACCAAGGACCTTTGTCATGGCATGAGGATTATGGCCAGTAATATGCTCTGAACCACATGTATGATACTTTTCATAAACATTAATGATGAATCTATCTGGACTTAGGTATTTCACAACCCTCAACCACCACTTGCATTTTGGATTAGCACATCTAAAAGAAAAGACTTTGCTCAAATTAATCACCTTCTTTAGTCTGAATATTTTTTCAAGAAAGCAATAGACAAAGAAGTAGATAGTTCTATATTATTCTTTCACGGTATTATTCTTGCACGGTATTGATTGAGAAGAACTATCCATTGTATTGCTCGCAGTAACGGGCATAGGTGTTTAATCATCATCTAGAATATCCATGTCTAGATCATCCAACTTATCATCAAACATGTCTTATTGTTGTTATTATTTTACATTTTGGTTCTCATTCTCTCTCGGTTTTTCAACCATGTACACCCTTAACACCGGCCTAGCTAAGTCCTCAGATAAGCACGCAACTGAACCTGATCGATTATCTTGAAGGGTAGTACCCTCTGATTTTCAAAGAAGTTGTGCATGTAGTAGATGGTGAGTTTTTTCCATTGATAATTCAGTCCACAATAGCTGATGATTAAGTTCACAAAATCATCATATGAAACATCACTTTGGACTGTCATAGCTCTTGTCTCTAGCATTTCACCTTTTTTCCACCGCCATATATATCGATTGCTCTTCTTGATTCATTCACTATGACAATCCACACCTCTTCTTATTGATCTCTCCATTAGTAGTACCTAAATAAAGATATTTCTTAAAAATATTAATAATGACATGATAATAAAATTAATAGTGATTTTAAAGTACTATAACATGAACCCCAACAGATGAGTAATCTGTTGCAATAGGTGAATAATATGTTACAACAGGTCTATAACATGAACGCCTAGCTGATAAGTCATTTGTTGTAACAACTAAATCATTTATTGTAATAGATTATCCATCTATTGCAATAGATGACACACCTTCTGGGATATATATTACAATACTAAACAACCTTTGAAGTTGATTCAAACAAATGAGTGACATATTGCAACAGATAACTAACCTTTTGCAACAGATGATTCATGTTCTAAAGTTCTATAACATGAAAACCAACAGCTAAGTCATCTGTTGCAACAGATAACTCACATGTTTCAATAGGTGATGCGTCTGTTCAAATCAACTTCAGGTTCTGTTGCAAAAAGTGAGTAATCTATTTCAATAGATGACTCCTCTATTGCAACACATAACTCATCTATTGCAACATATGACTTATCTATTTGATTCATGTTACAACACTATAGAACCATAAATATGAATCTAACATATTAGTCTTCCATTGCAACATATGACTCATTTGTTGCAACAGATGAGTCATTTGTTGAAATAGATAACTTTTACGCTGGATTCATGTTCGAGTTCTATCCATTGTTGAAAAAATAGCAGTAGCAGTATACTCAGATAACAAATTCAACTAAAATTCATAATTTTACTTAGCAAAGTCACCTATGAAGTAATGTCAAAGTGATGTATGAAATAAAATTTGACCTAAAAAATTGGTCAAATAGCAGCAGTAGCGGTAACAACAATAACAATTGTCAACAACAAGAAGATGATGATGATAATGAAGAAGAAGATGATGATAATGAAGCATAAAATGAATAAAGTAACAGCAACAATGAACAATAAAAATCATGAAAAGAGAGAAAATAATAATAAATGAGAAGAGAGAGAAATGCATATTTTTTCCTCCGTTTCTAGTTATATTAGGTTTTACATTTGGATCAAAGTGTACATTAAAAAACTTATGGCCTATACTCAAACTTTTTCAACTTTCTTAATCCATGATAAAGTAATTGTTACCTACACTCAATTATTAAAACATGAGTTACCTACACCTCATATTAAAACTCTTTCGTCACTTTTAATAAAATTGCCCAAGTTTTTAACAAAAGGAACACACTATTATATATTGGAGGGAAAATATCAATATTTATAGGAAAATGTTCTTGATATCTATGTAAAAAAACATAAAAAAATAATTAAAAAAAATACTCTATTCTTGACTGGAACACTTCGACTTCAAAATATTTGCTTTTGACTTCAAGGTATTTTTCTTTGACTCAAAAAACACTTGGTCATCACATTATTTGGCCAAATTTAGTTTTTATCTTACAAACTTCCCAACTAAATTGCAGTTTTGTTTGAATAGTGATACAACCACTAACGTACTTTTCTGACCTGTTTTTTTAAGCAACGCTATCTACCTACCTCCAACCAAGATTCATCGCTATTTTTTGTTTTTAGTTTGCTTTACCTTCAAACATCAATTCTAGTGTTATAAAATAAAATGATGGAGTAAAGAAATTATGAAACAAATAGTGAATCCTTTTGTTAATATCTGATATATGTATATAATAGAAACAAATGCATGAATTTATAGGAAATTCTACCGACATTCCAACCAATAGGAATAGTTGTTTAAATATAAAAAGTTATGCATTAGAAAAATAAGGTAACATTTGACAGTGGAAAGACATCCACACTCTACCGATTATTTCTTGACACTCTTCGTTAAATGTCTACATAATGTATCTATAACTAACACAAATAAAAAGATATTCCACTAATACATATCTTGTAATACATTTTCTTAACTCATTACAAACCTTATCAAGGAAAATTCAATGGGACAAAATCTTGATTAAGGAAAAAAGAGTATAGTTTGTATTTACTTCCACTGATTAAAATGTCACTTAACATATTAGAGAAGTTGTATCTCAATTTTGTATATCATCTTCTCAAATGTTGAGGTTGGAAATCCTTTAGTAAACAAGTCTGATTAATTGTCACTTGAACGAACCTATCGTATGTCGATATCACCATTCTTTTGGAATTTATATGTGTAAAAAGTTTTTGGCAAAATGTTCTTCGTTCTATCTCCTTTTATGAATCTACCATTTAATTGCACTATGCATGTTATATTATCTTCATATAAAATTATGGGTACTTTGTTACATTTCAGATCAATTTTTTCTTGAATAAGATGTATCATTGATCTCAACCCCATATATTTTCGCTTTGTTTCATGAATAGCTATTATCTTCGCATGGTTTGATGAAGTGGCCACAATAGACTGCTTTGTAGATCTCCAAGATATGGCAATACCTCACATATGAACACATATCCTATTTGAGATTGACTTTGTCTGGATCAAATAAATACCCTGCATTAGCATAACCAACAAGATCGGGACTGCAATATTTAAAATAAGATAAGCCTATATCGATAGTCCCTTTTAGATACCGCAATATGTGTTTTATCCATTCCAATTCCTCCTAGTTGGAGTAGAACTATACCCTGCTACAAGTTAATAGAAAAGTTTATATCAGGCCTTGTAGAGTTAGCAAGATACATTAATGCATCAATTGCACTAAGACATGGTACTTCAGGACCAAGAATTTTCTCGTTCTTTTCTTGAGGTCGGAATGTATCCTTAGTCACATCAAGTGATTGAACAACCATTGAAGTACTTAATGGATGTTCTCCTTTCATATAAAATCTTTTCAAAATCTTTTCTATATAGGTAAATTGATGGATAAAGATATCGTTTGTTAAATGCTCAATTTTCCAACCAAGACATAATCTTGTCCTTCTAAGATTTTTCGTCCTTTATTCCTTATTTAAATAATAAATTACATTTTGAAGATCTATTGAAGTTCCAATAAGATTTATGCCATCAACATAAACAGCAAATACAACAAACTCTGATTTTGTTTTCTTTATAAAAACACATGGAAAAATTTTATTATTTATATAACCTTCTTTAGATAAATACTTACTAAGACGGTTATACCACATGCGTCCAAATTACTTCAAACCATCTAATGTTCTCTACAATTTAATTGAATATATTTCTCAAGATGTCTCATGCATTTTATATCCTTCAGAAATTTTATGTATATCTCATTATTAATTAATCCATAAAGATAGGTTGTAACCACATCCATCAAATGCATTTCATGCCTCTCATGAACAGTGAAACTAATGAGATAACGTAATGTTATTTTGTCCAAAACCGGTGAGTATGTCTCCTCATAATCGACACCAGGACTTTGTAAAAATCCTTGTGCAACAAGACTTTCTTTATATCATTGTATTTTATTTTTCTCATCTCCTTTATGCATAAAGACCCATTTATAGCCAACATGTTTAATACCATTTGGTGTTTGAACAATAGGTCCAAAACTTCATACTTGATAAGTGAATTCAACTCAGAATGAATTGTTTCTTGTCACTTTGGCCAATTATTTCTTTGTCAATATTTTATGACTGACCGAGGTTCGAGATTCTCGTATCTTGCATGATTTTTCTTACAACATTATATGCAAAGACATAGTCCATCACTATTTTTTATCTATTCAAATTAGTTTCACCATTACTTGTATTTATGAATAATTTCTCATTTTCTTGAGGTTCAGGCTCTTTGGTTCCTTCAAGGATATCAAAATTGTTCAAATCTTGAACTTTCATATGAGATTATTTTGTAGTGTCATCTTGACCATTAATTTTTATTTTTCTAGAATTTTGATTCTTAGAACTCAATGGTCTACCATGCTTCAGGCGTGCTTTGGACTCATTAGCTACGATACTAATAGATGGTCCTATAGGGACCTCAATTTGTATTGGGACATTCACTGCTGGAATGTATGATTTTATAATCTTTTTTAAATCGATAAATGCGTTTGGCATTTGATTTGTAATTTTATACAAGTGAATAATCTTTTGTACCTCTTGCTCATAAATAGAAGCAAGTGAAACAAGATGAGACAGTAATGAATTTTTCCACAAAATTTCTCTTTTGATTTCACTATTTTCTTCCTATAATTTTGGGAAAACAGTCTCATCAAACTGATAATCTTCAAATCGAGTAGTGAACGTATCTCCAGTCAATGGTTCAAGGTAACGAATAATAGAGGATGATTGAAACCCAATGTATATTCCTAACCTTCTTTGGGGGCGCATTTTTATGCATTGTGGTCGTGCAACAGGCATATACACATCACATCTAAAAATTCTCAAATGATATATATTAGGCTCTTGACCCAAAATCAACTATAACGGAGAAAATTTATGATAGTTTGTCGGTCTGAGATGAACAAGTATCGCAACATGCAAAACAGCATGACGACAAACAGAGGTCGGCAACATAGTTTTCATAAGCAATGGTCTTGCCATCAATTGCAGTCGTTTAGTTAATGAGTCGGCAAGTCCATTTTGAGTATGAACATGAGCTATAGGATGTTCAACTTTTATCTCAATTGATAAGCAATAATCATTAAATACTTGGGATGAAAACTCTGCAACATTATCAAGGCGAATAGAATTGATTTGATTATTGGGAAACTGTGCCTGTAATCATATTATTTGTGCCAATAATTTTTCAAATGCCATATTGTGAGATGACAATAAGAAAACATGGGACCATCTAGAAGAAGCATCCATTAAGACTATGAAATATCAAAACGACCCACTAGGTGGGTGAATAGGTCCACAAATATCCCCTTGTATCATTCTAAGAACGCAAAGGACTCAATCTCAACCTTAGTTGGTGATGGCCTTACAATTAACTTTCCTTGATAACAGGTAGTACAAAAAAAATATTATTTGAAAGAATTTTCACTTCCTTTAATGGATGCCCATTTGAATTTTCTATAATTTGTATCATCATTATGAATGCAGGATATCCCAATTGATCATGCTAAAGTTCAAAATTATTGAAATTAGTAAAATTTTGGTTTACTATAGAATGTGCCTCAATCACACTAATCTTTGTCCAATACAAGTCAAAAGATAAAGTAAGGAACTTTTCTATAACACATGCCTACGCGGAGACAATCTTGGTAATACTAAGATATTCATGATTCAACTCATCCACTATTTTGATATGATAATCATTTTCATGGATATCTTTGAAACTCAACAATTTTCAACGGGATTTAAGAGAAAACATAACATTATTTAAGATGAGTTTAGCTTTCTTAGGCAAATTATAATGGCTCTTCCAAAACCTTCAATCAAACTAGTATTACCAGAAATTGTAGTAACATTTATTTTGCTCATATTTAAATGAGAAAATACTTCTCATTTTTAAATATTTTGTGTGTTGTACCAGAATTAATTAAGCAAATGTCTTCATAATTGATTAACTTGTTTGGAAAATTATCCATATCTTCAAATAAAATGACATACACAAAATAAATATGTATTAAATATTCATGATGGATAAACTGCAAATTAAATAGTAAGTAATCTAATAAATTTGAGCAATTAAATGAGTGATGTTCACGTTCATGATAAGTATTGATAGAAAGTTACAAGTACAAAGATTCCTTTTTTCACGTACTTGTTGAGAAAATAATATCAATTCTAATAGTTAGTCCATGTTAAAGAAAAAATTATTGATAGTTTGATTAAATATTTTTTCATAAACATAACCCGGTGAACTATATGTTATGATAGCCAAAAAGATGCAAGAGTTAAGACTATAATTTAATGTTATAATCTAATAAGCAAAATTTTCTTTTTTTTTCTTTTCATAAGCAGACAGTAGATTGTAATATTAAAATGTGATAGGATCAAACTAAAAATAAATTACTAAGAAACTTACGATAATATGACTAAAACAAAAATACTAATAAAATAGAACAACTACTCATAAATTAACATTTACTTATTGCACTACTATTACTAACAAACTTTAAAAGGTGTTCACTCTTTCATAGCCATAGAATCATCACCAATCAGGTGATCTATCTTTCCCTCAGGATGCTCGAAGAAATCTGTTACATCTAAATGAGCAATGTCAACATGATTTTCAGAGATAAAATTAGCTTCAGATTTTTTTCTTTTTTATTTAATGATGCTTGATAAAGCTCAAACCAAGTGTTTGGGAGTACGACAGTCATGCGCATTATGTCCTTTTGCACCACATCGAAAACAAACACATGCTTTATCTTCTTCACATTTTTCATTCTTTCCTTGTCCTTTTGACGGAGCTACTTTTTTGATAAATAACTAACACTAGGAACACGATTTATTTCTTGACCATAATCATATCCACGTCCACAATCAGATCTGCGATCCTTTCCATGCCCAGCATAGTAGGCGTACACCTCATTCACTTCAGAAAATGGTGTAGATTTAGTAGGTCGAATCTCGTAATTTTTCATTAATAAATCATTATTTTGTTCAGCCACAAGAAAATGAGAACTTAGTTCAAAATATTTTTTAAAATCTTTTTCTCAATATTCCTATTGCAAGAGCACATTCGAGACATGAAAGGTGGGAGAGTGTATTTTCCATCATATTAACATCATTAATAGTCTCTCCACATAGTTTCAACTGGAAAAAATTCTGAACATGGCAAATTTGTATTCATGAACAAACTTATAGTCTTGAAATATCAGACGCATCCAATCATATCGTGCTCTCATGTATGACCATCTTTAAGTGATCATATCTTTCTTTTAGGATATTCCACAAAACAAGTGGATCCTTAACAATAAGATATTCAATTTTTAAAATTTCACCAATATGATGACGGGCAAGAATATCATAGCCTTAGCACGATCTTGATTTCATGTTTTATTTTTATTTTTAATGGTCTCTCCAAGACCCATAGCATCCAAATGAATTTCAGCATCCATTACCCATGAAAGACAGTTTTTGCCCGAACTTTGAAGGACAACGAACTCAAGTTTCGTAAGATTAAACATATTAAAAAGAAAGAGAAAATAATACCTTAGCCTTCAAATTTTAAGATAGTAGAGTCTCATTAAAATAAAATGACAGAATAAAAAATTTAGGAAACGAATACAGAAGCCTTTTGTCAATACCTGATCTGTGTTATACAATAGAAACAAATGCAATTCTGCCCAAATTCCAACCAATAGGAATAGTTGGTTTACACATGAAAAGTCATGCATTTAAAAAGTAAGATAACATTTGACAATGGAGAGACATCCACACTCCACCGATTATTTCTTAACATCTATAGCTGCTAGTATATTTATTTCATCCTTTTTTTGTGAAAGCTCCCTTTTTCACTTTTGACGTTTTTGTTCCGTTTTGCTACGACGGAAACCAAAAGTAGGTAAAAATTGGACCCCCATTTATTTCATGCCTAGCGCCAATCAAGCTCTCTTTTTCTTTCATTGATTAATATAATGACATGATCGTCATAATTGTGGAGCTCACATTTGCTAGTTAAAGAGGTAACATTTCCTTTTTTAAATCTTGCCAACTATATATGTTTCATCCATTGTGGCAGACCATTTATCACTTGACACGACCCCTAAGCTATGAAACTTATACTAGAGATTAACTTTGCATACAAGCGATGATCTTTTAGTTTACACGAATTACCTTCATGAAACTTCTACGAATTTCGAATATACATAATGTGTACAAGTGATTTTCGATTGAACTAACCTTACACGTTATAATGATGGAATTTGTCATGTAAAATAATTAATTCATGGTCTTAGTATTGAAGTTATGTGTTTGGTTAATATTTAATGTGAAAAATATTTTTGTCAATATTAATACAATAATTTATTCTTTCTTAGTAAAAAAAGTTATTTATATTTGGTCAATGTTCCAAATGTATTTCAAAGAAAAATAACTTTAAAAAAAAAATCCTTAACCAAATACCTCAACTCTCTAAATAAATATTTTAAAAAAAAAACATTTTTGACTTTTCAAAAACTTTGTTAAACAGGCTATTAGTTGTTTTTGGAAAAATCTATTCGAATTTTAGTTTCATCAAATCCACTAGGGAGATAAAAACCTTAATTCCATTATATAAAACGTAAACAAATTTATCAAATTGAAAGTAAGAATAATGATGTAAAAATAGACTTGACAAAGTTTGTTGGATGTTATGTGGGAGGGCCGTGAATGCCACTTGGTAACGTAATTTTGACGTAATTTTGAATTTTAGACACATGGACAAACTAACATTATTATTTCGCAGTAATAATAAGTGAAAAGGATTTGGTCCTGGCCTGTTTAAAAGGAAAAGCCTAATAGTACATGTGTCTGATCTGTCACGCGGTTCATTAGGCAACGAGCATACATGTAGGATTAAAGAACCCTTCAAATTAATGTGTCAGAAGGGTCAAAACTGCCTTTTATTTATTGAAAATGGTACCAAAATGTCCTTTATCCACCTTTATGCCCTATAATGTCTTTCACATTTATCTTTAGGCTCTATTATGCCCTTCGCATCCATCTTTGGATTCTAAAATGCCCTTCATATTCACTTTTTGGTTCTAAGTTATCCGTTATTTAACATCCACATTATTAAATAAATAAATAAAGTATCATTACTGATGTGTCAACTTTCCATTGGTCTCAATTTGATTAATTAATAAAAGTAAAAAACCGTAAGTCTTTTCATCCCCCGCCCCATTCTTTAACCTTAATCCACGCTCCATTTTTTTTTTCTATTGTCAATGCGTTCTTTACCCGACAGTGAATAGTATCAAGTTGCAGTAAGGAAACTGGAGTGCAAGTCTAGGCATTTTCTTCTAAGTGATTGTTCATTTAGGTAACTGAAAATAGTACTAATGACTTGCTCTGGTTCATTTCACAGCCACGTGAAGAGAAATATGGTTTGTTAAATGAGAAAGTGTTACAACATGCTGAATGATGTGCCCATATTATCTAAGTGGAAGTTGCAACAATTGTGGGTGGGACAAATTTATTTGAGTGTAACAACGAATTTTTCAGTCAGAAGTTGACATATATAAGCGTCAGTAAACCTCTTGCCGATTTCTTCCATAATGAGCACTGCCTCCAAACTCACATTTGTTGTTGCAAACGGTCCAGATCACTTTGTACTAAGCACAAGCCCAACAATTTACTTGCAATATCATTCTTCCTTTCTTAAAGTTATATACATAAATACCATATATTATTTTCAGATAACAAGATATAGAAAAAGTTCATGATATTAAGTTGAAGAGACTGGGCGGAGCAGCTCTAAAAGAGGAGTCACAATCAATATAAGCACGTAAAAGAATGAATCGACACTAGAAAATGAAATGAGGCGTGGGTTAAGGTTAAAGAATCGGCGGGGGATGACAAGACTTACAGTTTCTTACTTTTATTAATTAATCAAATTAGGACCAATGGAAAGTTGACACATCATTAATGATACGTTATTTATTTACTTAATAATGTGGATGTTAAATAACAAATATTTTAGAGCCCAAAATTGGATGTGAAGGGCATTTTAGAGCCCAAAGATGAATGTAAAGGATATAATAGAGTCTAAAGTGTTGGGTTCGAAATCGAGAGGGCGTCATGCGAACGCTATTATGTTGCAAACTATCATGGTGATAATTCAAACGACAAAAAAAATAAAACTAAAACATAATTATTATATGATTTGGTCAATTGGCCTACATATAAAACCTAATATTAAAAAAACATAAAACTAATAATACAGAAAATCTCCCCCTAAGCCAGACTCTTTTAACGACTACATTGTGGATGCTCTTATGTTATGATATGAGAAGAGGGTCTTCTATTTATAGGGTCCAAAATCTTTCCTCCAAGAAAGAGGTTAGCCAAATATGAAAAAGTTTTATATTTTCTTTTCAGAAGAAAAAGTAAAAGTAAATATGGTTACTCTTATTTTCCTTTCAGGAAAAAGTAAAAACTTAATTTTGGTAAGAAAATCAGGGCAAAAACCCAACAAATCTTCCCTTTTTGGCTTGATTTTCTTCACTTAATCCACCTTCTTTATATTTTTTATCTTTGTTCTTCACAAAATCTTCATCACTGCTGCTTGCCATAGTTAAAAATAAGGTTTAAAATATTATGGTTAAAAATAGGTTAAAAATTAATATTTTGTTTTTATTTTTAAAGATGCAGCAACAGGAATGTTGAAAATATGATTGAAACTTGTTCTCCACATGTAATTGGACAAAAATCCTCATTATCATCAAATTTATTGCAAATTGATTTGAACTTCCTTGGACTATCTTCAACCTCGTTTTACCAAACCATTGGATCTTTGAACCGTAGGCTCTGATACCACTTGTTGGGTTCGAAAATCGAGAGGGCAAACTATCGTGGTGATAATTCAAACGACAAAGAAAACAATACTAGAAACATAATGATTATATGATTTGGCCAATTGACCTACATATAAAACCTAATAGTAAAAAAACATGAAACTAATAATAGAGAAAATCTCCCCCTAAGCCAAACTCTTTTAATGACTACATTGTGGATGCTCTTATGTTATGATATAAGAAGAGGGTCTTCTATTTATAGGGTTTCAAAATCTTTCCTGCAAGAAAAAGGTTAGCCAAATATGGAAAAGTTTTATATTTTCTTTTCAGAAAAAGTAAAAGTAAATATGGTTACTCTTATTTTCCTTTCAAGAAAAAGTAAAATTTAATTTTAGTAAGAAAATCAGGGCAAAAACCCAACATAAAGATGGATATAAAGGGTATTATAGAGCGTAAAGGTGGATGGAGGGCATTTTTGTGCCATTTACAATAGATATTGGCATTTTAGGTCCTTTTCCATAATAGATATTATCATAGATTATAGATATGTACAAAAAAAATCTGATACAATGAAACCATAACTATAGCAACAACACCTAAGTCCAAGAAAGTAAATGGAGGCAAAACAATTTTGAAAAAAAAAACATCTTAGACCTAACTCAACTTTAAAAATAATTAGCTCATAGGATGAGTATTGTTCAAATCCATACAAAAAGATCAATTACCCTTTGTTTTTTTTTTGTTTTTTGTGATGCGGGACCTTTAACAAGAATAATAGTACCGTATAACAGAATGATGAATTTCCAAATAATTACCCTAACAGCATCAGTGTATACAAAGAAAATAGGAGAGGAGTTTCGTGTAAAAAAAAGATTTATACTTCAAATTTCCTAATGAAATATACAAGCCTAAGTTTCTTTAAAAACATGAAATTTATAATTTTGAAAATAAAGTATATTACCCATTTGGTTATTATAATTGATAAAACTTAGATAATGTTATAAATGTATTACCATATATAGTGAATGTCTATTTATGGAAAAGTTAATACCCTAACTTTTGGAACAAAGTTAGTTTTCCCTTATAAATATAGAAATTTTCCTTCATTGTAACAGACCCCGCAAGAACTCCTCAAGAATCTTTCAAGAGAAATAAGAATTATTTTCTTCTATCTCTCTATTCTTCTTGTTCTCTATTTTATATTTTATAATACGTTATCAGCATGAAGCTGTAATCAACTTAGTAATTAAGGCCATAGTATATTATAAGAATGATAGAGCCAATTGCTATTATTTTTGTTTGGGGTAATGGTGTTGGTATAAATTTTTTCCTCTCGTAAATCTATTGCTATTATTTTCTCAAAGAAGTCCTGTGGATAGGATTGCTTAGGTACTACCTGTCAAAAAGCACTAACAAAAGGTTAGTATGTCATTCATATTTTATGTTTTTGGATTTTTGTAATTAATGATACAATTTATTTGCGTCTGTTTGATCAGAGTAACCTAAGTGGTTTACTTGACTGTTTATGCCTCGATTTGCTCATAGAGTAGCAATATATTGAAAGTGATTCTAAGTTATCATAATTTGATAGGCTTAAGACACGATTATATTCCATTTTTAGGAAATAAGAATTTTGATTGTTATACGTACAGATCCATTTCCTAAGGTGAATGTAATAATAATTAGTAAAATTTATTAATACAAACGTGCACTTGGTTGTGATGGTATCACAACTCACCTCCGGAAGAGGCAAAATAATTGAGAGGAGTTATTCTAAAATTTACTCCCGAAGTAGTAAATTCAACAACATATTCATATAAATCGAAAATTTACTAAAGTAAAAATCACATATCATAGTAAACTTGGTGTTTACTAGTACAAACAAGTTCATAAGTTGGCATGAACGATTATGACATCATGAATATGTGCATATTTATTATTAGACATGTAATAAAGAATTGAAAGATTCTTCAATAAGTATTTTATGTTGCTTGTTCTAATGATAAGTTGGTTGGACATACTAATATTGAGGTTGGATCCCCTAAATTTTGAAAAGTATTAAAGGTGAATAAGGGTGTGTTCACCTATCATGTGATATATTGAAAAGATGCAGCAATAAGATAATCACATGTACATTTATTGTCAACCTGCAGCTTGACATTCATGAAGTTGCTTGCTCAATATAAACTGAGTTTAAAGCATAATTTTCAAATTGATAAATATCCAAGTTGATTTGACATTAAAGGCCTTCAGAAAATTAGCTAAATCATTGCTTATTGCTTATGAGAACAAAGTTTCATATGTTGGTCCGAAGTATGATATATTGCATACCATAGCACTCGTTTGCATTAGGTCAAAATTATGATTAATTCTTTCTTCTCAATTGATTCAAGGTCAGGAACTAATTATTCCATGTAGCAATTTGGTGTGTGGTATTTGATCAATGGATATACCATGATGCACAAATATGGATTCTCTAAAGTAAATTGAGATGTATGTTAGTTTTCCTAATATGAGGGAGAGATAATAAACAACTAAGTGAATTATCATCAATATGATTATTCAAGTTCAAATACTAGGAGCATTTGCTTACTCAAAAATCGATGTTATATTTAGTTGTAAATGCTCCAGTTGAATGTGTCTGAAGGACAAAATATACTAAATGTATGAAGCATGGTAGATCAATCGATTATAAATTCAATAAATCTTAAAAAAAGAGCAAATGATCATAATAAGAAGGCATTGTGCTCTTAAGGAGTCTACGATATAACACTTCATGAAATCTTATGAAAGTTTTAGGTACCTGAAACTAATAAAGTGATGAGATCTCAAAATATTATGTCACATTGTGAACCGATACAAAATGATGTATTACTGATAATATCTTTGATACAATATTGGCACAATATTGTAATAGATTACAAGGATCTGAATTCTATATCTATTAAAGTATGTTTACGTAGAAATATTTATTAAGTGACATGAAAGGGTGCATCTTGATAAGCGTAAAACTTATCTGATTTTCAGTTCAGACACTTGAAGATGTCACACTTGACATGCTAAATATTTTCACTTGATAAATTTATATGAAAATTCTTTTAAGGATTCAAAATGTTTGAAGCATATAAAAGTTTCTGGAAAATTTATTTATAATCCTTATATTGCATAAATTGATAACTTGAAAATCATTAAAACTCTTAGAGAGTTTTCAAAAGCGATAGATTATCTGCTGAAATAAGTTGAGAAGAAGTCTTATGCATAAGCGATAGATTATCTGCTGAAACTCTTAGAGTCTTGTGCATCATTACAACTTTCAAGAAGATGATGCACAAGATTGTGATGTGAATATTTAATACTCGAAATTGATGTTCTCATCAGAAGGAGTAAATATGTGTTGTAATCTTTTTTTCCTTTCAATATTTGTCTCACTTGATTTTCCTTGTAAGGTTTTAAATAAGGTAGACTATATGCTATTTATAGAGATGTGTACTCTTTTTCCTTCACTCGATTTTTTTTCACTGAATTTTTCAAGTAAGGTTTTAACGAGGCACATTATCTATCAATCAGATGTTCAAGAAGAGTGTTATAAATGTATTACCATATATAGTGAATATCTATTTATGAAAAAGTTAGAAACCTAACATTTGGGACAAAGTTAGATTTCCCCTATAAATATAGAGATTTTTCTTCTTTGTAACAGACCCCTTAAGAACTCCTCAAGAATCCCTCAAAAGAAACAAGAATTATTCTCTCTTCTCTCTATTCTTCTTCCTCTCTATATTATGTTTTATAACATATAATGATATAAAATTTCTTACACGTCTATATATAACTTAAAACTTCTGTGAAATGCACAACTCATAATACAAGAGATGTAGGAATGAGCAAGAATAGATGTTAGGAAACACAACAATATTATAAATCATAGTTATAGGTATAAGAATCAAAAAAATACAATAGATCTCACAGAACGGGGATTGGCAGATATTAATAAGGGCAAAATAGGTAATTAATTCTTTTCTGTAATCGTACATAGATTACATAACAACAACATACCCAACATATTCTTACATAGTGGGTCTAGGGAGGATAGAATGTATGTAGTCTATACCACTACCTCAGAGGTGAAGTAGAGAGGTTATTTTTTATAGACCCCCAGCTCAAGATCGAACAACATAGGCGAAGACCTAATATAAGAACGAACAAAAAGGATAGTAACCAAACAATAGATAGTAACAAAATAACAAACAACAGCAGCAAAAATAAGGTTATCACCAAATAGTACCATCAACAATCTACCTGAAACCACAAATAATACCCAAAAAATCCAAGAACAAAACACTACCCATGAAACTACAACTACTAGCCTCGATCCTACTAACCTTTTACTAAGCATCCTTCATACCTACCTATCAAGTTGTGGCCCAGAGATAAGAGTGAGTCCATGTTCTAGTAACATGGCGAGAAAATAAAAAAGGTTGGATATGTCAGATGTGATCGTACAAAATTTTTACAATGACAGAGAAATATTAGTTGACATTACTAATGGTAATTTAACGAGGAAAACACCATAATTCATACTCTCTCCATCCATTTCATGTGGCACACTTTCTTTTTTGTTTTGTCCCAAAATCAATGTCACCTTTTTTTCTTTGGTAACTATTTAAAGACATATTTCTCTTTTATCTTTATTTGTCCCACTTAATTTTTAAGATAGTACTCCTTATTTTTTTACTTTTGTAAAATGGACAATTTGATATACTTCACAAAGTCTTTTCTTATTTCTTAAATCCATACCTGATCAAAAGTTGACATATAAAATGGGACGGAAGGAGTAGTAGTTTAGAGATCGAGTGGAGCTTTTCTATTGGAGAACATATGACCTTTGTAAACTATAAATAGTAGACTCTACACAATTGTAAGGGCATGTGATTCTAAACAATACTACAAAAATATACTAAGGATCTATTTGGGGATAAAAAATATTTATTTTTTGAATGGGGTGGAGTATTGTCCAATTAAGAAATTCCACATTTAAAAGATAAAGGTGGAGGAGATGAGGATGATGCGATGGACATGCGGGTTCACTGGGATGGATAGGATCGTAAATAAGGTTATACATGACAAAGTGAGAGTTTCTTTAGTAGAAGACAAGATGCGTGAAGCGAGGTTAAGATGGTTCAAAAATATGATGGGGAGGGGCACAGATCCTCCAATGTGGAGGTGCCAGGGGCAGACTATGGATAAATTCAGATGAGGCAGAGGTAGACCGAAAGAAATATTAAAGGAAGGGGCTTAGACATGACATAAAGCATTTATTACTTACCAAGTATTAGGTGCATCCTCTTTAATCTCACGATTTTCCTGAATCATAGATTTAAGATACTTGAAACTATCTCTATTTTGAATGGACTAGGTATCAAGCTTCACCACTGCATCCATCTCATGTCACCTCCCTGAACTTACACTCCAAATATTTGTTCTGGTCTTTCTCAACCTAAATCCTTTAGATTCCAGGCTTTGCCTCCAAACCTCCAACTTAGCATTAACTCCTTCGCAGATCCCGCCAATCAAAACTACTTCATCTGCAAATAACATGCACTAAGACACCTGACCTTGAACTTGCTGTGTCAGAACATCCATCACCAAGGAAAATATTAATGGGCTAAGGGATGATCCTTGGTACAACCCAATAAAAAAGAAAGAGTGCTTCAAATCTTCTCTCATAATTTTTACATGTGTTTTATCCCCCTCATACAAGTATTTAATTGACCTAGTATATTCCACAAGAACACCTCAATCCTCTAATCACCTCCATGAAAAATCCCCGTGGACTTTATCATGCGTCTTCTCTAGATAAATAGAAACTATGTGCAAGCCATTTTTTCTCTCTATACTGCTCTACCGATCTGCTAATAGGATGAATGGCCTCTGTAGTTAAGCGTCTTGGCATAAATCAAAACTAATTCTCATAAATAGTCACCATCCTCCTCAACCTTAACATCACCACTCTTTCCCAAACCTTCATAGTGTTACTCAACAACTTGATACCCTTATAGTTATTACAATTCTTAATGTCCCCCTTGTTCTTGTAAAAAGGAACCATCCTAATCCATCTTCAAGTTTTGGGCATCTTCGTTGTCCCAAAATTGACACTAAAAGACTCGGTCAACCACTAACCATCCTATTTCATCTTTAAGTTTGGGCATCTTCGTCGTCCCAAAAATGATAATGAAAGACTCGATCAACCACTTCATAGCTTCCCCACATGTGCTCATAAAAAAATCCACATAAATCTCATTTGGCCTAGTCGTTTGAACCCTATGCATCCTACGAATAGAACCCCTAACCTCTTCACTCTTAATATACTGACAATAACAATAATCATGATGCCTCTCTGAGTTCTCCAAGTCTTGATAATGATACTAGTCGGAGGTAACTAAAATTGATATCAAAATAAAAAATAAATAATGAAATTAAAGGATAGATAAGAAATAAGAGATGAGGAGTGATGAAAGAAAGGCTCCATTGAAAAATAATTAAACCAAGGAAGAAGGAGAACTAAATTAAATATACGAGAAACCAAATTGAAATCCACAGTATGATAACTCGATGATTAATCAAGAAAATAAGAAAACACAAGAAGTTTAAGAATCCACCCTAATCAATTGGTCAAAGATCACAATTAAAATTGAACCCAATTAATACCCTAACCTAGAGTAAATAAATATCAAGTCTATTTAAGAAAATCCAATCATCTAAAATCTAAGTATTAAAATGGCTAAGGAAACTATTTATAGTTATTACCTTTAAAAATATAGCCCAAAAGTGATTATTTTACAAATAATTCATAAGTCCCCTTCTTGATTACCATAATGGCACCTTGATTGCCCATGACTTTGTGTATTTATTTCTTTATACATTCCTCCGAACTCCAAGCTATTATCTATATATCGAACTCCCTCATAATGTTCTCCAAGCTTATTGTGCTCGTATCATCTTCCCCTTCTTCAAAAGGATTCATTCTCGAATTCAAACCTTGCAATCATATAAGAAGAACAAACAACCAAACATTCTGCATAGTATGAGGGTTAGCAAAAGTTTTAGAAATAACAAATTTATCACTATTCCAAGGGTGCACATACTTAACATACAACCAAGCATATAAATATGTCATAAATAATTTGTAACCAAATAAAACAAGAGATACTTGCCTACATAAGAAACATTGACAAAGGGGTGAATCAAGAGAATCATGGTGTTTAAAAAATCATACATGTAAGTCCTCAATGGTTTTGGAGTTGGTTGTTGGCACAACAAGGTGGTGTCTTACCGCACCACAGGAGGATGCAATTGACAAAAACACAAATACCCCTTTAAGTTAAGTTACATCTAATAGGCCACATAGTTAAGTGTCATGTCATAAATAAGGTCATCCCAAGTTAAGACTCCACCAGATACATGATCCTCAAGAATAGGTTTACTCCTAGTTCATCATCAAGGTCAAATACAAAGGTGTTTCCTACAAAAATTGGCAAATATATCCCATTCAAGCCCATAAGATCAAGTAATAACACTAAGAAATAATCACATAAGAGAAAGGAAATATTACTACTATACTTATCACCAAGTAATTCAACAACCTTACTCATAACTTGCTTGTTATTAGGACTAAGCATTTCATCACCAATGCCATTATTCACCTCTTTACCGGGGTCAAATGGAATGAAAATCCATAATCATGGGGTAAAACATACAGCTATTTGCCCCATTAGCATTTTCAGTCTCACACAACATACTCTACTCAAAGACAAAAGTATCATCATATGCAAATAAATAGTATAGAAAGGTGTTGTACAAGTAAACTTCATCCAAGGTGTCCTTATAAAAAGGTGCACTTATTGATTCCATCAAATTAAAGCCTTAACCAAGAATGGGAATATGCAATGATGAAGGAATAGTCGTTGAACATATATTACCTTTTTTTTAACACCATCCTTTTCAATAGGCATACTATCATCTTTCAAGAAGAGAGTTTTATCTTTGAAAAGTGTGTCATCATACTATAGTGTATTCTCAATTACTTGGTAGCCTTTAAGAGAGGCTACACTTATATCATGCCAAGACACACCATTATATATTTCACATTCATTAGTCATGTTAACCTCAAATAAAAGATTATTCTTAATAACATATTCCACTTTAAAATCCTCATGAGAAGAACAAGGAATATGATCATAATTCAAGGATTGATTATTTAGGTGCAATGACTTTACATGACTATCTACTTGACCAACTATATCAATTCTAACACTAAATTGAGGTTTCTTAAGTTTATTACAAACTTCTCACTTAGTGGGTCGTTATTACACATGGGCTAATCTATACCAATATCAATTGTTAATGAAAATGTTAAAGAATTACATGAAAATGTACTAACATTTAAGGAACAAGTGTCAATACTAGGTAGACACAAATTGATTTTACTAGAAGAATCAATTCAGTCATCAATTGGATAAACTAGTGTATGAACACTCTCAACAAATATATTATCACTATGTAACAAGGTGTCATCAAGATCATCATAAGGAAAAGAATCATTAAGCTCACACATATGTATTCCATCACTTACACTCAATTAGTTTCTAGCTACACAAGAAGCTTCTACTTTTGACAAAGTCTAAGGTTTAGTTTTGTTACATTGTAGCTCATAGAAAGGATTGAATTCACCTTGATTTTCAACATTATAAAGAATTTGATCCTTTGGAAATCTTTCTAGTGCCTTATGATTCTTCATTGCTTGAGGCATCTCACTAGGCTTGCTTGTAAGGATACTTACAAATGAATCAAGATAACTAGAAAAGGAAGAAAAGTCAAAAAACTTAGTATAAGGTTGTGAAAACTCTCTCACATAACTTCTCACAGCCTCTCTTTTTTTATCTCTAGAGTTATCACATATCACACCCTTACTCCTCTATGTTGCGCTCCATTTTTCTCGTAAAAAGTGAGATTTGACATGACTACTCTTTTTAAGATTGTTCAAAGAGTGAAAAGTCGCCACCTAATAAATTAAGGTACGTTAGGGGCGCCATTATAGGCTAATTATGAATAAATTAATTAGTTTACATCGCCAGAAATTGGGTAAGGGTTCAAATTACCTCGAAAGAAAGGTGTGAGGCACCTTTCGAGGTCCACAAATATGGTTCCTACCTAAATTAGTGTATTACATGGGGATTATATGTAGTAAAAAATGGTCACTAATTTTACTAACTTAATAATAACTAAGTGATAATAATAAACAAGGCACGTAACTTAATTATTTCTAATTAATATTATTTTGCTGATAAAAAGATTAACATGCAAACTTAATTAGTATTGTTTAAACTAAGTAAACTTGATTGTACTTAATACACTATTTAAACAACTAATGGATAGAAAATATTTTTAACAAAAAAAATATATTTGGCAAAAATAGTATTCAATGTCATGACTTAAACCAGGGCCTGGCCGTGATGGGTATCTCAAGTCCCACATGGACTGTAGATCACCCCCTGTACCTTACAAAACCAAAGACAACATCCTCCAAGGTCGGATGAATTTCAGACATATAATAAGATATAATGCAATAAGCTTAAGGAAATTCAAAACATGTCAATAACCGACGATCGGTGATCGGCTAAACAACCGACCAACATTACCCAATATCTACAGTAATCTAAACAAAGCATTCTAAACAAAAAAACAAAATCAGTCTTGGTCGGAACAAGTCCTCGACTCTGATAGATAACAATGATAATGACAATGATAATGTTAATGATGATAAAAGTAACTATAAACTCAAATCTATGAATAAAAGTTGGTGAACTAAGTTGACCAACCTAACTTTGTGTAGGAAAAGTAGAAATAGCTCCGGTGCCTACATCGCATGGGGATACAACATTCGGAGACGGTTAGTGGGGTGAACACTAGCAGGTAACTCTGGGATAAAGATAACATAATGTCATAATCAACAGTTCAAAATAATTCAAAACCAATGCACATAATCAAATGCATATATATATATATACACACACACACACACATATATATATATGTGTATATGTGTATATATATATTTATCACATACTGGGGTAGGGAGCAAGGTTTAACATGCGCTTTAAAGCTTTATCCTAGATTGTGTAGCTCAACCGTCATAACATATAAGAAGGCACCTACAGGCTATATGGGCCCAGCTCACCCCTGCTGGTACGGCCTTAGTGCGTGTGACCGCACAAACCAGAGGGTAAACATATGCACTATGGTGCACTAGAACTTCCCGACATATAAAGGTGACACAAGCATCAAATTATGTAATATAATATGGGGGATTCAAACCTCCTAATCATATGGTAATAATAATAAAGGGAACTCAAACCACCCGGTCATATAGACTTCTGCATCGACAACTGTGGTTTTCGATATTGGTCTTCCGGACCTCCACTTTCATGACTCAACTACACAACCCTTATTAATGCACAGTTAAAGCGATTATCACACAATCCTATTCATTGAACCACAATACACGTTTTGGTATACATCATTGGTATCGTCATACCAACTACACTTGCAAGGTAACATCAATATACCACACTAATTATCTTCTCTAGGGGGATTCACAACCTCTTTGGTTCAATTTTACATTAGCTTGGGGAATTACACAACCCCATAAGGTTCAATTCAAAATCATAATACAATAGTTCAAGAATAGTTCAATTCCCACATTTCTCATTATTAAAACCAATTTCAAAATATGGGGTTGGGGTCATAACCACTTCAAAAGTCACAAGTTTGGGAAATCACAATCCCAAGTTCATTCACCATTCTGATGCATCATATTGACTTTAAACCACCATTTAAACCTAACCCATGTAGGGACATATAGGAAATATTACATAAACAATAGTTATACAAAACCCTCAACCCATGTTTTCAAAAACAACTTAAATACCATATGAACAACACTTTAAAACTTGTGATTTTAGCAACTAAATAATTAGGGAAGAGTATCATGCCTGAAATACCAACTTTCACTGAAGGATTTCAACCCTCGAGCCCTTGGATGACCTAATTCTTAGAAACCCTAAGTATGGTTGCTTGAGAGAATTTGAGAGAGATTTTGAAGTGTTTAGTACGTTAAGGATGAAATATAACCCCCTTAAGTGCTTTATGAATGTGGGATTTTAATTATCTAAGGAGAGGATTGTCCAAAGTGCCCTCAAATTAAAAGCTAAAATTTAGTCTTCAATGACTACAGGTCACTACACGACTCATATAGGCTCATTATGAATCACCACCCTGAGTCATATCCAAGACTGTTCCCATCATACCTACTCACTAGTGACCCTACAACTCAACTGGTACCAGTTGTAATGGGACCCTACGACTCATAGGGTCCAGTCGTAGTCAAAACAGAACCCAATTGGGTAAACAATAGACACCCTATGATTTGCATCCAATGACTCATAACAAGTCCTTATAACTCATAGTGAGCCTCTCGTACTAAGAGCAGAACTTTGCCATAGACTTACTGATTTGGTTACAATTGGGTCCCTAGGACCCGTTAAGATTCCCTATGATACCATTCACTAAATACTTTACGAATAGGGTCACCTGGCCTTCAAGACACCCTACGACTTATAGGGTAAGTCGTATTCAAAACAATGAGGATAAAATTTCAAAAAACTTTCAAGGACCAAAAACCCAGGGTATTACGTACTCCCCCCTTAAGATCATTCATCCTCGACTATAAGGACAAGGCATTTATTAGCACGATTTGACTTCACGCACAATCACATTTACCTTTAATAAAGTCAGAAAACAAAGATGTTAAGAAATATGCATACCTCAAGAATGATTATCTAGAATAAAGAACAAAAATGGATACTTGGACTGCATGTTCTCCTCCGTTTCCCACGTGGTTTCCTCAACCTTTTGGATCCTCCAAAGAACCTTTATCGAAAACACATCCTTAGTCTATAACTGATGAACTTGCCAATCCAAAATTTCATTTGAGACTTTGTCATAAGATGATAAATCCAAAATACCTACCTTTTCCAAAGGAACAACTGTCGAAGGATCACCTACGCACTTTCTCAACATTGAAACAAGAAACACATGATGAATGAAGCTCAATCTAGAAGGAAATTATAATTCATATGCAACATTACCGACCCTCTTCAAAACCAAATATAGACCAATGTAATGGGGACTGATCTTCCCCTTCTTACCAAACCGCATCACTCCATTCTTGGGGTACACCTTTAAAAATACCAAATCACCAACACTGAACTCTAACTCCCTTCGCCTCACATCCGTGTAGGACTTTTACTAACTTTGGGCGATCTTAAGTCTATCTCGAATCAACTTCACCTTCTCCATAGCTTGGTGAACTAAATCAGGGCCAAACAACTTATTCTCACTAACCTAAAACCATCCAATAGGAGACCTATACCTCCTACGATATAAGGCCTCAAATAAAGCCATACCAATGCTAGAGTGATAACTATTATTATAGGTAAATTCTATGATAGGTAAGTGGTCAACCCAACTACCACTAAAATCAAAACACAAGCCAGAAGCATATCTTTCGAGGCTTGTGTTGTCCTTTCTACTTACCCATCCTTCTATGGGTGGAAAGCAATACTATGGGTCACCTTAGTCCCCAAGCCTTGCTGGAACAACCTCTAAAAGTAAGATGAGAACTGGATACCACGATGGAAACTGAAGTACCATGCAACTTTATGATTTCCTCGATGAATAACTTGGCTTAATCCTCTGAAGAGAAATTTGTCCTCACTGGCAAAAAGTGAGCAAACTTAGTCATCCTATCTATGATGACCCGAATTAAATTATATTATTGGCAAGACTGCAGAAGGCTAGTAACAAAGTCTATATTAATTATCTCCCACTTCCACATTGGCAACTCAATCTCTTGAGTCAACCCACCGGGCCTTAAGTGCTTCATTTTCACTTGCTGACACACCATGAACTTAGCCTTAAAATTGGCCACATCTCTCTTCATGTTATTCCACTAATAAAGCTCCTTTAGATCATGATATATTTTTGTCGAACCAGGATTAATAGTATAATGCGACTCATGAGCTTTTGCCAAAATTTTTCTTCATAACGCATCAACATCGGAAACACATAATCAGCCTTGGTATCTTAAGAATCACCATTTTCTGCTTACCTACATCCTTCTTAATTTGTATCAAAATAGGATCTAATATTTGCTTCTTCTTTACCTCAGCACCAAGAGATGACCTTTCCACCTCTTAAACAATCACACCACCATCCTTGGAATCTAAGAGACGAATTCCTAGATTATCCAAACAGTGAATATCCTTTACCAAATCCTGCTTTTCTTCGTCCTAATGAGATAAGCTTTCCATAGATAACCTGCTAAGAGCATCAACAACTATGTTAGCTTTACCTGGATGATAGTGAAGACTCATGTTATAGTCCTTGAGCAACTCAAGCCACCTCTTTTGCATGAGAATTAGGTTATTCTAAGGGAACACGTGCTGCAGGCTCTTATGATTAGAATAAATATCAAGATGGACCCCATACAAATAATATCACTAGATATTTAATGCAAACACCACGACCAATAATTTGAAATCATGGGTTGGATAATTCTTCTCATGAACTTTTCACTGTCTAGAAGAATATGCAACCACCTTGCCATGCTATATTAACACACAACCCATCCCTACCCAGGACGTATTGTAATATATAAGAAAACCATCAGTGCCCTCAAGCAGTGTCAAAACCAGAGTCAAAGTCAACTTATCCTTCAGTTTCTCAAAACTACCCCTGCAAACATCAAACCATAAGAATTTCACCTTTTTCTGAGTTAACTTAGTCAATGGGGCAGCAATAAAAGAGAAACTCTCCATAAACCTTCTATAAGAAGTGGCTAAACCCAAGCATCTCCTAATGTCAGTTAGAGTCGTAGTTCTAAGTCACTTCTTAACCACCGCAACCTTCTGTGGATCCATCATAATCCCTTTACTAGAAATAATATGTCCCATATAAGTAGCAACATTTATCCAGAACTTACACTTAGAAAATTTTGCATACAACTGCTGCTCTTTCAAGGTTTGCAACATAAGGTAGAGATGATCGGCATTATTCTCTTCGCTCTTAGAGTATACCAAAGTTTCATTGATAAAGACAATCATGAACAAGTCTAAGAATTTATGGAAACCCAATTAATAAGGTCCATAAATATTGTAGGGGCATTGGTCAAACCAAAGTACATCACTAAAAAACTAAAAATGACCATGCCAGGCTCGGAAGGCAGTTATAAAGATATCCACCTCCCTAATCTTCAATTGATAAAAACCCGACCGAAGGTCAATCTTAGAAAAAAACTTAGCACCCTAAAGATGATCAAACAAACCATCAATCCTCAAATATGGATACTTATTTTTCATGGTCACCTTATTCAATTGGTGGTAATAAATACATATTTAAAGGGACATCCTTTTTTGCACGAAGAGCATGGGAGAACCCCATGGAGACACACTAGGGCATATAAACCTATTATCCAGAAGATCTTTCAACTGATCCTTGAGTTCTTTCAACTCAGCCAGAGCTATTCTGTAAGGAGGGATAGAAATAAGACAAGTTCTCAGAAAAAAAATCAATCCTAAAATTGATTTCCCTATTGAGAAGAATACCAGGAAGATCATCAGGAAACACCTCAAGAAATTCCCAAACCATAGGGATAGTCTGCAAGGAAGGCCCTTCGAATCTAGAATACATAACATGTACTAAATGATAGAGGCATCCTTTAAAAACTAACTTTCAGGCTCTAAGATACAAAAAAACCTTCCCTTAGGTATTAGGGAACTACCTTCCCATTCAATCACCGGCTCATTAGGGAAGTGAAAACTGACCCTTCGAAACTAACAATTAAGAGATGTATAGCACGAATGCAACTAATCCGGGCCCAAAATCATATCAAAGTCTATCAGATCTACCAATATTTTTATACCATAGATCGACATCACACAACCCCTATAGACTTTTCTAACCATAATACAGTCTTCCACTGGGGTGGACATAGAGAAAGGGTCTAAAATACATTCAGGATATAAGGGATCACATAAGAGAGAGTAGACCCAAAATCAAGTAGATAATATACATCACGATAGAAGAGTTTAAGAGTACCAGTAACAACATTGGGGGATGCCTCAAAATCCTGGCGAGTGGCTAGAGCGTACAGATAGTTCCTACTAGTGCTGGAGCCAGAAACAAAAGTAGAACCTTTTGGCATAGGAGTTGATGAAGTAGTAATAAAAATCTTATTTGACCCATAAGAAACCTTAGAAGGACAATCCCTCTTCATATGACCAATCTGACCATATTTAAAGCATTTGTCTCTCCCCTTTTCACAAACACCATGGTACACCTGCATACATAATCTACAAGGAGGATACGATGGACCTGACTGAGCCCCACTAGCCTGAGGCTGGGCTCCTAGTTCTTTAAACCCACTATTATACTAAGAATGTCGATTACCCAAAGTATTTGGATAAGGAGAACTAGTCGTAGAGTAGGAACCAGAATTGCTCCACTTCTTCTTAAGCCACTATTCACCATCTCTACCACTCTGTTGTTAACCTCGACCCTTATCTGAGTAGCGAAACTTCTTATTCTGCCTTTCACTCATCTCTACTTGCTTCTGTTTTTCTTCTTCCACTTATTGTACATACATCATAAGTCTAAATATGTCCATATCCTTGTTTAAAAAGGAAACCTTGATCTCCAAGAAAAATTCAGGGACAACCCAAAGGTAAACATCCTCATTCTAGACCTTATGCTAGACACTAATTCTGGAGCATCACGCGATAACTAATGAAAATTCAAGGCATACTCCGTCACTGATAACCTACCTTGCTTCAAATTCACGAACTCCTCAACCTTCACCTTTCTCAAGTCCTTAGGAAAGAAGTGATCAAGAAAAGCACTAGATAAGTCATCCCACAAAGCTAACTCAGAATCATCGCTCCTAAGATTCTCCTACTCTTCATACCACTGGTATGCTATATCTTTTAATTAATAAGCAACAAACTCTACAGCCTCAACATCTATAGCATACATCACACAAAAGATCTTTTTTATTTTATTAATTAAATTTTAAGGATCTTTCTCAACTTTAGAACAGACAAAAGTAGGAGGACTCAATATCATAAATTGGACAACTCTAGTGGCCTCAGATGATGGAGCAATAGAAATAATATGCTTTGTCTGGGAGTCTACCAACTGGGTAAGCAAATGAATTGACTGGTGAAACTCAGCATTAGACACACTAGCCTGGGGTGCTTAAGGATGTATATGGGGAACTGGTGGAGTTCCATCAGGGTAATCAAAAGTAGTGACCCTAGACCGAGTCCGAACTCCTAGAGTTGGAGGAGCTTCGTCCACATTGTCTTTACATGGGATAGAAGGGTTTCCACAAGCATCAGATCTTCTGAAAGGCATGATCTAAAAGCGAACTTACGATAATTAGAGGAGATTTAAGACCTTAGACACTATGGCTCAAAAATAGAACAACAAGAAAGGGAAACATTCCTAATTGCCTCATAGTCTCTCCTTTATAAGTATGGTGCTCTACACACCCATAAATGAGACTCTACTTGACATGCTTTGTTGGACACCTAATGAAACTAAACCTAGGATCTGATACCATCTTTGTCATGGCCTAAACCAGGGCCTGACCGTGATGGGAATCTCTAGTCCTGTGTTGACCGAAGATCTTTTGAAGTGTTTAGTACGTTAAGGATAAAATATAACCCCCTTAAGTGCTTTATGAACGTGGGATTTTAATTAGGTAAGGACAGAATTATCCAAAGTACCCTCAAATTAAAAGCAAAATTTAGTTGTCAATGACTATAGGTCACTATACGACTCGTATAGACTCATTATGACTCGTTACCCTGAGTCTTAGCCAAGACAGTTCCCAAGATACCCATATACTAGTGACCCTAAGACTTAAATGGTACCACTCGTAATGGAACCCTATGACCCTTAGGGTCTAATTGTAGTTAACACATAACCCAATTGGACAAACACTGGACGCCCTATGATTTTCCCCCAACGACTCGTAATAAGTCCTTACAACTCATAGTGATCTAATCATACTCAAAGTAGAATTTTGCCACATACTTACTAATTTGGTTTTATTGGGTCCCTAATACCCGTTAAGACTCCCCACAACTCGTGTCCCCAAGTTGTACTCAAGATAGTAACTCAAGCACCATTCACTGAACACTTTACAACTAGGATCACATGACCAGTCAAGACACCCTACAACTCGTAGGGTGAGTCGTAGTGAAGATAGTGAGGATAAAATTTTTAAAAACTTTCAAGGATCAAAAATACAAAGCGTTACATGTAACCTAATTAATATGAAACTAGGTGATATACTAGTTACATATGTAAACCTATTAATTAAAGAAATGTTATTAAATTTTAAAAAAAAACACGAAGGATATCAAATAAGCGAGAAGATAAAATTGAGATGAATATGAAGTAAAATCTCCTAATTAAAAACTTAAAATAAACTAAGCTATCCCAAACAAATGAAGAAATAATACAGTAAATAAATTATTTTAATAGAGTAACAGTTTTCAAGATTTAAATGAAATCAAGAGAGTTCTTTTTTCTTTAGAAAAATAAAATATTTGTTGTTTTATAGGAATGATGCCATGATATTAATAATCGTGCTCATTTGACCTTAGCAATAATTTTAATTTGAGGTTGGTCTTAAGTTATTAAATAATAATATTATAATTTTTAAATATAATTAAAAAAATTCAGTTTTAGAATATAAACACATAAGAATATTGACGTATAGATAAACATGTATCCATTTTTGAAAACTTTGGTAAGTGGTACTCCCGGAGATACGTCGGCTTAATTTAAAAACATGATAATTAGACCTCTTAATTTCTTTTACTTTTTCGCTAACGTAGATTAGGAGATAGTATTTACATAATACTAATTTTAAAAGATATTATCCGATTCAAGTTGTAGAAAAGGAATTGAACAATGATTTTGATGAAAAAGCATTAAACAATTGATGTTGTCTTTTCTAAAAATATTATTTTCATAAAATAAATTTAAAAAATGTCAAAAATTAAAGATTAGAAATGAGGAACAAATCAAGTAATCTTCCAACCCCCCATAATTTTATCACACATAGCATTTATACAATAGTTATTATAAACCAAGATAATAAATAAATGAAAAATACATAAGAGTAAAGATTGGAAGATCTCCAAAACGCCCAAATTCCACAGTAACTCTTCTCTTACTTTTGATCCAAAAACCTATTAAACATAACTAAAATATCTAAGTACACACAAACAAACATATATATTTTGGCAGGCATGTAGTAGCCGCAAGGTTCGAAGGAACACACATACAGATTATACAGATGTTTTCCAAGTATAGATTATAAGGAATCACTATATAAGAATTAAAATATGTGTTAATGGAGACGAACCTATTAGCAACAAAATTAATAAGAAAAAGAATTGAACTTCAAAGTAGCACACAAGATGGAGAGTAGTATCAAAGAAATAGCAAGTAGAAACCAAAATTCCACCCTTTAGTATGAGAACTTTAAAGTATTCTATAGAGAGAGTGTGTAATGATCAAAACTTTTTTCTTTATTTTTTATAGAGTGTGACAGAGCATGAAAAGTTATTTTTAAAAGAGAGGAGATGATGGTGCTTATATAGTAAAAGAGTTGCATAAAATTAAAGAAAAAGAAAAGATTCAAAAATTAATTGGTGGGGCAAAAAGGAAAAAAATATTATTTTTTTTTAAATACAATGAATCAATTAATGAGAGAAATTATATCACAGTTACCACAAATAACTAAGTAAATTTTGTCTCAAAAGTAAGTCAAATCATGAACAATCATGGTGAATCCATCAAGTTGGACAAGAATCATGTAAACAAGTAAAATCAATCCAGATTATTAAAGATGACAACATCAGTAAAAGAAAAACAATGTAGTGAAATCTTTCATAAATATGGAATCTTTTATCATAACTAAATCAACAAGTAATCGTTTCATTACAAATCAACCCAAGATTACCAAATAAATTGAATTCAAAAGTTTTCATAATTTGAATTTGATTATAAAAAAATCATTTAAAGCTATCAAAGTTTGCTAAAAATAGATCAATATCAAAATTATAGTGTAAGGTGAGAATCATAGATGACATGTAAGGAATCTTATCAACCTATAACTGGCAAGTAGTGTAGTTATATGATTTAGCACATAAAGAAATGTCACAAAAATGAAACAAGTAAAATTAAAGTTCATTGAGACGCAACCTGAACATATAATGACAAAATAACATGTTGTTCCCACTATTCGAGTAGGTGATTAATCAAGTGAGCAAGCAAGTGTACATAGCATAAACAAAACATTGACAATCAAATCAGGCACCATATATATTAGGATTAACACAATTCAAAGAGAATTTTCAATATGCTTAACAACTCCTAAATCACGTAATGAAATTAAGAAACAAACGCCAATGGGAGTCAAACCTGGGAAAGATTCATTAGAATTTGTCTCAAAATTAGAACCATATAGCTGAAACAGAGACAGAAAAATAACGTTGGTGAATGCTCATGATCGCAACCATCTGTTGACTTTTTCGAAGTCAATCGGGGAAGAGAAACGGAGAATAGGGGCGAGGTTGGTATGGAAGGTAAGGGGAAACAAAGAAGAGCAAACAGAGGGAAAGGAGCGGGGTGGTGGAGGTGGCCATAGCTGATCGAACGAGGGGCTGCGGTTCTATAGAGAGAGGGGTAGAGAAATGAAAGAGCGAAAGGGTTGTATGGCTAATTTGGGGGAATGGGTGAGGATTAGGGTTATGAGGCTATTAAAGGAAAGAAAGGTGTAATTTGATCTCAAACATTTTATCAATCTTGATCAATGATTGAGATTAAATTATGTAAAGAGTGGGTTAGAAATTGAAATTTAATTTATGGTCAAAATTAATGTCAATTTTTTGCCACAATTGACACCAATTAAGCATAAAGGTAGCTAATAATTAAATGTATAGGGAAATTAAATAAAATTGGATATTATTTTAATAATACTATTATTGTTATTAATAATAATAATAATAATAATAATGATAAATAAAAATTATTATAATGAACAGATCGTGTAAAACTAATGACATTTAACTTTTTACTTATTGCCTTATAAAATACTACTTTTATGGAATGTTACAACAAAAATAATAATGATAAATAATAATAATAATAGGAATAATAATAATATTAATAAAAAATTATGTAAAAATAATATATATTTGAATTAATACATACAAAAATAATAACATAATTTGTGACACGTCAATATATATCGTGTAAAAATTATTAATTTTTAAAATTAATAATTTTGATAAAATAATTGCCTGAGATGAGCATTGGGAAATCAAAATTGGGTGTCAACACTCTCAATCCTTTGTCTCTCAATTTTATTAGAGCTAGGACAAGTGTCAAGAATTTTTTGAAGAGGGTTTGGAGATCCTTTCACCTCTAACTTCCACTTTGAGTTGCTAGGAATAGATTTCATTTCATTCATTGGATCCTCTTCAAGAACATTTCCACAAGGAGTAACTTGTTCTACTTTTGACTCCTTGGATACCATTTGAGAGATCTTGTCAAGAGTTATTAGTATGGAAAAAACAATTAGCTTTTCCTCAAAGTAATAGGACCCTCAATTGGGAGTGGTTATTTTATAACTTTTGTTTTATGAATCCACCTCTCCCAGTCATACACATCTTAAAAAAATGAGTTTTCTCTACTTCTATGACTCATTGATCTTCCCACCCTTCTCCAAAGTTATTACCATATGGAGAATTTATCGTATTGGAATTAGGATAAGAAGTATAAATTCTTACACCACAAGAAGTAGAGAAAGTGTTTTGACTAAGATCCAAACGATGTCTTTGAATTGGTTCAACCTACATATCTATACCTCCTTGACTAGTATAGTAAATAGATCAAGATGTTTAAGGTAATTCATCCCCATAACTTTCTCTTCTATCATGATCCTCCTCAAAGAGTTCATAAGATATATGGGGAGAAAGAATCATAACTCACATCATCTTTATCACCATGGTGTGTAATATGAAAAACTAGATACCCTTCATTTTCACCATCAAATTTATCATAAGATACATCTACTCCTTCATGTTCATCATAATAACCATAAGCTCCATGGATCTCATATTAGTCTTCCGTCTAGTTAATTCTCATCTCCATGTCGATCATAATATCTTGGACCATCATATACTTCATTGGTTCACCATCATACTTATGAGCTTTATTACTTTTGTGAGACCCCAAAAAAATTCTAAGCTCAACTCAGTCTTTTAAGCTTATTAAGGGGTCCCAGACTTAGAAAATTCTAGCTAATTATTCAGACTTAGTATTATTTTGGCCTTCATAAGTTGGCAACTCTATTTCACGACTCTTATGACCTTAAAGTATCAATCTTAAGATTAATTCATGATCAGGAATGTCAGTAGGTATTTTTCAAATAAGTTTCAGATTTTTCAAACCTCGTTTAGACCATGTTCGAGTGACCAAAATAGTGAGTCGATGCGATCTTGATGCATCGCGTCATCCCTAGTGTCAATGTATAATTTTTCCCTCATATCAATGCAAATTTCAGTGAATCGATGCAGACTCAATGCGGCGTGTTGGCCATCTTATTGATGCCAACAATGCGGCGCGTTGGTCTGTGCATTGATTGTTCAATTTTTAGTCATAAAGAAGTCGCTTCCATAGTGGTATTTGGGTCTTTTTCCCTACCCTATTCATCCCTAAAACACGATATTCATCCCTCATTAAGCAACATACACTCACTTTCTCTCAAATTTCTCTAGAACAAGAACCCTAGGTAATTAAATTTCAAATCCAAGGCTTAAGATTTCACCATTTTTCTTCAAGAATTAAACAACTAAGGTATGTGAAGTGTTCATCGAAGGGTTCCTTCCACCCTTGGAGTCCAAGAAACTCTTTTAAACTTAAAGTAGCTTTATTTCATGTTTTCCATAATTTGAAATCAAAGTGTATACAGGATTATTCCTATAATTGGGTTTCTATTTCATGATTTATTACAAGATTGATGTAGAATTAATTGACATATGTGATTTATCATGTGAATTCATGTTTAAACCCATGGAATTGTGAATTTGGAATTTGAATCATGATGCTCACATGTTGTTTTAGTGTCATATACATAGATAATGCTATCTAAGTGTTTGATGAATTGCTCATATGAATGCAATGATAAAATTGTATCATACTAGTATGTATACTATTTCATGCCATGCAAGTGTTTGAGAAAATACCTTTATAGTTGCATTATGAACAAGTGTGCATTTTTATGTTATGCTATGTAAGATCATGTGAAGCCTTACTTTTTATGCTATCGAGTCCTAGGGTATTTATACCTGACAAATTAGCTGTTTACCTAGAGCCAGTGTCAGTTACATAATAATATCAGTTATGTCATGATCAGTAGTACTCTCAGCTAGTTACAGGACTTAGGAGAACTCAGGAGATTCAGTATTAGTCCCATCTAGTTCAGTATTCAGTTCAGACCTCAGTAAACATAGTCAACTAATAGAATTTAGTAGTATTTCGTCAGTCAGTGAAATTCAGTAAAATTAGTAAGAGTTCTAGGAAATCAATTCTGTGTCTATTCAGTTGGGGGTAGGATTCAACACCGAGTTAACCCAGGGATAGGGGCATTCCTGGCAATAGAGGGTTTGACCCTTAATAAAAATCCATGGGTTATAGAACTACTTAGCCAACGTAGGTTAAGATATCTTCCTACCAGACTAGGGTTGATACATCTCATATAAGTTTTCCTACAAGCGAGGGTTGACAAAAGAGCTTTCTGTCAGAGAGGGTTAACTCACAGTTGTCTTTACCAGTGACACGATACTGACACCCTTCAAACTGGGGTTGCAGGTTGTACCTCAATCTATTTAGAAAGAGGTATGTCGATTTGATGATTGCCTCCCATAGTCTCAGTCTCAATTTTAGTTCTAGTCTCAGAATAGAACTTAGTTTAGTTTTATAGATTCAGGATAGTCAGATACAGTCAATCAGTTCAGTACAAAACCTGATATATTTCTACAGGATCAAGACTATCTAATATAGTTAGTCAGTTATTAGCTACACAGTATCTGTGAATTCAGATATCAGTAAATGAATAATTCAGAACTCAGTATCCAGTGTTATCATGATCTCAATTATAGTATATGTATTCATGCTATTCAGTTATATTCATATCATTCAGTTAGTATTGTTCATGCATATGAACCCATGCATTTCAGCCTACCTCACTTAGCATAATAGTATATTAAAACTACTGACGCATACTTTTCTCTTGCGTTATGATGTTTTATATCATAGGTTCAGACGCATGGGTTCCCGAGTACCCTTAGTAGTTTAGATCTTTAATAGTCATAGTTAGTGGTGAGTCCTCATAGTTTGAGGATATGATTATTTTCTTCAGTACAGTTTTTAGTAGTTGGAGTTAGTTAGGGGCTTGTCCTATCAACTCCATGATTCAGACAGTATAGGCTTTTTAGACTAGAGTATTTTTGTTATAGATATTTCAGTTTTGGTATTGTTATACCATATTCAATTTTATTTCAGTATTGAACCTTATGGAAATTTTCCGTCAAATTTATGCATATTTGCAATATTACTTCAGTTATTGTAGTAGGTACCAGTCATGGGTTAGATTGTGGTCCTTCGGGATTATGAGCACTATGTAGCATTAGGGGTACAGACTCAAGGTGTTACAAACTTGGTATCAAAGCCTAAGGTTCAACATAGTCCTACGAAGTCTAAAATCTACGTCTAGTAGAGTCTTCTGCATGGGTGTATAGTGTACCATGCTTATGGACAAGAACCTATGAGGCATTTTAGGAAAAGTTTCCCTTCCTTCTATACTCATTGTGTGGGTGAGCATGAGCTCAAGTTAAACTCTCGGTATAATTCATCAATTCCTTATGCTTCCAGAACATGCCTTCTAGAGAAGCTAATAAGAGAAGTAATGAAATTCAGCCAGCCCCTCCGCCCGTTCAAGCAGATCCCCAGAATGAGCATGTATACCACTTTGAATTTAGAGCTATTTTCACCTCCTTAGATTATTCAGTAGCTGATCAAAACAATCAGCTAGCTATTATCCTGTCAAGGCTTATGGCTCATACTCCACAGAGCAAGGAGAAAAGGCATAGAAAACAGGGGAGAAAGAATAAGTGGGCCAGAATGTCTAGGCTAAAAAGGGGTCGAACAAATCCTCTTTACCAGAAGTGTGGTAGAAACCACCAGAGTATCTGCAGAGCTGGTAGTCATATATGTTTTGTATGTGGCAAGCCAGGCCACACAGTCAGAGATTGTCCTCAGGTGGGTTCGTAGAGTCAGCATAATCGTCCCCCAGCTTAGTCTGGTCCCCCGAATCAGCAGGGTGCCTCTTCCAGTGCCACCAGTGATCAATGCCCAAATAGTATTTATGCACTTCAGTCCCAGCAGGATCAGGAAAGTTCTCCTAATGTGTCCACTGGTACGTTACAAGTTTACTATTTATATGTTCATGCTTTGCTAGGTCCAAGAGCTTCTTTGTCCTTTGTAACTCCATATATAGCTGTTGATTTTGAATTCAGTCCTAAAATCCTAGCACAGCCTTTCTCAGTCTCTACCTCAGTGGGTAAATCTATCATAGGCCGACGAGTATATAGAAACTGTCCGGTTATGGTATCTCAGAAAGTCACTTCAGTAGACTTAGACGAATTAGAGAAGATCTATATTAATGTCATTCTCAGCATGGATTGGCTTCATTCCTACTATGCGTTAATTGATTGTAGAAACAGAATTGTCCATTTTCAATTTTTGAATGAGCCCATCCTAGAGTGGAGAGATAGTACTTCAGCACTAAGGGGTCATCTTATTTCCTACCTAAGGGGAGTAAAAATAAGATCTATGGGATGTGTCTACCATCTCATTCGAGTCCAAGACTCTAGTTCAAAAACCCCTAATCTTGAATCAGTGTCAGTAGCATGTGAATTCCCTGATGTGTTTCCCGAAGATATTTCCAAACTTCCTCTCGAAAGGGGAATAAACCTTCTTCTAGATACTCAACCCATATCTATTTTGCCATATAAAATGGCTTCATCAGAACCTAAAGAATTAAAAAAAAAGTTAAAAGATCTCCTAGATAAGGGATTTATCAGACCCAGTGTATCCCTGTGGGGTATACCAGTTCTATTCGTACATAATAAAGACGGTTCTCTTATAATGGATATTGACTACCATCAGTTAAATAATGTCTGGTCAAGAACAAGTATCCACTTCCCAGAATCAATGACTTATTTGACCAACTTCAGGGTGCTAGTTACTTTTCTAAGATAGACCTCAGATCAGGCTATCATCAGCTCAGAGTCAGAGAATACAGATTTCAAAAATAGCTTTCAGAACTCGGTATGGTCACTTTGAATTATTAGTCATGCCATTTGGTATTACTAATGCCCCAGTAGATTTCATGGACTCGATGAACCGTGTGTTCAGGTAGTACTTGGATATGTTCATCATAGTCTTCATTGATGACATCCTTGTCTACTCCCACATGAACATGATCATGCAGATAATCTCAGAATTGCATTCCAGACTCTCGAAACCCATCTGTTATCATGATGTCTGTTAATATCTTACATGTCAGCTCTATCATTATAGCTTATACTCATGCACTTTAGCAATCATGCATGCTTATAGTTACCAGTATAAGAGTTCAAATTCACTCAGTGTTATGAATCATGTTCCATGAATACAGAAACTCCATACTTAGGTCATGTAGCTCATGAATTATGTAGTCATGTCATGCTTTACAGTATGTTCAATTCCCATGACTCATGCTATACCCCTAACAATCAGCTAAATTCAAATCATGTCACGCATATCCTCAATTTAGGTCTCTTGGTGAATCTATGATGTTGACATTCTCTTTCTCAGGCCTCAGTTTGGTGTCAAATTTTTTATAACATTCCTTCATGCTTCAATTTCTCATATTTTAATCCTTTAGTGAACTCTAGTTAAAAATTGATATAGTGATGAGCAATTACTTAGATGGGAGAGAATAAATGTTTCATGTTAAGGAAAGATTGTTTTTTTGCATACTTGTGATACACGAGGCTTTAGTCATGAAGATAGGCTTAACTGTCAGGTTAGTGTGCAGGTAAATAGCTAGCAAGAAGTTGTATTTAGTTGCTGAAGTAAGAAGGGGTAATCAGGATTTTTCATGAGATGAGAAGTTGAGAAAATGCAGAGTGTGAGTATCTATTTTGGCCCTCAATTTATATCAGTCTCCATCGCGTAGTTATCATAACCTAACATTCAGTTCCAATATGAGTCTCAGTTACAGTCTTAGTTATAGCCTCAGTTACCGTCTTAGTTATAGTCTCATTCACAGTCTCAGTCCAGTAATCAGATCAGTAACTTAGTTCAGTTTCAGATTTACTTGACCATAGCATGCAGTTATCTATTATTCAGTTATCAGTATTTCAGTACCTCAGTTTACAGACTATTTTGGAATCATGTTATACGTTTGGTCTTCCATTCTCAAATAATACAGTCTTCACAATATTCATGCTCAGTACCTCAAGTTTCTCAGTCATCCCTTACCTCATATGTAAAATACTCTACTATTTCAGTCCATACTAAGTACATTTCAATCTTACATGACCAATCTTTAGATATCAGTCATTCAGTTAATTAGACAAGTTAGTATGCTTATGCATTCATACTTAACGCCCATATGAATACTTATAGTAGTATTAGGTGAAGTGTCATAATAGGGTGGAGAGTATAGTTGAGAGAGTATTCGAGGAATATGTCTAAGCTTGAAAATTTATAGTTGCAGTTAGTCACTCTATCTTAGATGATGATTCGTAGGCCTCACCTCATGTTACCAAATTTTAGCCAGGATATGATTTCTTATTAGATGTTTTATTCAGCCCATGCCAAGATTTCTTGCTCCCTAAAGTCACTAGAACTCTTTAGAAAGAGTGTCAAGGACATGCTCAAGTCGAGTATTAGTTTTTAGCATGAGTTAGTCCATAAGCCAATAATTCAGTTTAGCAGCCAGGCAAATAAGTTTGTATGGTTTGGTTTCCTATATTTCCATCTAGTAGCACTATCCCAAACCTCATGAATGTAACTATTCCAAAAGGGAGCAACCAGGTAGTTGTGAGTTCAGCTTAGTTCATGTATCATGTCCCAGTTTCAGATCCCAGATATTCAGTCATGACTCAGTTCGGAGGTACCCTATGCATCGTCCCAACTTTTCCTCAATATCTCAACCAAGTCAAATTCTTCAAGGGATATAATGTCCCAAGGGGGAGATGCACCATAACCCCCGAACTTTTATTTCCTAAACCTCCCAGTTTTTCTTCACGAAATGAATCTAGTTTGGAATAATTGTTACTAATGAGTGGAGCCTCAAGTTCCAATTTCAGTTGTAACCCATGTATTCACGGGGCTCAGTTCAGTTCATGTATCACATTTTAGGCTCAGTTATGTTCTCATGTTCCCATCCATATATGTTCAGTAACTGATATCGAGTTGAGATTGGTGATTTTATGTTCATGAAAATCTCTTCTATGAAATAAGTGAAGAGGTTTAGCAAGAAGTGGAAGCTCAGTCCTCGATATATCGGTCCTTATCGAATTCTCATTAATTTTTGAAAGGTAGCTTACAAGCTTGAGTTGCCTTCAGACTTAGCTTTTATCCATCCAGTGTTCCATATCTCCTTGTTAAAGAAATGCATAGGTGACCCAGCTGTTGTAGTCCCTGTAGGGAATATTGTCGTTTATAATAGCCTCTCTTATGAGGAGATTCCAGTCGAAATCCTTGATTATCAGATTCGTAGACTGAGGAACAACGAGGTCCCTCTAGTCAAAGTTCTTTGGTGAAACCAGTCCATTGGGGGAGCTACTTGGGATGCATAAGTAGATATGCGAACCAAGTATCCTCACCTCTTCTCCGCAAACTCAGACTCAGTCCAAGGTAACAGTTTCTCCTTAAACATAATTAGTTTCATGCTCAGATTTTCCTGTATAGACTTGGTACCAGTTACCATTGCATATTTAGTTGTGACTTCATTCATCAAATATGCATGTTCGGCATGAGAAACTCAACTTATATAGTAATCCCAGTCATGCATTAATGAATCATGATGAGCTATGTACTCAGGCATCAGATATGCATGTTCAGTATGAAATTTTAGCATATCAATAGTGTCAGTTATGCATTTAAGCATATCCAGTATCTAAATTCAGTCTATCAGTATTTCTAGCTTAGTCAGTCTCATTTGAGGACAAATATTCCCAAGGGGGAGATATTGTAAGACCCCGCAAAATCCTAAGCTCAACTCAATCCTTTAAGATTGCTAAGGGGTCCCAGACTTGGAAAATTCTAGCTAAGTATTCAAACTTAGTATTATTTTGGCCTTCATAAGTTGAACACTTTATTTCATGACTCTTATGACCTTAAAAAATCTATCTTAAGATTGATTCATGATCACGAATGTCAATTGGTATTTTTGGACAATTTTTGAATTTTTTAAACCTCGTTTAGACCATGTTTGAGTGAACAAAATAGTGAGTCGATGCGATCTTGACATGTCGTGTCGTCCCTCGCTTCGACAAATAATTTTTTCCTCAGTTCAGTGCAAATTCTAATGAACCAATGTGACGCGTTGTCCATCGTGTCGATGCGAATGATGCGGTGCATCGCTCTGCGTTCGATTTTAGTCATTAAGAATCCGCATCTATTGGGGTATTTGGGTCCTTTTCTCCACTCCTATTCAGCCCTAAAATGTGAGATTCAGCCCTCATTAAGCAACATACACTCACTTTCTCTCAAATTTCTCAAGAACAAGAATCCTAGGTGATTTAATTTCAAAGCCAGGGCTCAAGTTTTCGCCATTGTTCTTTAAGAAATAAACAACCAAAGTATGTGAAGTGTTCATCCAAGGGTTCCTTCCACCCTTGGTGTCCAAGAAAGTCTTTTAAACTTCAAGTAGCTTAATTTCATGTTTTTCATAATTTGAAATCAAAGTGTATACATGATTATTTTTATAATTGGGTTTCTATTTCTTGATTTATTACAAGATTGATGTAGAATTAATTGACATATGTGATTTATCAGGTGAATTTATGTTGAAGCCCATGGAATTTTGAATTTGGAATTGAATCATGATGCTCACATATTATTTTAGTGTCATGTACATAGATTATGCTATCCAAGTGTTTGATGAATTTCTCATGTCAATGCAATGATAAGATTATATCATGCTAGTTTTATACTATTTCATTCCATGTAAGTGTTTGATAAAATGCCTCTATAGATGCATTATGAAGAAGTGTGCATTTTTATGCTATGTTATGCAAGATCATGTGATGCTTTACTTTTCATGCTATCGAGTCCTTGGGGTATTTATATCCAACAATTTAGCTATTTACCTAGATCCAGTGTTAGTTACAGAATAATCTCAGTCGCGTCACAATCAGTAGTACTCTCAATCAGTTACAAGACTCAGGAGAACTTAGTAGATTTAGTATTTGTCCTGTCTAAATCAGTATTCAGTTCAGACCTCAGTAAACACAGTCAACTGACATAATTCAGTTGTATTCTATCAGTCAGCGGAACTCAGTAAGATCAGTAATAGTTCAGTCAAGCCTAGTATGAACTAAGAAATCAATTCATTTTCTATTCAATTGGGAGTAGGATTCAACACCGAGTTAACCAGGGATGGGGGCATTTCTACTAGCAGAGGGTTTGACCCTTAGTATCAATCCCTGCAATACAGAACTACATAGCCAGTGTAGGTCGAGATATCTTCCTTCCAAACTAGGATTGATACATCTCATACGTGTTTTTCTGCCAGCGAGGGTTGACGAAAGAGTTTTGTGTCAAAGAGGGTTAACTCACTGTTGTCTTTACCCATGGTATGGTACTGACACCCTTCTAACTAGGGTTACAGGTTGGACCTTAATCTATTTAGAAAAGGGCATATCGGTTAGATGATTACCTCCCACGGTCTCAGTTTCAGTTCTAGTCTCAGAATAGAACTCAGTTCAGTTCTACAGATTCAGAACTGTTAGATACAGTCACTCACTTTAGTATGAAACCCAGTATAGTTCCATAGTATCAAGACTGTCCGATACAGTCACTCAGTTATCAGATACACTATATCAGTAAACTTAGATATCAGTATATCAGTAATTCAGAACTCAGTATCCAGTGTTATGACGATCTTAGTTACGATATATGTATTCATGTAGGTACTCCCATTCAGTTATATTCATGTCATTTAGTTAGTATTGTTTATGCGTATTAACCCACGCATTTAGCCTACCTCACTTAGCATACCAGTACATTCAAAGTATTGACGCATATTTTTCTCTTGCGCTATGATGTTTTATATCATAGGTTCTGACACATGGGCTCCCGAGCATCCTTAGCAATTTAAATCTTCAGTAGGCAGAGTTAGTGGTGAGTCGTCATAGTTCAAAGACATGATTATTTTCTTCAGTATTTTGGTTTATTGGTACAGTTTTCGGTAGTTGGAGTTAGTTGGGGGCTTGTCCCATTAACTCCATTATTCAAAAAGTAGAGGCTTTTCAGACTAGAGTATTTTTAGACAGATGTTTCAGTTTTGGTATTGTTATACCGTATTCAGTTTTATTTCAGTATTGAACCTTATGGAAAGTTTTCGCCTAATTTCTGTATATTTGCAGTATTACTATTCAGTTATTGCAGCAAGTACTAGTCATAGGTTCGATTGTGGTCCTTCAGTATTATGAGCACTGTGTAGCATCCGGGGTATAGACTCGGGGCGTTACAACTTTGCTCACAATCACTCAAAGAGCCCTTATGTTACTCGTCATCACTATACGCATAGTTCATGTCGCTACAAGCATAGTCATTTATGGCATCTCTGTAATAATTTGAATCTATGGATGTCATTCCCTCTTATATCATATTTTGTACCTGTAAAACAAGTAAATAAGTTAGTAATCAAAGCCTCATGATACTCTTTATATGAATTCTCAACTCACCTTATATGGCTTCTTTTTCAAATTGATAGTGTTACTAGTTTTGCTCAATCGACTCAAGGTTATCTATCCTTGTGAAGGAATAGATCTTTGTGACTCTTGAAAGAAAAAAGGATGGCTCAAATAAAACCAATAGACTTGAATCAAGAAATTAACTACAAAATAAAATGAGCAAAGCATGCAACAAAATACACCAAAAAGATCAAACTCAAAGAACTTGATAATATTTAGTAGGGTAATCTACTAATTAAAATCAAGATTGAAGCTAAAGAAAAAGGAAAATTAAAAAAAACTAATTTATCAAGATTTACACTAAAAAAAATTAATTAGGAATAAATTTGATTGAAATCCATGAAGAAAGACTCTAAAAATAGAGCAAAATAGTTGAAACTGGCCTAGAAATGGAGTTGGCAGGTTGTTGATGCGTGCTGGCGTACAACTTTATTTTTTTTATTTTTACTTTTTAAAAAAAATCAAATTTTTTGTACTCCTTTGGACCCACAATGTCACGATCCGAATCAGGGTCTGGTTGCGACGGGCATCTCAAGTCCACCGAGGACCGGAGATCACCCCATATTGATAACACCTAGCAGCAAATGAATACCAATATAAAGCAAGACATGAAAGATAACTCAAAGTTCAATATAAATCAAAATACAAATCTATCCACAATACCAAAATCCAATACCAAATGATAACCATAATACCCAAGTCCACAGTGGCCCGACAAAGCCTCTAACAAAAACCAAGTAACAACAAAGTTTCGGGATACGCCCCCGACCATAGCCAAAACAAATATGAATAAAGTCTATGCCATAAAAAAACAAACATAAAATGACATCTTTCGAAGTATGGAATCTCACCACTTTAACTTAACTCACGAATCAACCACCTGATCACTATGCAGGAGGAATGGAAGTATGGTTAGTCCCTGCATCGCGTGGGGATACAGCTTCTAAAGATAGTTAGCGGTTGGAGCGCTAGTATGTAAGTCAGGAATAGGGGAGCAAATAATGTCATGCATAATAATTCAAACCAGTCAAAATCTAATGCACATAATCATATGCAAATACATACACACATACATACATACATATATATGTATATATACACACACCATGCCGGGATAGGGAACAAGGATTAACATGAATGTTTAAAATTTTAACCTGGATTGTGTAGCTTAACCATCATAAAATCTACCCACGAGCTATATATGTCCAGTGTTACACCCTGAACGGGCCTCAGTGCGTGTTACATACATGAACTGGAGATATCATATAAGGTAGAGGATTTCGACATACCCTTCATCCTCCATGATACATAGGTACATCTATACACTTTGGGGATTCCCTCATACCCTACAAGAACACGCCCACTAAGACCAACCCTCACATCAGTAAACATGAGTTTCCAGTATCAGTCCTTCATACTCGCTCATTCATAGCTAGTTAACATAACCCCTATTAATGCGCAATTAAATTATTTCACATATAACCCATCCAACAATTCCAGGTGTTAATTAATAAGGCATTATTAAGTGGTATTGTCATACGTACTATAGCTTGCAAATAATGTCATTAGCCAACACTTAGAGGATTTCTTCGTACCCCGCAGACTCCATTATTAAAATTACTTGGGAGATTCCATCATAGCCCACAAGGTTTACATAAATCATTCACTAAGTAAATTCCATCGTACCCCACAAAGTTCTCAAAAATCATTCACTTGGGAGATTCCATCGTACCCCACAAGGTTATCAAAACCATCATTAACCATTTAATCGTTTATGCCATGCATTAGTTTTTAGGAAGAAGACCAAACCAATCATTTTCATATCAATGCATTAATATAAGAGAGCAAATCAAACTTGGTGAAAAAATCATATTCATTGACACTTTCACAAACAGGTTGAGGGAACATTAATTCCAAACCATAAACCAAAGCAAAATCATCAAATTAGGATTTAATCATAACCCCTCAGTTTAATTATCATTCCCATGCATCCCACAATGTTCATTAACATTAATAAAGCATGAGTTGTATAATAAACAATGGAAAATTAATTAAACGACCAATCATGTCAAAAGCCTTCAACTATTTCCAAACTCACATCAAAACCATGCCATAATAATCAATTTATGCCCATAAGAAAATATAAGTTAAAGAGAAAGAGATACATGCCTTAATTGTCAAGAAATTTGAAGAATACCACACCTCTAGGACCCTAGATGATCACCTCCTTGAACCCTAGCCTTGAGTTGAAAAGAGTATTTTGAGAGAGAATGTTTAAGAGTGAATAATGACCTTTACAAATTGAAAGATTGATGAGATTGGTCCTTGTATGTTTTAAAAGTTGTGATGAGCAAAAGGACCTTACTACCTCTCTCTCCTTTTTAATAAACAAAATTGTCACAAAAATACACGTGACTACCTTCCGTGCCGCAGGGCTATTGTGGAGACTTACTGCCTTCATGACCTAAAACTACCCCGAACCCCATCCAAAAATTTGAAAACTCCCTCGGGTTATCCTTTTTACATCCCTGAACATTATTTGAGTCAAAAATTGATATTTCAAGTACGGGAAGGCCAAAAATAAAATACCCAAAATTTGAAGGTGCTACATTATCCGCCCTTAGGATCATTCATCCTCAAATAATGAGCTAGGATATATTTCGCATAAGAATAATAACAATGCACCAGAATCAAAGGATAAATCAAAATAATAACAAGAAAGAACAAAATTTATACCTCAAGCTTCTTCATCCGTCACATGGAATAAAAATGGATATTTATCCTTTACATCCTCTCCTGCCTCCCAAGTGGCTTCTTTCACTTTATGGTTCCTCCAAAGGACCTTTACCAATGATACATATTTCGTCCGCAACCTACAAACTTGACTATCTAAGATCTCCACCGGGACCTCCTTATAAGACAGGAATCCGAGACACCAATATTCTTAATAGGCACCACCAAGGAAGGATCACTCACGCATTTCCTTAACATGGACATTTGAAACACAGGGTGAATATAACACAAAATCGAAGGCAACTCCAATTCCTATGCAATATTCCCCACTCTTTTCAAAATCAAGTAAGGACCAATGAATCGGGGATTGAGCTTTCCCTTAGGACCAATGAAATGGGGATTGAGCTTCCCATGCTTTCTAAAATACACCACTCTCTTCATGGGAGACACCTTCAAGTATACCCAATCACCCACACCAAACTCTAACTCTCTTCGCTTTATGTTCGCATAGGACTTTTGGCGATTTTGGACAGCTTTAAGCCTATCCCAAATAACCTTCACTTTCTCCATAGCTTGATGAACTAAATCAGGACCGAACAATCCCACCTCACCAACTTCGAACCACCCAATAGAGGATCTACACCTCTTACCATATAAAGCCCCAAACAGTGCCATACTAATGATAGAATGATAACTATTATTGTATGCAAACTCTACAAGAGGTGAGTGGTCAACCCAACTACCACCAAAGTCAATTACACAAGCCCGAAGCATATCCTTTAGAGTCTAAATAGTCCTTTTTATTTGTCCATTCGTCTATGGGTGGAAACTGGTACTAAGGGTCACCTTAGTCCCCAAACCTCATTGAAATGACCACCAAAAAAGAGATGAAAATTGAGCACCATGATCCAAAATAATGGAAACAGGAGCACCATGCAAATTCCCGACTGCCTGAATAAACATCCTCCTATAATCCTCAGCATAATAATTAGTCCTCACTGGCAGGAAGTAAGCAGAATAAGTCATCCTATCCACGATGACCCAAATAGAATCAAATTGATTTCAAGACCATGGAAGACCAGAAACAAAATCCATATTTATCACTTCCCATTTCCATACAGGCAACTCAATCTCTTAGGATAACCCACCAGGCCTCTAGTGTTTTACTTTCACTTGTTGACACACCAAGCACCTTGCTACAAAATTTGCTACATCCCTCTTTATGTTATTCCACCAGTACATCTCCTTTAGATCATGTTACATATTCGTCGAACCAAGATAAACTGAATATCGCAACTTATGAGCTTCAGCCAAGATCCTACCTGGTAGCCCATCCACACCGAGAACACTCAACCTCCCGTAGTACCTCAAGATACCATCACCACTAATCTCAAAAACCATCACCATCAATTTTTCCACATCATCCTTGATTTGCATCAAGATAGGATCCGACAACTGCTTCTCTTTTACCTTAGCACCAAGAGATAACTTCACCACCTCTTATATAAACACACCACCATCCTCAGAATCTAAGAGACGAACTCCAAGATTAGACAAACGGTGAATATCCTTCACCAAGTTCCATTTTTCCTCATCCACCTAAGACAATCTCCCCCTAGACAACCTGATTAGAGTATCAGTAACCATGTTAGCCTTACCTGGGTGATAATGGAGACTAATGTCATAGTCTTTGAGCAAATCCAATAATTTTTTTTGTCAGAGATTCAACTCCTTCTGGTTGAACACATACTGCAAGCTCTTATAATATGAAAAGATGTCAACATGTACCCAATATAGATAATACCTCCAATCTTTAATGCAAACACCATGGCTAACAACTCTAAATCATGAGTTGGATAATTCTGCTCATAAACTTTCAAATGCCGATAAGCAACACTACCACCTTACCATGATGCATCAATATAACAGCGCACACGCAAGTGTACGTGCAACACCAAGTAGTAAAGTGGCCTTCAAGAAGCCAAGTATTGATCCCACAGGGACATGCTTCAACAATAATTCAATTCTAGTTTGTAGTTTAGATTAATTTGATGCAAAGGTAACCAAAAAGAGAGTTTTGAATTTCTAACTAAAGAAAAGTAAATAATGCATAAAATAAAGATCTTGAAACAATCACTGGATTAAAGACCAAGGTTAAAATACTTTGAACAATTATACTGTGTTATTGAACTTCATTTGTTAACTTGTTTATCTTGGTTGTTGATTCATAGGGTTAATTGCATGATCTATGTCTCCCGATCTCTAATCGTTTACCTAATTTAGACCTTACAACTACATCATTGAGCGAGGATATAATAATTCACTTAGGTTTGTTAAAGCTATCATCCTACGTTTGAATCAAGAAGGCATCTAAGTACATACCTGTCCTAGGCATTAATTTGAATTTATTATTTCATAAAAGAATACAAACCATACTTTGTTCATCTCTATGTTCTATCTTCCTATTTCCTCTCCCGAGATTACAAGGTTGACAATTGATATATTTTTTGGGTGATTAATCTCCAAAATAGTTAAATCAAAGAAGAACACACAACCAATAATGATAATCAAAATTAAATAAAGTTAATTCAAAACAATAGTACTCATGTTCTTGGCTTTAACCCCGAAAAGAGGGCGTTTAGCCACGCATAGTCAGAATTAAAATTACAAGGTTGTAATTAACAACTACGAACATGAATGAACTAAATTAAAATAATAAAAACCTAAAAGTTGAAGTTCTAACAGCCCCTTAATCCTCCAAGACGTCTAAAGATGTGTAAAAAACCATTACACAACATGTATTTCAAATATAAGATGCAAGCCTAATCCATGTAGGTCAAGAATTGCATTATTTTGAGAATGGAAGAAGAGGGGGCACCGCACTGGGTAGAGCACCACTCCAAATGAGGCTGAGCTTACTGTAGAGTGTCGCTCCAGCTTGGGATGAGCTTGATTTAGAGCCCTGCTCCAGCTAGGGCACCGAGGGCTTATCGCCTCAACTCTCTGGAAGTTGCTTCCAAAATTTTGACGAAGTGTTGATTGTCCAATCATTTGTGCCTTGACTTGTGGTGTATTTCCCATGGAATTCCAGCCTATATATCATCAATATATCACCCTATTCAGCTCACAAAGCTTTCTACAAAATCACACACCATGAATTAGAGACAATCACAACATAATATCCATGACGATGAATTAAAAACACAAGCTAAGACTAGGTTAATTCGCATTGATCTTCAACTTTATGTTCCGACTCTTAACTTAATCAAATTGAACCTTGCACATTACCAACAAGTTATTCCACTCATAAGTACACATTAAAACCATTTGGAACATATTAAATACATTAGAATCAAATGGGATCAACTAGACAAGCACCTAGCTCAAGCTAGTAATGCTAGTTTCCACGATTGAACTCTAAATGACTCATTTAAGTACAAACTTGTTTGGGATACACTTTGAACTTTGTAATCACATCCTTTGACACTTAGATACACATTTATCTCATTATCAACCTATATATCATATGAATCATCCTCAAAACAAGGCTAAAAAGACTAGACTAGTTACACTAGAATGTATAAATACACCCAACATCACAATACACAACCAAGTCCCACACGGGACACATCACAATAAACCACGAACCCATCACTACCCTCAGGAAAAGACAAAACCAGAGTAGAAGTTAATTTATCTTTTAACTTATCAAAACTCCCCTCACAAGCATCGAACCATAGAAACTTCACCTTCTTCTAAGTTAACCTAGTCAAAGGTGCAGCAATCGATGAAAAGATCTTCACAAGCTCCTATAATAACCTACTAAATCCAAGAAGCTCCAAATATCGATTGGAGTCGTGGTCTTAGGCCACTTCTTAACCATCGTAACCTTCTTGGATCCACCATGATCCATTCACTAGAAACAACATGACCAAGAAAAGTAACAACATTCAACTAGAACTCACACTTCAAAAACTTAGCATACAATTGTTGATCTTTTAGGGTCTGTAACACAACTCGGAGGTGATTGGCATGATCCACCTCATTCTTCAAATACACCAAGATATCATCAATAAAGACAATCATAAATGAGTTTAAAAACTGATGGAATACCTAGCTCATGAGATCCATAAATTTTGTCTGGGCATTGGTCAACCTAAAAGACATCACCAAGAACTCAAAATGTCCATACCGAGTATAGAAAGCAGTTTTAGGAATATCCACCTCCCTAATCTTTAGCTGATAAAATATCAAATGAAGATCAATATTAGAGAAATACTTAGCACGCTAAAGCTGGTCAAACAAATCATTAATCATAGGAAGAAGGTATTTATTCTTAACTGTTACCTTATTAAACTGAAGGTAATCAATACACATTCAAAGAAAACCATCCTTCTTATGCATGAAAACAATGGGAGAACCCTACAGAGACACACTATAGCGAATAAAACCATTATCAAAAAGATCCTTCAATTGCTCCTTGAGTTCCTTTAACTCAGCCAACGTCATTCTATAAAGAGGGATAGAGATAGAATGAGTGTCTGTAATAAGATCAATCCCGAAATCAATTTCCCTATCAGGAGGAATACCAAGAAGATCATTAGGTAAAACCTTAAGAAATTCGCTAACCATGGGAATGGATTGTAAAGAAAGACCTTCCAAGTTAGGATCTTTAATCTGGACCAAATGATAAAGACGCCCCTTGAAAATCAATTTTTAGGCTCGGAGATATGATATAAACCTCCTCTTAGGCACCAAGGAACTCCCTTCCTACTAAATAACTGGCTCATTAAGGAATTTAAAAATGACCTTATGGGTCCAATAGTCTAAAGAGGCATAGCACGAATGCAACCAATTCATCCCCAAGATGACATAAAAATCTAACATGTCTAGTTCAAACGAATCCACCAAAGCTTCCCTACCATTAACAGATAGCACAACCCCCCAATACACCCTTTTAGCAACCATCGAGTCACTCACTAGGGTAGAAATAGAAAAGGGGTCCAAAATATACTCGGGATCGAAACCAAAATATATAGCCATAAATAGGGTCATATAAGAAAGGTTAGACCCCAGATCATGTAAATAATACACATCATGAGACAATAGTCTTAGCATACCAGTGACGACATCAGGTGATGCCTCAGACTCCTAACGGGTAGTGAGAGCATATAGGCGATTCTGGCTAGTCCCGGGGCCAAAAATGACACCCTTTGGTGCACAAGCTGATGAAGTAGCAATAGGAACCTTATTGGCCCTGGAAGCAACCTTTGAAGGATAATTCCACAATAAAATGATCAATCTAACGGCAACTAAAACACCTATTTTTCCCCTCATCATAAAAATCATGATGCACACGACCAAAAAATCTACAACGAGGATATGATGGTGCTGACTAGGTCCTATTGGCTTGAGATTAGGAACCTTGTGCCCTTTAACCATCACCACTCTAAAAATGGCAATATCTAGACGGCTTTGGGTAAGGATCACTAGCCATCGAATAGGAACCTGAGTTACCTCACTTCTTCTTAGACTACTTCACACTATCTCTAGCGCTCTATTGCTAACCTTCACCCTAATTTGAATACAAAAATTTCATACTCTATCTCTCTCTCATATTTCTTTGCCTCTTCTTATCCTTCTAAACCTACTGCATATACCCATAAATCTAGAGATATCCATAGCCTTAATCAACAAGGCAGCCTTGCTCTCCAAAATCAACTCATAAGATAAATCAGAAGCAAATTTCCTAATTCTAGCCCTCATGTTAGACACTAGCTCAGGAGAATATCATGACAACTGGTCCAATTTCAAGGCATACTCCTTCACTATCATCTCGCGTCAAATTCACAAACTCCTATGCTTTCGCCTCCCTCAACTCATGAGTAAAGAAGCGGTAAAGAAAAGTACTAGAGAAATAATCCATTAAGGCAGACTCAGCATCATTACCCCTAAGTCGCTTCCACTCTTTGTACCATTGGTACGCTACATCCTTCAACTGATAAGCAGTGAATTCCACCCCCTCGAACTCAATAACATGGATCACATAAATTTTTTTCTCTATCTTATTAATAAAACTCTGAGGATCCTCTTCAACCTTAGTACCATAGAATGTTGGAGGGATCAACCACATAAACTGGCCAACTTTAGTGGCCTCAGAAGAACTCACAACAACACCAGTAGATCCCATCTGACATGACTGAGATATAACCAACTAAGTTAGCAGATGAATAGACAAGCAAAACTTAGCCTTAGTAATATCTCCCTAAGGTGGCTGAGTATGAGCACCACCAGCTAAAGAAGGGTCGTTGGGTACAGGTGGAACTCCATGAGAACAGTCAGAAGCAGCAACGTTAGACCAGGTCTGCACCTCAAGACTAGGACAAACTCTGTCCACATTGTCCTCAATCGGGATAGAAAAGTTTCCATGAATATCAGATCATCCGGGAGACATGATTTAAAAAGAGAAAAAATGAATATTAAAGGGGATTCAAGACCTTAGACTCTACAGCCTAAAAATAGACAACAAGAAAGGGAAACATTCCTAATTACCTTACAGCCTCTCCTTTATAAGTGTGGTGAGCTATACACCCATAAAAGAAACTCTATTTAACATGGATTTATAGACACCCCATGACACCAAAACCTAGGCTCTGATACCAACTTTGTCATAACCCAAACCAGAGCCTGGTCGCAACGGGCATCTCAAGTCCTTTGAGGATTAAAACTTCCTCCTGAGACTATTCCAATATGACTAAGAATAACTAAAAGTGGATGAATACCAATATAAAGCAAGACATGAAAGATAACTCAAAGATCTATATAAATATATATATATATATATATACATATACATATATATATTATGTCGGGATAGAAAACAAGGCTTAGCATGAACGTTTAAAGCTATAACTTGGATTGTGTAGCTTGACCGTAATAAAATCCACTAATAGGCTATATGGGTCCAGTGTCACCCACTGAATAGGACCTAGTGCATGTTAGCCGCATGAACCAGAGATATCATAAAAAGATGAGGATTCTGACGTACCCTACGCCCTCCATGATACATATATGCATCTATGCACTTGGGGGATTCCCTCATACCCCACAAAGATATGATCACTAAGACCAACCCCACATCGGCAAACATTAGTTTCCAGTATCAGTCATTCGGACTCATACCTTCACGGCTAGCTAACACAACCCCCACTAAGGCCTAATTAAAACATTTCACACATAACCCATCCACCAATTCTAGGAGTCAATTAATAAGAAATTATTAAGTGGTATCATCATATCGATTATAGCTTGCAAACAATGTCATTAGGGATTACTTAGGGGATTCTTTCGTACCCCGCAGACTCCATTATTAAAATCACTTGAGGGATTCTATCTTAACCTACAAGGTTTTCATAAATCAATCTCTTAGGGAATTCTATCATACCCCATAAGGTTTCCCAAAATCATTCACTTGGGGGGTTCCATCGTACCCCACAAGGTTTTCAAAACCATCCATAACCATTTAACCGTTTATGCCATGCATTAGTTTTAAAGAAGTAGACCAAACCAATTATTTTCATACCAATGCATTAATACAAGTGAGCAAATCAAATTTGGTGCCAAAATCATATTCATTGATAATTTCTCAAACAAGTTGAGGGCACATTAATTTCAAACCATATACCAATACAAAATCATCAAACTTGTGTTTGATCATGACCCCTCATTTTATTATTATCCCCATGCAGCCCACAATGTTCATAAACATTAATAATGCATGAATTTTGCATAATAAAACCATGAAAAATCAATTTAATGACCAATCATGTCAAAAGACTTCAACTATTTCCAAACTCACATCAAAACCATGCCATATTAATCAATTTATGCCCATAAGAAAATATAAGTTCAAGGTAAAGAGATACATGCCTTAATTTCTAAGAAATTCGAAGAAGACCGCATCCCTAGGACCCTAGATGATCACCTCTCTAAACCCTAGCCTTGAGTTGAAAAGGGGATTTTGAGAGAGAATGTTTAAGAGTGAATAATGACCTTTGCATATTGAAAAACTTATGAGAATTGGTCTTTGTATGTTTTAAAATCCGTGTATGAGTGAAAGGACCTTACTACCCTTCTCACCCTTTTAATTAAATAAAACAGTCATAAAAATACACAGGTCCGCATTGCGGACCTCATCGCAGTGATTACTTTCCGTATTGCAAGGCTATTACGGAGGTTTACTGCCTCCATGACCCAAAACTACCCCAAACCCTATCTGAAAATTCCAAAACTCCCCCGGGTTATCTTTTTTACATCCTCAAACATGATTTGAGTCCAAATCGATATTTCAAGCACGGGAAGGCCAAAAATAAAATACCTGAAATTTGAGGGTGTGACACACAAACACCTTTAAAACTTTGTATTTCTTTTCTTTTTGGATCAAATGCTCTTTTTTTACTCCTTCTTCCTCAAAAACACATGAAATACATAGCGAACTTCAAGAACACCAATATTTTTAACTTTTTCAATTCTTCACAAAATTGTCTCATGTTTTAGAAGTAGCTTTTCGCCAACCCAGAGAACAAAATCTACTAAATTTTAATCTCTGATTCAACCTCAATTAAAAGACTCATTTTCAAGTTTATGAACATCTTTAAACCTTCAAGCTTATGAAAAACACCTAATATGTCAACACCTTTCAAGCTGCATCAAACTGGTGTCAAATTTTAGGAGTAGATTTCTTTCAAGCTAGAGAACAAATCCAATCATTTTTGTACCTCGAATCACCCCTAATCTTCAAGATCCATTTTCAAGTTTCAAAACTTCAAGCTCCTTTAATGGTAGAATCTTCCCAACAACTCAAAATTAGATAAAAGCAGATTTTGACTCAAATGACATTAGAGGATAAGGATCTAGTGTTGAAAACAACAAATTAATATTAAAAAAATAGATTTTTGGATGTTTTTTTATTTTTGAAATATGAACCTAGGATTGAGATCCATAGAAAGTGAATCCCTAACCTAGCTCTGATACCAAAATGATAACGATCCTAGTCGGAGGTAATGAAAATTAATGTCAAAATACAAAATTAAACAAAAAAATTTAAGGATAGTTAAGAAATAAGAGTTGAGGTGTGAAGAAAGAGAGACTCAATTGATTAATAATTAAATCAAGAGAGAAGGAGAAGTTAATCAAATGCATAAAAACCAAATTGAAATCCACAACATGATAACTCGATGATCAATCAAGCAAAGAAAATAACACAAGGAATTCAACAATCCACCCTAATCACTCGATCTAAGATAACAAATGAAATTGAACTTAATTACTACCCTAACCTAGAATAACTAACTATCAAGTCTACTGAAGAGAATTCGACCATCCAAAATCAAAGTATGAAGATGGCTAAGACAATTATTTATAGTTATTACCATTACAAAAATAGTCTATTACAAAATAGCCCAAAATGACTATTTTACAAATAAACCACAAGGGCCCTTATTGATTACCCAAATGGAATCTTGATTACTCATGACCTTGTGTACTTATCTCTTCATGCATTCCTCTGGACTTCAAGCCATCATCCATATTTGAAAGCCCTTTCTAATATGTTCCAAGCTAACTGTGCTCGTATCAAGTCCCCTAGAATAATGCAAGTGTCCCATGTTTCATTCAAGAGCTTATAAAAGTATGATTGTCATATCCTCCTAATGATAACCTCATCAACCAATACTTTTTTGTCCTTACCCTTGATGCACTTGTCAAGATCATAAGTCTTATGCTCCCTAGCCTTGGCTGGCCTGTATAACTTTTTATCCCCGTCTTTTTCTTCTAATTTAGCATATAATCGTTCAGATGTTGCTATTTTTGCCACCGTAACAACTAATTTAGCCTCCTTCCTAACCAATTTATACTCTTTTTTATTCCTCCATTTATCTTCATAGGTTTTACTTTCCATCAACTTTACGTAAGCCCTTTTTTTTCCTCCACCTTCCCTTACACTTCTCCATTCCACTAATAGTTCCCTCAATGTCTTCTAAACTGACCTCTTGAGACACCCAACACCTCTCTAGCTATTTTTCTAATACAACTGGTCATCTTATCCCACATACTATCTGAATTCCCATGACTCTTTTAAGCCCTTATATCTATTAAATTATCCATAATTGCCAGGACACTGGCCAGGGTCAAGCTACCCCATTTGATCCTAGAATGATCAACCATAACCATCTTCATCCCCATCTTCTTGATCTTTAAATTCATCACTAAAAGCTTATGTTGAGTTAGAATATTCTCACTTGGGATAACCTTACAGTTTTATAAAGACCGTTATCCCCCCGTCCTAAGGAATAATAAGTTTATTTGAGTCTTGACCACCTATCTATGAAAGATAACCAAATGCTCCTCCTTCTTAGGGAAGCTAGAGTTCATTATCCTCAATCCAAAGTCTCTATCAATATATAAAAGTGAAGATCGTGGTTCATTAAAATCTCCAAAACCAAATCCTCCATACATATCTTGTTACCCCCTCGTTGATGACCCTATATGCCCACTGAAATCTCCTCCTAAAAATATCTTCTTAGTGTTCAGCACAACTCTCACCACCTTATACAAAACCTCCCAAAAAATCTTTATCTCTTTCGCATCCAAGCCCGCTTGCGATGCATATGCACTAATGATGTTCCAAAAGTATATATATACATATACATACGCCACTTAAATTAAATAGAGGCTAGAGCCCATTACAATCTTATATGTGAAGTTTTGTCACAAATTAATATTTGTAAATAACATAAATCCCACTAGTTTGCTTCTTAATTACCCTCTCTCCTTGTTTTTTAATAAATTTTCTCTCTCTTAAATTATAATTGTTCTCTCAAATTTTAATTGTTCTTTTATATAACTGAATCTTGATATACATAAGTATCTTATGTATCACAACTAACTTTCTTAATGATATTTAAAAAAATAAATTAGGTCTAATAATTATCCAAGATTGCATCTTATTAATATATGATTAATGAATCCCTTAAATCAGTAACAACTCTGCATTTCAAATTTTGAAACACCAAATCAAGGTAGTCGATCAAACAACATCAAATTTTGTATTTTCAATCAAAATGTTGCTATTTTCTCAAGCTCTGTTTCTTCAAAAAAAAATTTCAAGAAGATGAGCATTCCTATACTATTGAGGCATTTTGGTATATGTCATCCCCTGTAATAATATACATTGCAAACTAATATTAGTTTAATATGTAATAAAACTTAAACAAAATTTTTCAGTACTAATAAATATCGATGAGCAATAGCTAACATTCTTCTATATACATAAATGTGCTATGTAAATAGGTTGAAATAACACAGTTCAGCAGGTCTAACAGAGTCCTATACATAACTATGATATGTATATGTTATGTTAATACAGATGGACGATTGCTTATGTATGCCATATACATAACATAATATGTATGTATATGGTTTAAAATAAAGCAACTCAGCAGTTTGTATGGCATACATATTTCATAACTCTATTTGTATATGGGTTTTGACTAAAAGAGCTCAACAGTGTCTAGGTCAAACATATACATAATAAAGTTATGCATATGATTTAAACTAAAAAAACTCAGCAGTTTGTATGGCATACATATACATAACTCGGTTATGTATATGGTTCTGAATATACCAGCCCAACAGCGTCTAAGCCAAACATATACATAATATAGTTATTATATGATGTGACATAAAAACTCTCAGCAATGTCAAATGTCATATAGATACATATTTATGCTATGTATCAGATTATAATACCTTCATTATTTTAACCAATCGTATATGATTCTCCCCAATCATAACCGCTTAACCCGAATTCGACTTTAGTGACTCAACCTTTCAACTCAAAATAGTTTGTATTATCTGTTTTTTAGACGTCCTTTATAATACCCTAAGTTTTAAACTCTATATTTTCTCATTAATTATGCTTACTGCTCAGGTTACAACTTAGGTAATGAGTCGCAAAGACTCATTATGAGTCGTATGGTGTCACTCATGGTATAACCAGTGGGTTGACCATGTTTAGTTCCTTGATAATGATCCCATGGCATAAGTTGTCAGGTCATGTAATGAATCATTAGTTGTCACTCATCATCCTAACAGTAAAGGTTATCCAAGAATCTATCTTGGTCCTCATTAGTCATAGGGTGATGTCATGAGTCGTAGGAAGGGACTCGTGACCATAACAGTAAGGGGTCAGGATTTGGGTCCTAAGCTACGACTCTTGGTAACAACTCATGATCAGTGATCATGAGTCATTACCTGACTTATCGCAACTGAGAGTTAATTTCCTGCACATTTTTTATTAAGGGCAATTCAGTTTTTCCCTTCCTTTACACTATTTCCACGACATAAAACATTTTCTTATCCCAATTTCCACCCATTTAACATAACATAAACACTCTTTTCTCTCTCAAATTTTCCAATTAAGAGCAAGGCTAGGGTTTCTAGGATTGAACATCTAGGGCTTAATTTATGGTTCCTCTTCCAAATTCCTTGGTCTTTGAGGTAAGCATCTCCTTATTAACTTGGCTTTACATAAATTACATGTGTTTCATCATTGTTTATATGATTTAAAGATGTGGTTTTTGAATGATAGGTTGAGCGTTTTGAATGGTTGTTACTTGATTGGTTTTCCCATGATTTTAAATTATTATTCAAGCTTTATTTCACGGTTGTTGAACTAAATGTGTGCTTGGGTTTGGTGAACGAAAAAAGAGTAGTGGAATTCCCGTAATTTATGAAGCTTGTCTTGGAATTAGCATTAACCTCAATCCACTTATAAATTTAAATTTTGGAACATGAAAATATGCATAATTTAACCCACTTTTGAAACTATTGTATTGCATAAAAGGTTAATGGAATATAAACGATTTTGAAAGGCCTTGGTGGCCATGGATTGGTTTTTAATTGGAACTTGGGGGTCTTGGATTCCCCCAAGATAATGGATAAGTGGAATGGCATAGTGGAAATTGACTTACAAATTCAATTGGTATGACGGTACCAAATGGTAATTTCCTAAATAAAATTAAATAGATGGGTTATGTGCAAGTATTTTAATTAGGCTTAAAGGGGGTTGTGTAGCTCGCCATGGAAGGTGAAGGTCCTGGGGGAACCGATATTGAAAACCATGTTTGTCGGTGTAAGGGTCTTTATGACCGTATGCATAGTTCACACACACATATATATATATATATTTTGTATTGGTTGAGGTTGAGGCATTCCCTGGACCATCCTTGGATTTTCCTAATTTATATGGCTAACATGCACTAGAACCCTTTCAGCAGGGGAAGCTGAACCCATATAGCCCAAGGGTGCCCTTAGAACGGTTAGAGCCATATATTCTAGATTAATAGTTTCAAAGTTTATGCTTAAACCTTGTTCCCTATCCCAACATTATGTATATATGTATATTTGCATATATGTGAACTTGTACATAGGTTTAGATTTGATTTTGAAATGACATTATTTTATCCCTTACTTGAGTTACATACTAGCGCTTACCCTGCTAACCGTCCACGAACGCTATATCCTTTCATGATGTAGGGTCCTAGGGGTTTTTTCTATTGGTTTGTGCAATTTTAGTTGGTGTAGTCGTCTATCGAATTTGCGGTGAAGTAGTGAGCTTTTATCATTCAAAAAGTTTTGTCATTCCATCAGTTTCTTTCCATATTTTAAAATTGAAGAGTTCACATTAACATTATTATTGTAATTGTCACTATCATGGTCGGGGGTATGTACCGACCTACTATGATATTCAAATAGGTTTAGAGGATTTTGTGGACACATAGGGGTTGGATAGTGTTGTTGACTCTTAGAGCTTAATCTTGATTTACATTAACTGTTTTGTCTTCATTCTCTAATTGTCTTTCGCTTTGTTATTATTTGGATTATGTTCGGATTAGATAGGCTATGAAGGTGGCCTCCGGCCCTCGGTGGGCTTGATATACCTGTCACGTCAAGGCCTGGGTAAGACCATGACATGATTCCTCTCAAGAGAGATCAAATTTTGAGGAGGATCCATTATCATTAATGTAATCAAAAAAGTTGTAGTTGTCATCATCAGAAAAAAAGTTGTTGAAGAGAATCTGTTTGAGGGATTTTGCAGAGAGGAGGGAGGGGTTAGTTGATGAAGGGGGAGGAGAAGGAGGAGGGCGGATTTGGAGACGGCCAATTAAGGATTGGAGAAGGTGATTATCGAAATTTAGAGGCAGCCAATTAAGTATCTTTGTAAATTCAAAATTTGAAAACTTTTTTATTGAGGTTACTTGATTTTAGGCACTCTTTGAGAAGCATTAACCATAAGAAAAAGGATAGGTGAGATATGTATATGAAGTTTGGAGAGATAAAGTGTCAAGAAAAAAATGCTTGTAATTATTTTTGGTAGTTTAGATTTTATGTAATACTAGAAACTTAGGTGGTAGATTTAAGTAATTTTTTCAATTAATATACATTTTTTGTTAGATTATAGACTTTTTAATCGACAATAACAATATAAAAATTTGCTTTTTCTTATTATATTTTTTGATCGAATTACTAAGCTCTTTTTCTTATTCTACTTTTTATCAATCACTAAGCTTAAAACTAGAAACGAATCTTGGAGCTTTCTACTATATCATTAGAGAAAGAAGAAAATGCCACTTTACTTTGAAGTTCCAATCTTAAGCAAAAAGACATCTAATAAACCAAACATGGTTTCGGTGATTTGGGTTATTATGTCTCTCACATTGTTTTTGTTGAGTATCAACAATGATGATCCATGGAGTAGAGTATAGCTTAGAGAAGAAGAAAGGAAGGAGAAGAATAAGTGTGAACCCACTGTATTCAATCACAATGATCCATCTCTACACGCACTATTTACACCTTATTTATAGAGTGACTTACCATTCAAGCTAACTAATTCATCTAATTAAGTTACCTACATAACCAACTAGGCTACATGTGCCTTGCACAATACATTGTAACTAACTTACACCAACAGTGTAACTAACTCTGTAACTAATAGTGTTGAATACCCCTCCTCAAGCTGATGAGTGAAACAGATCCTTCACTCCCAGCTTAGATAAAAGATGAGCATGTTGAGTCTTGCCTAGGCTCTTAGTAAGCAAGTCAGCCAGTTGTTCCTTGGTTGATACATAATGATTTTGAATTATTTTTTGCACTAGTTTCTCCCTAACAAAGTGGCAATCAATGTCAAAATGTTTTGTCCTCTAGTGAAAGATGGGATTGGCAGCAATTTGTAGTGTAGCCTTGCTATCACACAACAAGTTTACTGGTTGATGAACCTTCACACCCAACTCCTTGTACAGGCCTATAAGCCAAGTAATTTCAGCCACAGTTGATGCCATACTTCTAAACTCTGCTTCAGCTGAGCTCCTGGCTACTGTTTCTTATTTCTTTGACTTCTAAGACACCAAGGTAGCCCAAAATTTAACTAAGTACCCATTCATAAACCTTCTAGTTTGTAGACAGGTTCCCCAGTCTAAGTCACAAAATGATGTCAAAGTATCTGATCCTTGAGATGGCATGAACAAGACAAGACCTGGTAAAGTCTTAACATATTTCACTACTCTAATAGCAGCTTCCAATGATACTCTTTTGGTGTATGCATAAACTGGCTCAAAACATGTACTGCAAAAGAGATATCCACTCTTGTCATTGTCAAATACAACAATCTTCCAACTAGCCTTTGATATTTACCAATGTCTTTTAGTGGCCTGTCCATTGGATCTTCCCTTGAGTTATTTATATGTGAGTCATAGTCAATTGAGGTCAATCTTAAACTTGGATCAAGTGGTGCATATACTGGCTTATCTTCACTCAGTCCTAGCTCAGAAATGAGTTCTAAAGCATATTTTATTTGAGTGATGACAATCCCTTCTTTGGTCCTGGCAAATTTAATTCCAAGAAAGAACTTTAAAGGGCCTAAATCCTTCATCTTAAACTTAAGCTTGAGGTCACTTCTGGTTTGATAAATCAGTCTGCTACAGTTGCCAGTTATTAACAGATTATCAACATAGACTAGAACTATGACTAGATCCTTCCCTGTTGTTCTTGTATACAGAGAGTAACCATAATGGCTTTATATAAACCCCAACTGAATGAAAGCTTCTATTAGTTTCAAATTCTACTACCTTGGGGCTTGCTTAAGCCCATACAGAGATTTTTGTAGTTTGCAAACCTTACCAACCTCCCCTTGTCTATAAAAACCAGGAAGAAGAGTCATATACACATCTTCAATGAGATCACCACACATAAAGGTATTGTGAATATCCATCTGAATCACAGGCCAGTGTTTAATCATAGCAACAGCAACAACTGATCTTACAGTGACCATTTTAGCTACTGGTGAGAAGGTGTCTGAGTAGTCAAGTCCCTCTTTCTGATTAAAACCTTTGGCAACAAGCCTTGCCTTGTACCTTTCAACAACACCAGATGCCAGATACTTAACCTTGAACACCCATTTACAACTTATGGGAATCTTACTAGGGGGTAGATCAACTATAGTCCAAGTATTACTTGCCTCAAGTACAGCCATTTCAGAATGCATAGCTTCAATCCACTTAGGATCCATGGAAGCTTCAGCAAAAAAAGTAGGTTCATGGACTGAGGAATAGGCTGTTAGAGTAGCACTGTAAGAAGGAGTGAGTGCAGCATAGCTAACATGATCAGATATGGGATATAGACAAGCAGAGTTAGCTTTAGACCCTTTAGTTTGATAGTCTTTAAGCCAAATATGAGGTTTAATCTGTCTTGTGGAGGCCCTTTTAGTAGAAGAGGAAGGGGGCATAGTAGTTGATTCAGTAATACCAAGTGCAAGATGAGGAAACTCTTTAATCAAGCTGAGGGATAGACCTGGTGCAGCAAGATCAGTAGGTTCAGGAATCACCAAGGGCACTGATTGAGTCTCAGTAGTATCATGGAACAAAGGAAGAGGGAAGATTTGTGATGATGAACTCAGTTTTTGAAATGGAAACACATGTTCCTTAAACACTATATCTCTGCTGACTAAGAACTCTCTAGTGTGTAAGGCCATAAGTTTGTACCCTTTTTATAGGTGTGAGTAACCCAGAAATACTGCAGGAATGGCCCTTAATGCAAATTTATCCACTCTCTTAACTTCAGTAGCATAATCCAGGCAACCAAAAACTCTCAGATGTTCAAGAGAAGGTGTAGACTAATACAAATATTCAAATGGAGTCTTACCTTTAAGGACAGTAGAGGGCAATCTATTGATGAGATATACACTGGTAGGAACACATTCTCCTCAAAACTTCAGCGGTACATGAGACTGGAATCTAAGAGACCTGGCTATGTCAAGAATATGTCTATGCTTCCTTTCTACAATACCATTCTGCTGAGGTGTATAACACAAGAGCTTTGATGTAAAATACCAAGTGATAAAAGTAAGGCAGTTATTTCAGTGTTGAAGAACTCACTACCATTGTCAAACCTTAGACACTTAATAGAAGTGTCAAACATATTTTTTATCATGACAAGAAAGTTTTTGAGAGCCACTATGACTTCAGACTTGGAATTAAGCAGGACTATCCAAGTGTATCTGGAGTAGTCATCAACTAATGTTAAAAAATACCTTTTACAATTATGTGTAGGTACCCTATAGGGACCCCAGACATAAGCATGTAACAAGTGAAAGTAAGCAGATGTAGTGGTGGTACTTAAAAAAAATAGTTTCCTTGATTGTTTAGCAAAAGGACATATAGTGCATAAGACCATAGTAGGACCATCAAATTTAGCAGAAATACATCTGAAACAACTGAGTTTTCTTAGAGTAGTAAGAGGAGCATGTCCTAGTCTATTGTGCCAGATAGCTAAGTCCTTTCTTTGACTAGTAGAGGTTACACTAGTAGAGGCTGCAGATGCAGTGGTAGCCACCTTATTAGAGGTTGTATGTACATTCATATCAGAGGGCTTAACTTGAGGGACTTGATTCCTCAGTAAGTAATCAACATTCACTACATACAGATCATTCTCAAGTTTGTCAATCCCCCTCACTTTCCCACTGAAGATGTCCTGAAAGACACAGAAATAAAGGTAAAAAATAACACAGCAGTTCAAATCTTTTATTAGTTTTGGAACAGACAAGAGGTTGAATCTAAACTCGGGCACATGTAAGACATCTGTGATCTCAAAACCTCTAAGAATATGGGAATTTCCAATATGGCTAACTTTAGCATTAGCACCAGTAGGTAAGTGGACCAAACCTTCTTGTGATGCACAGGGTATGTGTGAAATATGCAGGAAACTAAGTGTGCTAACCATGTGTTTAGATGCTTCGGAGTCAACAATCCACTTATCATTAGTTGTGAAGCAGGTAAGACACTTAACCATACCTGCTGAAGTTATAGTGGTCCCATTATTACACTGCTTCTTATCTTTGTCCATCATCTATAGCAGCTGCTGGTACTGCTCAGGTAAGAACTGAGGTAGTTGCTGCTGTGGAACATATGAGTATGGAGGCATATTATACTATGGAGACTGCATAAACTGGTTAGGTTGCAGATTAGTCATTAAAGCATAAGAATTTTTATAATAGTTGTTGGAAGAAAGATGTCCAGGTCCTGGTTTATGCATGAACTGTGTGGGTCTAGGAGTGGTACTGTTGGTTTGAACATTGTGATATTGACCTCTACCAACACTACCTGTTCCTGAGGTAGAGCCAGTAAGTGTTTTCTTCATCCCTTTCCAATCAGAGGGGTAACCATGTAGAACATAGTATGTATCACTGGTGTGACCACCTCTATTGCAGTAGTCATAATACAGATGACTTGCTCTCTTAGGTTTAAAACTTGCATTTTCTTGAGTGAACTTCCCTTTTCCACTAAAGAACACCAAGGCATCATTTGCATAACTAGATTTAGCTGACCCTCCAGCTCCTAGAATAGATTTTCCCAGTAGTCTCTGACTCTCCTTAGCCATCACAAGGGAGTAAGCTTTATTCATACTAGGAGGAGGATCAAGCATCATGATTTCACTCCTGTATTAGTTGTACGACTCATTTAGACCTACTAGGAATTACATCAGTCTCTGATAGTCAAAGTGTGCAACATATGTTTTAGACTCCTCACAAGTACATTCAGGACATGGAATAAGTGTATCATATTCCATCCACAATTCCTTTAAACGAGAGAAATACATTGACACAATCATGATACCTTGATTTAGTGTAGTGATTTCCTTATGCAGATAGAAGATCCTGGATCTATCAACTTTGTCAAACCGTTTCTTCAAGTCATTCTATACTTGTTGAGCATTACTCGCATACACTATACCACTGAGTAACTCCCTACTCACTGAGATCATGATCTAGTAAAGTACTGTCGCATTGCACTTTTCCCAGAGATCATACAAAGATGAAGAAAACTTGTCTTTCGAGCTTTATCTAGTAACAAAGCCTAATTTCCCTTTACCTAACAACCCTATCTTCATTGACCTACTCCATAACGCGTAATTCTCAGAGCCTGTTAACTGAATTGAGACTAGAGAGCTACCTAGAGTGTCACAAGCATGAAGATGAAGAGGATAATTGGCATCGATGACTGTTTCTCCTCCACCAGGGCTAGCTGCATTGCTCGTGTGCGGAGTTCCAGCTGTCGCCATTGTTGTATTCGAGAAAATTTCCCACTCTAGTACACAAGTGTGTCACGAACTGAATCTATAGTCAGAAACTACAAACCTTAGCTCCTCTGCTGTTTTTATCAGTGCACTCGTTTTGTGACCACGTAGTTGCACTTAATCAACAGAGATAATGATGCGCAGTAAACCAATATCTACACACCCAGCCATTGATCGCGGGCTTTGATACCATGTTGAGTATCAACAATAATGATCCATGGAGCAGAGTATAGATCAAAGAAGAAGAAAGGAAAGAGAAGAATAAGTGTGAACCCATTGTATTCAATCATAATGATCCATCTCTACACACACTATTTACACCTCTATTTATAAAGCGACTTACCATTCAAGCTAACTAATTCATCTAATTAAGTTACATACCTAACCAACTAGGCTACACGTGCCTTGCACAGTACATTGTAACTAACTTGCACCACCAGTGTAACTAACTTTGTAACTACTAGTGTTGAACAGTTTTCCGTTGTTTGTGTGCGTCCAAAAAAGTTAAAGAAAAAAGAAAAAAACTATTTTGCTTTTTCAATTGTCTTTTAGAAACTTTTAGTAGCTCAATTCCTCCACTAATTAATCTTTCACATTGCAGTTGAAGCATTAATTCTCTACCCTGTAATTCATTCCTTCTCCATTTTAAAAAAAGTTGTCCATTTGAATAAATTTATAGCTTTTGATTCAGAGTCTTTTTGAATTGGCTTAGTTTAAGTCAAATAACTTTTAAGAACTTGTGTAGCATTTAGGTGAGCGAAAAAAGTATTTTTAAATATAAGAGTGACAAATTAAAAATTTTGATTTGTGACTTTCGACTTTTAAACAAAAAATTAGCTTAGTCTTGAGGTGTAAGCATAGTAAAATACTATAGTAGAGAGTTTGTATCGATGGTTAATTCTTGGAACATGTTCCTAAAATCTTTGCATCTGCACATAATTGCTTAATTCTCCGTTGTCGGCTCTGCACATTATAAACCTTCAAAACGCCTATCCCTGAATGTTGGTTTTGTTCAACTGCAGTCTGCACTCTGCAGTGCCACGCCCACCACCACATTGTAAAGTGAAATGACCCACACTACCCTCTCCCAACTTTCAGAAGCAGAGATATAGTCTTAAGCTGGTTCTATCCAAAAACAGCTTTCATTACTGCTAAAATGATTCTTCAATGTATATCCATTTAGATCTGCCATGGTAAATTTTTGTGGGAGAAGTCCAAGAAGATAAAGGGTCAGGTCTGAATATGGATACCTACTTTTTATTACCTTTTCCTTTTATCTTTCTTTGTAGTTAAAGATCAGGTAGGTTAGGTTTAGCTATGCAGCTGAGTACTGTAATTGATGCAATTATTAGGTACAAGGACTTCAAAAGAATAGTACTACTATTATTCCTAAACTTGTTAGCTTAACCAGCTTACATTTGATTAAATTAAGTAAGTTTGATTTCCAAATTAGTTTCTCAGTGGAATTCCAAATTAAGGCTGTTTAGCGCAAGAATACGAAAAAGGAATTTCAGGCAGTAGCTTTTACACGTTGGTTGAAATGGAAAAATGATAGATAAGCATTGGAATCGTGAGAAAATGGAGGAGCAGAAAAGGGGTTCCATGTTGTGGTCACGTGCTGTTTGCCTCCTCTTAAAAGAAGGATAGATATATAATTAGCTTTACTTTTTATGTAGTGTAGTTCTTGAACCATCTATCTACCCAACACCCAATTTTTGCTCTTCCTCTGCTTTACACCCAAAAATCATTTCTGGTTAAGTTTTTCATACTTTTTAGTGAAATCTCCTCTATCCAATGCTTCATACGTTTCGGTTTCTTTTTTGCCGTCTCAATATGTGCCTTTTTTTAAAAATCAATTACATCAACGTCATGATCGGGAAGCTCTCTTTTTCTTCTTAAAGAAATACTCCTTTTTAAAACTATTGTTTCCAACCTTTTTTTAAATTAATTTTTACCAAATATAGATGTGCCAGTGAGGAATCATGTAGGTGGAGGAGTTTGGCAAACCAAATATACATATATATATATATATATATATATATATATATAGTACAGTAATTTGATTTGCCAAACTCCTCCACCTATATCACTGTAGTAATTTGTAGTATATATAGTAGAGTGTGGGGGGAGTGGGGACCGAAGTGGAGGGACTTTTGTGGTCCTTACAATCACCTTAATTTACGTGGGCTCAACTTTGGTGTGACTGATTTGATAATGTAACTGCCGTTGTATCATGTGCTTTTAGCTTTCCTTAATCACACACACTTGTACTTTTTCTTCCTCTTCTTTTAGACTCCGCTGATCAAAGTTTGTAACTGTTAAATACTACATACTCTACCTGTAGCTTTTGCTTGAATCTAACCATTTTGTTTCAGAGGCAACACAGGAGTAAGTTCACCCTTTCCTTTTTATGAGTTTCCATGGTGTTTTGCTTTTCTTGTCCCGCATTGTGCACAAATGTGTTCTAAACCCATTAATTGGCCAAGTAGGTTTATTTAAAGAAAGGGGTTTTACTTTACCTGCCTTTATTCTTGTTTATTTAGGGATGGAAAGTGGAGATTTGTGTCAGTGTCACTTAGGTGCTATATTGTAATATTGTCTCAACATCTTTGTGGATCTTCCATTTCTTTCAGGATTATCACATGATAAAGAAATTATACTTCAAGTGAGAATATCTTATCTCTTTGTCAGTATACCAGCAACTTAGTGCAAGAAGACTTCGACGAGAATGGATGTCGATTATGGCAAGTGTTGGGACACTTCAAAGGTGTGTATATATAGTTTTTCTTCAATCTGCGGAAGTGTCAAAAGCATAACAACTTAACCTTGAAGTATTTTTGTACCATGTTGAAGCTTGTATCATATTTGCTGAATTGCAGTCATAATTTTCTCCTTTGCTTTTTTAATCGCATCATTCTCAGACCTTTTACCCTGTTATGTTTCTCCGTTATAGAAGTCTTGGAAGAGTACACTGATCCTGGCATACCAAAGTCTTGGGGTAGTGTATGGAGATCTCAGTATTTCCCCTCTCTATGTCTACAAAAGCACATTTGCAGAAGACATTCATCATTCAGAGACCAACGAAGAGATTTTTGGTGTCCTATCTTTCGTTTTTTGGACTTTAACTTTGGTTCCTTTATTCAAATATGTCTTTATCGTACTTCGAGCTGATGACAACGGAGAGGGTATGTACCATAAGTCACGAAGATAACTTGGTATTTGCTCTCGTTATATGAAAAAGATAGCTGAGTATTTGATTGTTAAACTGACTTTCATATATTTGATGCAGGTGGTACTTTTGCTCTCTATTCCTTAATATGCAGGCATGCCAAAGTTAGCCTTCTTCCTAACAGACAAGTTGCCGATGAAGCTCTTTCTACCTACAAACTTGAGCACTCTCCTGAGACTAAGAACAGCTCAAGGATGAAGTTGCTTCTTGAGAAGCACAAGTCCTTACACACTGCTTTGCTGATCTTGGTGCTTCTTGGCACTTGTATGGTGATTGGAGATGGGCTGCTTACTCCAGCCATATCTGGTAGGCTGTGTTGCATCAAATTCATGTTTTCTAGAATTATGGTAGACGCTGACATGAAATTTTCTTCCAAGTGCAGTATTCTCTGCGGTTTCTGGCCTTGAGTTATCGATGTCTCGGGATCACCATCAATGTAAGATGCTTTGTGTACTAAATGAAACTGCATCCTGAAAACTGAAATGTGTTTGTTCTTGTACACCATTTTGTGATCAATTACTCTTTGAAAGTTGCATCAAAGAATCGAAGTAATTAATTATTATGTCTTGTACCTGTCTTGTACTACTTTTTTTTGAATATCCATGTCATAGTACAAAATCAAAAGTATGGAATGCTTGATTGTGTTACAGAAAATAAAGCATTTAAGAAAAGCTTTGAGACAATCCAAACTTTGTGGTATCAATTCTTAAGTAACTTTTATGTTCAGTAGCAATCAACATTTAAGTGATCATGGATAAGGATGGCAGGCTGTGTTCTAACTATCCATTTGTCAAGTTTATCTCTCCTTGCCCATTTCTAACCTTCATAGTTGTAATAACCCAATTGGCCGAGAAAACTTTCCATTGTTGTCAATGCGCAGACCTTGCAATTTTAAGGGCTGTTGAGGTGGAGAAAATGGCAGTAGAGGACTCACTATTATTCTATTACAATCTGGTGTCTGGTTACATGGACAAAGCATAAGGTAGAGAGGGAGAGAAAAAAGCCTTAAAATGTATGTTTTATATGACAACGACTGAATCACTATTAGTATCAACCTCTACGTAGAAAAGGGAAAGATATAATTGATGTAACATTGGAGCACTAACTTGTTTGGAAATGTTTTACCTTTCTGTTCAAACTCACTTCTGGGATAGCAATTATTCTGTCAAACTTTGCTTCTGATCAGGCAAAGAATCGTTTTTCTCTATGAGTACCTTACATGAATACATGTGAAGTCTGCGAGTGAAACACGTTATGTTTCCTACATGGATTTTCCTCCTAAAGTACATGAGGTAATATATCTAACAAGTCAGTGTTCTTTTCCAAACTTTCTGGATTATAAATTTTGTATTTTATCAAAACTGGATATAATAAGAGCACAGAAGTAGTGAAGTTCATTCTCCGCGTCTTTTATATAGAGCGATGAATTGCAAAAAACTCACCTGGAATGAAATGGTTTAGATATAAAGAAAAGACAGTGGTTTCTCGGGTGTGGCTAGGGAGGAGGTATGTGTGCAGAGGCAGACCGAAATTAGCCAACTATTTTGAGTTTCCAATGTTTTCTTCTTAAATTTGTTGCTGATGTGCAGTTAAAGGGATGGATGCAGGAAACAACAAAAGAGATTTGACATTAACATCTTTCTGCTGAGTTATATTTCTCTGTTTCCTCCTTACTTTTCTAGATGTATCTGCTGTATAAGTGTTCATCATTACATATCTTTAAAGAAGTTATTGTTAAACTTTGATTCCATCTATGTTTTTGATTATGCAGATGCAGTGATTCCAATAACTTGCTTCATATTAGTCTGCCTCTTTGCATTACAACATTATGGCACACATCGAGTTGGTTTTTGTTTTGCACCAATTGTGATGACATGGTTACTTTGCATTAGTGCTCTTGGGTTATACAACATTATCCACTGGAATCCACAGGTTTATAAAGCTCTTTCCCCCTATTACATGGTAAAGTTCCTGAAGAAAACAAGAAAGGGAGGATGGATGTCTTTAGGTGGAATTTTGCTCTGCATAACTGGTAATATGTCTTCTTATACTTCGTTTTTTGGTATTAATGTGGTCGTAAGTTACTGTTTCTTTGGTATATTTTCTGAAATCTGATATGCAGCTTTTATATAAATTAGGTGCTGCCATCTAGAACATTCTAAAAGTACGCTAGTATATCTTTCTTTGTGTGGGTTTACCTGTTCATATGTCAGGCGTCTTTTCTCTAGTATATAAAAGCCTGTATATTGGCAAATGTAAGGTCCAGTTTGTGGTAGCACATGATCTATGGTTTTAGGATTTGAAGTCTATTCTAGTAAAATTGACATGAAATAAATTTAATTTACGTCATCAACCTGTACTGGATTGATATTAATAGCATGAGAACACTTAGTTGGAAAATGCTAAATGGGAATCAGGACTAAACAGATGAAGCATCTGTTAGTCCAGGTTCATATAATACAATCAGCCAATAGCTTAAATGTACTCTCTATTTCATCAAATTGTTATGTCTTCCCTTTCCAAAAGCCAAACAAAGTTTTATTTGAATGTATTCTTTCATCACTTTTAACATAGAAATGGTCGCAACTTTTTCTCTTTTATAGTTTCAAAATGTCGAAGTCACACATGGAAAAAGATGAATTATTCTATATCCGATATAGATCTGAAGATTGGTCAAATTGGCCATTCATAAGAGAAAAGAAACGAACAAATTGTTAAGTGGAGAGAATTGTATTTTGATGTAATTTTCAAAAAGAATTGTATTTTGATGTAATGTATGGCCTTATTCTTTTTAGAATTTTTTTTTTGTTATGCAATGTTGTCCACCTTTGGGTCATGCTTTGATTTCAAGCGTAAATGTGAAAGATATATATCTGGACTTGGTTAAGCTATAATCATGGTATCAAGCAGTGTATATATTGGACACATTGATGTACTAAAACAAAGCTCCAGTGTTTCATTAATGAATGTTGAAATGTTCTATTTACCTTATCACAGGATCTGAAGCAATGTTTGCTGATCTTGGGCACTTCTCATATGCTGCAATTCAAGTAAACTTCTTAAACCGAATTTTGTCCTATTGTTTACAGCAATAGACTGTATTTTAATCTCAAATGACACCTCGAATTCTTTATCCTACGACAGATTGCATTCACCTTTCTGGTTTATCCAGCACTAATTTTGGCGTATATGGGTCAAGCAGCTTTCTTATCAAGGCATCACCACACCATTCACAAGATTGGTTTCTATGTATCAGTTCCAGGTATCATTTTCCAGTCAATTAGCTGGTAGATGAAACAATGTTAAACAAGTTCATGTGGTACGAGGGCATGCACAGTTATGTATGTTTGATATGGGGTGACCAATCTAGTTTTAACTTGGATATGATTGCTGCTTTGCTTTCAATTCCTAGCTTTGCATTTTAGGTTATGTGGATGGAATTTGAGCTTTCAGTTATAAAGTTCTGTACGTCTCTTTTCAAGACACAAAAGTAGGCCTTTCTACCCATTTTATATTTTGGTAATAACTAGACATTAAGTTTATGATGATAATTTGACATGTATAATATGTTTATCCACAAAAAAAAAAAAAAGAAAGGACATATATAATACAGTAGTGATGAAAGGGCAGCCCGGTGCACTAAAGCTACCGCTATGCGTGGTGTCCGGGGAAGGGCCCCACCACAAGGGTATATCATACTCAGCGTTGTATTTCTGCCAGAGGCTGTTTCCAAGGCTTGAACCCATGACTTCCTGGTTACATGGCAGCAACTTTACCAGTTACTCCAAGGCTCCCCTTCATAATACAGTAGTGATGGTGGAAGAAAATATTAATTTGTGGTTGAGAAGCGATAAGAGAGCATCTTTAAGATTTGATAGTTAATAATTTGTTAGATTGTTAGATGTTCTGAAAGCTGTATAGAGTAATATTACCCTTTAAATGGTCAAACACCTTAAGTGGTCAAACGTTTTGTGATATCTTAAAATGGGAAGGTTATTGGAACTGGGGGAGTGAAAATTCTACAAAAAATGATTGATACAGTTGAAATGAAATTTTTGATTCTTGAATCATCATTAGTACAACAATTAACAACCTCGAACTTGAAGTCGATAATTGCTCTAGAATGTGAGAATTTCTTTGTCAGCAGAAATTGCAACCATGCTAATTGTTTTTTTCTTGAGATAGAGGTAACAAACCATGCTAGTTGTTATCCTTGGAAATGTATTATTTAACTTGTTCAAGTTCTTCATGATGTAACTGGTAATGTATGAAATTGAAACCTGAATGTCCTGACGTGTCTAAACATGATAATTATTTAGGGACTGTAATCCAGTTGTTGCATTAACGTACTGAATTTACTGTAGAAAACAAATAAAGGAACAGATATTGATGTTTTATACTAAATACACTGATATTACAACAAGAAGCCTGAAAGCAATCATTCGGACACTCTTAATACCTTAAATTACATCCTAATACATGAATGAAGTTTGGTTGTACAGTACATAACACTACAATAAAACAGATCACTGCATTTCTAGACATTCGAGAGGCAAGAACTCTCCCAGTACTCCGTTTTCCTTTTTCTGAAAATCCTCTCTTCTAGCTGCCCTGCCCCTTTTTCTACAGAAAAAATCACCCCGTAACTATCTCATGACAGTTACTAAGTCTTTTAATTGTTTATTTTGACCTCCTAGAATAAGTTTTTATAACTTAAGGCACATCAATATCTAAAATGGACTACTGCTTAATTGTGAAGGGCATGGACTATGGAGATGTTTTTTTTTTTTTAAGTACAAGCCAAGTTGGGTGTTTTCATAGTGTTTATTTCATTAAGGCATTGTATGGGATTGGGCCTGTATAACTACAAGTAGGTAATAATTGTTTTCATGAACGTAAGCTGGTTTTATAGAACGAGCTTCGTGATCATGTTATTTAATTTTCTTTTGAACTCCATGCATATTTTTCAGTAACTTATTCCTTCTCTTTTCTAAATTTTTTTAATCGAAATGTAGATTGCGTGAGATGGCCAGTGCTAGTAATAGCAATTCTGGCTTCTGTTGTGGGAAGTCAGGCAATCATCAGCGGGACATTCTCAATTATCAACCAGAGTCAATCCCTTGGTTGCTTCCCAAGAGTCAAGGTTGTTCACACCAATGCCAAAATACATGGCCAGATATACATTCCTGAGATCAATTGGATACTCATGATTCTTTGTGTTGCTGTGACTATTGGATTCAGAGACACAAAGCACATGGGAAATGCGTCAGGTACTTGTGACCAACCATTCTTTCTCCAAGACACATTATAAAGGCATCAAATACTGTCTACTCAGTAATTTTCAAAGCCTTTGCAGTTCTGATTAACTTCTTAGAAGTGGCTTAGTGTGTGGTCTTCAGAAATCTTTTATTCCTCCTTACAATAGATGTTTCCTTTGCTATATGCAACAGAAAAGGTGTTTCATATGTCTAGGTTTTTATGAGACAATTCATTGATTGCTGCTTTTATAGTGACTCAAATAAGTTGTTTCCTTGTCTACCTAAGTGGTTCTTTCCTTTTATTTCTCTATTAGTTTCTTTTCCCTCTTTTGTTTTATTAACTAAGCTGTATAGAAGTTCAGCAAAAACTTAACTTGATACTTCAGTGTATATATTAAGGTGTCACAGACTCACAGTTTCATGCTTTATCAATTGCAGGACTAGCAGTGATGGCGGTGATGCTGGTGACCACTTGCCTTACTTCATTAGTTATCATCCTCTGCTGGAACAAGCCTCCAATACTGGCCCTTGGATTTCTTCTTCTCTTTGGATCTATCGAGTTACTCTACTTCTCAGCCTCCGTCATTAAGTTTCTTGAGGGCGCTTGGCTTCCAATCCTGCTTGCACTCTTTTTGGTTACTGTCATGTTTGTTTGGCACTACGCGACTGTTAAGAAGTATGAATATGATCTCCACAATAAGGTTTCATTAGAATGGCTGCTGGCACTAGGACCAAGCTTGGGTATTACTCGAGTCCCTGGCATCGGCCTCGTATTCACTGATTTGACTTCTGGGATTCCAGCCAACTTCTCACGTTTTGTTACCAACCTCCCTGCCTACCACCGGATACTTGTTTTTGTGTGTGTGAAATCTGTGCCTGTCCCTTTTGTGCCCCCAGCTGAGAGATACCTCGTAGGCCGTGTTGGTCCTGCAGCTCATCGTTCCTATAGATGCATTGTCCGTTATGGTTACCGTGATGTTCACCAGGATGTTGACTCCTTTGAATCTGAACTTGTCAGTCGGCTGGCTGATTTTATCCGGTATGATTGGTACAAGGCGCATGGAATCATCGATACATGCAACGAGGATGACGGTTCACGGTCTGGTGCATCGTCAGCAGAATGTAGATTGACCGTTATAGGAACTCTGGATTTGTCAGGTGCACCAGCTTTCGAGCTCGAGGAAAATGTGCAACCTGCAAGTGTGTCGGTCGGTTTCCCTACAGTTGAAAGTGTGACGGATGTCATAGAGATGCAACCTGTGGTAAGAAGAGTGAGATTTGCCATTGATAACGAATCAGAAGTGGATTCACGGGGGGAAATGGACGCTCAGCTGCAGGAGGAGCTAGAAGATTTGTATGCAGCACAAGAAGCAGGGACAGCATTCGTACTAGGACATTCACATGTGAAAGCAAAGCAAGGATCATCTATGTTGAAGAGGTTGGCTATCAATTATGGTTATAATTTCCTTAGGAGGAATTGCAGAGGTGCAGATGTATCCCTCAAGGTTCCTCCAGCATCCCTTCTTGAAGTTGGCATGGTTTACATTGTTTAAGTTGTAATACCATCTCACTTTACTCGTATAGCTCTGTATCTTAGTAGAATGATCTTATTTAGGGAGGTAAATGTAATTATGCAGATTACTGAATTTATCATTTTGATCTCTTACCTATTCATTTTGATGCATGATTCTCGAAATAGAATTACAGAGAATATAAAAACAGCGCAAATATAAGAAAAAAGGGCAGCTCGGTGCATTAAAGCTCCCACTATGCGTAGGGTATCGGGAAGGTCCTACCACAAGGGTGTGATCTACGCAATTTTACCTTGCAATTTTGCTACTAAAAAATGAATTATTATCCCTCAATTTTGTGGTAATAAATTAAGATATGTAGAAAGTATCCAAATTTCTTTTAATCTTTTAATTATCTTTTAATCTTGTAATTTTAACCATGTCAAGTGAAAAGTTAGAATTAAAGTGTTGTCAAAATGAAAAGAGATCCTTTTTTGTGAATCCGACTCAACAAAATTAACACAAACAAATTAAAATGTAGGAATACTCTTTATCGATTTTATTCAAAGAAAGCCTGTGCACCCTTCAATCACCTGCTATACCGACTTAAAGTACCTGCGTACCCTTGTAAAGAATCAAGCAGAAGGGAAAAATTTACCAATGGTCGTTTCTTGGCATGATTTGAATCGTGATTACTGAGATTGTTTCTCCAACTCTTGGACCAATAAGTCAAGTCACAGCCTTTGCACAAATCACATACTTATCCTGCACTTAATAATTGTCTCAGAGTCGTTAAAAATAGAAATGAGGCGCTAAATATTTTAGATCCGTTGAATGGCTCATGATTCTGATCGGAAGAATGTTGAACAATCAATAAGAGACGCAAAATTCATATACCACATGAAAGGCGAGCGGTCAAAGATTCTCGCCACTTGTAAATGGCCCCATCTAGTGGAAAATAGTCATTAAATAGATACTTTTTATTATTTAAGAATTTTGTTTTTAAATAAAAATTTCATTTTATGTTGGAATTATACCAAAAATTGAAGATTGGAAAGAAATTCTTCGACACAAATTAGACGGTAACTATGACAAGAAAAGGCAAGAGCATATAACTTCAAATCACAGGAGGATGTTGGAAATAATAATTTAAAGTTAAAGTAGGAATCTCAATTCTTTTAGGATTAAACATTTTTGATATTTATTTAATTCATGTCAAATTAGGATTAAGATTTATTTGTCCGATAAGTTTTGTAGTCCTAATTTAATTTGGTTATGCCCTTTTATAAATAGAGGTGTTTGCTACATATTTTCTCAGGTTGTGAAGTAGCTCTCATATAGTAGAAATTCAAGAGTTTTTGAGTTATTGAATAAAGTCTCCTACTTCTTGTCTCTTATTTAATTTCCTTCTATTTAGTCATTGTTGGGTCCTTCACTTGTGCTTATATCATAAAGAAATAAAACCACTCAAAGAAATAAGAGACAAGAAGTAGGAGACTTTATTCAATAACTCAAAAAGGAGACTATATATATATATATATATAAATAAAGGAGATTGATAGATCTGCTGACATGACGCTCTCTAAGGTCTACAATTCTATTTATTTATTTTTTGTGGATTTTTTGAATTTTTCCTCATGCTAAAATTAATTTATTGTGCATTTTAAAATAAAAACTACTCTCTTAATTCTTTTATTTACACCTCTTAATTATTATAATTATAATTTTTCATCTCTTCTATAATCGTTACCTATTCTTCACTGGGATATAACTAAATATTGTATACAAAGAGAACCAAAAGAATGACTAGAGCAGGTCATTACACATTTTGCTTCACTTTGAATTGAACGTGGCACCCATATTTTTTTTTTGTCACCATCCCTAAACACATTTTTAACTCTTATCTTTAAAATCTAATTAGTTCCTCTTAGAGATTCCTTTCATTTTTTTTATAATCCAATATATGTTGAGAGATTATCAACATAATTTATATTTGGTTTAATTTATAATTTTATTAATCAATCAAAATAAAATTCACACAATAATGGACCAACCTATCCTAAATAGTCCAACAGTAAAAGAAAATAAAAATAAAAAATAAACAAAAGAATTAGACCGATCCATCAGATGACCTGACCCAAAAAAAACAACATATATCTAGAGTAGGGTTTCCTAATCCGAGCTCAGTATTGAGCTTCACTCTTCTCCGCTTCTTTCCATCATGTTTCCTTTTGAGAATCAATAATTCTTTCTGCTTCAGCCGTGGGTACTGAATTTCGTGCCTTGCTTGTACTTGTTTGGAGCTTCTTCCAGCTTGCATAAGTATCCCCCTTCCATTTGATTGCTGCTACTGATAGTTATACTTTGGTCCTGATTTTGTACCTCTCTACCTAGTATCGTAGTTGTGTTCTCCAATGTATGAGTACATACTGTGGTTTTTGGTGCTAAATCAAAGGGTCTAGTCAGCTGAGACTTGTTCCTTATTCTAAGTGAGTTGAATTCTCTATTACCTTTACTAATTGGTTTATAAATTGTAATTCTTGACCTATCCTTCTTTAAACTGCAGATATGAATGGTATCGAGATTGTGGGATGCTCGGAACCACATGTATTTGGAAAGTAACAAGTAACTCAGCCACCTGAAGTTAAGATCTGGTATTGTGACCCCCCAAATTGCTGAGAGTCCTTTTTTGTTGGCTGGTGTAGTTATGGTAAGTATCAATTTCACCTTTTAGATTACCTTCTCAGGTTGTACATATAGTGCATGTGAAAAACCTTGCTTTAGCCAACCCAGTCCCTTTACCCTTTTGATGGTGATAACCTCAAATATCAACATTATTGCGTATCACTATTAAGTATTTTCCTGCCTGCACTTGTTAACTATTTGAATGATGTATATATGAACTCCCCTTGTTCCATTGCTAAGTTAGTAAAATAGTCTGCTAATTGGTTACCTTCTCTTAGAATATGCTGAAATCGCACATGCTTGTTTGAAAGTAACTGTCATATTTGATTGACCTTATCTGGTATACTCCATGGACTCTCCCATTCCTTAGTAATTTTTGCATTTCTAAAGAATCTGTTAGAATGATCACTTTGTCCTTCTTTGATTGATTGCAATGTTTAGCTGCATGTAGTATTGCCATAGCCTCTGCTTCCATGTTGTTAGTATCCTCTATGATTGTTCCTTCTTCATGTAATAGATCACTATGTATATCTCTCAAACAGAATGCCCATGAACTTTTTCCTGGATTCCCTTTTGATGCTCCATCAATGTTGTTCTTCACCCAAACTTGCCATTGAAAAATCCCATAACACTGTAATGACTTTTATCCTAGGCTTCAATTGCTTAAAATCCTGTAAAATTACCAGCCATTCATATGAGAAATCCATCTTTGGCTTTCTAACTTAGTTCCTTGTAATATTAAAGATCAACCTCTGTGCATTCACTCATTTTCCTTCATGTTTCAATGCATTCCTTTTTTTTCACAATTCCCACAAAATGATACCAGGTTATGTTCTAAAGTACATCTTTTCTCTCTGTTTCACCTGAACATCCCACCATGCACATATTGTATCTCTTAAACCCAATTCTTGAATGTTAATTCCTGTAAATCAAGAAAATAGGACCAAGTCCTATTATCAATATAAGATTTCCTTAGCACATGAGACATAGTCTCTTGTGCTGGATTTTGGCAACACCAGCATTTGGAAGGTTCTTCAAATACCCATCTTCTTATAGTATCATCCACTGGAATCTTTCCCTTTCACATTCTCTACATAAAGAACACAATCTTAAAAGGCAACCCCTTTATCTATAATTGCTTATAAAAATCATTGATCCCTTCTCTATGTCTCACATACTACCATGCTGATTTAACTATAAACTTTCCTCGTGTATCAACACTCCATATTGTTTTATATTTTTATGTTGATTGCTATAAAGGTCTTAATTTATGAACTATATGATCCACCAGCTCTTCTGAAAATAAATTCTTCAATAAGTCTTCATTTCAGTTTCCATTCCACACCAAATCCTTAACATATTGATATCTGTCATCCTATTTTTTGTTGTTCTGCATAATAGAATAAATATCTCATACTTCAGTCCAATTGTCAAATCAAATATGTGCATCACCTCCTCTAATCTTTCACTTTATAAGATGATCAGTAAGATTTCTTTTTAGTAGCATTTTTTCCAGACTTAAGATCCCCCCCATCTTCCAGAAATCATGACTCAAATTTGTCTTACTTTTGAGCTAGATGGTATACCTTATAAACGTACTTATCCACGAGCTATATGGACTCCTCTCTTGTAACGCCCTGAGAATACACCCTGGGCGTCACACGGTGCTTAAGACCCTGAATGACCACAAGCTAACCCATGACTGGTATCTACTGTGAGCACTGAATAATAATCATGAAGTATATCAACAACAAAAACAAACCCAGCGTATTCCCATGAAGTGGGGTCTGTGGAGGGGAGAATGTATGTAGTCTATACCGCTACCTCCAAAGAAGTAGAAAGGTTGTTTTTTATAGACCCCGATCTTAAAGATAGAGAATAGTAAGCAAGAGCGTAATGCACCATTAAGCATGATGGGTGGCATAACATAAAAGGAATAAGACATACTAAAAATAAAATAGAAATCAGAGTAATACAAAATAAGATAAATAAGCGCAATATGAAATCAGAGATAAGAAATATAGCATTCAAAAAGTATGACCCCTACCCATGGACACAGTCTTGGGATTACTAACCCAGCTATACATGAGCTCTTCTACTACTAGCTATAACCCACACACGCGACCTAGCCTTTTACCTTTATCCGCGACCTCCACAACTTCCTATCTAGAGTCATGTCCTCAGTAAGCTATAGTTGCTCCATATCATGTCTAATAACTTCCCTCCAGTACTTCTTCGGCCAACCTTTACTCCTCCAAAATCTATCCAATACTAGCCTCTCACACCTACGAACTGGGGCATCCGTGCCCCTCCTCATCACATGCCCAAACCATCTTAGCCTTCCTTCTCGCATCTTGTCCTCCACCGAAGCCACTCCCACCTTCTCCTGGACTATCTCATTTCGAACTCCATCCCCTCTAGTAAGTTCACACATCTAATGCAACATTCTTATTTCCGACACCTTTAATTTTTGAATGTGGGAGTTCTTGATTGGCCAACACTCTGCTCCATATAACATAGCTGGACGGACTGCCACTTTATAAAATTTTCCTTTAAGCTTAAGTGGCACTTTCTTATCACACAACACACCCGAGGCGAGCCTCCACTTCATCCAACCTGCTTTAAATGATTAGAGATATCCTCATCAATCTCGCTATTCCCTTAAATCATAGACCCAAGATACTTAAAACTATCCCTCTTACAAACATCCTGGGAATCCAGCCTCACTACCATATCTTCCTCCTGCCTCAATTCGCTAAACTTGCATTCCATATACTCCATCTTAGACCTGCTTAACCTAAACCTCTTGGACTCTAGGTTTTGCCTCCAAACCTCTAATTTTTCATTGACACCCCCTCGCGTCTCATCAATCAACACTATATCATCTGTAAATAATATACACCATGGCATCTCCCCTTGAATACATCACGTCAACACATCTATCACCAACGCAAACAGGAACGGGCTAAGAGTCAAACCCTGATGCAACCCTATCTCAACTGAAAAATATTCTGAGTCCCTTCCCGCCGTTTTCACCCAAGTCTTTTCTCCATCGTACATGTCCTTAATAGCTCTGATGTACACCACCGGGACCCCTCTTTCCTCTAAGCATCTCCCAAGAACCTCCCTAGGAGATTTGTCATAAGCCTTCTCCAAGTCGATAAACACCATGTGCAAATCCTTCTTTCTTTCCTTATACTGTTCCACCAATCTCCTCACCAGGTGTATTGCTTCTGCCGTTGAGCGACCGGGAATAAAACCAAAATGATTCTCTAAAATAGACATAATCTTCCTTAATCGCGGCTCTACCACCTTGTCCCAAATATTCATAGTATGACTCAGCAGCTTGATACCCTTATAGTTAGTGCAACTCTGAATGTCCCCCTTATTTTTATATAAAGAAATCATTGTACTCTACCTCTAAGCTTCAGGCATTCTCTCCGTCTTGAAAATGTTGTTAAACAAATTAGTTAACCACCTTAACACTGCCCTACCTGAAAATTTCTAAAAATTCACCAGAATCTGATCAGGCCCCGTCGCCTTTTCCCTCCGCATCGTACGAATAGATTTCCCGACCTTCTTAACCTCAAAGCGTCTACAATAACCGAAATCATGTATCTCCTCCAAGTGTTCTAGCTTACCTAACTCAATGCCTCTGTCCCCTTCCTCGTTCAAAAGCCTATGGAAATACTCCTGCCATCTCTTCATAATATGGGCACCTCCACCAAAACTCTACCATCCTCCCCCTTAATTCACTTCACTTGGTAGAGGTCCCGACCCTTCCGTTCCCTAGCCTTAGTAAGCCTATACAACCTCTTTTCCCCACTTTTCTCCTCTAACCCCACATACAAGCTCTCAAATGCTGCTGACTTTGCTGCCATAACTACAAGCTTAGCCTCTTTCTTTGCTAATTTGTAGACCTCCCAATTCATCTTCTTCTCTTCTCCATCTTTATTCTCAATCAACTTAACATACGCCCCCTTATTAATCTCTATTTTCTTTTTAATATCTTTATTCCACCACCATTCCCCCTTATGTCATCCTGCCCGACCCCTCAAAATACCCAACACTTCTCTAGCAGTCTCCATGATGCAACTGGTAGCCTTATCCCACATGGCATCCACATCTCCCCTACAATCCCACACCCCTAAAACCACCACTTTCTCTTTTATCTTCAACGCACTATCTGGAGTCAAGCCACCCCACCTAATTCTAGACTGACCCTCCTCGACCCTTCTCTTCTTTCTCTTCTTTATAAACAAGTCCATCACTAGGAGCATGTGCTAAATCGAAAGATGCTCACTCAAAATAACTTTACAGTCCTTACATTAAACCCTATCCCCTCTTCTTAGCAGCATAAAGTCAATCTGAGTCTTGGTTATCGGACTTCAAAAGGTAATCAGGTGATCCTCCTTTTTCGAAAAGCTCGAATTCACCTCCACCAACCCGAAAGCCCTCGCAAAATCCAATAAAGTTGCTCCTTCGTAATTCCTATCACCAAAAATAAAACCTCCATGCATATCACCATAACCTCTCAGCAAAACCCCAGTATGCCTATTGAAGTCTCCCGCTATGACAATCTTCTCCGAACTAGGCACGCCTTTCACCACCTCGTCCAAAGCCTCCAAAAACCTTGATTTCACTTCCTCTCCCAAGCCTACCTATGGAGCATAAACACTACACACATGCAGCATAAACCCCCCAATGACCAACTTGATCGTTATTAACCTACCACAGACCCTTTTTACCTCCACTACATGTGCTCTAAGCTCTTCATCCACTAAGATCCCACACTATTCCGATGCCTGTCACTCCCTGATTACCACAGCTTATACCTATCCATATCCCTAGCTTTAGACACTACCCATTTAGTCTCCTGAACACACACAATATTAATCTTTCTCATTTTAAGAATCTTCACCAGCTCTATGGACTTACCCTGAAGGGTCCCTATATTCCAAGACCCTACCCTCAACCTATCTACTCTCATCTCTCGCCTATCTCTACTACCACTCACCGCCCAAGCCCTAACACCCAACCTAAACCCCACACCTACCCCTGACCGCCCTTCTTCACCCTCATGCAAAGCCGACCCCAACCCGACCCCCCTCGAACATGACCCTATTCCACCATCAACCCCTACATCCACCACTTAAGGCCAAAACCAAGCCCAAACAAAGCCCCAAGCCCATAGAAAAGTAGATACCAAAAATAAAGCACCAATAGGAAAGAAGAAAAAAAAAAGAAAGAAAGCAGTAAAGAAATAGTATTCAGTCACAAAATACCCGATCCAGCCTAGCAGCTACAACAACACATAGATCTCCACCAATAAGCTACAGCAAACCAATACAAACTATACTCACAAGAAAATAAAACAATACAAATGAAATGGTAAAATAATAACTAGTAAAAGTATGTAAATATCAAAGCTTAGCTGTCACCAGGGTACTCCTGTGTGGTGATGGTATCATCAATTTTGCTTTCTGAGTTGTTTTCTAAAAATAGCGTCGCCAAAAAATTACCGCCGGAGCACCGCCGGCTGTTGGCTATAGCTGTCACTGGAGCTTCAACTAGGCATAAACAGTTCTGTATTCTGGGGATGTCACCAAAGTCGTGCTGGTGAAAAACCTAGTCTTGCTAGCTATAACAATGACAGATAGTCAAGAAGGGGGGAGCGAGACAGAAAAGTCACTCTGGAGAGATAGGGGGGAGAGAGAGGGAGAGAAGAAGCTCGAGAGAAAGGGCAAAGAATGTAGACTTACCTGTCACCATCGCCGTCACCGGCTGCTTGATCAGAGAAGAAAGACATTTGGTGAAATGTTATTGTAACATTAGTAAAGAGAGAGAAAACACAACAAATGATCCAACATTGAACAATAATCATCTATCTCCAATAATCATAAAGTATATGCGGAAGTAAAACTAAAAATGCCATAAGGCTCATAAAATTGAATCAAAACTGAATACATCTGTAGAATAACTGCTAACTAATAATGTCTGAAGGCCTATAAACATCTGACATAAAAGAGTTGATGGGACAGGCCCCAACTAACTTACAACTATTGTCTGAAAAAACTGAAATACTGAAATCATGCAAAGAAAAAATAAGTATCGTGTCCTCTATGGATGAGGACTCACTACTATAACTGCAGCTAATCGACTGATCAGAAAAGTACGATTAGGAACCCAAGCGTTCGAACCTATGATATGAGATATCATAGTACAAAGAGAGAGTATATGTCAGTACTTTAAATATACTGGTATGCTAGGTGAGGTTAGGCTAATATGCATAGTTTCGTGTGCATGAGTAATACTAATAATAACTAAATATCATGAAGTGACTGGATGAGAGTATATCCAAGGCTGGGACTGCTGAAGGTAATGAACCTGTAATAACAAACATATATCGTTTATCTGAATTAGAATAAAACTGAAGTACTAAATTTTTGATAACTAATTACTGATAACTAAAATTTATGATCGTGTAGAACTGAACTGAGTTCTATACTGAATGCTGAAAACTGGAACTGAGACTGTGAGAGTTATCATCTAACCGACATACCCTGATTATAGACTAATTTGGGGTCCAACATATAACCCAGTTAGAAGGGTGTTAGCACCGTGCCACGGGTTACTAACACTGTCTAGGTCAGCTCTAATCTGGAAGAAAGACTCATGAGATGTATATGGTTACGTCAACCCTAGTCCGACAAAAAAATTATTTACCCTATGCTGGCTATGTATTTCTGTAACTCAGGGACTGCTACTAAGGGTCAAACCCTATATTGGCAGGAATCCTCCATCCCTGGGTTCGTTCAATGCTGAATCCTACTCCCAACTGAATCAACATGGATCACTAGACTATTCTGAGCTTGACTGAACTCACGCCGATTCTATTAACTGACTCAATGCTACTATTTGGGATACTATAAAATCATTCTATTACGACTGGAAACTAAGTAAGCAACAAATTTCAGGTATACAATACCCCTTGGACTCGATATAATAAATAATGGAACCATATCATAAGTTTAAAAGCATTACAATTAGGATGTCATGCACAATCCATGTCGAAATAATGTCAAAATCCATTATCTCTAGCTCTACAAGGTCTGTCGAAGTAATTTTCTAAGAAACCATAATCGGACAGTTCCGTATACCCATCGGACTATGATAGAATTACCCACTAGGGTAGTGACTCAAAAAGGCTCTGTTAGGATTTTGGGGCTGACTCTGAAGTTGACAGCTCTGTAAGGAGTTACGAAAGACAGAGAAGCTCCAAGATATAACAAAGCATAAACATGTAAATGAAAGATTTACAATGTACTAGTAACCATATTTGGAGAAATCTCCTCATCCTATCGGGTTTGAAGTGCATAAAGCCTGTTTAGGCGCTTCCCACTAGTGGCACAGGAAGCGACATCTCTGCTGAGATGGGTGACCAGAATGAACTGAGGGATGATTATTCTGACTTTGGGAACCCATTTGGGGACATCCTCTAATCTTATGGACTGGCTTACCACATCCGAAACATATACTGTTGCCGTCCCTGTAGACACCCTGATGGTTTTTGCCATATTTTTGACAAAATAGATTTGTACGACCATTGTTTACATTGCCTTAGGACTTAGAGCCTGGCGCCCTATCCCTATTATCATTTTTGAATTTGGGTATTGGGGCACTAGCTGAAGATGGGGCAGGAGATAAAGATTATGGACGGAATTAAAGACGGTTACCATCTTCTGACTTTGGCTGAGTAAAATTGAAGCTACCTGTTCTAGCCTTCTTGTTCTCTTTCTCCTTCTTCTGATTCTTCTGCTCTTCAATTTGTTGAGCATGGAACATAAGCCTAGATATGTTTGTCTCCTTAATTAACATCGCAGTCCTACACTCTTTGACCATACTGTTAGATACCCCAGATACAAACTTTCTCATCCTAAACCTGCTATCAGCCACCATATGAAGAGCATACCTAGCTAGCTAAGTAAACTTAAGGGAATACTCCTTCACATTTATTTTTCCCTTTCTCAAGTTTTTAAACTCTAACACTTTGGATTCCCTCATCTCCAACGGGAAGAATCTATCTAAGAAGGCTGTAGCAAACTTCTCTCATTCTATAGGCCCTGTATCTGCGCCTCTATCCTCTTTTCACTGCTTAAACTAGGTATGAGCTACATCTTACAACTGATAGACAGCTAACTCAGTACTCTCACTAGTAGTTACCCCATAATGTTTGTTACCTTATGAACCATGTCAAGAAATTCCTGTGGATCTTCCTCATACTTAGACCCTAAAAATAAAGGAGGGTTCATTCGAGTGAAGTACCGAATTCTAGCTGCAACAGTATTGGCCACTGGGTTGGCCTGAACAGCAGCTGGTCGAACATTTTGAGATTCCACAGAATTGGCTACGGTTGTGAATATTACTCTGAATTCTGCATGAAAAACATGCTCATTAAGGGGATCTTCCTGAACGGGCGAAGGTGCTGGCTAGTTCCAATTTCTTCTTACGTTAGTCTTTCTGGGAGGCATATTCTGTAAATGGAAGGGGAATTTGGATTAGATAGAGAGTTTAACTTGAGCTCATGCTCACTCACATAATATGAACACTAAAAGAAGGGAACTTTTCCTAAAATACCTCATAGCCTCTTGCACATTAGTGTGGTGCGCTTCACACCAATGCACAAGACTCTACTTGACGCAACTCTCAAATTTCCTAGGACACCTTAGAACCTTAGGGTCTGATACCAAGTTTGTAATGCCCCAAGGCTACACCCTGGGTGTCACACAGTGCTTATGACCCTGATGGACCATAAGCTAACCCATGACTGGTACCTACTGTGAACACTAAATAGTAATCATAAAGTATATACAGAAGTAAAACTGAAAATGCCATAAGGTCATAAAACTGAATCAAAACTGAATACATTTATAGAATAACTACTAAATGATAATTTCTGAAGGTCTCTAAACATCTGACATAAAAGAGTTGATGGTATCGGCCTCAACTAACTCACAACTGTTGTCTGAAATAACTGAAATACAAAAATAATGCAAAGATAAAATAAGTATCGTGTCCTCAATGGATGAGGACTCACTACTACGACTGCGGATGATCGACTGATCTGTCTAAGTACGGTCAGGAACCTGAGCGTCCAAACCAATGATACGAGACATCATAGCACAAAGAGAGAGTATGCATCAGTACTTTAAATGTATTGGTATGATAGGTAAGGTTAGGCTAATATGCATAGGTTCATGTGCATGAGTAATAATAATAATTAAATATCACGAAGTGACTAGATAAGAGTATATGCAAGGCTAGGACTACTGAAGGTAATAAACCTGTATTACCAAGCATATATCATTTGTCTGAATTATACTGAAACTAAAGTACTAAATTTTTAATAACTGATAGTTATTATCGTGTAGAACTCAACTGAGTTTTGTACTAAATGCTGAATACTAAATATTGAATACTGGAACTAAGATTATGGAAGTTATCATCTAATCATCATACCCCGATTATAGACTGATTTGGGGTCCAACCTATAACCCAGTTGGACGGATGTTAGCACTGTGCCACGGGTTACTAACACTGTCAGGGTCAACCTTAATTTGGCAGGAAGGCTAATGAGATGTATATAATTATGTCAACCCTAGTTTTTCAGGAAAATAATTTACCCTACACTGGCTATGTAGTTCTGTAACCCAGGGACTGCTACTAAGGATCAAACCCTATACTGGCAGGAATTCCCCCATCTATAGGTTTACGCGATGCTGAATCCTACTCTCAACTGAACCGACACGGATCACTAGACTGTACTAAGCTTGACTGAACTCACACTAATTTTGTTAACTGATCCAATGCTACCATGCGGGATGCTACAGAATCATTCTATTACGACTGGAAACTAAGTAAGAAACAAATTTTAGGTATAAAATACCCCCAGGACTCAATAGCATAAATAATGGAACCATATCATAAGTTTAAAAAAAATTACAATTAGGATATCATGCACAATTTGTTCACATAGACATTTTGTCAAACACTTGGGGAGCATGGTTCTTGTACATGAGAAAGAATAACATGGGGATATCATGACTACAACATTCAGCTCACAATTCATGGGTTATGACATGAGGAGTACATAAATCAACACATATGCTAGTGTATTTACCTGAAATTCATAATCTTCTTAGTTTGAAATCCATAAAATCAAGACAGATATGAACACAATTCAGTTTAAGAATGTGATTCATAATTTAAATTCTCAAAAAAAGGATTTTTGAACTCCAAGGGAGGAAGGAACCCAACGATAAACACCAAACATACCTTGATTTCTGAATTTGTGAGAATTGATGGTGAATTCTTAAGATTTGATCTTGAATATTGAAGAGTTAGGGTTTGTTCTTGAAACATGGATACTTTAATTTGAGTAAATTGTGAGAATAATGGGAAAATAATATTCTTTCGAACTTAAATCTCGTGTTTGGAATGAATGGAGTGAGGGAAAAGGAATTAAATGTCCTTGGGAATTAAAAATGCATAACTGAACTTAAAATCTTGATTTTGACACCCGGCGTCATGTGGTGCAATCACATTGGGCCACTGGAAAAGGGACAATCCCAAATTTACCTTGCGGTGCAACACAGTGAAATCATGCTCTGGAAATGGACAATTCCGAAATGACTCTTTGGTGCAATGCAGTGCCAATCGTGGTGACACACTGGAAAGTGACGAGTGCAAAAATGCCCCTTGGTGCGACGTGGTGCTTATAGTTGTGACACACTAAAAAAGTACGAACGTGATTTTGTCCATCACCGCGGCACGGCCTTATCGCATTGGGCTACTATTTTTTACTAAAAGTGCTATAACTTCTCTCCCGAGTATCGGATTTAGGAAAAATTGGTATCGTTGGAAATCTAATTTAATTTTTTACAGTTTGGTAGGTCTTGATATGGAAAATTCTCAGTAGATCAAAAGATATGCTCATTTGAAGTATACTAAAGCAACATTTTTCTAAAAAATTCAATCAGTAAGGATTATTTTGTTTCATCTAATAGATGGGAGTTATTTGAAACCTTAATATACATCAAACTCATGCATAACACTACCAAAGTACTATAATGTACTATGAATGAGCTTGAAATATGTCTCTAACATTGGTTTAGATTTTTAGGGTATTACAACCCATGACTCGACGGCTAAACCCCAATTTGAGTTTGCCGCAAGGATTGGGGTTTGTCATTCAGACTATGCCATAAGGCCATCGCTAGCGTACAATCCCTATTATAGGACATCATAAAACCGTATTGATAAAATATGGTTTCCAGCAATGAGCCCTTACACTCAAATGCCTTCTTCGAGTAACCACCTAACTCTCTTTAAGCCCATTTTTAATCTCCTTGAAACATGTATCTTTTAGTACTCAAAATTTGAAAATCAGGTTCCATTATGGCATTCATCTATTTGGTATCATCATACCAAGACTTGAAAGTCATATCTCTAAGCCATAAAATATCATGGTACAGTCTCTTTATTCAAAACATAATGTTTGAACCACCAAATTATTCAAACAGTACAAGAGAATTTGTATTTCAAAATACATGAAAACTTATGCAAAGATTCTCTCTTTCAATTCTTAAACATGTGGTGGTCAATTACTTTGTAGCAAACCATGCAATTCTTCCAATAATCATTTTAAATACTTAAAAACAAGAAAATACTTGTAAAACACGAAAGCACCCTCTCTTCAACCCACAACTAAGATCTAGTTCATAAACAACATTAAAGCTCTTATCTCATGCTTTTAATAAATACAGTTTCACCACCCCCAACATGTAAAGTAAAGAAGTATCATAATAAGAGAGGGACAAATTCGTCGCACATGCTCTCAATTAACTTTACAAAACTGAAAATACTTATACATATGCAAACATGGTTCAATTCTATAATGAGGCCTCAAGACCAAAATGTATATTATCAAAAGGGGTTGAGAATGCATGCTTTTTGATGTATGTTCAAAACCCTTCATAATTAAATGATTCCATAAATTTAAACCTTACTCAAAACATTTTCAATAAGCCCATGTAGTTTAGGAAAACCCACGTACTTTAGATGACTAAATTCGAAGGATGGACCCGAATCTTGGAAATCTTGACTTAAGAGCTTGATTCTTGATCTTTGGGGGAGGAGTTAGGATTTTGTTCTTGATGGATTTGAGCAATTTTGAGCATATAATGCCCTAATAATGTTTTAATTAGCTGTTAACACATCTTGGGGTTATAGATAAAAGTCAAAACTATCCTTCAAAATTAAATTTTTCAGCAGAATCCCACTTTTGGAGCTCACCGCGATGCGCTACCATCACGGTGGTTTACTGGTTCTGACAAAAATAACCATAACTTGTTAATTGGGCATCAGATTAAGGAGAAATTGGTATCGTTGGAAAGCTGACTCAATTATCTACAATTAGTGGTTCTTGAGCTGAAAAGTTTTACATATATAAAAAATTATACACATGCAAAGTTGACCCTTGTAGAATCGAATACAAAACTTTGGACGATTAAAATGCTCTTATCTCAACTTTGCTCTAAGTGATTTGTATGAATATTTTTCACCTCATAATCACTTAATAATTATACACAAACACACTCTTCAGATGCATCTTATATCTGCTGCTTTTAATTTTTTTAATTTCTTCTTTGTTCAATGTTTTATGTTAAGAAGTATTGTTTTTCTTTATCTAATTCCACCTCTTTTTTTGTTTTTGCTTTCTGTAATTTTTAAATTCAATTAGTATTTATTCATGTTTATGACGTGTATGCAATGTAATGAAATAAATTTGATATAAAAGATTGTATTTCTTTTTATAGAGGATAATGACAATGTGGAGGAACTTGAGTGAGAACGATGATAGTTAAAAAAAAAGAGGAAAAGAAAAAGATCAAAAGACCAGTCTCTATTTATTAAAGTTTTTTAAGAGGAAAAAGGATAGGATGGAAAGATATATGCAAGTATGTAGGTATGTATTTTATTAATTTTCTTTTCTATTTTATTTCTTTTTCTACATTTGTTGTTTCCATTTTTAATTTCTTTTTTTCTTTTGAGAGAAATGAAAAATTAGCAACCAAAAAATATTATAAAAAAACCTTAGAGAAAGAAATGAAAGAGGACAACAATTTTTCTCACCCATTCTTGTGTTTTGTTTTGCCAAACTAATTTATACATGGAGTTTGAAAAATCAAAGTAAAAATATTTTACTGAACAAATTTACACACAATTTATTACTATGACAGTACTATTTCATATATATTTATATAATTCTGGTCACTAAAGAGATGTTATGACACTCTTAGTGAAGAGTAAAAGTACGTTTATCCTTTATCCTTTTATTTTTCAAATAGTTTTCATTCCTTATTTATTTTAAGAAACTAAGAGGTTAAATCTTGGTAACTTACGATACCCTTGATAATGAATTCAATGCTTTTTACTGTCAACAAATTAAGTTTGCTACATATTAGTTAGAAGACGAGTTCAAAAAAATATATGTCATCAATAATTATGTTTAAAAAAAATAACCTGATCGGCATACTAAAGATCCCGTGGAATCAACAAAGAGACCGGATCAAAATAATTTATTGTATGAAATATTTTTATCTTATCATTTATTCCTCCACTTATCTCACCTATAAGTTTTTTGATAATTTTAATTTCTTTCTTTAATTGGTTTGTTCACCTGAAGAGTATTAAACTGGACGGCAAAAATAAATATGTCGCTTCTCAATTAGCGGAGGAAAATAAGTAATGAATAATATTATTTTAAAGAAAATTAAAGAATTGAAGAAGAAAAGAAAAATACATTTGCTCAACCGAGAACAAAAAGGATTTAAAGATTAGGAAAAAGGAAAAAAGAATAGAGAAGAATAGATTATTGAATGAAAGTAATGTTTTATCTCGAATAGGAAAAAATTGTAACTGTTTTGGCATTTACTTCTTTTATTTAAGAAAATATTACTCCCTCTAATTCAATTTGTTTGGCTTATTTTTATTTTTTTCATATTACAAAGAATGAATCTTTCTTTTTTTTAGGAACAGTTTGATTTGAATTTTTCGCACTGTCATATTTAAGATCACAAGATCAAAGAAAATTTTGGTATATTTGATATATCATTAATTTAATATCTAAAAATTTTAAAAATATTCTTTACTTTCTTCAACTTCATGCGAATACAAAATATCAACAAATTGAGACAAACAACGTATGTAAGTAAAATTGTTGTATTATGAAATGAAAATAAAATGAAATATATTACAAAGAAAATAAAATAGTTACATACAAGCACATATATTTATGTCCGTGCGAAGTGCGGATATTTTTACTAATGACTAAATAGAATAAGTTAATTAAACAAGAGATAAGAAGTAAGACGTTATTCAATAACTCAAAAACTCTTGAATTTCCACTATATGAAAGCTACTTCACACCCTAAGAGAATAGGTAGAAAAAACTCGTATTTATAATAGTGCATAATCCAATTGAACTAAGACAAAAAAACTTATCGGATAAATAAATATTAATCCTAATTAGACATGAATTAAATAAATACCAAAAATATTAAATTCTAAGCTAATTGGATTTCCTACTTTAAATTTAAATTATTATTTTCAACATCCTCCCGTAATTCAAAGTTATACACTCTTGCCTTTTCTTGTCATCGTTGCAGTTTTGGGGCACTTCTTTCCAATCTTCTATTTCTAGTTTGTATCAGAGAATTTCTCTCAAATCTTAAATTTTTGGGTTAAATTCCAACATAACCTCCCTTAAATAAGGATCTTCAAATTTGGGCATGCCATGAATAATATCATGTATTGTAAAAGTTAATACTTTAGACTCTCTATCAATTTTCTAAAATATGTAGCATGAACAAAATTGTGGGTGCGATCTTTAGTTAGATTTAGGTTGATCTAGACTATAGTTGAAATAATACTTTTTCCCCTTACTGAAAAACACTAATTACATCTCTTTAGAGTTTTCAATTTATGAAAAGTTTAGAGAGATAATTTATATACAGCTAATGAATCATGCCCACAAAGTAGGTACGTGACACGACCCGAATCAGAGCTCCATCGTAATGGGTATCTCAAGTTCAACAAGAACTGGAGACCACTCCCATGACCCAAACCATCGACCACCTTACACCTATGTCGGATGAATTTCAAACATACAACAAGATAAGAGAACTTAAAATTAAAGATATTATTATATGTGTATAACCAAACCAACCAACAGTCAAATCATCCCAAGTCAACAATAGTCCAACAAAGCCTCTACTAAACTAAATATCAATAAAGTGTTGAGACATGCCTCAGACTATAGACAAAAATAGTATCTGATAGACTATAGCTTAAAAGAAAAACATAATCCAAAAATGGAGTTTTTCAAAGTATGGAAGCTCACCACTTCAAGTTGACTCTTGATCAATCCACAATCACTAAGTAGGAAAAGTAGAAGTATGGTCAATCCTACATTGTGTGGGGATACAACACCAGAAGATGATTAGCAGGGAGAATGATGGCATGTAACTCAGGGATAAGGATAACATAATGACATGATCAACTATTCAAAATCATTCAAAACTGGTGCACATAATCAAATGCATAAACACACACACACACATATAAAGAAATCACATGTAAGGATAGAAAACAGGGCTTAACACACACTTAAAACTTTATCCTAGATTGTGTAGATCAATCGTCAGATAATAGTACCCATAGGCTATATGGGCCCCAGCTCTTACCCCCTAGTCAGGCCCAGTGTGTGTAGCTACACGAACCATAGAATAATATCATATATATGCACAGAGAACTTGAACCCTCCAATCATATACTAGGTTGACTTAATTAAAAACCCTAAACCTTGACTCCTATAAAATTTCTTGGGTTTTGGGAATTCTTTCCACGGTATGACTCAAGGATACTAGTCGTACCCTAGGATACGACTTTGGAACCCTCTCTCATATATTATCTAGTGTAGTATGAGTTATATACTATCTAAGATACGGTTTATCCTCTCCCAAGTTGTATGTTGGGGTACGAGTCGTATATTACCTATTCATATGATGCCATATGCTTAGCCAAGTAGAAACTATCAAAGGTATGGTTCAGGGTACAGTTTAGGGTACCATTAATACCATAATATATGAGTTATACATGTACAGTTGTATCCTAAACAGTTTTGCGGTCCAGAGTAAGGCCTAGGGTACTAGTTAGGGTACTACTCGTATCCTAGGGTATGGTTTGGTGTGGGAGTCGTACCCTCCTACGAGTTAGTTTCCAAATTTTAAGCTGAGGGCTTTATGGATATTTACCACCCCAAAAACCTTAAGTCCCATCATAATATAAAATTTTTAGGCCCCTCATATCACATTTTGTAAGCTCAAGACTCACCCAAAACACTCTCTAACTCACTCTTGAATATTGGAGGCTAGGGTTTCTCAAGTGTTCATCTAGGAGCTAAGACAGGACCAGTTTATTTCATGAATCATATTATATAAGGCATTTCTATATTCCCTCATTGTTATCTCAAAATATCATGTGTTTTAAAAATTGATTTTTGACTTGTAAAAGGTGGTTTTGAAAACAAATATTGAGGGTTTTAATGCATAGTGATGGGTATTGTTTACTCTTGCTTAAACTTGTATTTGTACATATTTTTGGAGATGGTTTTCACTTATGGGTGATTTTTGAATGTGGTTTAATAAATGAGTCATGAGTAACCCTAAATTTTATGATTCTATCTTTGGTTTTAGTCTTGACAAAAGCATGCCCTTAAGGTGTTTGTGAAAATGTCTAAGAGAAATAACTAGTCATTTGTTAATGGTGTATTGAACTCTAATATTGGTCTAATGAATATGAATGGAATATGACATTGATTTAATAAGTATGAATGCTTCGTAAATAGCTATGTAAAGGCCTTGATATCCATGTAATGAGTTGATTTGGTGACTGTGATGGTATGACGATTAAAGTGGTTGGAGTCCTTATGCATGGAATTGAATTATGTTTTGAATAAAAGTTTAGTATAAGGGTGTTAATGAAGAATGAATGGTTTTTAAAGGTCTTGATGACCATAAATAGATTTTCATTGTGGTATGGACTAAGGGATTGGCCTAATTAAATAATTGGTTGTTAAATGGTTTTATAAAGAACATGTGGTCATATATGTAATGTTGAGTCATAGCCTTGGTGGATTGAATTGTCTAAATAGGTTAAAGTCCTTATGTGTTAAATTAAATGGGTGTTAATGCATATATAAAGGGTTAGAGTCCAAATTGTTGACAAGTAATGGTCATAACTGACACGATCCAATCGGGGGCCTTGTCGTAATGGGCATCCAAAGTCCAACTAGGACTGGGGACCACCCCCCGTTACCAAACCCAATGACCATTAGATTTGCACCTTAAGTCAAATGAGTACCGAACATATACCAAGATAGCATCATCGGACAAGTACTGACTCTAGGATAGATCTATATCTAGATCAACCCTAGTAAGTCATCTCATTACACCAAACCGTACCAACCAAACCACCAAGCCAAACCAATACCGAACCAAGGGCCATAAACCAGGAGTAAACCAAATAAGTTCCAAAACATAATATGATTAATCTCAAAATGAGATATGATGGAATAGTAAAAAATTATGTCCACTGATATCAACCCCAATTCCAATTCTAATATAAAGGTCGACACCAATACTGATCCCGCTCATTCCAACCCATAGCAGCACCACAAAGCCTCTAACCAAAAGAGTAAGAATATCTGGTTGGGATAAGCCCCCAACCATAGCCAAAACCAATATCCAAAAATAAATTAAGATGTCTAAAAATATCCATAGCATGAAATGAAGCCTTCCAAAAATATGGAAGCTCACCACTTTAATCCAACAGCTATCCCCGAGTTAATCACTATGTAAGAGGAGTAGAATGGTTGGTTCCTATATAGCATGGGTATACAGTCGTCCGAAGATGGGTTAACGAGTGATCACTAGCATGAACTCAGGATAAGAATAAAATAATATCATTTATAAAACCAAGTAAAGCCATCCATATGCATACAACCATACATATACATATAACCATGTTGGGAAAGAGAATCGGGTTTAGCATGCCATTAAAACCTTTACCTAGGCTGTGTAGATTTGCCGTCCTAAACCACCTATGGGCTATATGGGTTTAGCTCCTCCTGTTAAAAGGGCCCCAGTGAGTGAAGATGCATGACCAGGGAATAAAACCTGGGATAACTAGTACATCCCCCAAAATATAGTGCCACATCATGCATATGGTAACTAAGACCAACCTCACATCGATAAATATGAGCTTTCAGTTTTGGTTTCTCTCGAGACCTCTACCTTTTACGGCTTTGTTACATACCCCACTATTATTTCATAATTAAAACCATTACAAACCAACCAACCAATCCATTAACTAGTTATTAACCAGGGCCATTAATAGTTGAATTATCATACCAATAATAACTTGCAAGATTTGTCCATAGCCAACTATATCTAGGTTTAAGGGATTCCATGTACACTTCATGATTTCCAATTGACCAAAATCATGGTAACCAAACCCTTTCAAATCCATTTAAACCATTCATACATTTAGGATTCCATTACTAAGTTTAAACCATACATAAGTTCCTTTGAAAAACTAATATTATAATAAAAATATTGTCAAAGGCATTTTATCAAACACATTGGGGGCATAGTATTTCAAAAACCAAAGTCCATTAGCAAAGAGCCATTCCCATGCAACCAATTATCCAAAACCATCATTAATGCAAACAAAAACATAATTAAAACATGGGAAAACTATAACCAAGCATTTATAACCAAAACCCCTAAATCATATTTTAAAATCCAAAATCATACAATAATAAAATTGTTAAAACATTGTATAAAACCATGTCTTTAGTTGGAACTAATAATGAGAGAATAGAACATACCTTAATTGACAAAATAAATGGAGAGAAATCAACAACAAGATCCCCAAATTAGTCCTCTAGTTGAAACCTTAACTCTCTTTCCCAAAAGCTTTTGAGAGAATTATAGAGTGTTTAGGAAGAATTTCTAAGTGTTAATAAATAGAATAATAGGGTAAATAACCTCCCAAGTGAGTTAGAAGTCATGAAACCTTATTAGGATAAGTGGAAAAATATCCAAAATACCTACACTTAAGTTGCACAAAATTCCCATCACAAGGGTACTACTCGTACCACCAAGTCATAACCGTTTTAGTGACCAAAATCCATCCAACCAATCAATACTGGTCAATATATGAGTGGACCTTACCATCTATACCCCAACATATGGCTCGTACGTATGAGTCATATTAGGTCTAGAGACAGAATTCTAAGAAATTTTCTAAGGTCCAAAAACTAGGGTGTTTCAATAATATCTTGTGGTTAGTGTCCACTTGATATATAAAGGTGATGGCTTGTGGTTAGGGTCTACTTTCCATAGGCTATGGATTGTGGTTAGTGTCCACTTGCTATTTATATAATGTAACAGTTTGTGGTTAAGGTCCACTTGCCATATAATATGGTTTGTGTTTTAGGTCCATTTGCCATATGAGATGAATTGTGGTTAGTGTGCAGTTACTATATTTATATGTGACAGCTTGTGGTTAGGGTCCACTTGCTATATAAGATAAGACGGCTTAAGGTTACGATCTTCTTGCCTAATGTAACAGAGAAGTTCAATGTTCTAAACTTTAATGGTGGAGGGTTTGAGTCTTTTACTCCATGTCTCATGAATGAGTACTTCAAGAACGCATGCTATGATTTGTTCCTCATCTTGGAATATTATGTACCTATATATATGTGTATCTTTATATATGCCTATGTAGATATAAATGTGGATTCATAAGATAGTTTGACTTGGTTTGAATAACTGCACTATTTTATCCTTATCCTTGAGTTACATACTAGTACTTCAATCGCTAACCGTCTCCAGACGCTATGTCCCCATTCAACATAGGGGCTAGAGATTTTTCTTTTTTTTTTCTTATGTAGTGACATATGTTTGAGCGGTTCATACGTTGATATTGAAGTGATAAGCTTACATCCTTCAAAAAGCTTATATTTCATAGTCTCTTCATCTATGTCATAGACTTGTTTTAAATTTGTTATTCGTCTATTGTCGGGGTCTGGTCCCGATATGTTATAGACGTTGAATTTATAGAGGATTTATGGATTACTGTGGACTTAGTTATGTTGGTTAGTTTTTGATATTAATGGATTGATTAGATACTTTTTAAGCTGTGATTGTAGTTTTGTTTTTACTATCTTATTATATCTGGAGTTTATCAGGCCCTTGTTGATTAATATAATGATTAATTTAGGTTAACGGGGTGATATTCAATCCTTGTTAAGCTGGAGGTACCTATACAATAAGGCTCGATTTTGGGTCATGTCAAGGTTGTATTAAAGCCTAAGTTCATAGTCAGTTAGGATTCTGCAAAGTTGTGCCAAGTAGAATCTTTTTAATGGGTGTGTAGCATGCCACACTTATAAAAGAGAGGCTACAAGGCATGCAGGAACGTTTTCCTTTATTGTGGTTCTATTTCGAGCTATAAAGTTTAAGGTCTTGGATCCTTCTGATTTTGATTTGCTCGTCTTTCAGATCATGCCTCCAAGAAGATCTGAATTTCCTGCAAACCCTTTCATCTTTACTAGGAATGATATTGATGGGACTCGGCCTACTTATGAAGTCCATACTCGATCTAGGGGGTCCGATACCTGATGGTTCAAGAGTTCCACCAGTTTTATCTAGTCCTCCTCATCCATCACTACAAGGGGATGTTACTAATGCTGAGTTTCATCACTTCATTACTTTGTTAACTCAATTTATAGCTTCTAAATTTGATTGTAGTGTTCCTATTTCTCCATTCTCTGAGGCCATAAGGGTTGGCCAATTCATGAGGTTGCACCCTCCTATGTTTATGGGTGTAAAGGTTGAAGAAGATCTTCGAAGTTTCATTAATGAAATGGAGAAGATCTTTTAGATTATACATGCGTCAAAAGTTAAAGGTATTGAGTTTGCTTCCTATCAATTGAAAAATATGGAATACCAATAGTACGAAGGGTGGGAACAGTCAGAGGTTAGAATACTAGTTCTATGGTTTGAGTGGATTTCTCTAGTGCCTTCTTAGACTGCTTTTTTCCTAAAGAGTTGAGGGAACAAAAAATGGAAGAGTTTGTAAATTTGAGGCAAGGTAGGATGTCTGTCAAGGAGTATGTATTGAAATTCCATCAGTTGTCTAAGTATGTCCCTGAGATGGTTTCTAGCATAAAAGCTAGAATGCATAAGTTTGCTTCAGGACTATCTCCCAAATTGTTCCTTGAGAGTAAGGATGCTTTGTTGATCAAAGACATGGACATCTCTAGGTTAGTTGTGTATATGCATTAAGTGGAAGAAAAGAAAAAAATAGACTGAGAGTGATGAAAGGCATAGAAGAGGTCTCGACTTTCTGAACAAAGTAAAGGCCAGCAGTCTAGTGGTAAGTAGTCCAAGAGAAAGAATTGGGTTAGTGGTGATTCTCAGGTTAGAAGGTCCCAATCAGCACTGACCTACCCTCCTTATAGATTCTGTGTCAATACCATCTTGGTAAGTGTGAGAAGGGGAGGAACAGGTATTTTAGATATGGTTAGATTGAGCATATGTAAAGAGAGTGCCCTTCTCTAGTAGTTGCTTGGGCCAACAGGACCTCTATTGCTACTTTGTCTACTCCTGTGTTGATGGTTTTTGTTTCTTCTTTAGCTTCTATTTTGGGTATCGACACTGGCTAAATCGGTTATATATGCTTACTACTCCAGATGTTGTTATGGGTATGTTGAAACTCTTATTTTGCGGTGTGTATGTTTTACTTAGTAGGGGTTTCTCTCTATCTTATATGACCCCATCTGTGATTGTGTATTTTGGTTTGATTCTAAAGTTATTTTGACTCTTTTTCTGTTTCTACCCTGGTAAATGACTCTATGGTTGTAAGGAGTCTATAAGGGGTTTGGTGGTATTTTTTGGTAGTGAAGAAGCTCTTGTTGATTTGATAGAGTTAGATATGGTTGATTTTGATGTTATTCTGGGGATAGATTGGTTGCATTCATGTTGTACTTCCTTAGATTATCGAATCTGTAAATTCATGCTTAGTTTCCTTAATAAGCTGGTCATTGTACAAGAAGGGAGCTCTTTAGTCCCTAAGGGAAGGATCATCCCTTACCTTAGAGACCAAAAATTGATCTCTAAAGGGTGTTTGTATCGTTTGGCATAATTTAAAGATTCTAACTCGGAGGTCCTTCTCTAAAATTTGTTGTCTTGGTTAATGAATGTCTTGAGGTTCTCTTTGATGATCTTCCTAGCTTCCTAGTGAGGATATTGAATCATGGGTTGGTTTTGTTTCAGACACTTGTCCAATTTCTATTCTTTCTTTCCAGAATGGCTTTGATGGAGTGTTTTCGTTCTTGCATACATAAGAGGGATGGTTTTCCTTGGGAAAGAATGGGATGTCGGTGGGTAAATAAGAAATTTTGGGTGTCCTCCTTGTAGGGTAGACCATGTATATGTATATTCTATATGGGATTCTTTGTTGAGTAGTGTTAATGGATGGATGGAAGAAATAGAGCACTGTGGTTTAAGTTAACTTCTTCTTGCTTTAAATAGGCTTGAACGTAGGAGTAGTATATGGCTATATTTAGGCCCTCATAGTGAGGTGTCAATGGGAAAGTATAAGTTAAATTGGACTTTCCATCTAGCATGAGTCCCATTTTTTTGATTTTCTATGTCTCTATGTTAAGAAAGTGTATAGGTGGTCCTTCATTGGTTGTTTCCTTTGAGGATATTGGTATTTTTTACTCTTTGACCTATGAAGAGATACCGATAAGGGTCTTGGGTTGGCAAGTTCTCCGGTTGTGAACGAAGAGGTGGCTTCGGTAAAGGTTCTATGAAGGGACCAAAAAGTCTGAGTAAGCTACTTGGGAGGTGAAAGAGGACATAAAATCCACGTATCCGCATTTGTTTTTTCATTCTGAACACTCATGCTTAAGGCGTGTGTTGATATTCTTAACTTAATTTATGTCCTTGTTAGGCAAGGGGATCAACTCCCTAAACTTTGAAATGAACGAGTGTCTTGGATGGACAATGGGTTTGAGTCCCAAAGTCAATGGAACGAATGGTTGATCGATAATGATCTTGGCATGAGCCTTGTCTTGTTGCATATCATTGTTTTATAATCTGGTTTAAGGTTAGCTTGATGAGTAATGGTTTGTTAACTTGTGATTGTGCTTGCCTTACCCATCATTCAAGGATAAATGATCCTAAGTGAGGGAGAGTGAAACACCCTAAACCTTGACCCCTATAAAAAATTCCTAGGTTTTGGACATTTTTTCCATGGTACGACTAAAGGGTAATAGTCATACCCTAGGATATGACTTTGGCCCCTCTCTCGTATGTTATCTAGTGTGTATGAGTTATATACTGTCCAAGATATGGTTTATCCTTTCCTAAGTCGTATGTTAGGGTACAGGTCATATGTTGTCTAGTCGTATATTGGCATATGCTTAATCTAGTGAAAATTGTCCAAGGTACGATTTAGGGTACCATTCATACCCTAAGATATGATTTATGCATATGTAGTCGTATCCTAGATAGTTTAGGGGTCCAGGGTGAGGCCTAGGGTATGAGTTAGGGTACCACTCATACCCTAAGGTATGGTTTGGTGTGGGAGTCGTACCCTCCAGTGGGTTAGTTTCCAGCTTTTAAGCTGAGGGATTTATGGAAATTTACCACCCCAAAACCCTTAAGTCCCCTCATTATATAACATGTTTAGGCCCCTCATAACACATTTTGGAAGCTCAAGACTCACCCAAAACACTCTCTAACTCACTCTTGAAGATTAAAGGCTAGGGTTTCTTAAGTGTTCATCTAGGAGCTAAGAGAGATCAAGTTCCTTCCGTGAATTATCTTGTATAAGGCATTTATCTCTTCCCTTAATGTTAGCTAAAAATATCATGTGTTTTAAACATTGATTTTTGACTTGTAAAAGGTAGTTTTGAAATCAAATGTTGAGGGTTTTACTGCATAGTGACTGGTATTGTTTACTCTTGCTTAAACATATGTTTGTACATGTTGTTGGTGATGGTTGGCACATGTGGGCGCTTGTTGAATGTGGTTTAACAAATGGGTCATGAGTAAACCTAGATTTGATGATTCTTTCTTTAGTTTTGGTGTTAACAAAAACATGCCCTTAAGGTGTTTGTGAAAATGTCTAAGAGAAATAACTAGTCACTTGTTAATGGTGTATTGAACTATGATATTGGCCTAATGAATATGAATGGAATATGACATTGATTTAATAAGTATAAATCCTTGGTAAATGGCTATGTAAAGGCCTTAATGTCCATGTAATGAGTTGATTTGGTGACTTTGATGGTATGATAATTAAAGAGGTTAGAGTCCCTAAGCATAGAATTGAATTATGTTTTGAACTAAAGTTTGGTATAAGGGTGTTAATAAAGAATGAATGGTTTGTAAAGGTCTGGATGACCATAAATGGATTTTCATTATGGTATGGACTAAGGCATTGGCCTAATTAAATTATTGGTTGTTAAATGGTTTTATAAAGAATATATGGTCATATATGTAATGTTGAGTCGTATCCTTGGTGGCTTAAATTGTCTAAATAGGTTAGAGTCCTCATGTGTTGAATTAAATGGGTGTTAATGCATGGATAAAGGGTTAGAGTCCAAATTGTTGACTAGTAATGGTCATAACGGACTGTGTTTAGTGTCCACTTGCTATAAAAAGGTGATGGCTTATGGTTAGGGTCCACTTGCCATAGGAGACATCTTGTAGTTAGTGTCCACTTGCTATTTATTATATGTGATGATTTTTGGTTACGTTCCATTTTCCATATAAGGTGCTTTATGGTTATGGTCCACTTTCCATATGAGACGGCTTATGGTTAGTATCCACTTGCTATATTTATATGTGACGGCTTGTGGTTAGGGTCCACTTGCTATATAAGATAAGACGACTTGAGGTTAGGGTCCTCTTGCCTAATGTAATGGAGAAGTTCAATGTTCAAAACTTTAAGGGTGGAAGGTTTT